>CM061041.1:72506460-73194364 GCA_030762985.1 Adelphocoris suturalis | reverse complement strand
GCTACTGGTTTTGAAGATGAAAGTGTTCCGAAATCTGACAATACCGAGTCAACAGAACGTGAAGAAAGAGCAGAAGAAGATGAACCGTTAATCAAGAAGTTCAAACAGAACGATGTCTCCAACGACTGTGAGGACAGTGGTGATGCTGAGGTGGAGAGGATCTTAGCTACACAAGTTGAAAAGATTATGCAAGGTGACGTCTCAACTCGAGAAGAAGAAGAAGAAGAAGATGAGATGAAGAAGGAAGATGGGAAGCTGGGATCTGATGAAGTTGGAACAATGAGGATTGCCGTCGAGGAAGATAAAGAAAATGAAAGTGAAATGGTGATGGGGGTTAGAAAAAATGCCTTACCCATCTATGAGAACATTCACTACCGTCTCACCCGATCTTACGTGGTAAATCAATATGCAAATATTCCTACTTTCGGATATTGTAAAAGTAAAATTTCACTCAATCATTCAGACACAAAGTTTGTAACTATTGGTCTCTTTATCAGACATAACTTTAACCAACCTTCCCTACTTTTATCAAAGCGTGGTGGTAGTTCTAAGAAATATCTGTTTTTATCCATGCAAGATGTAAATGACGTATTTTCAATTCTTAAAGAGCTAATTATGCTTCTTATGAACCGTTCAAGAGATGACATCGAAGATAAGAAAACTAGATGTTTTAAACCAGAATTTGTACTAACGAGTAAGGAAATTGTTATTACTTTAAAGAGAATTTTCTATGTACCTCATTTAGAATTTCGTAACATAAAGAATGGAGAAAAATTTCAGTTTACTCCAGCAGAATTTTTTCATTTTGCCGAATTGTTGAATTTTGCTATTGAAAAATTGTCTGAATTATCTGCTAAAAGGGAATGTATTTTAGATTACATTGAAATTTAAAGTATGCTGTTAGTAAACCCTCGAGTTATGGAAATTTGACGAAAGATCAAATTGGTATTCTCAACTTTGAATGTATGTTAACTTAATACTTTTTTATTTTATTATATTTGTTTTATCACCTCGTTTGATTATTTAGCACACGTTTTTGAAACATCGACTTCACTAGCTGATAAGAAAAAAGTGCTTTTGATTATGTTGAAGTATTAAAGTATGGTATGGAGTATCTATATACTATTTTTTGTAGATTATGTTAATTAATAAGCACTATATTTCTCACAAATTGTTTGTTTTAAAAGAAATTATGTAATAAAAAAAGTCTTAAAACCAGTTTCTTTTTCATTCATCATTTTCCCCTCCCACAATTTAAGGTTTAAAAAAAGGGTTAAAAAATGAAAAGTATTGCGAATTAATATTAATTTATTTTAATTTATAATACTAAATATAAATTTTTTTAATATATTTAAAAAATTAGTTTTCATTAAATCTTCGGCGGAATCTGAAAGAAAAAGAGAAAAAAATTGTAAATTTCGAGAGTTTTTTTTTTTTTTTTTGTTAAATTTCATGAGTTGATTCTATTTTATAATTAACGTACCATGGAACTATCCAGACGACTACTATTGTATTAAGATGTACAAAGTACATAACTCGCCTCCCATCATAATAGTGTCCCATTTGTGTCATTATGGGAGGCGGTTCTCTGATGGACGGCGTCGACCCCGTCATCACCATTATAGGTTTTGTCTAAGAAATAATAAAATTTAAAAGAAATTAGTTTCGTTTTAGAATAATCGAAAAAATATTTAAAATAAGGATTTTATCTTGTGAAATTTACCTTTAGATGTTCGGGCAGCCTCCTTTTGACAAAGGTGTAAATTTCGCGTTCCATGTTCATGTTTCTGTGAGGTTTGAAAGGCGAATGAATAATATTCGTTATACCTTTATCAAGAAAACTGGAAATCGTGAGGTGGGAGTTGAAAATGGAGGGAGAAAACTACGTTAGCATTTTTAGTTATCTTTGTCTCCTTTAATAACCCGCATATAACGCGGATAACCTTTACCATATTGCGAGAAAGATAAACAACGTATTTTGCAACTGACAAAAAGTTGACAAAAGTTCTACACATTATTAATGAGCTAGTAACTTGATACTTATAACCAACGAAACCTAGAAATGGAACCACTTTTAAGATCGTACGAAAAGTTTCTTCCAAATATCGCAATCATTGAATAAGTAAATGTTACTTTATCAACTGTTTTTCCCAAATTTGGTAAATAAGGGTGAATAAAAACGATATATATTTTTTTTTTTTTTTTTTTTTTTTTTTTTCCTTCATTATTTATTAAGTTGAAAAACAATAACGACAAACGTGTGGTGAGTACTTTTTTTTTTTTTTCTTCTTTCTTCAACGATGCAGTGATGCAGTGATTTTAGCATTTGAGGTTGATTCGGTGATGCGGTGATTTCGACATTTGAGGTTGATGCGGTGATAATGATGGTGGCGGTGATTTTTCTAAGTTGTAGGCTCGAGAAGTAAATAGTCCTCTAGTTTCCCGGGATCTACTTTAATGAATTGGACGTTGTATGCGTTACCAATACGTCCGCAGTACTTCAGTGCTACGCTATTTCCTAAAACAAAAGAGAATACAGAGAGGTTAAGTTTGAGTGTAAAATTATTAGGAAAGACGGCTGAAAAGGAGAAAACATAGAAATTAAGTTCGAGTATAAAATAATTAGTTAAGAAAAATTGCTTACTGGTGTATTCTTCGAGGAAAGAATCCCCAAAAGATTGGTGTATCGCTTTGGGAGCGTAACATACACCTTGGATGAGTTCGACTCGTGAATGAGAGCTTCCAAAGCCTCACCGAATTGAGTCATCTTCTTTCGGAAAGAGTGTATCACGTAAGGTCTGTTCAATTCCAGTAGCGATATTAATTTGTAATTATATGCTTGTGCCTCATCAACCATGGTTAAAAAATCTTTGACCCAATTATTCGAAGGTGCAGACACTAAAACAATACAAAATTCCATACAGATTAGATTTGGTAGAAAATAGGTAGTTAAACAATCGTATAATATAATGAAAATTACTCACTTGTGCGGTGTGTATGCTTTTTAACACAAATCAAATTCTTCAACTTTACTTGTTTCACTCGTTAACCTAAAAAGGGGAATAAAATTAGGAAATTTAAACTTATTTAAATAATGAGTTAAATTTTGATAAGGAAAAAAACGATCGAATTTAAACTTACCAACAAAAATGTATGTCTTTAGTTGAATGAAATGAGAAATTTGGTGTGACATGAAAAACACCAATGGTTTTTATTAAAAAGGATGTATCGCCAGTGGGAAGAACATATACGTTCATGTGAAACGAGGTACCGAATATTTTCCACTGCGGGATTAGTTACAAAATACTCGAGCGCTTCTTTACCGCAGGTTTCGCATACCCTTCGAATGCTTACATTTGATCGTAAGTTGTACAACTCGTAAGTTTCTAATTTAAATGAAAATGTAGTTGATGTGGAAGTAATGATTGCATGTTGATTTATAAACCACGGTATGGTAGCTTTATGCCCATTTGGGAAACAATTTTCACAATCGTAATGGAGTATATACGAGTATTCTAAAGAAGTTAACTCTTCCAAGTCTAATGATTCGAGGCATAGATATTTTATTATTTTAGAACAACTATTTTGAAATCTGTATTGCATCCACACGGAAGATATATATAATTTGAGTTGCTTAGGAATTTGTAGATCGAAAATATCTGTTTCATCTAACAAAGAATCAACTATGTTTTTTGCTACTATGAGTTGTAAAGAACTTTGCTTCGGTAATGTTAAATTATTTCTTAGAGTATGCATCGTTGAGTATGAAAAGATTTAGGTAAAAAAGCACTCACCACACGTTTGTCGTTATTGAAGTGTTGTAACTCCGCCTGTACCTGAGAGCAATATGATTGAGGTGGTCTCGGTGGTGGGGCTATTTATTCGCTCATCATTAAACTTATCACAATTTGTAAGTAGGTTTACTTACCTTTAGGTAATGAAGGATTGCTTCTCATTAGTGCTAGGTTCTTCGAAAACTATATGAAAAAATGATGAGAAAGTGAGTTATCACAAGGTTACTCCCAATACCTACTGTTCTTCCTCCAACTAAAGGTGTCGATAAACACTTTTTAAATTTACCTTCCACAAACGATTATTCTCTTTTTCCGAAAGAAAAAATAAGAAGGGAGTTTATATATAAAGAATGAAACAATAATTTGTACTGCTCGTAATAAATTTCGTATATTTTTTTTTTTTTTTAAATACGCCACTTGAATGATTTGCGTAAGGTATTTCTTCTAGGGAATGTTCCATCTCTTTGAAAATGTTGTACTTTTCATCATGGTGGGTGTTGCTTCTTCTAGTTTCCTACCAAAAAAGAATATAAATGAGATTTTGAGTTTCTTTTAAACATCTTAACTCGTACTAAATATAGTTCTTTTACTTACCTCCGTGGAGTCATAATAAGAATCGTCGTCCTCGCTGTCATCATATTCCTCCTGGCTCTGGTTGATATCATCGCTTTCTCGATGACGCCGCTCATTTGTGATTGCTGCGTTAAAATGTTCTCGAAATTCAAATGCGAGCTTAGGCCAAGTAAACATTAGATTTAGAATTCTTCCGTGTTTAAACGAATAGGTTTACTACGACCCCAAAACGTTAATTCTACTCGCGTGTCCGGCCCGATATTAATTAATTTACATGACAATAAATCAGACTCTTGGAAACCGGTAATCATCCGAGGGGGAGGTACTTCACTCAAGGGTACTTGTGGTGGTGGCGGCTGCGGTTGAGAAGTTTTTCGCGGGTCTGGGTCTGCGAATGCATTCTCAAACACTAACCAAATCTTAAAAATTAGAAGCAACGATGCGGGTGACATGGTACTGACGAATAATTCCGTCGCAGCATCTCACGATTATATAGAACTAA
This sequence comes from Adelphocoris suturalis, assembly GCA_030762985.1. Lineage (NCBI taxonomy): Eukaryota > Metazoa > Arthropoda > Insecta > Hemiptera > Miridae > Adelphocoris > Adelphocoris suturalis. The sequence goes on along the minus strand of CM061041.1, from coordinate 73,189,495 downwards.
CAGATTTGCTGACTCGTATACTAACGAGAGGTCGCACGAGGCTCCACGCGTTGACCTTTCCTTACCAAATCTTAAAAACGAGAAGCAACGATGCGGGTGACATGGTACTGACGAATAATTCCGTCGCAGAATCTCACGATTATATAGAACTAACAGTTTTGCTGACTCGTATACTAACGAGAGGTCGCACGAGGCTCCACGCGTTGACCTTTCCTTACCATCTCTTTTCGCTCATCTTCTCGATCCTACCTACATTTTTTCCCGCTTCAAAAAGTTGTGTTGAATTAGGTAGCCATTGCGATTAGAAATAAGTAGGTTGCAGGTGATGATTTGACGGCTAGCACTCACCTCACCTTCATTCACAAGATGAGACTCTTCTTTCAGTTGCTCTTGTTCTTGTTGACTCATGATTTGATCAAAAAATCCTGAATCCATCGAGAGAGTAGAATGGTGTTCCATGTTTCCACTTCACAAGTTTGAGGTAAACTGATTTGTAAGGCATTCGTTTATTGGAAAATATTACGTTTCTCCCTCCTTCTCCTCCTTCTCTACCCCCTCCTCTATTGCTTTCGAGTAACAATCCCAGTTAACGGTTGATAAGTTGCAACCATATCGTTGATTACTATGCAATATGCAGTAGTATCTTTAGGAAAGCTCGATTTCGATTCCATTTCAATTCGTAGATCTATTGTAGACGATTTAACACTCAATTCTTGTCGAGAGGTATCAATTACGTAGATTGGGTTTGTCTCAAATTCTGATCGGCTCATTAACGGGTAAGACTCAGATTCCTGCATATAACTGGCACGGAATCGGGAGTATAACTCGTACATCGTAGATTTCTCTCCTCTGAGATTTAAATATGGGAAAGAACGATCATTTAAATAGACCTTCAGCTCTGACAAGTTACAACCATCAAAAAGTGAGGCGTTTGCCTTAACATTATTCTTTTTACCCGTTTGGAAGGCGACTATAACGTAGCGAGGTGTTTCGAGCGCACTAGTAGTTTTAAGTGTCCAGGTAATTTTTGTAGTTTCAGGTAGAGTAGGAAATTCGTAATTTTCCCACGCTCTATAAGCGATTTCGATAGGACGATCGTTTTCAATAATTTTCAAAAGATTCAACTTTTGATAAGCATCTATTTTCAAATGCGGTACTCTCCACTGTAGATCTGTTAGTTCCATTTTGTAAGTTGATGCATCTCCGGTTCCGATGACGCAATTATTTCTGCTGCTAGCCAACAAGATAACAAGCTCCTGTTTCTGATTCAAAATAACTTTTTTGTAGTGTTCAAAAATCGGTAGGAAAAATTTCAATGGGATGCAATATGAAAATGGACCGCTTTCATTGGTGTCTTTGATTGAAGTCCATCCGGTATTATCCAATGATTTGTCCCAAGGTTTGTGAGTTAAAAGACCTCGGAGTGTGCTCGTAATCCCAACATTTTTCATCTTGTCAACTGTCACTCCTGATAACTCGTATCGAAGCTGATCGAATAGGAAAGCCACGGCGTTATTGACGAGTTTTAAAGTTGGATCTGTAGAACCATCTTCCTTTGTCAAAGTTCCAGCGATGTAAAGGTAACTTTCTGACGGTAACGTGATATTGTCCTGATGATTGATTTGGATCCTTATCTCATCATTTACGTTAAAGGTATTAGATGAAAATGGTGTGTGCGAACGATACTCAAAATGAGTAATCGAATCGTCAACTTGCACCTCGTCAGTAACTGATAAAACTTCCGCCATTATTTCAAACAAGAACTGTCAGTCCCAATGATTTCAAAAACTGACGATTACGAGGTGTTAGCGTAGCAACGTTCGACGAAGTTCTGACAAAATTTCCAGGTAACTGTTTTCTTTTTATCATTGCCGAGAACGAGGACGTGGTCGTGGACGATGAAGATCTAGGATGAGAACGGCGATGGTGATGGTGATTAAATGTTAGCCCCATTATTTCTATCTATGTTATACTATTTATTAGATGTAATTTGACATTAATAACTTCACCACGAAAATTAATAAGTCGATCGTCTTGATCTTTAAAAGACAGTACAATTTTTTCAATACGTCTCGTATTTATAGGTAAATAAATAACATTTCTAGGTGTTTCTACAATTTTAAATCCTGGTGGCACAGCAGGATATAGTTCGTACAAAATATGAGACAACTTTCCGTTCTGATAAGAACCTGTCACCAAGTTACATTCTACTCTGATTGAATGCACATCCTGTATTGAAACTGGTAAATCGGACTTGTGGGTTTTATTAGGTTCTAAAATTCTGGGAGTAAAGCCGAGAAGGGGACCTATAGTTCCTAATTGTGAAAAATCTATCGGTAAAGTTGAATGAATTTCCGTTTGTAACGTATTATTATTTGCACGTATTGAAAGCTGGTTCGGAGGTTTTACCTCTTTTTGAAGCGTGCTGTTAATATCGGACAATTCGTACGATCCTGTTGGAAGTTGAAGTACTGTTCCTCCAATTGGAAAACGATTGTTTTTCCCCGCTTCAATATTAGGGATTGAATTGTAAACTGAAAAATCGATTAAACCCAGTTTCCATTCTCCACGACTTGTGTCCAAATGCGGCCACAAATCTGCTGTTATTATCGACTTATTTCCCGATATGCAAAACATGTTCACTCTACCAAATCTCCTTTAAAACTGATGATTATGTAACAAAAATTGTAAACATAAATGCCCGCAAATAATTTGATTTCCCTTTTGAAAGGAATCGTAATTGTAGAAAATTGTAAGGGGTGGACCACCGCTAGTTCCCGAAAAAAAATATCTCCGTAATTCTAAGGGGGGAGGTAAATTTCCGTATGAATCGAAATAGTAAATTGTATTCAATTTACGTTTAAAGGCGACCCAATGTGTTCCTAAACCATATCTAGAGTCAAGATTAACAATACCACACTCAAACTTTCTCATACGGGAGGGTAAAGCATTTCTTACAAAAACACCTCTGAAATATGGAATTTTAAATTTACTCGCGTATTTAATTAATTCAAAATTTGAAAGCGGATGAATCGGAATTTTACTTCCTTTTAGTATGAACTTTTTTCCCTCCGCTACCTGCGCTCCTCTTCTGTTTTCTAGCACCCGTTTTCCCTTCCCCGCTCCTTCCCCACGCACCTGTCCCTCTACCTGACATCTTATAGGGGCGAAGATATAAGCCGGCGCCGCCTTTTTTGCCCTCCATCGCTCTATTATGGCGTTCTTCCTCCTCCAATCGTCTAGCATTTACTCTAGCGTCCGAGATGGCCTTCCCCGCACTTCCTAAACCTCCAACAATCGAACCTAAAGTCCCTAGTCCCGCTAAAATTAAGGGTAATATACCACCGCGTACTCTACGCAATTTTCTTTTATTGTTAACACCCCCTCCACTCAATTTACGTTTCGCTTTCATTCCTGTAGTGACGAGCCAAGCAGCAGCCTTTTCACCAAAACTCGCGTCTTTAGATTTAACTCTTTGCCAAGCCTGTTCTTCAAGCTTTAAATCAGCTTCGCGACGTAGAGTCTTGTAGGTGGATGGATCTTTTAGAGATTCTGAATAGGCGATATCGTGTTCTTTACAAAATTTATCGAGCTGATTAATACCTTTATCTCCGCGTTGTAATCTCTCTTCTAATTTCGTACCGGGTCCGCAGAATTGATAAGAAGGAATATGAAGCTCAATTGGTACCTTATCTATCAAAGAATTTATAAGACCTCTTCCCTGAATACAATTCTCACTGTTTTTCAACCTTCTCTTTACCATATTATACACTCAAATGAGGGTATGATGGGAAAGGTTTACCAATTTATACGTTTTTTCCTACATTTTCGCGTTCGATAAAAAACGGACGAATAATGTTTTGTTCGATCCAATTTTCGCGTGCCCCAGGAATTGTCATCTCTTGTGCGAATGCTACACTGTTTGGAGTTAACATTGAGTAAAACTGATAAAACATTGCTGATAATAGTCTCACGATATAATTTACCGTGGTAGCATCTGATTGGTTGATCGGATCCGCAACGTTTGTGACTCGTTTTTTCGATATATCAACAACGTTTGGATCCTCGTGAAAAAAGTTTGTTTTTTCATTGACATATTCCACGTTAGTTAGCTGGTTGTCCGCAACTTTTTTGTCCACGTAAAACTTTGTTGCTCCGTCAGTTGTAAGGATAGGTTCACCGAGGTTTGCAATACGTTTCAATTTAAAGTCCCAACTGTTGTTTTCGACCATTGCGGGAAAATTCTCGTCGACGTATTTTTTATTTACGGCGTCAAACGGGTGTGTAGGTATCTGCTCTAAATTAGCCAACTTTCCCTTTTTAACGTCGAAAATGACCTTATCTTTCTCGTCCTCATTCATAATAAGACAGCTACGCTTCAGGTAGCCGAGGTTTACTATATCCCCATCACTGTTAGGTTCGGGTAAATTTATTATCTTTTTTCCTCGACAATCAAACTCATTTCCTGTGGTGGCAAGTTTGAGGCATTGTTTTTCTAAGTTGGTTAATTGGTCTACAACTACCACTTCACGAGCATTACGTCCGCGTCCTACATTCACTAATCTTTTCCCGCTCATATCGTAATTACCCGCGGTGTTGAGTTTAAAACCAACTCCCGGTGGACCTTGAATAATGCCGGCGCTAGCGTGACCACCAACTGACTCAATCAAATCGCCGCTCCAACGACCGAATTTATCTACGCTCATCTCAAATCTCGAATGATTATAAATGAAACAACTTCGGCGCTTTTATAACACCGAGTTCAGTCAACTCTTCTAAAATTGAAATTATTTCGTTCGAATGCGCGTTATTTCCGGCTTGAGAAGAAGCAACGAGTTTTTTCAATCTTTCACATAATTCGTTTACATTATCAAAATATACGTACTGAATATTGGGTAATGAGGGTGATGTCTGCCTAAACTGATAGCCCGAACCGGTTAGGGAAGTGTCAAGCAACATTTCTTCACCAAAATCGTCATCCTCACGACGATCTCCCTTTATTTTTAAGGGGGCGGGGGCAGTGGGAGTGACTGCGGTAGAGGATAATGAGGATGCGAACAATTTGGAAATAATTTGGCGATATTTCGAACTTTTATTGGATCGAAGTCTTCCACTCTTTGTCCTATGTGCTCTCGTCAACTGAAGAATCATTTTGTACACGTTCACATCATCAGCCATATAATCTACTGGCTCTCGAAGGAAAAGTAATTTTAAAAGGCCCGGACTTAAGTTGAATGAAGCCTTGTTATCGATAGTTAATTGATTATTCGTGAAAGTAATCGTTGAATCACCCAATTTCCACCCTTTTTCAGGATCATAATGAACACCGTATGTGGTGTCTAATAATTTCTTCGCCGGTGGATGAATGACAAAATCTTGATAACGCTTGATTAAATCACTCAATTTCCACTCATCCTCAACCTCCTCCTCCTCCTCCTCTCCCTCATCCTTCTTCTTCTTCACCCCTCCTACCTCCACCGATTCTATCTTTTCGGATTTAATGTCACGAGTTATCTCTTCTTGTTTACCTCCCCCCTCCTCATCCTTACTCATTTTTGACAAAATTGCTTTCGATAACGTTTTAAGTGGAGTAATTAACGGTTTATATTGTTTTTCCAACGATTTTTCACTCATTATTTTATTAGACTTTAGTTGTTCATGTTTTTGCCTAATATTATTCTGTAATTGTTGAATTTCTAATAAAACCTTAGCTTCCTCATCCCCATCCCCCTCCTCTCCCATCTGTTTCGTTGTCATCGTGTCACTCAACTAATGAAATGGAGAGTTTTACTAAGGCATATATACCTACCCATATGTTCCTCAAGAGGAGCGTGTGAACGTGTGTAAAACCTCACGTTTTGACTTCAACGCATACATGTTTGTGTGAAGACACTGTTTAAATGAACGTTCGATCATCATCATCATGATCGATCACTGACATTATCATCATCATAATAGGGGATAAAAGGGGGAGCTGGCGCAGGGGCCAACACGGGGCAGGGTATACTAACCCGCATAACACATGATGGCTTACATGCTGAACGTCAAATTCAACGTCAGTTTGGACGTTCAACCTGATCGAACGTCAAATTGAACGTTCAACTTGTTTGAACGTCAAATTTGACGTCAGATTGGGTTCGAACGCCAAAATTCGACGTCAGAATGAACGTTCAAGTTTGAACGCCGTTCGAACGTCCTTCGAACGTTCAACCTGATCGAACGTCAAATTTGACGTCAGTTTGAACGTTCAACCTGTTTTGAACGTCAAATTCGACGTTGGATTGGGTTTGAACGTCAAATTTGACGCCAGATTCAGCGTTCAACCTTCAAACTCACGAACGGTTGGGGAGTTCAGTTAATGAAATAAAATTGTCGAACATTATACGGTAACGTCCATTTTCCAACTCCTGTTCACGGTCTATAGTCAAAAATCCATTTTTTTCCGCCCACGCCTGTTGACAAAGTTCCTTGAATTTAGCATATGTCATATCAGTATTAACATAATCGTTATAAATGTGCCGCAAGTTAGTATCATCTTGTTTAAATAATATAATAAAATTGGCATTATCTCGAATCAATTGTTTTGGAACTCTGCTAAACGTTTGATTTAGATAGAATACATCAACATTTTTATGTCGTCCCATGGTAAAATAATCTCTTATATGTTGCTGCTTTTCAGTTGACACGTCGTCAAAAATCATGATAGAGTTAGGTTTGATTTCGTTAGGGTGAACTACTTCGTCATACTCAGAAAATGGGAAATAACCTATTTCACTCAAGTTGGATAGTACGTTTTCCAGGAGTTGATATTTCGGTTGATAGAGAGTTTTTGAGAATATGTATACATTTTCAAAGGTTAAACCCTCTGGAGAAAATAGTAAATTTAACATGATATTCGATTTTCCACAATTAGAAGGACCACTAATTAAACATCTAACATGGTTTGGGATAAGGGGTCCGTGTCGTTTCATTTTAACCATACTACCACCTATGGCACATTCACAAAATTTGTCAAAATTGACTATTGGTAAAGTGTTTCCCCCACTCATACTCGATGTGTAATGTCCAAAAATGGTTAAATTAGATCGTTTTTATGGATCCAGCTTGAATGTTGACCACTAAATCCCCACCATTTCACAAAACGTTTGTCACCTTTAGATTTGAGAACCTTTTCAACAAGATAAACATCACCAAAATTGGTTTTTTTTCAGTTCAAACCCATAAAAGCTACCCAAAATAGGTTCACCCTTATAATCTTTTAACAAATATGTAACCGGAATAGTTTTGTTAATTGCCGTTATAGTAAATATTTCATTAGTCCAGTTAGGTAGATAACCCTTAGCAAAAACGTGCTTGTACTTACTAATTCTTACATTATCTCCAATTTTAAATTTTATTTTTTTATCAACGCTCCCATACTTTTGTCTATTTTTCTGAATGTTTGCAGTCACTTGCTTACTATTTTGAATTGAAACGGAGGTGGGTGTCATTCCAATTGTTCGATGATAGCGATTATTATATTGATGTAGTAAATTGGGTAAAATAGAAATCCATTCATACGTTCCTTGTTCGGTAAATTTTCTATACATTAACAATTTCAAGGATCTGTTGAATCGCTCGATGATGGAGCACTTTTTATCACTATACGTTACATAATGATTTATATTAAGTTCCTTCATTAAACGTTTAAATTTTGAATTTATAAATTCTGTACCCGAATCTGAATGTAAATGATGTATCGGAAGATTAGCCTTCAAAACAGGAGTGATAGCAGAAACAATTACGTTAGCTGTTTTATCTTTCAGAGGAATAGCGTATGCAAATTTTGTAAAACAGTTTATTATTGTAAGAATGTATTTATACCCTTTATTAATTTTTGCGTGAGGAATCATTTCAACTAAATCTATTTCGAACAGATCGTGAATTCCTTTGAGTTCAACGGGTCTTGTAGGGAACTTTTTACGAGCAGTTGAGTGAAGTTCACGGGCCAGAAGCTCTCTAATTGGTGCCATGTTGATAACATAATGAACTCCGAAACTGATTGTGGGTTAATTTATAGGCTGACTGCCTCGCCACTTTCAATTTTATAATGTCCGTAAGCAAGACTCGTAATTCCATCTTTTAAGATATATCTTTTATCATCGTATGGGCTAAGAGATAATTTTTTAATATTGAGAGTAAATACTTTATGTTTTTTCGATCTAATTGTGTTACTATCAGTGTTGAAATTAATAAAATTAAATAAACATTTTCTATACATTTTATGACGTAACTGTAGATTAATAGATGTTCGATTTACACCTTTTGCGACCTTTTTTTCCTTTTGATCACCCATGATGAATGAATAACATTTTGCGCGTAAGCCAACGAATTCATGTATTGGTTTACTGTTAGTTTCATCAGTGAACGTGCCTAGTACATTTTTATTGTACGTAATCCTACATTTATGTCCCTCAGGATATTTAAATGTATCAAATTTATGAATGTTACGTAGCATATCATCATAAACGTCTGAACTTGTTATCATATACATGAGTGAGTCTGTGTCGGTAAAAAGTAGTTTTACATGGTCTCTATCATACGTTTTCATAATATGATTATAATGAAACGCGTACATAAGGTTTTTTGCAATTTCAAGCGTGGTAAAACCAACGTATATAGGTTGTTTTAATTTACAACTAGCCTTTTTCAACGCTAGTCCTGCTAGATGTTCATCAAATATATGTACCGATTTTAAACGAGGAGACGCTGACCACTTGAGTAATTTTGTTTCAGACGAAATCAATTTGAAATCTGTATGCTTACGCACGTTTTCCAACGATTTACCATACACAGAATTAACCATTAATTTGAAGAAATTCTTTTCAAAATCCGTGTTTGAACTTTGTCTTTTTTCAGTATTAAAACTAATGAACGGTTTCATCCATGCCTCTTGTGAGAACGATAAAACACGATGAATTTTAACTAATTTTAACCCTAATTGAAGGTATAACTTTAAATTTTGATAGTGTATTATATAATTTTTTTTTATTTTCTAAAGTGGTTAACAATTTTTTTACCTTTCCACCTAATGGATGATGACATTGTTTCGCAATTTTCAACGAATATGGTGACAACATTTCCTTAGTTATTTCACAATTGGTTGGTGCTAACGGGTAATCGTTATGTAAATCGTGTAATTCTGAAGGATAGTCCAAGTCTACTTGGAGTATATACCCTACATTTGATGTATTTGAGACGTTTGAGAAATCTATACTCGCTATTTCACTGTCGCTGAGCCATTTAAAGTCACCTTTTGGTAAGTGTTGAGACATTGCTGTACCATACAAATTCGTGCAATCATAGTACATAATCCAAGTTGTGGGATCTTCTGAATTATAATCTGGTAAATTCGGGTTTTACGAGGGACGGGTACGGGTACACGGGTTGACGGCGGCGTTGGGGAACCATATCTATAAACCAATTAAGAAATGGGCTCGCGGAAACGAGGGGAACCTTATCTGTACACCAATTAAGATAAGGACTCCTTTACCCACCTCTGACGTCACTTCCTGTTGCGGTACGGGTAATATATATCTACTCACTACCAAGGACATGGCACAGAAGATTTCTCGTTGCTTCAACGTGACGAGAAAATTAAGTTCATGGTGAGCGTACCGCTCATTCAATCAAGATGAAACTGATAGAAGGTCATCTAGGGCTAAATCCACACTATTCCTGAAAATTGCAATGAAATCCAATCAAAATTGTGGAAGTTATGGCTGTGACAAGAAAATTTAGAAAGACAAGCGCTCGCGCATGCGCACAGCGTACCGCTGATTCAATCATGATGAATGTCGTAAGGGACCTCAAGGGACCTTCCCCGCTTCATCCCTGAAAACCTGACTAAAATCTGTTCAACATGACTATCACAAGAAAATTACGTTCATGCATGCACAGAGCGTACCGCTGATTCAATCATAATGAAACTAATAGGGGAGATTTAAGACTAAACCCACACTATTCCTGAGAATTTCATTGAAATCCAATCGAAATTGTGAATTTTATGAGTGTGGCAAGAAAATGTGGACGGACAGACGGACGGACAGACAGACAGACTCGAAACCAAATTTGTTCAGGAGGCCGTGAAACGCAAAATGCGAGTGGAAATTTTGATTTTAGAGTACACAAGTTTTTCCATTTCGAAAGTGAAAACAAGCTTGCAGACTTGGAAGCAAAACGTATGCAGAAATTTATACTGAAAAATGTTCTCACATTCAATTATCTATATTTGCCAAAAACAGATATTAACTGCAAAAATAACTGAAAATCCAAAATCTTTTTTGGATTGCCGAATATTATTTAAAACGAGTTTTCCCCTAACAAAATTGGTAGGTAGTTAACAATTCCTTTGTACTCAAAGTCCTGAATTTTTAAAACAATCTTACATAACATAGTACGATAGTTTACGGGAATTCGCTTAATCTTTGCGATTAATTCGCGGAATTTTTTTTAATTGGAATAGTAAGACTTTCGTGATTAGGTTAATGAATGCGATAACCTTCTTATTTCCTTTATTCCGTTTTCATCATACTTCACTAAGCAGATGAAGAAGCCAGGGGGTCGGGGTAGCTCTAGTTCAACGTTAGCCTTCGTATTCCTAGTTCTACCATTCCCTCGTATTCCTAGTTCTACCGTTCCTTCGTATTCACCATTAACTCGTATTCCTAGTTCTACCGTTCCTTCGTATTCACCGTTCCTTCACATTCCTAGTTCTACCGTTCCTTCATATTCACCGTTCCTTCGTATTCCTAGTTCTACCGTTCGTTCATATTCACCGTTCCTCCGTATCCTTAGTTCTACCGTTCCTTCATATTCCTAGTTCTACCGTTCCTTCGTATCCCTAGTTCTACCGTTCCTTCGAATTCCTAGTTCTACCGTTCTTTCGTATTCCTAGTTCTACCGTTCCTTCGAATTCCTAGTTTCTACCGTTCTTTCATATTCCTAGTTCTACCGTTTATCGAGTGTAAGGCCAGGTCGTCTGGGGGCTCAGATACCCCCCCCCCCCCTACCCCCCACCAGATCCACTCCTGTGCCTTACGAGAGTTTGAACGAAGTTGGAGAGATGAGTGTTCGTGTCAAAATTAATTAGACATGTTTCCATGGCTTATCATTAGTTAATTGCGGATGATGACGTTATGTAGGTCGGATAGTGTTACCTATTACTGTGATAACTCCATAAGGTGGTGTCATAAATGAGGTACTACACTTACGACACTGGTATGGCCGACATGATGCCTCATGCTTACCTGCAACAAACGTAAAATGAGTTAGGAATGAGCGATTTCCAATTGTTCTCCCTACCCACTCATGTCACAAGTAATATTGAAACATTCATTGGTTATTTTTTTCAATGTTAATGTCACAATGTTATATAACAATTTAATGTTACCAGGGGCAACAAATTGGTATTAGTATATAGTTAGAATAATAATGACTTCAGTTCTACATAGGATTCGTTGAACCGAGATAAATTGCAATGAAAATCGCCTTGGAACGAAAGGCTTTTTTTAGTGTAAAACTTCAATTTACATAAGTTGGATACGACATTCATATGAAGAACAATAATGTCGGTGTCTATGGAACGATAAACAATTAAAATGCTATTGAATGAATTATTAGATGAATATTGAATGGAGTATAGAATATTGATTGCAGTATTAGATTCTCCCATTGCCTTTTTGAGAAGTAAGTAGTTTTTCAAATAGGTATGTGGGTTCTTCGAGACCGCCTCACGGCTTGTTCAGGTGTGCTTACTTACTTATTAGAATCTGATTGATCGACTGGTGGGTTCAGAAATTTGTAGCCTGACTGTGATTTGAATATCTCATTGGAATTAAAGGAAGAACAGTGTTTCGACGAGTGTGCAAGAGACCGCTGTATTTCAAACCATAACATTGTTCACTTTATTCGTTAGAACCACGAACCTGGTAAGAAAGGTAACCCCTGGCAACCCTTTTTTTGTACTAAAAATGGTTTTTCTAAGCTCAATATTCGAAATTTAATACAATTTGTCACACAGGCACCTAAGTATCTCTAAAAAACGGTTTTCTTCCGTGGCTCATCAGCGCCACACTGAAAACAGGGGACTTTTTTGTTATATCCCCTCATTTACGATCCGATTATATCTGGTCTTTTTCGTTATACGACCGCGTTCAATTTCAATAGGGCGTTCCAACTATAAAATGTTTAAAAAATTCTTAACATCAAGTAGTCAATCCCTTAGTAAAAATACAGATTAGTTGGACATGTAGGTCAGAATGATGTGTATAGTTTGGTGGTCTGGATGGATCCCTTAGTAAAAATTAATACAGATCAGTTGGACATATTATAGGAGGGACGCCCTACTGAAATTGATTACTGAATTGGGACACATTTACTGAAATCACGAAAATCTGGTGTCACTCAACGAAAAAATGAAGAAAACAAAATGTACAGGTATCTTCCATCTCCTTTGGGCAGAAAAAACTTTTTAATTTTCTGATAATCTTTTTTACAAAAGGGAGTATTTTTTTAAACTTAGTAATAGATACTCCAAAATGCTTTTCAACGACTGTCAAACGATTTCTTTACGATGATAAACGCCTAAGAGACAGTTTCGTTGTTTGAAACCAATAATACAGTTTAATAAAGTTTTGTTGAAACCGATAATTTGGACTCAAAAAGCCCTTATTCGAATAATTTCCAATAGTAGCTATTTAGCTCATACCTTACCTTTATTCAAACAAATGAGCATTTTAAACCTACCCAATTTAATTAAACGTGGTTCAATTAATCAGATCTTGAAGGAGGGCTCTTTTAATTTCCCGCAACACCAGACTCCTACTCAATTTCAACTGCCGGGGCACTTGGTAGGTACTTCCTAAATACCACACAACTGCGGCGCAAAGTATCTATAGGTGCGAGGGCATAAAGAGTGTAATTTGCTTCCGTGGAATTTAAAGAAGAAAATATTTGATCACCCTCTTCAAATTAATAAGAAAGTTGTTGAAATACTTCTTAAATTACAACCTTGACCTATAATAATAATAATATTGTATTAATATATTACTAGAAAAATAGGTAACATAATTTGTATGTATTTATTTCTTGAGTGTATTTATTGATTGTACTAATTTATTTCTTGACTTATAGAATAAATAGCTCGCCAGAGCGACTCTTTTTCCGACGGGAATAGTTTCTGTTGTAGATTTTGAATTCGTTCATTGCGTATACATTTTTACTTACCTGCAAAATACAACTTTTTTCATTTCATTTTATTTCCCTTTGACATCTCCAAAATAATTGAGGAGATAAGAAGGTGGGTGATTTCCTTTTTGGACACCCAGTAGGACACCCTATGTACATTTGCACATTGATATATTAGATCTTTGGTTACTTACTAACTTCTTGTTTCTAAATAGTCGTCAATTTTCACGTTAAAGTTCAACAAGATAAAACAATTATGTCAAATATACCTACACTTTGCTGTTTGGAAATGAAATCAATTCGTAGCGATCAATAAACCGTCTGTCATTTCGAGCTGCCTACCGTAGGAGTTGGAAACGCTTCGGTTTAGTGGAGTGCACTTCAAATTACTGCGAGCCCCCACTCAACTAGATTGCTGAGGTGAGCACTTCCCGCCCGTATTATAGTTTGATAAGGTCAAACCTCGCGCTTGAGCTGTTACTTGATGACGTCCAGGATCTATCAATCGGATATCTCCCGCTAACCGAATGAGTGAGCTTTCTTGAGACGAAAGCAGCGCTTAAATACTAATCCTATTAGACGGAGTGATTCCAGACCAGTCCGACAAAATAATTGAGTATACTTAACTGCATCCAATGGCGCAGCTAAGTTATTTCTGTTGGAGAGGCATCAGTCAAGGATTTCGTTTTATTTTACAGTTTTGGTATTCATTTCTAGTACTTGTTGTTGAATGTACGAAGACTGTAAATAAACCGTCAAACGTTCATATAAGTAGATTTCCATTGGTTTTCGTAATGATTTGAAATCACGTGCGCTTTCATATTCACAACTTATGGATTATTAAAGCGTAGAGGAAAGTACCCTAAACCGATCCCCTCCCCCTAAAGTGGACCCCTAGTCTTCTGACACTGCATTCTCCTGAACTCTATCCTATTCAACTGTAAACAGTAGTTTAGGCCTCTACCACGATGTAGTGGAGCGCACACATCGCCCACTTCACTTGTTGCTTGCACCATTATATGTCTTGATAGTGAAAAAAGTTTTTGAGCAGTGCTTCAGTTTTCGTTATTTTTCCCAGACATTTTCAGGTAAGCCTTTAGGTATATCTATATATATTCTTAAATGGCAAGGTTTAAGTTTATTGTTAATCTTCAAAACGTTTCATTTAAAACTTTTGGTTCAAAATTAATCGGGTTAACAAACTGATGGCTTTAGTCTCTTAAACCGGACCCCCTGTTGTTGCCTAACCCGGACCCTGTTTAAAATAGATTCTGTATCATTTTCTGAAATTGAAATCTTCATCTTATTGTATTATATTGTATTGTGATTGTTAAATTATAATTATATATGAAACTAGAATGAGTGTTCTTTGATTTAAAACCATTTTTAAATTTTTTAATTGATGTTTTGACAAGGGATCCGGTTTCGGCACTATACCACAAATTGAGAAAGTGTAAGGTTTAATAAAATAAATTTTTTTTTTTTTTTTACTAATTTTGAATTAGATTTTTTAAAGTAAAAGTTAAATGATGCTCAACATTACAAAGTAAATATTAGATGATTTTAAAACACAATTTTTCATTTTTTTTTTTTTTTCATTCAAAAACAAAACAGGGGTCCGTTTTTGGGCACTCTCCTCTACCTAGTACCATAAATGGTACTATTTTTTCTAAATTTAGAAAAAATACTATCCTATCAACTAATAATCGAACTGAGAAGCACCATACTTATTACTTATATACACTGATACGAATATATATATATATATATATATATATATATACACTGAAACGAAACAAAAAATGAAACGGAAAGGCACTTCACAAACTAAATTTTTTATATTTCGGCTAATTCGCCTTTTTAAAATATAGAACTAAAATAAAGTAGGTGTTGGGAAATTTTGCGTTGTCACGAAATCTTAAAAACTGGAGTTTTTGTGGGGATGTATTGCACTGGATGAATTTTCATTTTCGCTGAAATTCGGTCGCTGAAATTGCCTCAAAACTGAAATATCTTGAAAACGACTGTGCGCATTGTTCTGAAACTAGTCTTATTTGATTAAAAAAATGAAAAAAACCATGGGAATGCATTTCAATTTTGACAGATTACCTTGAAACCAGGTTTTTGAACCAAATATGCCATTTCAGCCCACTGTGCGCCGCTCTGTTGACCTAGTGGACGGCTACCTTAATGTCCCACGCACAGCCTTTTGCGAGAGCTCTGATAATCTTTGTCCGCCTTTGATCCGTTTAGCGGGCAGAAAACTTTGAAAGGCGCTGACGATCTCGGAGCTAATCCTTAACCCTCCCTTCCAGCAATTGAATTTATAGGTATGTTAAACTCGAGAAAACGTTAAAGCTCCGAAATGCCTCAAAATGAATGTACATGAAGAGGTTTTGAAAAAATTATCTTAAAAAATCGCTACAACAAATTAAAGTAATATAATGAGAAATACTCAATATGAGTTTTTCTGGTAGTATAGGCCGTACACATAGGTAAAATATGAAAACATTTTCAGATAGCTAAATACGACCGTGTTGTGGACTGTAGGAACAAGTCGGTAGAGGAGTTTGGGCCTTCAATGTCCCACGCGCTGCCTTTAGTGAGAGCTCTGATAATCTTTTTCCGCCTTCGGCCCGTTTAGCGGGCAGAAAACTTCAAAAGGCGGTGACGATCTCGGAGCTAATCCTTAATCCTCCCCGCCTTCGGGAGCAATCAGAGTCCCCGAGAGACGAGAATGACAAGGCGACCCAACGTCCCGTCGTCGACGTAATCTCTGAGACCCGGGGCAACGATTATGGTCTCAGAGACCCCCCCGCCGCACGGACTCCATCCGGATCCGCTCCGTCCTTCAGGTCTTTCGGCTTATTGATCCGTCCCGGATCCCGATTGAAGGAAACGTCGGGGCTGATTGCTCGGTGAGATGCGGCCCGTCATCCTGGAAAGACCTTTGTTCAGTCCTCCCTCATCAGCACGGCATCTCTCATCAGTAAGGCGTCTCTCATCAGGCAGATCGCTGTCATCAGGAAAGGGTAAGGTTTCTAAATACCTGAGTCGCTCTTTGGAGAACAGGTTGGTTTCATTTGGTTGGTTGGTCTCATTGCTGTTCCCAACTCGAAAGGTCATCAGGCCGATTGGAACAAATTTATTCTTCTAGTTCAAGAATTTTTTTCACGCAATTCCAAAGATCACGAACACAGATTTACGGTTTCGGTTCCGAGACTACCTATAGGTAGAAGAACAGTGTTGGGCCTAATCTTATCGTCGAATACGAATACGATTGTAATCGGGATAATTATTCGGTGATTCTGAGTCAACTGCGATTATATTCGTATTCGTGTAATCGTATTCGTCTGTCGGCGATTACACGAATACAACCCATAAAAATGCGTCACGGTCATCCATTTCAACAGGGCGTCCCTCCTATGATATGCGAAGCCTTGCTAATATTACCTCGCTTCAGAGGGACGTCCATAAAGCGAATTCAACTAGTGGAGCCCAGCCTATTTGTCTCAAATCCATTTCAATAGGATGACCGTGACGCATTTTTATGGGTTGTATTCGTGTAATCGCCGACAGACGAATACGATTACACGAATACGAATATAATAGCAGTTGAATCAGAATCAACGAATAATTATCGCGATTACAATCGTATTCGTATTCGACGATAAGATTATGCCCAACACTGATCCCTCATCACATCAATATGCCCTCTCCTGAAAATTCTAGCACAGGACGATGAGAAAGAAAGCAAATCTCTTATGTTTTTGGATTTTATTTTATTTTCAAGTATTCCTGTATTCTCGCATTCATTAATCCAATATTCTCGTAGTGACCAACCAAACAAATTGAAGGAAATCCTGGACGGGGAGAGAATGTCAGGACAGGGCGATGATGACAATTGTGAGAATCTACTGGTCGCATTATCAACCTATCCACAAGTTTTAATTATTTATTTCCTTAATTAGGATATAAAGGCGCTACTGTTTGGATTGACATCGAATCTCGATACATACGATGTAGAGAGCATCAACGATTTTTCTCAGTTCGATTCGATCATGTCGATTCTGTTGTTACGAGTAGGTATATTCCAGATGAGCACTATTTATTTGAATTATTACCATTGGGACATGAAGGCAGTAAAATGTTCTTCTGATTGGGCCTCGATGAAAGGAAAAGTCTACCAGCGGCGACAACTTAAAAGACTAACCGTGAAGGAAATGTTGTTAGTGAATAAAACGCTTCCTTCGGCGAAGAGAGGAAAAACGGGCCCCAAGCCTCCTCTTAAGTTTGTTATTCGCCGCGAGAGTCCTAAAGTTCTTTTAACAAGTGCCGAACCCCCTTAGCCGAGTATTATCCAGCCGGAATTTAATTTTAAAAACAACGGAAGGGAGTGAAAAACTCAACGTCTTTCTAGCGTGACTTCAAAGGCTTAAATTCCTCGCGGTGTTCACAAAACTAACATTCCATTCGAGGGAAAAACATTGGACAGTCCAGTGAAAATGTGAAATCCACGGGGTAAAACATCCGACACTGAGTACACAAAGGTCCCGCAGTGCGCGCCCCTACAGAGCTGAATTCTAACTACCGTTCCACCTTAGGGCCAGGGGTATAAAACCAGTTTAAACCCTACTCAACATTGAAACTGCTGACTAGACGGAGAATGAAGTTTATGCCAGGGGCCTATTTCATGAAGCAACAAGTCGCAAGTTACAAGCCGATTTTATGTACAAGTTGTAAAAAATGAGTGTGCAAGCGTTTCTCAAAGGTAAGTACAAGTGTAGACTTGTAATGCACAATGAAAATTACCAAGTGTACAGGCGAATTTGGACAAGTTACAAGTGTTTCCCACTCATTTTGTACAAGTCATTGTTTTACAGTTGTAAAAAATGGCCGATTTTGAACCTACGTCCATTCACCTGTAAACTTGTAATTTTCCAGCATTGTGAGTTGATAATTTTTCGGTGTTTAATATGTGAGAATCATCTTCTGCTGAAGAATACAGACAAGAAAGAAGCATTCAGCGTAGAAGATGCCAACGATTTTTTCGGTCATGAATAAACGCTTTCTTCGTGGGTATTTTCGAGTTTAACGAGAGATTTAGGATGTCTTCCAAGTCTCTAGGATGATTCAAATACCGCGTGACCCTGTTCAATTTTTCCTGATCGGGTATTGAGGGTCTCCTTATCATTGGAGAACAAAGTGAAGATCATCTCGAAGTTACATTTGAGATTCCTAACCCAGCAGCATTAAGACTTGATAAATTGATTAATCATTTCCGCTGAATGAAGAGGAAAAATCCGATTTTGGATATGTTTCAGCTTAAACTTCAGCTGAGGCAAGGAAAAGAAGCAAACTTCTTTTCGCGCATTCTGCTTCCTCACTACGGAAATAGAGAAACTATGTGTTCGTGAATGAAATCGAAAAAATTTCTGTCCTCCAAAATCAAAATTTCCACTAGCTTTTTGCTTTTCAGAGCTTGCTGATCAATTTTGGTTCCGTGTCTGTCTATCTGTCTGTCTGTGGTGAATCCTCTTCACGTCCAAAACTATACCAAGTCTCAGCCCGATTCCGATGAAATTTTGTCCGTGGTTTTGAACCTGTACATGCACACCTGGTCGAGTGCTGTAACCGCTTCACCAGCACGTTCCTGATGGCTGCTGTTCGTGGGCCAATTAGATAATTCGGTAATTTGACCGCTTTTCAATGCCCTATTTCAGACGAGAGGATAAACAAAAGTAAGAGGATTGAATGAAAATGATAATTCGACAATTAAGAGTGGGCCGTATTGTCGGTTAAAACCCTCTGGGGAAATATCCAATTCTAAGCCGAACTGGGCAGAAAAAGGAGAAACAAATTAAATAACCGCCCACGTGAACTCGCCCGACGACTAATCAAGAGGAATCCATATAGGATTCTGTACAGTATTTTTTTGTTTTGTACGTTCATTTTTGGGAAAGAGCTAACCAGAGAGGAGTCAATATAAATACAAAAATATCAGAGCTTTACCGACTATCTTGTGTGCTGAAGAGGGTTTATTGCGACTTTACTTAAACCTAACGTCTCCTGTGAACCAGTTTTTTAGGACGTTCTTCTGAAGCAAGGTCGTATAGGCTAGACGTTGTGTAAATTACCAATGCGAAGAGTGACGACAGCATTTTCGGTATTAGTGATCAGCGCATGCGATTGATCCAGGGGGCGTGGGACAAAAATGTTGGGCATAATCTTGATCGTCCAGAAATCCCAGAACTTTTTTTTTTTTTTTTTTTTTTTAACCACCCTAGTGGGAATGTTGGGCCCAATCGTCGATATGATTGTAATCGCAATGGTTATTCGTTGATTCTGAGTCAACGCGATTATATTCGTATTTGTGTAATCGTATTTGTCTGTCGGCGATTACACGAATACAACCCATAAAAATGCGTCACAGTTATCAATTTCAATAGGGCGTCCCTTACATGCAAAGCCTTCCTAATATACCTAGCTTCAGAGGGACGTCCAATTGAAATAGATTTGAGACTTGAGGCGGGGCTCCAATTGCTGAATTCGCTTTAAGGACGTCATGAAGTTCTTGTCTATGTATTTTATTTTCTGTTAACTGTTATTATATTTGTACCGTTTGTCTTTTACATAAATATTCTTCGTATTTTAATGTTATGTTATGTAAATTTGATACTATCTTAATAATTCGTCAATTGGAGAGGTCATTTAATTAACTATATGTAATTGGGCATTAGCCCGTATGACTTGAAACAATAACAATAAGAGTATAGTGAAGTAGACCATTTCGGAATTTAAAATGATATTTTTATCAATTTGGTATCAATAATTTAGAATATTTATGATTAAAAAAACTGGTCTCCTTGATATCAGTGGTAGTTGGAACTGAGTGATGGGAAACTTTACCCCTCAGTTCGCGTCGGGTCTCGCGTTATATCTTCAGCCTCCCGACCGAAATTTCACGGAAAGACAAACATTGAGATGGGAGAAGCGAATAGCGGGAAGTTATGCAGAAACTCGAGCTGAGGAGGTAACCTCGTTGAATAGACGTCCAACTGAAGAGAAAGACGGATCATCCAATGGTACTTTGCCGAGAGATTTAAAAGCTGGCGGAGAAAATCCACGTAAGAGACAATCGCAGCTTTGTGGTTGGAAGATTTGGTTAGAACTGGGGCTCCAGTCTTTTGTGCCACAAACAAAATGAATTCAAAGGCATTTCGGTCTAATGTCTATAAAATGCTTCAAATTATCACACAATGGCTCAATATTTCTGAATTAGATGGCCTCTCTTCGCAGATCACCGGTATAGACCTAAAGATACTGATAAATAATCAACATTAGCTCATATTCAACTGGAGACAATTAGCATCTGAACGGAGCCTCTCTGATAGTGGTAGAGTATAATTTGCAACTCCTTGGACGACTCTAATCAGCTGAGTGAGTTCTGAAGCTATTTTCAGCCATATTCCGCTTAAAGTGCTGCAATTTGGAATGGGGCCCCTCCGAATGTGGTAGAATATTATTGCAATCATACCTCACCAGCCGACCCGAAAAATTAGAACCAGTGAAGTTAGTGAAGATAAAGCTCTCCTGCCAATACCAAGTCAATCTGATTAGGCCCTTGCTCACGCTTTAAAGGGGAGAGATAATTTCCAAAATTAGTAAAGTTGTGTTTATTTATGTCTGTTTGATTGGAAATATACATTTATTGAATTGAATTGACTTGGTACAACGTGACATCCATCCAAACCTGTACAGAAACACCCGTTTTTACCCAAAGTTCATATATCAGTTCAGGTTATTTTAGGACCTGCATTTTGGCAGAGTTCCAATGAAATGTGTTTAGCACGATTGCAAAATTTTGCCATGATCCTTCTGAAGAAATAAACATTGAGGGAACGCGCCATAGAGTCTAAAAGCCAAACTTTATGGGTCCGGTAGACCCCAGGTATCGCTCAAGGGTTAAGCAGGCCGAAGTTAATATGCGGAACAGCTAAGGCAGACCTCGTCTCCACTTAGTTCCCCAAGCGGATTTGGTCCCTCTGCTGCCGGACGGTCCCTCAAGAGCGGATCGAGTCATTTAAGGAACCGAGGATTAATTTGATCACTCGACTCACCCTTTGAAAAACCCCTTTCCCCAGTTGAATAACTTCTCCGATCTCCATCCTCTAGAGGCGTTTTTCACATCGACCCAGGCAGTATCGGTTTTCCGTTAAGGGCCGGCGGGATAAGAAGCCTTCGGTAGCTTTTCACAACCAGATGCCTGAAGTAGGTTTTATTAGAGCGAGAAGACCTCAAGTCTTTCCCGCGGGGTCCCCTTATCATGATTAAATTCTTCTAAAGGAATTCCGATTTCATTATAAAACCAAGGCGAAGGGGGTTGAAAGAGAGGCCTTTTATTTTATACATTGTTAACTAACACTTTTAAGAGCTTTGACATCAAAAAGCAGATTTATCGAAAAATTGAAGAGTTCTCTTCGAGTTAAAGCCACTGTGATATTTGAAAGCCTGCTTCTAACTTCATCTATTAGGTTGTAGTTCTGAAGTATCAATGAAGGATGAATAGAAGCGTTCGTAACGAGAGAAGATCAGGTTTGAAAAGTGGGATTACAATGTAAGGGGGTTCTTTAGTAGGAAAGCTGTGATTTGAACAAGAATTTTACAAAGCTCTCTCATTTGAACCATTAGACTCTTTTGGTAGTTGAAACTATTTCTTCCTTATGTTTGATAAAGAATGTGCTATCGACCACATTAAACCAACAGTTGGGCTTCTTTAAAAGGTCACCTCAATATCTTTATGTAGTTCTCACGTAAATTCAACTTGATTTTTACTTACACCAGTCCATCTCGCTGTTCGATTTTTCGCTCCCCTCGATGAAATTGACGGGTTTATTTAAAAAAATTAAACACAATCTGCATATTTACCCTTTTATCTAAACGGATAGGAACGTCCTAAGAACATGATATTTCTTGGAAGCAAATAATATTATGTACCTTCGACTTATTATCTCGAACGTCAGCCAACATGCGCTTTTCAGAGTGGACCAGCTATTGATGGACTACACGATGAACCTTTTCAGCTTTGTTGAACTGGTCCCTGTATCATATTGAGACACTCTCATATGAACCAATTCTAGCCTAGTTAGGCTCCTTTGGTAGTTGGAACTATTTCTCTCACAGGTTTGATAAAGAAGGTGTTGTCGACCACATTAAGCCAACAGTTGGGCTTTTCCAAAAGGTCAAAGCGTGAATTCTTCTCAGGCAGTTCTCAATATTGTAACATCTAAGATCAACTTGATTTGTACTTACATCATTTCTATTCGGTTTTAGATTTGTTGCTCCCTTCAATAAAATTGAAGGGTTTATTCTAAAAAAAGAAAGAAAGAAAGAAGAAAAAAAAGAAAAAAAAAAAAAAAAAAAAAAAAATGAACACTTTTGCTCTTATAGCTATCAGGATAGTGCCGTCCAAGCAACATGATATTTCCTGGAAGCTGCAGCAAAAGGTATTCTACTGCTCTTGGAATTTTGGACGTCACCCCGCGTGAGCAGCTCAGAGAGGACCAGCTACAGATAAGTGCCTACATTTCGATGTCCATTCATAAATTATGATGTACAGAAGACTCCAATATCTCTATCCGGTGAATGGAAGACGTATTTGGGAGAACTGAGGCAATGTGTCTTGTGGTCTCCCCCCTGACTAAATCTGGGGAGATCCTCCGGGGAGGAGACTGTTCACACAGTCGTCAATGTCCTTGACAGACGCCAAGTACCCGTCTTGATCTACGGGTTGAGGCATGCGTTCTAACTCGCATTACCAACTTTATAGGTTGGTACCCGAGTTTTTGGATATCTTCAAAACTCAAACTTTTTGATATCCGCAAAACTCACAAAACCAAATGACGAGGTCCGCAGAAAGGGGCCCGCCCCCGCGAGTCATTTCCACGTACCTCTACCCCACATCTGCAGAATCAACTGCATGTTGAGTGTGATGAAATTACTGCACTTGCGATTCCACCAAATTATGATGTACAGAAGAATCCAATATCTCTATCCGGTGAATGGAAGACGTGTTTGGAAGAATTGAGGCAACGTCTCCCCCCTGACAAAATCTGGGAAGATCTCCGAGGAGGAGACTGTTCACACAGTCGTGAATGTCCTTGGAAGACACCAAGTACCCATCTTAACCTACGGGTCGTGGCATGCGTACTAACTCGCATTACCAACTATGCAGGTTGGTACCCGAGTTTGATTTGGAAAAGGATCAATTTGATCTGGAAAAGATTTCATTTGATGTGGAAAAGGTTCCGTTTGATGTGGTAATGGTTTCATTTGACTTGGAAATGCTATACATCAATTCAGTGCTAGTTTCGGATTTAAAACCCTAAATAATTTAGCCGTTGCTACAAACAAAAGAGGACATACTATAGGGTGCGTCACTGGAGGTTTTCTATCTTACGCTTGTAAAAACCTGGAACACAATGAGAAACGAGGGCTAACGAAGTCCCCGGTCATGCGATTGGGGGAAAAAGGCTGTTTAAACAAACCGGCGGAGCTTTTCGGGAGGGTATCAACCTTCAGTTTGCTTTGGGCGTGGGCCGCGTCCCCTGAAAACACTTCTTGAATTCACCTCCATAAAGCTCGGATTCTCATCCCCTTAGATTGACGTTTTATCGTAAGCCCCGGCAAAGCCGATCTGTCTTTCCGTTTGACGACGGCCCATTCCAAGGAGTTAAATTCATCCTTGGCTTCTGAATTGCTCTCGTGACTGTTCTTCAGGGAACGAGGTATTTGATGTTAGCTGAATAGTAATGTTTAGAAGAGGAACGCTGGAAACGATAATGGAGTATAATTTCAGCGCGCAATAAATTCCAAAACGCTTGAAATATTCTAACCTTTTTAAGAAAGAATGAGTGAAAAAAATATATATATACCTACGTCATTAGTTTTAACAAACCAAGACGAATAACTTCCTGTGTTTAGTATACTTCACATTTTGAAACGCATAGATTCCGAAAACTGACCGAAAATAAATTAACGTACACAGTAATTATACATACATTTATTGAAAAACAAAGTGAGTCCCTAGGTACTTAGTTTCGATCTGCATTTGTCAGCCTGTCTTTCGGTCTCTCTCTCTTTCTCACTCGCTTTCTCTCTCTCTCCTTCTTTTTTCCTCTTTTCCTCTCTCTCAGTGTGTTTATGGCGTAGTGGACTAATTCCGACCAAGGCGTCATTCAACGAAATCTCATTTTACATCAAAGTAATGATTATAAATTGTTTGTCGATATAAAACAGTTGTGGAAACAAACGAAATTCATAAAAATGTAAAATCACATTGTCCCTCTCTTTTATAATTATTGAGCACATAATCTTGTAAGTATGATGGTGGCCTCCGATTTCGTTGGTTGCTGAGATCGGAGAGAGGTTGATTCTGTACCTCCGAATTGGTCATTCCACTTCATTCCACAGGTGTTGTGTGATTTTTCTTTGGCGTCTTCTGATGGTAGCTTTTCTTTTTGGTCTCCATTACTTTCATGGTTTTCCTCCCAGGTGAAGATATTGAGTGTTTTATCCCAGTTGCCTTTGGAGCAAGGTGTCTTATGGCTGTACCACACTAACATTTTTTCTGCTTGCTAAAAACGTAACCCTTGGGAAGGTCACAGCTCACTGGAAAACCCCTACGAGCCCTAACCTGAAAAACTCAATGAAATTGCACTCCGCCAGAATGCGCTGTTTTTGCAGTTATCCCTCTTCGACATTCACATTTCTAGTCTTCTTCAGTTTCAATTTTCGAACTCATGATACAGCAGAAAAACCAACAATACTGCATTAAAAATGAGAAGAAAAAAAAAAAGAAAAAACGCTAGTGTGATACAACAGCGGATCAGTTGTACCTCTGCCGTCTGGTAACCTGACTTTGGCATACCTAAGTGTTACACACCGTAGGCATGCCCATAAGCGTTACTACTCCAGAGATCCACGTTTATACTTATTGCTCACATGTTTTCGCCTGAAGACAGGGTCTGGCTTTGTCAACAATATAGAAAGTGACGCTACTGATGGCTTTCTTCCGGGTTGTTGGAACATTCATTCCTTTGGAGTTGAGTTTGTCGCAGTATATAACAGGGATCGAATGTAACGAAGAGCTTCTGAACTTGCAATTTATTCGAATGGAGCGCAAGTTGAATGGTTCCCCACATGATTCCGTTGGGGATTGTATGCAGTTGGGCGACAGGGAACGATTTCAATTGAAGTTAAGAATGAATTTAGTTCCTCCAACGTGAATGAGTAACCCCTATCTGAATATTCATAACACAAAGTTCCAAATATTGAGAAAAGAGTTTTCAATTTTATTGGTTTCCGTTAAAGAGAGGGGGGGGGGGGGGGGGGGTACCTCTGGGTACATAAATGCAAACGGTCGAGATGTCCGTTCATCGACGTTAGTAAGAATATTTTTATTTTTGTTTGCTGATGGGAGAGGACCCTTAAAGTATATTTATAAAAACGCTCAAAAGGCTCTATGATGTCGAATATGTAGGTATTTCGAAAAAGTTAAAATGTGATAGGGCTAGGCTCTCAAGGCGAGAACTGGTAGGTTGGGATGTCACATGGTCCAGTGGTCCGTAAATCTTTATTCCCCCACATCTCCACCGAAAAAATCCAGTGGCTGCGACTCCATTGAAGAAGACGGAAAAAAAAATCTTTTGCCCAACAAAGGAGACAATAATATTAATAAAGGGGCGTCCAATCATAAAATTCATTCACATAAATTACATACCAATTCTGGTATTAGAATGGTTGAGATTTTCACATTGTGCACGAGAACAACCTCACATTGCAACTTCTAAGCACTAGCGTCGAAAATATCTTATGAATTAGGTGGGCGTCGGTAAAACACAAAAATGAGAAACCATAACTAGGTGTATCTACGATATCTGGCTGTCCATCTCTACAACTCCAAGGAACACAACATCACATCACATATTACATGGAGATCCATATCTTGGTGGGGTTAAAAAGAATGGACATTTTATGTATGCAGGATATTTTTCTCTTCGATCTGAGAATCGGATTTCGCCCCCCTAATAAAGCCCTTGCTGCAGCTCCGGCTCGAACCCGTTTTGCACAATATAATGTGTAACAGTTCAAATGAAATGTTACGAGGGGCGTTCCCAAGAACGCCGTCAGGACCTACCGTGGTCTTCCCTCACACGAGCCATTCGAGGTCCCGCCTCTCTCAAAATAAGAAGTTTCTCTCAACATTTTGCATATAGCAATTATTTATCATATATAAACCATATTGATTCCTATTCAAATTATAGCAATTGCTATCCTCACATACCTACACTCCAAGTGCGGTATCTCATTTACCTCTATTGGATTATATTCAATATAATATCCCTACAACAGCTTAGTCAGATCTCCTCCCTCTAATACTTTATATTGGAGCACCATAAAAGTAATTGGTATTAAAATAATTCCAGTGTTTAATTTGTTAGTCTTTCTTATCAACCTTTATCCTAAAGTAATATTTACATATACCAAAATATAGAATAGACAATAAGAAGTTTAGTAACGACAATCAATCAGATTGTCACAAGGTAGCGAGCTAAACGTCCATAAACGGCCGCTCCAGCATTTCCAAATAAAAATCAACTACTCCCAATATTTAAAAAAATCTATTTCCATTTCCAATCTTGAACTTATTTTGAAACTCGAATAAAAGACATTTCCAATGCCATCCATCTGCCCAAAGACTTCATTATATCTCACAACCTGAAATTTCATGTCCATCTGCCGCTATTTGTGTCCAAACTTTGGTGTACTATCGCCCCAACAAGCAGCTAAAATCATCGACAAGACTAGACAACGACTGTAGTCGAAAAAAAAACCTTGTCGAATTGTGGACTCTGACTGACGTCAACCCTTAGATAAAAAGAGAAAAACAACCCCCACCATAACTTGGCCCACCCCCTACCAACACAAAACCGAGTCATCAATGACGAAAACAGTTCGTGAATCGGAATGGCTGGCCAGTTCCACGCGAACGACAACATGCAGTCGACTCCGGTAGGTAAAGCGAGAACTGGTAGATAAATGGATTCCACGTGGTCCAGTGGTCCGTAAACTATCATTCCCTCACGTCTCTCCCTAAAAAGTCCAGTGACTGTGGCTCGATAGAAGAAGACGGAAGGAGACAATAGTACCAACAAAGGGCCATCCAATCATAAAACCCATTGAAAAAGATTACATACCAGTTCTGGTTTTAGATTGCTTCAGCTAAGATATTTTCACAGACTGCACAAGAACAACCTCTCATTTTACTTCTAAGCATTAGCATCGGAAATATCTTATGAATGAAGGGGGCGTCGGAAGAACACAATAACAGTTGTACCTACGCTCTCTGACTGTCCACCTCTACAACTCGAAGGAGCACGGCATGTGACAGTTCCCGTGAGATCCAAGAGAATGCGCCTCCGTCGTTCCCGCGCCGGGCGTCGGCATCATTCTCAAGTTGTTGAAATGCTGTGGTTGGCGATAGATGAGGATCCGAGAACCGGAAAATCATCTTCTCCGAACATAGGACATTTGCTACTAGTACGAGCTATATCTCTTATGGTACACACCCCTCTCTCACTATGAGTGCGAACATAGGCCCCATTGCACCTCTGGCGGCGATCTAAGTCCGTTACAGGCATCACAGCCTGAACTACAGAGAGATTAATATCATGGTAGATGTTAAAGAATGGGCATTTCATGAAAGCAGGAAATTTTCCTCAGCGATCTGAGAATCGAATTTCGTGCCCTTATAAAGCTCTGGCTGCAGCTCCGGCTCAAACCCGTTGTGCATGAGTATAATGGAAGGAATAATGAGGCTGGAGCATCCCCTATAAGGTACATGAACCCCCAGCTATTTTAATGCCCATAACCTGGGTGACTTTGGGTGTACCAGCTAGTAAATAAATGAAAAATAAAATTAGAGCCTTCGGCCAAAATTACAAAACATAAATATGCTTCAGCCTAGAACGCCAAGTATCGATCAGCCATCGATCCAGGAACGTTAATAATTATCAATTGGTGATGTTGAACCATTGATGAGGAAGGTGCTTATACAACAGTTTATCGAGCAAGTAATCATATGCACCAACGAAGCTACTCCATCAAACGAATTTGCCGCTGCAGCTTGCCGATTTAGTATCACTGATATATCAGAGTCAATTAAACGGTTCAAGCAAAAGCTATTTAATGATACCAAACTAACAAATAATTGACGCACCATTCCAGTTCCAGTGTGTTTGGAGTTAGAATATTCATCTACATACATTATGCCTCAAAAATTAAATTGACTTGATGGAAGCTTGGGGTAGATGAAGTGCATTATGGAAACTGGAAAAACCTCCTGAAAAGCATTTACTACTTGCACACAGCCATCATTGTCCAGTTTAAAGGATTCAAACTTACCCAGCGTTGTATCACGATGGACTTGAATGTGAGATTTATGCTGTACGAACGCATAACTACGTCATCCTCCTCACGGAGGATACCACTACCGTCTTTTAAGAGGAAACCAGCATCTGATGACGATGTTCCGTCCCCGTCACATCAATTCATAAGCCACGTCACATCAATTCATAATTTCTTAACTTTCTTCGTTAACTTCCCATTCGCTCTCATTCGTCCGGCATTATTTATTAAAGTTCATAATATTTGCATTATTGAATTTTCTTGTCTCATTATTATGAGTGTGTATTATACCAGGTTGCTAGCAGACATCACTCCCTAGCAATGGATGTTTACCGGTATCGCGCTACTTGCGTTCCAATCTCATATAACGTTGTTCGGCAGTTAGGACCCGGCTAAAGCATATTCATGCTAAAACCTAGGAAGTCTTTATCAGCCCAAAACCTGAGAATCATAAGGGGAGCGGAGTGGTTCCGAAAAGTGACTGGCTTTTAAGGTCTCGTCAATGTTTTGCCCTGATTCTCAAGTAGTTGATCAATAATGTCAGCCTGCTTAGAAGTCAGCGACTTAGTGTGATACGGGTAGATCGACGGCGCCTGCATTTCGATGAACCTTCCGAGCAACTCAGCTTAACCACAGCGAGTAGAAACTCTAAACACGTTCACCCCACCATTTTGGATCCCAGGATCGGGATAGCTGCACTATTGATGATTTCCTGTATTTAGTACAGAGCTCGCCACAAATTCACGCATGAATCAATGGAACCATTTCCAATATCAATACATAGATATCAAACACTAGACATCTAAAGAAAATACTACATTCTATGAAACAATGCTATTTATTACATAAAATATGAAAGGCAAAAACAATGCATGACTTATAAGTCACCAAATCTTATCGTCGGAAAAATGACAAAGTGGCTTATCTTTTGCACCACCACTAACTAAAATCCGATTTTTTAGTTAGCTTCGTATATAAAACTCTGATAAGTGACTCCAAGAGTTAGCACAAATCCTCAAACGTTTCCGTCGCTTTGTAACACAGCAAATGCTAGAGTACTAAAGACGTATCTACAACAATCGAAACAAACACACTGGCAGACGGGCGTATCTATCAGTTACGTCTCTCGGTCACTGTCACAATCATGACACGCATCAGTTGCGTAACTTTTCAACTTTCGTCCTGATTTATTGACCACTCCACTAATAAAATTGGAAACACCAAGGAAACCACTCAGATGAGTGCTCAGTCGGGTTTTCCCCATTTCAGTTTCTCTGAATGCCTCAAAAACAGATTCCAAAGAAGAAATTAGGGTAATGGGGCTACGGAAACCGCTCATTCATGAACCACCCGAATAGCTCAACTTTCTTTAAGAGTTCGCAAAGATAGAAATTTGAACTGCTGAGTTGAATCGAAGACAATCCATTACTACCATAAAGCTAAATCGAACCCAGGCTATTAATGTCTATAAAGGAGTAAATCTGGCTGTGTTCTATCTATCTTATTGTCAACCTCGAGTAGCTTTTACTTACTCAATTTGCAAGTAGGTACTGACGCCTAGGAGCCAAGATCACCTTTTGAAAGCATACCGAATTCGGAATGTACATGAATGGTCAGATTCACCTATCAGTTACCCTCAAGTCAACACTCAATAAATATTATAAGGTTGAGAAAGCAAAGGATTAAATAGCAACCAAGAAATGTCAGCAAGGTAAAGTAGGATTTACTCAAAGTTATAATTTGATTCAAGGTTCATGGTAATTTTTGACTCATTTCTAACGTGATGAGAGATGTGCGACAACACAACTCGTATCTGTTCTTCCGAAGCTGTGCAAAAAACGGGCCTTTTAGCGAATTTTTGAAGAAAATTAAGCTATTGCTCTCGCCTCAAAATTTGTAGAATGTGAATTTTTGAAAACATTTTATGCAGAAATCCGTTTCGGGCTATTCTGAATCATATTCTGAAGTTTAACGCATTTTTTTTATGTATGTATGTATGTATATATGTATGTATGTATGTATGTATGTATGTATATATGTGTCATTCCAGACGATAACTGTCCGTAGAATTGTGCTAAAAACTTCAAACAAATTTTAAAATGTTAAGGACACAAAACGAAAGTTCAAGTTCGTTGGCCAGCATGATCGGATTACATCTTCGGGTTGAAATTTTCAAAAATGTAGTCAAAAATTTCAAAATAGCCTGTTTTTTGCGATTTGTTGTGCGAAATAATTTTTTCAGCATACTAACATGTGGTATATTCAGAATCAGCGTAAAATTTCCTATAAGGATATGTTCAAGTTTTCAAAAATTTCAAAGTTGAAAAATCAGTCAAAATAATGCCGTTCGCTAGTTGTAAAAATCGGTAATATTTGCATGAAACATTGTCCAAATTCAGATTGAACTTGGTACTCTTATGGAAGTATCCCTGTATAACCAATCCTAGAACCATGCTGTTTAAAACGTAGGTAGTAGGTGCTTGTTTAAAATTTCATTCCATGTTTGTCTATCAAAATCATAAACTAAAATTTCTCTACACGATCAATAGCGATTGAAATGTCGAAGATTTCTTCAAAAATTCGCTCATGGGGTCATGCTGCATGACTGGACTTTTTTGTTATATCCCCGCATATTTCCGTTAATTCTCTACCATTCATTCGTTCTGACCTGTATGTCCCACTAATCTGTATTTTTACTAAGCGATTGACTACTTGAAGTTATGTATTTTTTAGATGCGAGCTTGCGAGCATCCAGACCACCAATCTATACACAGCATTCTTATCTATTTTACCACAGTGGACGTAAAAATGATTGGGGATCATCAATCCGATCAATCCCCATTATATACAAAATAGTTTGTAAATGCGGGGATATAACAGAAAATACCCCAAAAAACATACTAGACGTCTTCACTCTAAATAAAAATTTTAACCTTTATTTGTTTATTTTCTGAAACAAAGTTCAGCTTCTGCTGTTAATCAATGCATACCATTCATCATGCCTGTACTCGTGTTCTCTTGAGAGAACGTCTGCTGGCGTCGGAGGAAATTTCATGATAAAGAACGCCATCGCTGATGAAGCCAGAGGAAAATCCGTCGGATAAAGACCTGGAACAGCTTCTCCGGAGAGCATGAAAGTAATTCCGACGCCGGAGATGAAAAAGTAAAACGAACAAAAGTCGGAACAGAGTTTCTGTTGGAGAACACTTAACTCAGGATGTGGAAACGGCGATTCACAACACGTTGTCTCCGTCTCGAGGGGCCGCATCTTGTTTGAAGTTTTCGCAGCCACTGATAAGTTATTGACGATAGTTTGACGTTTTTCTTATATTGTATTTCATGCTGCGTCTTCAGGTAGGGAAAATCCCGTGGACAAAAATTTAGAATCAATCGATTAATTTATGTTTTTTGGGATAAAATTATATACCTACTCGTGTATTTCATATGCGCAAACTTAGATTAACATTTGAAGTTTTAACGCATCCATTCTGTACACATATGCCACTCATCTGCCAAAGCGTCGCAACACTGGCCGAATTACTTCCTTTAATAGTTGAGCAACACAAGCCAGTTGAGTTTTCAGTACCATATGAAAGACTTGATGGTAGCGCAACCACCAATCAAAGTTAAATGTAATCCAACGAAGCAGAAGCGACCCTGAGAGAATATATTGCCAGACGTTGGCCAAATTCAAACACCGTACACACTGATGGTTCCAAGACACGAGATGTTGTCTGGTGCAGTTTTTTTTTACGCCAATTCCAACAACTCAGGCTATTAACTCGACAAGAATGCTACTATTTACTTGGCAGAAATCATTGCGATGCAGCAAGCTCTCCTCCATTATGCAGCACTATCAAACTCGAATACGTCCCAATTCATTATCCTAATAACCGACACTTAGCACACTGGTAAAACTCAAAAGCATTGACCCAAACTCTAAAATAACACATTTGACTGGTGAACTCCTAGAAGTAGTGGCTCGTCTAAAAGACCGTGGACAACAAGTGGTTTTCGTAAGGACAAGGGCACCTATGGGAGTATCTGGCAACCACATGGTGGACTCGGCAGCAAAGTATGGAGGAATTAGGAGCAATATCCTGCACAAAAGTCTACCATTCAGGGATTTTTATCAACGTATCCACCAGGACATGCGTCGAACATGGCAAAATCTTTTCAAGTCCTACCCGTCAGGCACCCTACTACAGAACTTTCTTTCCATCACTTCCAACAAAACCTTGGTTTGATTTCTCTTCATCTGAAGATAAAAACTTAATAATAACTATTTCCAGATTACGAAGTGGACACATCCTCGGTAATTCCTATTTTCAACGATTTGGGATTGGAAATGTAACCAGCGGCTGCTATCACTGTGGAGTGGAAGACACTGCGCAACGTAAAATATTGGAGTGCCCCTTATTTTTTCGAGAACAACAACTTCTTATGGAAAATATAAGCGATATAATCCCAGCTCCATTAAACTTTTATTCTGACGTCAGCAGTGCAAATGGTGTACAAAGAACTTTACAGATACCTTAGTGCAATCAACTGTAATCTACAAAAATATTTAGTAGGTATTATCAGAGAACTAAGAATATGTATTAATGAAAAATGTATTACCAAATTTGGCGTAAAAGTGTAATCTTGAACCAATAAAAATTTATACAAAAAAAGAAAAAATATATGCTCAAACTTCAGGAATCGTTTCAGGATACCTCAAAACGGATTTTAAAGAAATTCTTTTTTAAAGCTGTTTATTTTAAAATTTCTATTGAATTTCTATAAAATTTTTATTGCAATAGCTCATTTTTCACGAAAATTTGCTTAATCTACTCCTATATTTTATAGGAGAGTTAAGTGTTCAAAGATTCATCCTGACTCCAATCGAACACTCAACTTCCCAAATATTCACGTGTAATCACACGATTATATTGTGTACACTCTGAATACATTCATTCACAGGTCAATATTCTTCTGTTTATTAATTTTTATTTGCTTGTTGGGACTCTGACCGAAATTTCGACTGCTCCCTAGTCACGTTGAGATTCTAATCGGGATATAGCCGCTCAAGGTCGTCACGCGGCGAGATATTCCATAAATATAAACCCAATTCTATAAGATAGATTGCGTAATAAGTAGGAAACTATATACTTATACATGTTTTACTAGTAGGTAATTTAGTATGTGGTATGATTACCTCGATCTCAGAGGAATGTGAACCATCTGGAGGGAGAGAGAGAGAGAGAGAGAGAGAGAGAGAGAGAGAGAGAGAGAGAGAGAGAGAGAGAGAGAGAGAGAGAGAGAGAGAGAGAGAGAGAGAGAGAGAGAGAGAGAGAGAGAGAGAGAGAGAGAGAGAGAGAGAGAGAGAGAGAGAGAGAGAGAGAGAGAGAGAGAGAGAGAGAGAGAGAGAGAGAGAGAGAGAGAGAGAGAGTTTATTTAATAATCTGTACAATTTTAGGCTATGTAGCCCACTCTTACCATTATACAGAATATAATAAACATAATATACTCCTATTCTTCAAGTCAGGTGCGGAGATGAACTAATATAAAATAACACAAGATTGGTAGGTTTAAATTAAATTGTAATCAAATTAAATTAAATTGTTGCCTCAGGTTTCACAATAATTTCTATTAATGCCTTTTTAAAAGTGACTACAGATTGGATACTGAATAGGTCAGGGTTTTGGTTTATAATTTTAATACCTTGAACAAGAAATGATTTATTACATTTCAACTAAAATAATTGAATAGTTAACTGTACTTGCATACGCGTCTGCAACACATTGGGATGATGAGGAATTCGATATTCGAGCCAGGCTACATCACCTACCCCAGTAGCGTTGTTGTTACACTTGTGTTGCCGGGATAATAGTAAATTAAGAAATCAAATGTACCCATGCATTAGGCTCGGTCAGTTGCGTTCAGAAGTCCCTCAAGGGGCTACATACCAAATCTCAGAATCGTGGGATCATTAGGGAAAAAACTGGATTCTAGAGCCACTCAGCTGATCTGGGATCGGTCAGTTTCGTTCAGAAGTCCCTCAAGGGGCTACATACCAAATCTCAGAATCGTGGGATCATTAGGGAAAAAACTGGATTCTAGAGCCACTCAGCTGATCTGGGATCGGTCAGTTGTGTTCAGAAGTCCCTCAAGGGGCTAAATACCAAATCTCAGAATCGTAGGATCATTAGGGAAAAAACTGGATTCTAGAAGAATAACATACCAAATCTCAGAATCGTGGGATCATTAGGGAAAAAACTGGATTCTAGAGCCACTCAGCTGATCTGTCTGGTATCATGGCTATGGATTCCAACATCGTATCCTACATACCAAATCTCAGTCATTGACATTCTAGATCATCTGGGATACGCCTAGAGCCACTCAGCTGAGATATTGGATTCTGGGTTTTTACATATATTTCAATATTTACCAAATGAATGTTGTGGCCAAGCAGCCCAATATTGAATTTCCATTTGTCTCTTATTTTTAGCCAGCCTAATTTAGCCTATAAAATGGTATTACATGTTCATCACAGAAATACCATTCGCAATCTATAAATACTAAACTATATAAATTGATGTTATAAATGAATAGTAAACAATGACGCTTGTTTGGTTGTCACTTGGTTGCGCGAGAGAGAGAGAGAATAGTAAATTTTTTTATTTAACGACCAGGAAAGGTTAGGGCCTAGAGGCCCTCTCTTCCGCCTTCCCTGGATACAAAAATACATGGTTTCCTCTTACAATCGTAATATAACAGCAGTGATCATAATGATGGTTATTATAATAATAAAATATAATGATAATACAATGGATAAAGTAAGATAAATTTCTTCTCAATTTAACAATTCGTATCGACTTTATTCTACGTTCCATCGATAAATAAGATAAAATCATTTTGGTTCTACAGTGAACTACTTAAATTAAAAATATCTTTTCTTCGATTTATAAATTTTGATCGTAGATGATAAGAACTTATTCCGCTATAATTCCACATCATCTTAGTTACCTATATATAACTAATGTGCTTTCACGAAATCAATATTTTTCCAGTAAGTAAGTGTTGCTTGAGCGCCTCTTTAAATGTTTCGGTTTTTTGTTCTAAGTTAAACTTATCAACAAGTTCATTTTAAATTTTCGTTCCTTAAACAAGGAATGATCTGTTAAAAATCGTCGTTGGATGACTTGGAATTTGCATAAGCTTTTCTTTACTTGTTCCTCTTTCATGTACTTGATTCAAAAATACAAACTCATCATATAGATACTTGAGTTTCTTGAACTTTAAAATTTTGAATATCATTACTGCAATTTGTAATTTCTTTCGTTCAGCTATTTTGAGCCAACCTAACGACTTATAGCGTTGGGTCACGTAATTGTCTAATTTCAATCTGAGGACAAATCAAATCACTGAGTTCTGGGCTTTCTGCAACCTGGCATTGTCACTATTGAGATCGCAGAGGGCAACGGGAGCCCTCCCGAGTTAATGGGAGTATCAGTGATTGAGCGAGTTGTTTTCTGACATTAAAAGGGAAGTCGCTTGCTACTCTCCTTAGCTGGTAGATGCTTTTAAAAAACGGAATTGCACATTGATGTTATTTTTGCATCCGAAGAGAGGTTACTTTAAATAAGGATACCAAGGCTTTTCACTTAGGCTACATATTCCAAGGGGGTTGAGCCACAAAAAACTTTAGGTAATGCCAGGAAGTTGATGTTAGACAGAATCTTTGAGTAGCCCATCACAATGACTTTGGTTCTAGCCTCGTTAATTTTCATACCGTCCTCGGAACACCACGCTTCAAGATACGAGATATCTTGATTTAGACAACCAACAGCTTCACCAATCGCACTCACTGAGCTCGATCGGTAGATGTGCAGGTCGTCAGCATACATTATGTGCTTTGTTCCATCTGAGAATGAGCCTGGTAATGTTCTGACAAACAATATAAACATCAATACCTAGAGCACTGAGCCTTGCGGGCAACCCACCAATGTCTACTGGTCTCCACGACGAATATGTATTATCAGCGCCCATAACTCTCTGTTCCCTGCCCGACAAATACGAATTGAACCAGTTCCAGAGATTACTCTGAACCCCTATTGATTTCAATCTACTGTGACCATTATGGACACCTGCTTTTTATCCATCTCCCTACGTACATCGTCAAGTATTCTGATCAAAGCAGTCTCAGTGCTGAAACCTGCACGATAGGCTGACTGATAGGGGTAGATGGTGTTTTTCGACATGGGAAACAAGCTCGCTATATACTGTTTTGTCGAGAATTTTACCCATCGTACAGAGTTGTGAAATCGCCCGAAACTCATCAACTTTGGTATGTGGACTTGAGGAATCGGTTTAATTATGGTTTATTTCCATAGACAAGGGTAAATTCCATTAGATATAGATGCGTTGTATATATGTGTAAGAATGGGAGTGATTTAATCAACAAGAATACTAAGAACCTGAACTGAAATACCATCAACCCCCATGGATGTAGACTTTACTGCTTTTAGCGCATTTTTTTACTATTTCCTGGATGAGATATGGGATATTGAAAGGTTCCCCTTGAAATCGCTTGTCACTGTAATAATTAATCGTATCAGACAAATTGTTTTGTTCAATTTTCCTGGTGAAATGTTGGTTTAGAGCATCCAAAGATACCGTCAATGGCTCATCTTGTGATTACTTTTTAGTAATGCCTAACTTCCGAACGATCTTCCAAAAATCAGTTGTATTTTTATTATCAGAACTGAAAATAGTATAATAATATTTAGATTTTTCATTGCGAATAATTTGTTTCTCGTTTTCTTGTATTTGGTATATACCTGCATTATTTATAGCTGTTCAATTTGTTTTTTGAGTTGATTTGGTTTGTATATACTGTTTGAATAATTTATTTCTATTTCCCATCTCGTTTCTTATGTCTTCGTTTATCCATGGGGCAGGTTTGCGTTTAGGTACTTTTAATTTCGATCCAAGGACTGAATTCATCAAATAAAGATAACATTTTCGAGTGAAAGTAAACGAGTTCCACTATCTGCTTTACAAGCAGATACCATGTTACATGGATATGTCTTTGATTGGGGATTTCATAACGGTTGTCCTCGAGAGTTGTAAACAAATCCTTTAACTTTAAACAAATCCCTGGGCCGCATGGCCGCATTCCGACTAATTAAAACAAAACAACGGTTTACTTATAGAAATATTGAAAATAACTGTGGAGAGAAGCCACTACAATGAGTTGTCGTTAAGAGTCGACTGTTGTCAAGAGGATGAAAATGTTTCCTATGGATTGGAGTAAATGATGCTATTGCTTTACGTTAAGAATATTGTAACCAGCTTATTAAAATTGTTTGTAGTCCAATCAACTTAGTTTAGAAATGAAATTATTCAGGAATGAAATTGTGACACAAATTATGCATCACGGAAATTTTCGGTTGACCCCCCAGAGCAAAGACATATCCATGTCAAAATTTCTAGTTTTTAATTCAGATCAGGCTCATTGTAGACTTCATCCCAGCTTATGAGGAGTGACTCCTGTATGAATGCTTGTCTGTTGAAATTTGTCAAAGAATCAGGTCGTGCCTTGACAAGCCACTTGCTGGGCATTGACCATAATTTGAAACAATATCAAGATAATTCACAAGAATCAAGTCAAGCAAAGTGCTTGAGTTGGTATGGTGAATTGGTCGGAAAGGTAGTTAGGAAAAATTTTGAAAATCAAGTATAGAAACAAGTTGACGGCTGTGGGCATTATTCGATAACAGATCAGTATTGAAATCACCTAGTATTACTAGATTTTGGTATAAAGTTGATAACTTTGATACTTCATAGAAAACATCATCAATTTTTCCTATTTTCGGTGGGCGATAGACTACACCTACTACCAATTTTTGGATTTTAAATTCTAGCTCAATGAACAGGTATTCTGGGCTTCTAAAGTATGTAGATAGAGGGAAATTTAAGTAAAACCTTGAATTTCAGTTTAATGTGCACTGATAGAGCAACTCCACCTCTACAAAGACCAGTCCTATCGTTTCTAATCCAATTATAATTTTGAATTTTGATGGATTCAGAAGTTATATTAGGTTTTAAGAATGATTTGCTAATAGCAATAACATCGAACAGTTCATCTTTGAAAAATTCTTTAATTTCGTCTAAATGACACACGACTGATTCGGCATTAATGTGAGCTAAATTCACAAATTTTCGACGTTTCCCAATTTGGGAACGAATGAAATTATTCAGGGAAGCCATGCGGTATTATTTTTTGGGGAAAATCAACTTTAGATGGGCTAATCATAGATTTAGAGAGCTTGAATAGAATTAGGGTGGTAAACACAAGATACAGATTATTGAACAGAAAAATGGATGACGGACTTTCAAAGATGTGGAAATACTTTGCTGGGTGTTCCAGTTGAAAAATCGGGTGGGGAGAAGTTCGGGTTGATGAGAAGTCCAAATCCAGATTTTTTGAATAGACGAGATTAGAATTTCTGATCATCAAGGGGGAGTGGATGGAATTGGAGCGGCTCCGTTTTATGGCGCCAGTTTTATGAGGTCAAGCTGTGATTTGATCAAGATTGGTTGGATGTTCTCATCTTTCTTCAGGAGTATGTTGCCATTGCTAATCCAAACGAATTTGAAATTATTCTCCCGCTTGAAGGTCTTAGTCAAGTTCAACAGTTTTCTTTTAGCGAACGTAAGACTATGGTTTATGTATATGTTGTTTGCCTCGCCCACTTGAAAGCCGAGATCGCGGGATGTGAGTTTACGCTTTCTTTTCGATGCTTCCATAAAAGCGTCATCAGTTTTCCTCACGAATAATAGAAGAATTGAACCGCCATCAGATGAGGCAGTACGCGGGCGACGTCTGAAGCAATTGTTAACCGTTTGGTCAGAAACGTCAATATTCAAAGCAGTACCTACGGCTTTTACAAGTTCAAGGGCGTTCTTATCTTCAGACGACGGGATCCCGGTAATCTCAATACAGTTGTAAGCGAGGTCTGCTCGTTATCATTGACCTAACCTTCAAGTTCAACAACACGAGCTTCCACTGTTGAACACTCAGCCTTAATATCTTCTTGAAAACTGGACAAGGTGGCGAGTTGAGTCGTTAACACGCTAATCTTCTTCGTATTTTTATCAGTAATTTCAGAGTACAAGTTCAGGTGAGTTTTGATGTCCTTTAATTTTTATGGCCTTTAATTCCTCATTTAGAGTGACAATATGTTTATCAAATTTGACATTGGCACGTTTGACCTCAGCACCCAAGTTGTTGATTGCTTGTAACAGTTGAGATGTACTCACATTCATGTCACTGCTGATGGTAGAGGAGAATACAGGTGGGGAGTCCTTTCGGGGAATACAGGTGGGCAGTCCTTTCTAATGTGCCAAATGTGCTATCGTTTCTTGATGCCCACTTTTAAGCCTTTGGAAATTACAAAAGTAATACCAGGGTGGGCGCTGATTGCTTTAAATTTTGTTCTGAGCAAATTGTTCGG
The DNA here is from genome assembly GCA_030762985.1 of Adelphocoris suturalis. NCBI lineage: Eukaryota > Metazoa > Arthropoda > Insecta > Hemiptera > Miridae > Adelphocoris > Adelphocoris suturalis. The sequence continues at coordinate 73,149,299 of CM061041.1, read as the reverse complement.
TTTATGGTCACAAAATAATAGAGAGAGAGAGGGAGAGAGAGAGAGAGAGAGAGAGAGAGAGAGAGAGAGAGAGAGAGAGAGAGAGAGAGAGAGAGATTTCATGTCTGACGTAAACAATGTACATAGAAATCGTCGTTGAACAATTTACAATTAATAAACCAATAAAACATTTGATTTATCAACAATATAGGCAAGTTGGATTTGTGTAAAATTTGCCAAATGAGCCATTTCGCAAAGGGTACTCCGCCAAAATAAACAGCACACGCACTCACCACAATCAGTCAATAAATACATTGAAATGATTGTGTCTTTTCTGATCAGCTCACTGGGATGATTTAATTGAGACATTTCTAACTTGAGACAAACAAACATGAAAAACGTGAATTATAGGGAGAAAATAAAGACATATCCATGTACCGATCTATCTACATGTAGTGTAGATACTCAGCATCAGTTTACTGATTTCACTAACTTCCTATCACTTGGTGTCTCCTACGTTTTCCCCAGGAATTATACATCGAATATCTAAATAAATGTGTGTTTTTTTTTTTAAATATAAATTACTGATTCAACTTATTTTAATTGTTTTCTTCATTTTTATTATATTTATTTTTTTATTCATTTTTTAATACGTGAAAAATCGTTTAAAACAGTGAATATTGAATAAAATCCTCGAAGCTCATAACCACGGTATTTATGTTCAAAAAACCTTTTTTCGACATCTAAGTCCAAGAAATAATTTCCGCTACCTTTACGTCCATTGGCTCCTATGTGTGCCGTCCAAGTATAAAGAAATAATGAACCTTTGTGCAATAATTTGAAGCTTTTTTTTATATGGACACACCAGTGAAGTTTTCATGATACTGGAGACGGACTCATCGGACTCTCTATTGTTCGTCAAAATCGACGTTTTTACTGAAAGCGTTTTGTCACTGCAACGCGTTTCAATTACTTCATCAAGGCTGACTCAGTTGGTGTGATCACCCCGTTGTTGGCAGCACCACCGGGATTTCGCAGGTCGCGAGGGAGTCGGGTGATTTAGCGAAGCTCCTCTGTTGTGCCGAGCTGCTCCGAAGAGCCCAACCCCCCCCCCCCCCCCCCCCACCCAGAATTAGATTTGGGACCAATCAAGTGAATTAGCAAGGGTAATCGTCACCTAGAGAGCGGCGGAGATTTCCAGGGTTTTGCAGCGAAGGAATTCTCGCTGCTGCGGAACCAGTGTTGGGCATAATCTTATCGTCGAATACGAATACGATTGTATTCGCGATAATTATTCGTTGATTCGGAGTCAACTGCGATTATATTCGTATTGGTGTAATCGTATTCGTCTGTCGGCGATTACACGAATACAACCCATAAAAATGCGTCACGGTCAGCAATTTCAATAGGGCGTCCCTCCTATAATATGCAAAGCCTTGCTAATATTACCTAGCTTCAGAGGGACGACCTTAAAGCGAATACAACGATTGGAGCCCAGCCTATTTGTCTACAATCTATTTCAATAGGACGTTCCTCTGAAGCTAAGTAATATTAGCAAGGCTTTGCATATTATAGGAGGGACGCCCTATTGAAATCGATGACCATGACGCATTTTTATGGGTTGTACTCGTGTAACCGCCGACAGACGAATACGATTACAAGATTACACGAATACGAATATAATCGCAGTTGACTCAGAATCAACGAATAATTATCGCGATTACAATCGTATTCGTATTCGACGATAAGATTATGCCCAACACTGTGCGGAACAGCCAACGGAGCTCCTGTTCGAATCGGGCGTTTCCATTATATCCATGATTAACCGAAATAATTTTAGCGATTTGTCGTAAAAAATGAACTAGTTGAATGACTCCAAAAATTTTAGAACCAAAATTTTCGAAATTTTGTTTAATTGAAATCCGTTTTGAGACATTCTGAAACGAATCCAAGAGTATAACTCTTTAAATTACATTAAGTTAAAACTACATTGAAAACATACATAACACATTAAGTTAAAATTTTGACAAATATATTTAAACTTTGAGAGATAAATTTAAACTTTTGACAAATAGGTTTACGGTGGAATTCATAAACGGGAATAGAGTCTGAGTGGGCCTATAAGTGTTTCGATAAGGGAATTCATGCACCCAGCACGATTCATAGATGTGATTTTAGGGCGCACTGAGTGTACAACTTAAATGCACACTCAGCGGGATCCATATACAACAAATGACGTTGAGGTGAGTGTCACCATCAGCTCAACGGTGCAATATCTTGAGTGATGACAGGAGGTCATTAAAGTGCGTCAACTGATAGCTTTTCTCATTATTTTCAAGTAGATATAGGTTCTGGTAATATCGTAGAGCATACATACATATTTCATTTTATTCGGAGTTTATTCAAAAACAGCGGCACTTGAGCATAGGTAGGTACCTAAACGGTAGTTAGGTACATATTTGATGTGACCAACAGATCCCATTTGAATGATAACTTTTACCTGTAATTATTTTCCCGTAGATATAGTTACTAGTAATGTAGTAGATCATACATAGTTCATTTTTTTGGAGTTTATTCAAAAACAGCGGCACTTGAGCGTAAGTAAGGTACATGTTTGATGTGACCAAACGATCCCATTCGAATGTTACACATTCAACAACGGAATATTTCGCAGACTATTCCGATTCGGGAAAGCGAGAGTCAAGGACAACTGTGAACCTAAAGGAGCTTAAAATAAATTAAGAGGATTTATAACCACCACAGCTGGAAGTGCTGGTCGCTCATTGATTTTATGCGATATCTACATACCAAGTTTGTTGTACATAATTCGTCTTGGTTTGTGGAATGAGTTGGTGGTAGGTGCCTTCCATTCATCAGGATATTACGATCAATGAGAATTCCAAGAAACAGCGATTGCTTGAAGCTTTCCCGAAACCTCACGTCTTCTTTATGTCCAACAGTCTCATTATACTTATAACTCTTTTGATTCTCAACTACATATCTGTTTTTCAAAACTAACTGACGAATCATTGTTTTCTCATATTCTCACTTCTTTTCCGTCACACCATCACAACTCTATACATAAACGCAAATGATCAGCACCTCAACAAACAAGGACAACAGCACTAAAAGCAAAAACAAAGAAAAAATAGTAACCTTCGAGAACTGTTATTGATCAGTGCGGAATGCAAGAGGAAATTTTCCCGTCCCTTTTCCCTAAAACCATTACCCTACAACATACTGTCAAGGCTGCCAACTCAAGTTGAAAAAGCGTTGAGTGTCCCCTGAGCGCACTGTCAAACTCGTGTAATCTGAGTCTGCCCCTACCTGCTGAGAGAACCACCCCACTCAACAATGGATTCGAACCGGTGAGTGGAGGATGACCCTCCATTTAGGTGAGTGTGAGTGAACACACACACTCAAACTTTGTCCATGAATTCCACCCATAAAATTTTGACAGATAACCTTAAACTTTTGACAAATAGACTTCAAACATTGACAGATAAATTTAATTTTTTGAGCAATAGATTTCAACTTGAATAAATTTAAACTATTTATACATATCACGATTTCAGCATGATGTTCCATTTAAGTTATGTTCGCCGCGTAGGTAAATCTTTGCTGTGCCTGGGAGACGGTGGAGGGGGGGGGGGGTTGAATCTCTTACTTGGGTGGCGTAATCTCTAATCATATCACTTTTAAGGTCTCAGTGTGCTCGTCGTTTTTTGAGTAGTGACGTGATCAATCAATTAGTTAATTTTAATTGTTTTTTCGTTTCACTTCAAGTTGAAATTTATCCGTCTAAAGTTGAAATCAATTTTTCAAAAGATTAAATACATTTATCAAAAGTTTACCTTAATATGTCTGTACTATTTTATGATGAAAATGATTCAGAAATGATGAGATTTTAGGATCCATAAATCGTTTCAGAATGTTCCATGAAGAAAAATTTTGAAAAATATGCATTCTGAAACTCTTGGAGTCATTTCAGCAGCTTTACTTTCCACGAAAATTTGCTAAATGGTTGGAATTAAAAATCATCGTAAAATGTTCAATAGGCCACAGCTTTTCATATTGCACTCCACAAAAATTACTTCTTTCGAAAAAATATTGAAAAAGGAATCACAACTTGTGCACTAGAGGGAGGAGCAAAGTGTTTTATTCAAAGTGAATGGAACAACTAGAAAACATTTTCCCTCCTTTGACGAATATAGGAATTTTTTTTATAAAACCGCAGTCTTGCGATCTCCCGTCCGATATGATTTTCAGGAACTATTTCCGATAGACGCCACAAAAGACGACGGCGAAACCGCATATAGGAACCCGTTACTCTGCGAGGGAAAGCTTTTCCAATAATCGGAAGACAAAGGTGGGCGAGGGAAATGGGAAAATGGAGCGAAATATTAAGGAGGCTGTCGGTGACGTCTTTGGGCAAATGGCGAGTAAAGTTTGATATCGTTGTCTTTGATCGGCGCAGGTTTCAAGGGCGCTCGTCTGAACAAAAGCGACTAAAAGGTTTTCCAAGGTGATTTCCCAGGGTGGGCGTCCCCCGTTTCCAAGACGATCGAATAGGCCGATAGTGTCTTTACAAGAATATCAAGGAAGTTGACTTCATTTATTAATATTATTATTTCTCTGTTGATGTTTTTTGGTTTATTATTTGTCAGCTCTGCTTGGTATATATATATTACGTAAACATCACATTTCCTGTTGTTATGCCTTTCATTTCCTCACTCACTTGAGTCAAAACACACCGTGACAATGACCTCGTTCGACTGCTGACTTGTTCCAGCGAGCATCTGCTGAGCCAGCGGCCTGCAGTTTCACTTAGTCATTCGTCCGACCCCAAACCAGCCGAGACGGCTGGTATTTGACTCCGGGGAAATGTTACGCTCCAGGAAAATAACTCTCACAGTCGAAGAGGTTTGGTCACCCTGGCCTCTTAGCTCTGGTCGTTAGAGCGTTGCAACTCCGGGAAATTAATAATAATTTCTCGTAGTTGTGACGACGCGAGTTCGAACTCCTGTCGAGGTATCAAATATTTTTGGGCCGTTATATATATATATATATATATATATATATATATATATATATATATATATATATATATATATATATATATACAACTTGAGGAAAAAACTTGAGAAAAAAAAATCAAAGCAGTTGTTCGAAGTGTTGTTGTTGTTGTTGCAACAACAACAACAACACTTCGAACAACTGCTTTGATTTTTTTTCTTTTTCTCAAGTTTTTTCGAAAAAAATGGTGCTTTTATATATTATTTACTAAAAGTGTAGCTTTTCATCCACCAGATGAGGTTTTTTTAATTTAAAACATGAAGGACTTTTTTATTTTATTTTAACTCTGCCGTAGCTGGTCCCCAGCCCGGTTGAGAAAAGAGGAGGGAAATAGAGAGAGAGAAAAAAAAAAAAAAAAATCAACACACACTTCGGGAGACTATTATTTATTGCTTAAAGTGTTTAAAATCCGCATCATTTCTCACTTCGTGTATCGTATTGATGCGGGTTAGTGTTCTAAAGTTGATGAATTGTATAATTTCCAGCCTAGTGGACATCCGTTGTTGAATTAGTGAGAAGGTCAACAGCCCTTGACCCTAATTTGTCACCTATTAGTGCAAATCAACGTTTGAGAGTTAGCTATTGTAGGTAATTAATCACCCAAGTTCCATGAGTGGGTATAATTGAGGATGGACCCGATCGGACTGGAAACAGGAAACTGCGGTAGCGGGAAATTATCTTATGTACTCAGATGTCCAATATTGTAATATTATAATCAGTTAATAAACACATTTCACTGATCGATACTAGGTTCGGTGATGTGCCATGCACAACTTGGCGATCACAGGCTTTTCTTGTTCAAGTGTTTCCCCAAATGCTGAAATATCGCAAATGTCACGGTACCATAGCCAAACCAAGTTTCCATTCCAGACACCCATGCCAGAGAGTCTCAATATCTATTTCAACTTCCATGATTCTTTCCAGTCTAATAGTAGTTGCAATCACTACTGCAATATTCGTTCATTCACGCCGAGAAGAGGTAATCATCACCCGCCTACGAATCGGACATTCACGCCTTACACATGGATACATTATGACGTCACAACCAAGGCCCCCAAGGACATCAGCGAACTTCTGGGAAATGTCTCGACCAACTTTCAAAAATTGTTTCTGACTCTAAAATCACTAGCATACCATCAAATTTGAGTGTAAGAAATTGAACAATAACAACGCATTATTGGACGAATCGTAAACCTGTGAAACTAGCATTAGTGTAATATTTTTGTGAATTATGTATGTTTGGCGCCAATGATCGTCTGGTTGAATGCGGATAATTCTTTTAAAATATAGAGGTTTTGAATTTTTAGCTTTTTTTGCCGTTTTTATCGATTTTGTAGCAAATTTTAATGATTTTTGAGTACATTTTTCAGCATAATTTTGTACATAAATTTCTGAATGTTCTATTTTATAGTTAATAAATTTTTTTTTAGCAATACTTCACCGAACAGTATGAATTCAACGATTTGTAGCCGTTTTCAGCCATTTTTAGTGATTTTTGTAGTATGTACATTTTTTGGAATTTGACCAATTTAATGTGGCCAAAAAGTGCTGGCCAACAGACTCATCCTTTCGTTTGGATATTATGATTTTTTTGGCGCAAGAACGGAATTTTTATCTCAATCCTTAGGAGAGTTATCGTCTGGAATGATACATATATATAAATAAATATATTATATATTATATATATATATATATATATATATATATATATATATATATATATATATATATATATATATATATATATATATATATATATATATATATGTAAATATATAAATATTTATATATATAAATATTTATATATATATATATTATATATATTATATATGTTATATATATTATATATATTATATGTATTATATATATTATATATATTATATATATATTATATATATTGTATATATTATATTATATATTATATATATATAATATATATATATTATATATCAATATATATATATATATATATATATATATATATATGTATATATATATATATTAATATATATATATATATAAATATATATAATATATATAATATATATAATATATAAATATATATAATATATATAATAAAGGTATTATAATATATATAATATATATATATTAATATATATATAATATATATTAATATATATATATATATATATATATATATATATATATAAACGTTAAACTCTAGGATTCGATTCAGAATGCCTCAAACTCTTTTTTGAATGAAGAAAGTTTTCAAAATTTTGATTTTAAAATTTTCCGACCCATTGCAATAGTTTCATTTTTCTACTAAAATTCGCTAAAAAAGAAAAAACAAGTTGTTGCAATCATGTATACAAAATTAACTGAAAGGATCCCCCGTATGTGAACCATTATTCAGACAGCCAAACTCAAACCTAAGATTGTTGGCCACTCACTGCGCAGTGGTTAACATAATACGGTTAGGTAAATCGTGAGCTTTCCAACGACTGGCAAAAGATTTTTGTACGATGATAAATGCCTAAGATACAGTTCCGGGTAAATATTTGGTTGTAAGCGATAATCATCAGAAAATACGAGCGTAACGCACTCATATCACGTAACGGTAATTTTGTCTCATTTCTAACCGGGTTATGATGGCAAAAACATGTTCCATGTTAAAAACCCAACGCTGTACTGCTAGTTAATATTTTGCATTTCTTGATATGTTCTGCCTCTGTTACAGTGGCGGAGCTCTGGTAATCATCAGGAAAACATGTAATCATAGCATATGTAGAGATGTGTATGACAAATTTGACTTACGGATAGAGGAAGTTGTTTTAAAATTCAAGGAAAATGAACTTGAGTTGAGCCGGAGAGCTCCAGGTTCTCCACTGTGTTAAAACAACAAAAACAATAGATTGTAACCTTCCCCAACTCAAACCTCACCATGGATGATAAACTATAGATCTCGTGGAAAGAGTCGAGCACCTCATAAGCTCATTGAAGCAAAAATGGCAAGATAAAAGCTGTTTAAATCCTCTCGTTGAATAATGCAGCACCTCCGTAACCTTGACGGACCTGGCACACAGCACGCACCCAGACCTCCGTTACATAAACGGAGATGGCACCCTACTAGTTCCTAATTCAGTACTTTATACTTTTAGCAAATTTTTGAAGAAAATGAAGCTATTGCAATGGCTCCAAAAATTTTAAAATTAAAATTTTCGCAAATTTTCTTCATGGAAATCCGTTATGAGACATTCTGAAACGAATCCTAGAGCTTAAAATTTATTTCTATTTATGTATGTGTGTCCTTCCGGACGATAGCGAGTTCCTAGTAGATCCGTAGAAAACAATACGTCGAGCGGTATTCACAATCCGGCGCCGTAACTCTGACGCAATGAGTTACGATGGCGCATCCTTCCGTACAGGTGCGTTAACGGATCGCAGTCCAGAAAAAACTTATTCGTCTAAAATAATCTCCTTCCATGGACTCAAATAACCTCCTACGGATAATTTCCACCTTCCATGTATTTAGCGTTACAACTAGATCCGGTAAGGTCTTGACGTGACTTTAAGGTGCCTTAAATGTTTCTCGTATCTATAGGAACTCTCTAATAGCTCTCCATAAGATTGAGATAAAAATTACGTTCTTGCGCCAAAATAGTCAAGCTCTCCAAACGAAAGGTCGTTTTCGTTGGCCAGCATTTTTTGAGCACATTAAATTGGTCAAATTTCAAAAAATTTACTAAGAAAATCACAAAAAATAGCAAAAATGGCTAAAAATTGTTTATAATTTCTAGCAGAATTTTGCTCACATTAAATTCATCAACTATAAAATAAAACATTAAAAAATTTATTTCGGATATTATGCTGAAAAAATGTACTTAAATTGCATTAAAATGAGCCAAAACTCAATAAAAACTGCAAAAAGTTACTAATCCAAACTTTCTTTTTGAATCGGAGAATATACTTATTTAGAACGATTTTTTTGACATAAAATTGGTAGTTAACAATTTCTTTCCCTAAAAATCCCTAACTTTTGAAACGATGTAACATAACATAGTACCTACGATAATTTACGAAAATTCGCTCATACAATCATCCTGCATGACTGGAACTTTTTTTATGCCAGGTAGTAAATTTTATGGGAATTACATTAAGCTGTTATTCGGCGATGAACTGAAAAGCGATGAATTCAAGATTAGTTTGTGCGGTCGAGATCCCTATGAAATGTGTCTTGGGGAGTCGGCAAACAATTTAGTGCTAGAACTACCAGGGGCCTATTTCATGAAGCAACAAGTGGCAAGTTACAAGCCGATTTTATGTACAAGTTGTAAATAATGAGTGTGCAAGCGTTTCATAAAGGTACAAGTGTAGACTTGTAATGCACAGTGAAAATTAACAAGTGTACAGGCGAATTTGGACAAGTTACAAGTGTTTCCCCATAATTTTTAACAAGTAACTGTTTTAGAGTTGTAAGAAATGGCCGATTTTTAACCTACGTCCGTTCATCTGTAAACTTGCTATTAACCAGCATTGTGAGTTGACAATTTTTCGGGGAATCATCTTCTGTTGAAGAATACAGACAAGAAAGAAGCATTCAGCGTAGAAGACGCCAAAGATTTTTTCGTTCACGAATAAACGCTAATTTCGTGGGTATTTTTGAGTTTAACGAGAGGTTTAGGATGTCTTCCGAGACCCTTGAAAGATTCAAATGGTGCGTGACCCTGTGCAATTTTCCCTGATCAGTTACTGAGGATCTCCTCCCCAACATTAAAGAACAAAATGAAGTGTGGAGATCTTATCGAAGTTACAGATGACATTCCTATAACCCAGCAGTATTGAGACTTGATGAACTGATTAATCATTTTCGCTGAATGAAGGAGAAAAATCCCATTATGCCAGCCATCAGAATAAGTTGAAATCAAAAGCACACTTTCTCCACTTTTCAGTTTGTAATTTGTCTGTCTTCCATTCATTACACCTTGTCATGTACAATATACATCCTATCGTGTACTTAGAACCGTTTTTACATTATGATTCGCTGACAAAACTTCAATTTCGGCATCCCGCTTGACGTTGTTCATTTCGTTTGTCCCCACACGCCATTTTTCTTTTCTGTTACGCTTGCAAACTTAGCTTCTACAAGTATAACTTTTCTACACTTGTATTCTCTGTTTTGGTGAAACTCTTGTTCTAGTTTACCGTGCATTACTAGTACCGTTACTTGTTAACTTGTACACATGTAACTTGTTGTTTTATGAAATAGGCCCAAGAAATCAACCGACAAGATGCGAGTTCGGTACAGTAAAGTTTATAGGAAATAGGCATAACCCAATCGATATCCCGCATAGGAAAAGTAACTTAGGTTCACGCTTCCAAAATATACTCGACCTTAAACCTCCATCGCCTCTCGGAGCTAAAAGGAATTCGTCTGATAGATCTGAAATTGCAATTCCATAAATACGTACAACCGAAAACGTGAGTCAGGAATCAACCTGACTACATAGCAGTACCATCATACTTGAATCAAAGAAATGTATCAGTATGTCACTGTCCATACCGTGGGTCAGATGTCATTGTTAGCACGAAAACAGTCAATTTTTGGAAGTCTACTAAAAGCGGTACTGATGATTGAATTACAAAGAGGTGTTAGGGGCCATAACCTTGTGAGGAAAGGCGCTCCAGTTAACACAAATAATATTGGATAATTATTATAAATATTAGGTAATTATTTATCTAATTTAATATTAGATAAATTATGGTGATCGATTTATTCTTCCTTAATGCTAAATGAACGAAAAGTTACTGTACAATATTGGGTGAGAACTCTCAGGGACCCCTTCATGGTTTTTTTAAATCATTTATCTAGTACTAGCTGGTTCACCCGTGCGTTGCACAGGTTGACTTGAACATTATCAAATAGCTTGTGACCCAAGTTAAAATAATTCTGATAGATTCGCCCTCTCAGATCCCCAGTTGGTTCAGTGACGTTGAAAACGCTTCAACATCCTCCCCCTCCTCACTGGGTCAGATGTCGAAAATTTGAAAAAAGTAGTTTTCGACTTGATTTAGAGTAATCCAAACATATTCGACAATCAAATCCCCAGTTCGTTCAGTGATGACAAAGATACCCCACTCCCCCCCCCCCCCCCTACCCCTAAACACCCCCTTCTATGGGTTAGATTTGAAAATTGTCAAGTAGCTTTTGATTTAAGGTAGAATACTCCAAACATATTCGACAACTCAGATCCCCTGTTCGTTCAGTGAAGTTCGAAACGCTTTAACTCCCCCACCCCTTCCCACCATTGTGGGGTCAGATTTGAAAATTTTGAAAAAAGTAGTCTTTGACTTGAATTGGAGTAATCCAAACATACTTGACCATCGAATCCCCAGTTCGTTCAGTGATGACGAAGACACCCCATTCCCCCTCCTCCCCTAAAACACCCCCTATGTAGCAGATTTGAAATTTTAAACCTTTTAAACCTTCTCTGGACTTCCACACATAATTTAAGACGAAAACTATCCAAATCGGTCCAGCCGTTCTCGAGTTTTGCTAGACCAACGAACAGCAATTGATTTTTATATATATAAGAAGATAATATTAGATATTTATTTATAAATATTAGGTGATTATTTATAAGTATTAGGTATTTATTTATCTGATTTATTATTAGATAAATTGTGGTGAACGATTTATTCTTCCTTGATACTAAATGAACTAAAATCACCGTACAATACTAGGTGGGGACCCTCAGGGACCCCAGCAATGTTTTTAATTATTATTAATCTAATATGACATTAGATGAATAATAAACTATGGAAAAATTAAAAATATAAACCAATATGAAACCAGCAGTCCCAAGCCTCCACTACCCCTGCACCAACCACTGCCCCGCTTTCCCACTCCCTGACCAAATTCGCGAATTTAGTAGAAAAGACGATAAGGTTGTATTCGATAATCATCAGAAACGCTTGCATACGAGTCTGCAACACATTGGGACATTTTATGTCTTTAGTTGCAGACTCGTATGCAAGCTTTAAGAGCCACTCAGCTGACCCGGACCCTGGGCATCGTCAAGTAAATGTCCTAAAGAGGCTTCATACGAAATTACAGCTTCCTAGAGTGTAAAGCATAGAAACTACCTATTAAAATGATTCAACCACCGCTTCACAAATCAAACCGTTCTCGCAATATTCGGATCACCTGCTATGAATCAAATCATCGTAACACCAGCTCAATGAAATCATCAGAAATTAACTAGCGGTTGCAATCATGTTCACAGCATTAATTTTTGAGAATGATCACCTGTGTGTAAACAATTACTCATATAACCATGCTCATAACTCAGCTTGTTGGCCACGCACTTCGCAGTAGTTAACATAATATGATTGGATAAATCGAGAGCTTTCGAACGAATGGTCAACGAATTTTGTGGGATGAAAAACGACGAAGTACCATTTCCCTAGCAACGACTCGGTTGTAAGCGGAAATCATCAGAAATTTTTCATTACGCTTTCTTCGTCACACTTTTCGAGTTATGTGCCATAGTAAAGACATAAAATGTCAAAATAGTCAAATGTTTTCTGATAGTTTTAGGATAAATGTCACAAACCTCATGAAAACTGATCAACTTCTCAAATCCATTTCAGCACCATACGTTACGTCTGGGGTCGTTAGTGACCCCACATCGTATTATGCGGTTTGGAAGGCAACTCATTTGATTTTAAAATACTCCATTTTGATAGTTGTGAAGGTGGGACGGTGTTGAATTTTGAATGGTGTAGTTCTACCTCAGTGATGTTTTATGGTTAGGGAAAGGTACATAGTTTGTAGATTAAAATGGCCCTACGACAGCAACACAGAAACACTTATAAGAAACAAAGGCAACAGAAAATATATTTTGTGAAGTTCCGAAATACGAGTATATTTCCTGTTTCCTTTGTTTCTTAAGGGTTTTACAAAAGATTGAGCGTCCACGTAAACATAGTGAGCTAATCAATGAATATTACAATTCAAATTATTTGTAAGTATGCACAGAGTTTGAATTTAATATTTCATTATGAGAACAGGGATTAGGTGTATGTGTTTGAATGGAATTTATCGTTCATGGAATTGGGAATGTGACAATTAATGTCTATTTTGTCAATCAACGGGGAGGTTTCCATATGGGGGATTGGGTTGCCATGACAACGACGAAAGCCGCTCACCTGAGACGCAGGGGTGGTCCCTGAGGAAGGCGGCCCGGGCGTCCTGGAGCTCCTTCATGATCTGCCGCTCGATCGGCGCCTCCAGCGCCGCGAACACGATCCCGCCCGTCAGGAGGTAAAGGACGTAGGCGACGCCGAACACCGACAGAAGGAACGTCGAGCGCCGGATACCGACGACCCTCCGCGTGTGCGCACGGACGCTGCTCATGTTCGACTGAGAGCGACGGGAGACTCGAAGCGGCACTGGGGACCTCCTGAGGGTCCTCCCACCTTTTTTGTCCCGGCGCCGCGCCGCTCGTCGCCGTCTCCTGAAGGCTCCGCTTCCCTCTTCCCGCGCTCGGGTTTGAACGTTTGAGCGCCGCTGGGATCAGAAACTGCCTCAGCGGCACCTCAGGGACGACACCGCCCTACTGACGTCACGTACCCCCCCCCCCCCCTCCCCACCACATAACTACCCCCGTTTCACAATATCAAAATCAACGTACCAAACGCTATTCCTTGAACTTTAATCAAATCAATTACATTTGTTGAGACACAAAGTGTATGAAAATTGTAAAATGGAACAAGTATATATCCTTAAATAAATCAAATATCTTATAGCAAAATAAGGGAGAGCGAGAGAGAGAGGGAGCGACTGTTTGACTGATTCATTTATGAATCTGACAAAATTAGGACCTTCATGTACTCTCTTACATCGTACCAGAAAAATTAAGATATAAATTCAAACCAATTGTCTGTATTCTAAACATTTCTATAGTTAGTTATTATGAAAAGTGTGGTAATCAATGGTTATAATGATAAATTTTAATGATATGAGTAATTATACAGAGTAATAGAGAGTTTTTGTTCTTCCCGTAAGATTTTCTCCCGTTGACGTGTAGAGCAGCGTCTAGAGCAAGCAGCTGGAGATGCTAGCTCTTCACGTGATTTTTACGCGTATTTCTACACGTATACGTGAAAAACCAAACGCTAACGTCACGTTAACGTCTCTATAAGTGTTTCAGAAGCTGTTTCGTATTCTTTTCGTACAACCTATTCTTATTTAAATAATTAATTGCTTTATAATTATTAATAAATAATAATTATAAATACATTTATTGCTAGGTACCTTAAATTATAAATACATTTATTGCTTGACCAACCTTAAATGGCTGAATTTTGTAGCGGAGCACTTCACTATAACCTGATTCGAACTGTTGACCAACCAACGTGTTGTTGGCAACCACACTGTAGTTACCTTTGCTGATAACTGCGTAACTGCGGTTACCTTGGTCACACTGATTACCGGCAACTGTTGTTACCTTTGCGTCAGGCTATGATGACTACCCGTAGGCCGAAATTCCAACGAATGCATTTTCCCGTGCACGTGTAGATAGGCCTTTTTCCCGTACACGCGTAGTTCTACACGTTGACGTGAAGATTCGCGCATGCGCAGTTGGTGTTTCAGTCTTTTCACGTACACGGGTAGAAAATTACGGGAAGAACAAAAACTCTCTAATGTCTTAATTATTCACATCTATACTATCTTGTTGTAACATATTAAAAATGACAAAACAAAACTAATCTTTAACTACAATTGATAATTATTCAGCAATTCCGATTTGAAATCATTCTTAAATGATGAGACAGATTTATTGACATCAAACATTTCAGAATTACAGTTGAAAATGCGGATCGCTTGTACATGGAACGATTGGCCTAAGAATTGTCCTATATATCGGGATTTGCATCAAATTAGAACCATTTCTTGTAACATAATTGTGAATTTGTGACATTAAGAGAGAGA
Organism: Adelphocoris suturalis; assembly: GCA_030762985.1. Taxonomy (NCBI): domain Eukaryota; kingdom Metazoa; phylum Arthropoda; class Insecta; order Hemiptera; family Miridae; genus Adelphocoris; species Adelphocoris suturalis. The sequence continues at coordinate 73,134,286 of CM061041.1, read as the reverse complement.
GAGAGAGAGAGAGAGAGAGAGAGAGAGAGAGAGAGAGAGAGAGAGAGAGAGAGAGAGAGAGAGAGAGAGAGAGAGAGTGAGAGAGAGAGATAAACTTTAAGCAAAACAGAAACAAAATTATATAAAATGCTGGCAGCTACCGATTACGATCATACCTCGCCCAAAAGGCAGCTCGGCCAGGGCATCCCGGCTAAGCCCGGACCCGACCCACCATGGCGGCCTCCCGAGGGTGCTCATCTACACATAGACGAGCACCCTTAGACACGACTAATCAATCGATATGTACGATTTAAACGCCAGGCAAGACCAACCCCGGCCGACCGAATTACCCAGGCAGGAGCTCAGCTCAATAATGAAAAACTTTTGTTTCCTATCAACCGATTTGTCTTGTAACACCTCTGTTTGGTGTAGAAAGGGTAAGTCAAAAAATGGAACCTGTTTTCCGGCACCAAAAACCAAAGAATGGAATCTATATTCCAGCACCAAAACCAAAACATGGTTTATTATATCAATAGTAAAACAGGTTGACAAGTAAATTAAATAATTCTGGCAAAATAACCTACCAGTAAGGAGATCCTTCTAAACAAAGTTATAGTTATCATCTAAACAAGATAATTATTGTCCACAAACAGTGGTAAATGAGAATTCGTGAAATGATGAACAGAGGAGAAGAGGATAAAGTGCGAAGAAGACTCCACTTGAAGAAGTTGGGTGCCCAAGCAGGCTAGCTCCGATGTAGACCAGAATTTAGGTAGGTAAAGAACACTCACCAAAATCCTGGATACAATGAATTAGGTAGACACATCCTTCCAAACCTTCAATAAAGGATGATCAGTCCAATATGATGTTTCACTAGTGGCCACTAGATTTATAACACTGGATGGAAACAACAATATTCAGATATTGGAGAGGAGATTCAGACATCTTAGAAGGTCAGCTTGTCACTGATCTTTCTCCAGTGAGAATTGAAGTGGGAGAAGATGAATTGGGAAGCTCCACAGAAGATAAACTAATCACAGATAAGGTCCTGGCCAGATATGGTGGAAGCTCTGGGCTAGGTTGAAGTTGTCTTCTGGACCCTTAATACCCACTCTCACTTCACTTCACAGATTACCCTATCATCTTATCTGTCACAAACAGACCTACAGAATAGTAATAGATGTATTCAAGATAGTCAAAACAGTTTGGTGAAAGAAAGGTAAGTGATTGATTATTTATAGTAGGTAAGAAATGTAGTATAAGATTTAGTTTGTAAGTAGTTCACCTTTAATTAGTTATAGATTGAAGTTATTTGCATTGTTTTGGTGTTGTACTTAGCTAGTCATAAGAGATAGTAATAAGTAGTTTGTTAATTTTATAAATTTTAAAATAAATTAATGAATTAAACGAATTTAGGGAATTGGCCAGAACAACCTCTTTACCACCTAAATGTGTCCACAGAAATAAAATGGACACAAACTAGCCCGAATAAATAGGGCACATTGGGATTGATACGTTAATGAGGAACTTGCACTCATTTGAAATTCGGCCTGAAACATCTTTTAATGTACACTGGAATATCTCATCTCACACACAGTAAAAATACATGATGCTTGTTTTTAATTAGTAAGAAAGGAAAAAAAAAAAAAAAAAAAAAAAAAAAAAAAAAAAAAAAAAACCCATGGTCGGGAGCAAAACAATGCGTTAATTTGGCGGGCACTGGTCGTCTGGTCGCCAGAAAACAGGCGTATAAAAATCTCAACACGATGGTAAAGGCTATTGTGGCCAATTTGTGTGCGTTTCGTGCTTGCTGGGGCTGGGAACAAAAATACAAACTTTAACTTCAACACACGGAAGTGTAATACGGGCTTAACCAAAAGCACGTTGAGGTAGGGCAGTTTGATGGAGAGCAAAAAAAAACTTGGGTACCGACTGAGGTCCTCAATTGCGAGCGGACACACCTTTAACAAAGCGGAAAGGCAGCAAAACCTGGCGTGCAAGGTGACCTTGTCTACCGTTTTGCTTGCGAAGGAGGTATATTCATGATTTGGAAATGAACGACAACCCATGGATTGAGCATGCACGCGAGTATGAAGTATGTCCTGAATGTCAAAGGATCAACTTTTGTTAATGCTGCAAAGAGATCTAAACCTGAATGTACATGTATTTAAGTTGATTAGTTCATGCAATAAAAACTAAAAAAATTACCGCATTTATTATTTCACAAGTACTGCCCCATATTCCAACCTTATATATAGAACTTACTATAGTAATAAGTGGCTGATAAAAATACTTACTATAGTCGATTAAGCGTAGCAGCAGAGAAGAGGAGGCGGCAGCAACAAACCGAGTCGACGTGTTCGGTAAGTTTACAATGTACCATAGAGTATAATGGCCCCCAAAAGCACGGAACGCACACAAATTGGCCAAAAGAGCCCTCGTGCGTTTTTATGCGAAAAACCAGCTCCAGGATGATGACGTCAATTTTAATGAGCGTTCGAATGTTAGTGTACAGGTTTACCCTACTCGTAGCGAACTAAATTTAAATCCGTCTCCGGTGGAAGGATTTCAATTAAGCTCTAGAAGCAAATTGTCGGATCTCTAACGGGGACAATATGATAGAGGAGTCAGCTTGCAGGCCGAGTTAAACCAACAACGCAGTCGCCCACTTCTACGCCCACACGCGAATCCATAGTGCGAATTTTTCTTTGCGGTCACCGCGGCGAAGGAGGATAAAAATTAAAGTGAGTTAGGGCGTGGGCCTTCAGCTTCCTCGTATCTTTTTCCCGGGAACTTGAAAGACGAGATGAAAATTATGTAATCATCCGGAAACATTGTTTGTAGGATGAAAGCCTTGACAATAAAAATTAGGAAAGTGTCAAAATTTCCGAATACACTGTCTTGCACTCAAAATTATCTAACTACCAATGCCAATTATTACTCAAAGGTAAAATGTTTCGGGTTTCTCGAGGGTTGGTCAATGAAAAGTCTATATTCTAGGCCGAAGTTTCGAAATATTTATATTTCATCTTCAGGGCTTGGAATACTGTATTTGGACGCTTATTTCATGTCCTCGTCATAGAGCTTTAGTAGGTAGCATCTAGTACGAGTATCTTAGTAAGTAGTATTTACTAAAACCAAATCATTGTTTATACTGAGAAAACATTATTTAATTTAAACTGAAAAGAGACTAAAATTGAAGTTATAAGAGGTGTATAACAGCAACGTAAACTGACAGTTTCCTTATCAGACATTGACCTGTGATAGCATTTTCGTCCACGTTCATAACTTCAATTTTAGTCTCTGTTGAGTATAACTTAAATAATGTTTTCTCAGTATAACTAAAAGTTTTTTCTCAGTTTTCTCAGTATACCCAAAGATGTTGTTTAAGTAGATAGCTACCTACTATTGCTCTATGACGAGGATATGAAATAAGCTTCAAAATACAGTTTTCCAAGCCCTGAAGATGAAATATAAATATTTTGAAACGTCGGCCTAGAATATAGACTTTCTATTGACTAACCCTCGAGAAACCCGAAACATTTTACATTTAACTCAGTGGTCGAGAAAACCCAGCATGATTATTACACAAAGGTTTATTATTTTTGTATTAGACAGCCCTTCTATAATTATTATTCAATGGTCAAATGGTATTATATATCTAGTAAATGGTCAAAACTTGGCGCAACCCGTCTCGCAAATGGGTTCTCACCTTTACAGCTCAGGGCCCCACAATTTTACGATTTATAGTCGGTGAATGTTGAAAAATTGGCGATGTGCCACTTATAAGAATATAGCAGAGTAAATTTCACTGACAATTAACAGGTTATATTTCGACCCACACAATACAATCATTTCAAACATCAAAACACAGACATGATTTTTTTTAGAACATTTTCAAATGACGTTCAAGAGTACCGTCATACCCCCCACCATCAGCTTACGTATACACCATAATTCGCCTTCTTCTATTAAACCGGCCTCCTTATAAACCATAATCAGCCTCCATATAATAAACGGGCCTGCGTCAGATCATAGTGATGTGTATAGTTCGGTAGTCTGGATACTAGCAAGCTCGCATCTCAAAAATAAAAAAATATTCTATATCAATCCTTCTAATAAAATACCGATTAGTTGGACAAATAGATCAGAATCACGCTTAAAATGATGTTTCCAAGGTTTATTATAAAGAAGAATCGGATCCAGATGGCACTGGTGATAGGGGGAGGGGGGTTGACGTGCCGTTGAACGTCTACTCATTTTCAACACAACAATGATAATTAACATGTGATATGATTTGGAATATGTGTTAATTATCACCAACGCACAATTAAACGAATCTTCAATATACAAACTGGAGTAAATTCCAACAATCCCTTTCAAAATTCAAGTCCATTGCATTTTTTATTGTTCTCCGTTTGTTCCTTCCTAACTTGAAGTTTTGAACTTCTAAAATCTTTGTAGTTACTCTCAACGTGTTCTGGTGACGGGAGTTCTTTTGCCAATCCGTCAGCTGATGGTTTTGATGTTGTTGGATACAGAGGTATGAATATCAATCAAATAAATTCTTCTGCGATTGAAAATTCCTCTCGAGAAGATACTTTGTTTCCTACGTAATCCCCCTCCCCCCCCCCCCCCCCCCCCCTTCGGTTAGTCATTGGTAAAGGTGATATTCTCGAGACTTCCATACTAGTGCATCCTTACATCCAAGCAAGGCGAAGTCAAAGTTATTTCACCTTGTTGTCATGGTGACGAGTAAACTATGTGAAAATGCGCCATTTGTGGACACTGCTGGACATACTGATGCATAACATTGTCTTACCTAGTTCCTAGTCAATATTTTCATTATTTGTAATATGCAAGGTAATGAATTTTATACAAATTACATCAAGTTATTATCAGGTGATGACCTCAAACGCTACAAACGCAAGATCAATCTGAGTCATCGAGATCCAATCGAGATCTATATGAAATGTGTGTTGGGGGGTTGTCATAAAAGTGTTAGATGTTCCAAACATCAATTAAGAAACTAAAAATCTTTGGAGTACTGTGAAAGTGTTCATGTGAAAGGACGTGCCATGAGAGCTCTGCTATACGGGAATACCTAGTAAGCATGTGGGTAGGTATACCTAGAGGAAGGTATACGTACGTACTTTCCATATATTATTACTTGTTCGTGTACTTCATAGACAAAAACGAAAGTAGTTACCGAATTAACTTGTTTGTCCCTAAAATTTGCGTAACTGCAAAACTCATGTAATAACTGCACTGCCATTGCCGTCTTTATGAAATCCTACCTTCAGAAGAATGCATTTCAAGGTTTTTTCCTTACAACTGGATTTTAATTCATGTTGCAGGCTACGAACTTATAATAAACTGCTAATGAAGCTACCTGAGCAATGGCCATGTAACTACACAGCAGTACAGACACCTGAGGAATTGTTAGTATTTTTTTCTCTACTATTTTCAGGTTAATTTTTCTCAAGACCTAAACGAATGAAGTTCTCTTGTTTTCGGACACTTATTAACTACAATAGTTATTACGTTCCCAGTCCAAATAAATCTCGTTCACCGATAAATTGGTATCGTTGGCTACAACCAATAATCGCGCTGGCAGACTTGGCGTTCAAGAGCACCGTCATACCCCCCACCACCTGACACCGTATAATAAACCGGCCTCCTCATAAACCATGATCGGCCTCCGTATAATAATCATCCTCCGTATAATGAAACAGGTCTACGTAATAGATAAGACTGATTTTTATAGTTTCGTGGTCTGGATGCTCGCGAAATCGCATCTCAAAAATGAAAAAATATCCTAAATCAATCCTTTCAGCAAAATGCAGATTAGTTGGACAAACAGATCAGAATTACGCCTAAAATGATGTTACAGAGGTCGAATATGAAGAAGAATTGGATCAAGATGGCACTGGTGATGGGAGGGTTGGACGTGCTGTTGAACGTCTAGTCGCTGGCAGGCATGGTTATTGTAACTATTTAGTTTGAATGGAAACTTTGTATTGCTACAATATTACTATTGCGAAACAAAACTGTTGCCAAATGGCTTTATTACCTCGAATTTGGCTAACGTGAGTCGGCAAACTTCTTTTGAAAAATAGGGTGGTTGAGTTGCGATTCACTGACGTAGTGAAGTCATGGCCGACTTCGGCTGAACCGCTTACCTACTCCAGGCGTGACGTGACGAGAATATGGGCTATAGAATCATTTCACACATCAAAACACAGACACACAGATTTCTTGTGAGCATATTCAACACAACAATGATAATTAACTAGTGATATGATTTGGCAGATGTGTTAATGATCACCAACGCACAGTTAAACGCATCTTCAACAAACAAACTGGAGTAAATTCCAACACCACTCCCAGCTATCAGACGTGTTTTTAGTAGAATGAATGGGTTTATTAGAAATTTCTCACCCCATTGAAATGCGGTTGTGAAAAGGTAATGGCGCAAAACCGACGTGATCTCATCGATATCAGTGAGCACGGGGAGGGAATTTAAATTTTTTCCGGAACGGTAGAAGTTAGAAGATTGCTTCTGACTATAAAACCTGCTCTATACGACATCGTAAAAAAATATTGTTGGTACCGTTCCCGCCTGGGTCATTATCCTTTCTCAGAGGCGTTGTGCGAGGGAAGCTCCTAAGTGTTCCTTCTTTGGTGTCAACTCTTCACCATGTTTACTAAAGCGGAAATAACTAGAAATTTATATGTATCTACCTCAAAATAAATTTCAGGATTTATCTCTGTTTGTATCAATTCTCAACTCGAAACTTTACGGAAAAAAATCCATTTTGTCCTTATTTTAGTTTTTAGGACGTTCCTCTCAGGGTATGTTTTATAAGCAAGGCTTCGCTAACAAGAGCGACGTCTACTGGAATTAATCCACGGGGGGGGGGGGGGGGGGGGGGGGGCAGTAGTCTTATCTTATCTCTTATGCATAATCTTATCGTCGACTATGAATAAGATTGTGATTGTGATAACTATTCGTTGATTCTGAGTCAACTGCGATTCTATTCGTATTCATGTAATCGTATTCCAACGACGACTACACGATTACAACCCACGAAAATGCGTCACGGTCACCAATTTCAATAGGGCGTCTCTCCCATAATATGCGAAGCCTTGCTAATATTATCTAGCTTCAGAGGGACGTTCTATTGAAATATTTGAGACAAATAGGCTGGGCTCCAATCTTTGAATTCTCTTTAAGGACGTTCCTCTGAAGCTAGGTAATATTAGCAAGGCTTCGCATATGATAGGAGGGAAGCCCTATTGAAATTGATGACCGTGACGCATTTTTATGGGTTGCATTCGTGTAAACCCCGCCAGACGAATACGGTTACTCGAATACGAATATAATCGCAGTTGACTCAGAATCAACGAATAATTATCGCGATTACTATCGTATTCGTATTCGACGATAAGATTATGCCCAAAATTGGGTAGGGGGACAATAATACCTACTCGTAAAACTAGCTCTTTCATGCTCATAATAATTATGCCTAGTTTATGCGTTATCTCATCTATCTTGAGAGTTTATGTCATACTTATCATAAGCGTGAAGTTGATGGTTAACAACTTATTTGCACTCCAATTGCCCAAATTTCGTAACGATGGGTAAACCGGTAAAACTGCTCTTTAAAGTCATTTGCACGATGACGTCGTGACCCTCGCCCGCCTGGGGGAACCCTCTGCTCCATTGCACTTCTACATCACGTGTGATCTTCTACTATTTTATTGGTAAACGTTATTTTCAGCTGAAAATTAGTTCTACGGGTTTTTCAAGTGTGCTAAATCCAAATCTGAGGTCAAAAGCTGAAATCTCAATATATGGAAGTTCTCCATTGTGCAAACCATGGTTTCACTGAGACTCTAGGATTTTTAAGTCGAGTACAGTGATGGATATGAGTAGTTACCCCTTCTCATTTCTTGTAGTTGCCGCCTTTTAGGGTATTCCTGAACCTTTTAAGTTTCCAGGATATCCGCTGGGTGTATCAGGCCAACTGCCTCAGTCCAATGAAGGGGTGTAACTTGCTATAGTCTGCAGGCAGCGTTTATTATATTTTTATTATTATCTATTATTTATTTTTATTTTTTCTCAACTGAAGGATTTGCTAATTCAACAACAAGTAAACAATTTTGAAGAAAACTTGAGCTAACGTGACCCACATTTCTTCACATCTGTCAAAATCCGGATCCATCTAATTAGGTTCTTTCAGCTAATAACCTCATTTTTTATCTCCATAGGCCTCTCACATATTATTAGATGAATAACCAATTTAAATTTCTAAGATAAATTACTTGTTGGACTTTTAAACATCACTTGCGACACTGTGCGGTACTGATACGATACATTAAATTATAAAAAAAATTGATGGGGGGCTATTTTATTTTTTTGTACTATTTAAAATTATTGTTTGTTTCTTGGTCAATTATAGAGGTTTATAATATACCCGTTATTAAAAACAATAAATCAAAATAAAATATAAAACTTCTGTCTCGAGCAAACGAGAAGCTGGTAGGAATAATCTTGCCCTTGTCTCTTCTTTCTTAAAAGATAGATAACAAAAATGTAGTAATGAAATGAAATGCGCAAACCAAGACCGGTAGTACCCTGACCGGTAGTACTTCCATCTGGTCGTTATTTCATCCTCATATGGCTGAATCCAATAATATGAGGCTCAGAGACGATGTTTCATTTACTCGAGATATTGCAATGATTTGGAAAGGGTGGGCTACTGAAAGGAATGAATCAAACCTGACTTCTGTACTTGAATCAAATAAATGAACCAATCAATCTTTACGAGACCCCCAATCTTAGAAACGCTGCAATTGAATCACTCATTTTTAAAACCCTCTTCTGGTCTTGAAAGAAAAGGTTATGGAATCTGCTCTAGAAAGATTGTTATTCAGTATCCGGTTTGACACAGTACAAACACTTAGTTTTGTTATGGGAAATGTTTGTCACATTATTTTTGAAGCAATTGGTTTTTGGTTTATTATTTTCAATTATGAATCTTTGTATTCAACCAAGACAAACACATATACAAAATCTCCCATCACATCTACTTAACCCCCTTGAATAATTGTTGGCTCACGTTTCAAAATGCAATTGTTAGCTCCCGTAAAAAAATAAAATAAAAATAAATAAATAAAAATAAATAAATAAATAAATTATGACTATTGGGTTAAATTACCAGTAACCAGTGATGCTTCTGCCGTCCGGATCATTTCCCCCAAAATACTAGGAAGTTTATGGATCGGGGTCAAAATATACATACGAAAATATACAATGAACAAATATTCAATTATACAAACATACAAAATATGAAAACATATAATATTTAATTACACCCCCTCATATTATATTTAATTTGAACCCTCGGTATCTCTAGATCAACCTCGAAGGTGGAAATCTTTTGGAATACACCTAGTTTTAATTGGTTGCCAGTGATAGATTTTAATTCTAAAAATCGTAAGAAGCCACGTATATAGGTGTACGTCCTCCCGTTCGCTCTCTCTAATATCAAGGAATATGACCGTAACATGAATGTGAATGAGAATGCATGTAAGTACAGTGAAAATTCCCTTGTAAACCATTACGATCGACCAGCTGGCTTAATTTTAATGGAATTCCACTTTCAAGAAATCGAGTTTATAATTACTCGAGTCACCCATAGACGTTTTAGCGAAGTAAAGTGGTTGTTTTATTTAACTCTTTCTATTAACTTCGATTCTCTTCTTGCTTGCTTGCTTGCTTGCTTGCTTGCTTGCTTGCTTTCTTTCTTTCTTTCTTTCTTGAGACAAAATTTCAGATCGATTTTAACCCACTTCCCGATATCCAATCGATCTGAAATTTTGCACACGAGTTCATGCTGGCGTACATTTTAATCTATCAAATTTTAGCGAAGAAAAAGTTAGTTATACTATAAATTTTCGAAAATTTGAAATTTAATATGGTAAACCTTACAAGTGTTGTGTATTGTAGGGAGGAGGAGTGAGGGAGGAGGAAGATGAGGAGGAGGAGGAGTGAGGAGGAGTGAGGGAGGAGGAGGAGGAGGAGGAGGGAGGGAGGAGGAGGATGGAGGAGGAGGAGGAGGATAAAGGGAGGAGGAGGAGGGAGGAGGAGGAGGGAGGAGAAGGATACTATTGAACGTCTGCATAAATTGACAACGAATCCAGGGTCAATAAAATATTAAATGATTTTCCTTGTCGATTTAATTTAAGTTATTATCAATGTGATTTTGAAACAATGTGATTTTGTTTCAATTTACTGTTGCCAAGAAACTACCAAATATTGAAACAACAATAAAATTAACCGAGAACATGAGAAAAAGAAAGAGTTACATTAAAAACTTGTTTTTATGGGTTCCTTTTTTTTAAGCCACTAATTTGCTTCCATTGGGCCTACGTTAATGTAGCTATACGTGGACAACGACATGTCATGAAGGCTCCGTTCAATAATCATCTTTCGACCAGTGATATGCGGAATAATATTAAACTTTTTAGAAGGTATTTGATGTGTTTTCATAATTATTTGTGTTGGGGCTAATTGGGCGTCTCTTGTGAAAACGCAGCAAAATTCTATTATTAAGCCAAATCAAATCGATAAAAAATAATAGTGGACTGTAAAAATTAAATTAACATAGAATGTGGGTGCTCAACGGAAAAAAAAATCAAAGTTAGAATGATGAACATTAATGATAATATTTTGCTTATTAATTTAAAAAAATGCAAGTGTAAGCAAGTATGGAGTGTTCCTATCTATGGCATGCCGAAGAAATACAATGTAGATTTAGAAAAAATATAAAATAGAGGCTGAAACTTCGATCAGGAAATAATGGGGTTTTTGAAAGGAGAAACTTTGGTTGGTGTCGATGGTGTTCCGCGGTGTAAGGCTGATCTAATGATATCCCAGAATGAAGGTAGAATTGGTAAAGGTACCACTCACCAGAACTCTGACGCAGATATACTACTATTTGGTAGTTCAAAAAAAGCCACGAAGCGTAAAAAAGACCGCCATAAGAGTACGCACGGGGTGCTGGTGGCCACCTGTATGCAAAATGTTGCACCCCGTGGAAGAAAAATTGGTAATATGGAAAGCTGGAGCTACAGAACGGTCTTTGCTCAAGAAGATTTGTTTGGACGCTGGTGGTAGAACGAGAGCGACGTCGGAAAGTTGGAGAAGGTGAAGTGGTGATGCGGGAGAGGGCCGATAGTGATGGTGAGATCATATGATGAACTTTGGGGCTGTTTGTCTCATAGGTTCGTGGCAGGCACATAGGTGGTTCTATAAAAAGCTTCCTAATCTCTCCAGCTACCTTGCTTCCTACCAAGTCGATCGAGTTACTGAACAATTTGTGTAAGTTGTTTTTGACCGATGAGTACATATATATTTTGAACCCATTAACATGTAGGATAATCTCTTCTTCATAAATTCACTATACACTACCTCACATTTCAGAAGACCCAGGAACGTTTGACAATTTCGTAAAAGTTTTTGATTCGATTTGTTTTCTTTTACCTAATTTACCTACTACGAATCAATATTGGTTTTACCGTTAAGAAAAAAAATCAGTCCTAAGCACGAAATCTTGACAGAGAGAATCCTTGGGAGAACAGGAGAGAATTTTCAGCTGATTAGGAAAGAGCCCATTATTTCTATCGTTTTCTGATGTCCCAGAGAGTATTCCTATCAAATTTTAACTTCCAAGTTTCATTCCAGCCTAATAATTGTTGCAATCATGTTTTCAAAATTGACTGAGAAGGATCATCTATAGGATCTAAACAATAATTATTCAGACAACCAAGCTCATACCTCAGATTGATGGCCACGCACTTCGCAGTGGTTAACATAATACGGTGAAGTAATTCTAGAGCATCCTGACGACTGGCCTAAGATTTTTGTCTGATGATAAATGCCTAAGCTCGCTATCTGTTTTTTTTTTTTTTTTTTTTTTTTTTTTTTTTTTTTTTTTTTTTTTTTTGTCTGTTTCAACTTTCAGGGAGAAAAACAGCTCCACGGACCACTCAAGAACGTCAGTAAAGTGAGTGAAGGAGTTTGTGAAGCAACTGGACTCAGCAAGAATACGATCATTCGGATTTTGGATGAAGGGTGCGGTGTACACACGAATCCGTGGAACTATGTATGCGAGGGGGGCACCTCCCCAGGCCGAGCTATGGCTACAAGATTCCACGGGCCCGTCTGTACACCACGAAGGGAAAATAGGTTCATTCCAAATATCACTGGTTCCTATTACTTGGTTCCTATTTCTCTTTTCTTTTTTTAAATGAAGTATTCAAATGTCTTGGGTATGCGTTGATGAGACCCTTACGATACATTCCCCTCTCTTCTGAGAAAGGCGGGTAATAGAAGTTTCCTTCATTTGAAACGGAATTATTCCCTCTCAATGGGAATCCTGTTTCCCTGAGGGTGCAGATTAGTGGAGTGAGTGCCGTTCGAAGGCACCCATGCCTCTCGTACTATAACAGCTGATCTGAATAGAGCTCGTAAATTCATCCGTCTCAGAGAGTCCCCCTACTAAATTTCAACTTTCTAGAGCAAACAAGAGAGAATTCAGCTCACTCAGCTGATCAGAATGAGCCCCTGAGTTTATTCGTACCTTGATGTTCCAGTGGGTCTTAGTATCAAATTTCAACTTCCTTGGGTGAACGGGAAAGAATTGAATTCACTCAGTTGATCAGGACTTGGTCGTAGCGGGTCCAAAACCCAAAAGCACTTTGTCATGTCAAGTGAAGCTCATTTTTTTCATTTAATCAAAAGCGACTAATTGGTGAAAGCCGTTAAGGAAAAAAAAACGAGGGGAAACGAGAAAAATATAAAAAACTGAAGAAAGTGCCAAATGCATTTTGACTTCTCGTACTAGCTTAAGGGGAGTTAGCCGATAGGCTGCCCTGTGTCAGGGCTCCGTCATTTCCATGCTGCTTACCATATGTCTCTTGTGAAGTAATGGTTCCATATTTTTACCACGTGTTTAGGGCATGCTCTCGATTACTCCATAAAAATTTGGTTCAATTCGGACAATTAGAAAAAAAATCGCATAACAATATTTTTGTTTTTGAAAATGTGTCATAATTTTGGTGCACGTACCATGGACTCTGTTGAAGTTATCACTTCCAAATGTTTACCCATTCTTTATTACTTTGTAAAGAATACTTCGTATCATGGGTTTTAAAAAATATTGATTTCCTGATTTGAAGTGACCTTCAAAAGTTGATTGTCAAATTTGTCCGGTTTTTTGGGGGTTCAGGACAGTGGCGGCTCCTGTCTTGAAACTCAGGGGGTGCACAGAGATCAACAAGGGCTATCGCGGGGACGGTAGAGGTGCTTTTATACTAAATACGTACACCAGACACGAGAAATGTTCTCAAATGGAAGACAGAAATTCTGAAATACTCAACCATCAAAGGAGTTAACCCAAGGAATGATTGCAATAGCTGAAATGTATACCCACTCAGCAAGAACCATCGTGGAGATGAAAGCAAATCTTGCCATGGAGGGGAAGGAAAGGGAGAAGAGATGTTCATAGGGAAAGAGAAGGGTTAGTCATAATCTAGATAAATAATGGGGAATATAAAAATAAAATCTATCACATTATAGGGGTTGAACTTACGGACCGAATCAGAAAGATTTTTGATTTTCAAAGTTTGCGTTAGTCCCTGTAGTGATGACAAGGGGCGGCCAGCATCGCGAATCCTGCACTTTTCTTCGATTGACAAATGGGACGAGTTCAACTTGATGAACTCAACTGAATTATTCATCGTAAAAGTATCTACTCAACACTCAATAACTTCAAAAAATCGTAACACTAAATGAAATAACACCGGGAAAAATAAAAGTGCGACTGATAAAAATGATCACTGGATGATAACGAGAACGGAAAGTACTCGGTGTCCCTACCTAGCAGATGAGAATGCCCATAAGAATGCTCCTGTAAACATCCCGTATGTGATGTTACGGGCTCTCTGATTTGTCAATCTCACATGGCCGCCTCAATTCAAACTGAAAATCCTCAGTCCGGAGATAGGCGGTAAAGTCGGAGGTTGAAGAACAGCGAGCTTTTGCTCCCGTTCGCTTCTGATTGGTCAGGTTGGGTGAGCTACCCCTTCAGCCCCTCTCTGCCACTACCTTCTCTGTTTCGAGCGTAGATTTAGATTTCCCGTCTTCTGACACTAGCTAACTTCAAATGAGAGTGGAGAAATTTTGAAACATTATTACTATTTTGGTTTGACCGGGGGTGCACATGCGCCTATGCTCCTATCAGTAGCCGCCCCTGGTTCAGGAAATCATACAGACCATCAAAAATAAAATTTCACCATTTTCTTAGCACGAACTCTTCTTTGCGTATTCATAAATACTGTGTGAAAATTTGGTTGCAATCGGATATAGGTGTTGGGGAAACGTACCGAAGTGCCAAAAAATGTTACTTTACAGGAGCGCGGTTCTTTGTAAAATATTAACTCCCCGCCGTCTCCGCGCATGCAACGATCCGTTGGAATCGACGGCAACTTTGCAACTCATTTTATCATGGATGTTATTTAGGAGTAAACTGCAATGATATACTTGTTAACGTTGTTGTGGTATACATGGTTACTGGTTTAGAAAAAAGTGAACGAAGGAATAAACAGGTAAGAAAATACCGATAAAGAAGAAGTTGATCGTTCGCTGCAGGCTGCTACTAGGCGACTTGTCCAATCTTTGTGAATTAAATTGCGATAGCTTCGATCGTCCGAATTGTTCGGGAAATGGTGTAGGTAGTTTTATTAAAAAATAAAAACCAAAAATCGTATTTCATTCATTTTTGACGGCTGATTCCCCTTAAATATAGAATCGGTCTAAAGTTGCATATTTGGCATCAGGCGCCTCAGGGGCAGAGTTGGGCGCAATCGTAACCATAATCGTAATCACAGGGTTTTAGAGTTGGGATTACAATTATGATTATGATTACAGAACCTGGATATATGATTACGATTACGCCCGACTCTGCAAAGGGGGCTGCTTGTCCTCCTAGGAATGCAAAGAAAATTAAGCTTCAGCCGACAGGGTGAGGTCAGGAGAAGGCCGATTTCGGACCTTATTTCGGCGCGTCTCGTTGACTTGGTTTATTCGAAGCTTGACAATGCGTGACTAGTGTCTCGCTGGATATGAGTGAGGTTGAAATGATATTGATTCAAATTATAAATTGTAGAATCTTTATACACTAGAACTATGACTATATTATTATTTTGAAGAATTAGGGTGCAAATTTTAGAGGAGAGGGGCAGAGCTTTGTTGAGTTTCTAGAAACATGGTGATTCTGGAAGGGGGTCTAATATTTGACCTTCAAGAAGACCCTGAAATGCCCCCTTGCATGGCAATGAAACTCCCATCGAATGTCACCCCCTCTTCGCCTCCTTCCTTCATATCTCTACCTCACGTAGCCTACGTGCTTTGAATACCAACTACCCCCCCCCCCTTCCTTTGCCACTTCCCATATTTATAAAGGTTGGCTCGTCTCGCCACTCCTACGCTCTCTAGGATTAAGAAACGTCTGCCAAGCTTCTCCGCACATATTGTCATATGAACTTTAGAATTGAGTAGGTGAAGGAATGTAAGTATGAGTCGAGATGATTGAGTTCCTAGGGTGAACAGGAGAGAATTTAGGTTACTCAGCTGATTAGGAAAGAGCCCACCATTTCAATCGTCTCCTAATGTCCCAGAGGGTATCCCTATAAAATTTCAAGTTTTAAAGTTTCTTTACAGACTAAATAGTTTTTCCGATTCTAAAAACTAAAAGTTTACCAAATTATGAAAACTTTGCTCTTCAGCGGGCTTTTTCATGTCTCCAACCTTAAATCATAGGAAAGCTAATAGTCCAGTCAATCTAGGAAATATAGTGGTAAGATTTCAGGAATGGCAGGGAGGGGTCCCCTGAACTACGGGTAATAAAGCCTCAAGCGATTTCGTAGTAACTTTCAGAGGGGGGGGGGGGTCCGGAGGTCCCTTTTTGCGGTTTTCCGCTTATAATTCGTGACAGTTGCGTCGCACGAATTTTTTTACTCGTTCATAAATTTAAGCCTTTTGAATTCTGGCGGACAAGTGGGTCCGTGCAACGCACGGGTAACCGGCTTCACAAACCGATTTTTTGGTTTCTCGGGATCGCAGAGCAACATGACTGCGACTGTTCAACATATGACACCAATTGTTTTGTTAATTATTGGTAACCACGTGCAGCTCAACCAAAAATTATTTTCCTTTGAACTTTAACGGGGTTTTGGGCAAAAGTAAAATATGCCTAACGCTAAAAAATCTGATATTAAAAGGAGATAAAAAAAATAAAAAAATAAAAAATAATAATAATAATAATAAATAAAAAAAAACGCGAGGTTTTAGCAACTGTCTCCACGAAGGAACAAAGAGTTAAGCTGCCTGTACTTACGACGTCATCTACTATGACGGATGATGCAAAACGACATCATTGCTTCCGTCAAAAGATAATTGGAGGCCACTAATAAGGAAGAGGAACAGATAAAAATCAAGAAGCATCGCTTATTTTTGAGTCGAAGAATTATGGATCAAAATTATATTCTCATGTTTCTTTACCTCTATTATAATTATCATCCTTCATAACCCGCACTTTATACCATTTTTCATTTTCATTTCCGTTTCCTAGCCCTCCAGTTAATTTTATTAAGGGGCCGTTTATCAATTACAGATAAAGCCCAGGCAAACTCTAGGTCACTAGCGACCTCGGATAACTCCTCGTTGGCTGTTTATCTACTCACATTTACCTGCAAGATACCGCTATCTGCTTGGTATCTTTACCTGAGACCCATCTCTCTCAGTTAGTCTGGTGGATAACGCTGTGTAGAGAGGTTATAACATGTAGTAGTATTAATAATATAATACCTATATATTATAATAATATAAGGTCATAATGTACAACGATGTTAACTTTATTGATTCCGATTTTTCGGATGAGGAAATCGTTCAATTTCTAGAATACAAACGAAGACTTTATTCGGTTCGTCCAGTTCCGGATTATTTCAATTTATTCGATGATGTCGATTTTCACACTCGTTTCCGACTATCGAAAGAAAGGACGCTGTTTGTGCTGGAGTTTATTGAAGGGAAATTAGAATCCCTCAGTGACAGAAACAATGCCATATCGCCGATCACAAAACTTCTCCTTACACTCAGATTCTATGGCCTTGGTGAGTAGTTGCTACCTAATAATGTAGCATAAAATGACAATCGAGATCCCTTAGCATCAGAGATGGTGGTGATTCTTTGCTTCGATGTCCTCGTTTTATGTTGGACGCATCAGAGATGAAACCGAAAGGACAGGAGTGTCGTTGTGTTGTGCTATACCTATCTACTCTTTACCCATGGACGTCATGAAGAACTGAAAATACTTGCGCTGTAAGGCTGTTTTGTGGGGAAATCATTGTTGTAGTAGTGGTACCCCTTTTTCCCACAGACGAAGTTATCTGAGCAGTTAGCTTTCTGTAGGTAGCCCTGTGGGCATAAAGTTGATTGATGTACGCCCTACCAAATTTGCTCGATAGGTTGCGGTAACCTCTAGGTATCTACTTGAGGTTTGTCTGGAAGTTACCGCTATAATTGAAAAACGGGCCCTAAATTAATGAAAAGTCTTCTCCAACCAATATGCCTATGCACTTCTTCCGCTAAGCACCATGCATCGATGCACCGATCATGTTCCCGCCAATCTGGCGCTAGATTTAAATGAAAGCCCCGTTCAAATAATAGCAACTTATTTGTTATTAATTTATGTTATTAACCCAATAGTTACAAATTTGTCGTTGGATTCGATGAAAGGAAAAGCTAGATGACGAAGTCTCTTGATAAGAACTCAACGATTGAGTAAAATCTGAACCTACTTCTATCTGAATAACACTCTGCAATTTCAAAGCCTCTTTGGGACTGCCTGGTTACAATGAAAAAGAACATTGCCACCGGCATCAGTTGATTAGTATTAATAGGCTCTGAGTCTAATTTCTTCCTTATTCTATGATGAAAATGTAAACGGCATTTTCTATTAGGGTATCCTCATTTTAGCGCCCATTTTATTTTAAGCAATAGGATTTTCTGCTAGTTACAAATGAAGGGATGTGTTTGATAGACAGCACTTTGAGAGCAAAATACATTGGTGAAAAAAAAAAAACGTGCTTAAAAATCGCTAAAAATGGCAAAAAACCGTTAAAGTTATATTTAGGGCAGATTTTTAGTAAAACTAAATCTATCAAACGATGAACTACAACATCATAAAGTTTATGCACAAATTATGCTGAAGATGTACTTGAATTTGCTTTAAGAAAATCAATCAAAACTGCAAAAAAGCATGAAATTTAAAATCTTTTTTGAATCGTTGAAGATTATTATTAAATCAAACGTTATGCAATGAAACTGGAAGGTAGTAACAATTTCTTCACACTTAAAGTGCATAAATTTCAAAACAATTTGGCATAATATATTACGATAATTTACGAAAATTCACTCATACGATTACGCTGCTTGGCTGGTACTTTTTGGTATTATTATTATTTTAGTGTCGTTTGAGTCGAATTTGTTGGGACTTCATGGATTGTACGGGTCAGTTCCCATATTGTTTAAAACAGTTTTGGGCATAATCTTATCGTCGAATACGAATACGATTGTAATCGGGATAATTATTCGTTGATTCTGAGACAACTGCTATTATATTCGTGTTCGAGTAATCGTATTCGTCTGTCGGCGATTACACGAATGCAACCCATAAAAATGCGTCTCGGTCATCAATTTCAATAGGGCGTCCCTCCTATAATATGCGAAGCCTTGCTAATAATACTTAGATTCAGAGGGACGTCCTATTGAAATAGATTTGAGACAAATAGGCTGGGCTCAAATTGTTGAATTCGCTCTCAGGACGTTCCTCTGAAGCTAGGTAATATTAGGAAGGCTTCGCATATTATAGGAGGGACGTGCTATTGAAATTGATGACCGTGACGCATTTTTATGGGTTGTATTCGTGTAATCGCCGACAGACGAATACGATTACACGAATACGAATATAATCGCAGTTGACTCAGAATCAACGAATAATTATCCCGATTACAATCGTATTCGTATTCGACGATAAGATTATGCCCAACAGTGGTTTAAACTATAAATTTCCTCGCTTCGGATGTATAGTCGCGTATGGGCACGGGCAAACGTGATTTTTTTACAGCGCAAATTTCTTGGCATCTATTGGTCCTATTTCTCAATTCGTCCACCCAACTTGGCATACTAAAATTTCACATAACAGACTGATTTTGATGGCATTGATTTTTTTCCTGCAATAATAGTTTCAATACAGGGTAGGTAAATATGGTGTCAGTTACAACAGTTTTGTCGTATTGTAAAATAAAAATTTACATATATTGCTCTATCCAACTGTTGGAGGTGATGGGGTAGTAAACACCCCACATTGCGTTTATAAGGTGGATAAACTGTGGTATCCCAAAATTGAATATTGAAACAAACGTGTAATTTACTGTTGCCCGGAATCGTTAGAAGTGCAAGTGAGACCTTGACACGTGTAGCAAGTTTAACATTATCTTAGAATTATCAGTTATCCCCGCGTAAATGTCATATATTTTTTTCTCATGAGGTGATTATGCTATGTACGAATTTCAACCGAACGGTGCAGTTGTTATAAATCTTATTATGACATTAAAAATTGCATATTTAGAGCGGCTCTTATCATCTAAAGAATTTTTGAAAAAAAAGTTCAACCTTTTAGAGATAGCGCAGTATAAAATGCATCTCAATTCTTATGTTCTTCCTCGTTTTTCCTGACTTCTAAGCCAGACAACAATGTCAAGGTTCGTATTGCTGTTTGTATGTCAGTTGCTGTTAAGTGGGTGTTGGTCATTACCGACGCCGGCAGTCCCATTTGACAGAATCACCATCACTTCTGCTTTTTTAAACCAAAAACTCAACCATTCTGATGGCCTAGACCCTCGAACATTCCCTCAACGGTACTTTGTGTCTAATCAGTTTCAAAAACATGACGGTCCCATATTTTTGAATATATACGGAGAAGCGCAGGACCTATCGCCAATGACGGGATCGTGGATTGAAGAGCTCGCTCCTTATTTCGGTGCCTTATGCTTTGAACTAGAGCATCGTTACTACGGTAACCTCCCTCTAGACACCAACTATACTTATTTGGATTCAAAACAAGCAGTTCATGACATCATCGATTTCATTCAGGTTATGAATGTTGCCAACAACCTAACTGGAAAGAAATGGATCGTTTTTGGAGATAGCTATGCAGGAAGCCTAGCGGCTTGGGCCAAACAAAAGGAGCCTGATCTAATTTTCGCAGCTATCGCACATTCCGCACCACTAGAAGCTACAGTTGATCAGCGAGTACCTGAACTATGCTTCCATCCTTCAAATATAATTTACGATCAACGAGCATATATTGCTTGGTTGTATCAAGTGTGCAAGGAATTTGGGTGGATTAGTTGCGGTCATTGTTATGAAGAAGGAGATATAGAGTATGACAAATTGAAGCTAGACGCTACTTGTCGACAAGTCGTTGGTCCACAGTTTAATCTACAGAATGCTTTAATGGGGTTCTCATACACCAATCAAATTTTCGGTGGGAAAAACTACAATACGGATCACACAATATTCGTTCACGGGTCCTTGGATACCTGGCGACATTTCGGGATCACAAATTCGAGTAACCCACTCATGCCAGTACTGACCATCCTTGGGGCAGACCATTGCTATTCAGCTAAATCGAATCTCGAACTTTCATCATTTGTACAAAAATCCACAATGCACATCACCACATATCGAAAAATACAAGAATCAAAGAATGATATTGTGATTCACCTCAGTCGATGGCTCCAAGGAGAATCTTACAGCATATATGGATATCACAATCAGTCGTGATAATGATTGAATTGATACTGTCGAAAGACGGAGATTTTCAGATGTTGCTATTAAAAACTACATGCATTTTATCACATGTGTCACTCATTACTTACATCATAATTCAACGGTACGGCAAAAACACCAGTAATGCTCAGCCTCGATTACGGCATCTGTCGGCTTCTTACCAAAATAACTAGAGTTTGGCGCTACACTTATTTATTTTTAGCTTCAAGACAGACACTGCGCTGTTAGTGATGTCGGCGCAGCAGGTATTTTATCTATTAGGTATATCATAACTTTTTCGGACTACACTTCTCAATTATTAACCTTCTCAATTGGTAAATGATCCAGTGATACAGCATGATCGTATGAGCGAATTTTCGTAAATTATCTTATTATATTATGTTACATTGTTTTCAAGATGTTTACCAATAAAACTACTTTTTATTGGCGAAAAATAACTTGTTCTAAATAATACCTAATCTGCAGCTCAAAAAATATATTGAATTTATAGCTTTTTTTGCCGTTTTTATCAAATTTTTAGCAAGTGATAGTAAAATTTAATTACAATATCAGCATTATTTTGTGCGTAAATTAGTTCTAGTTTATCGTTGGTAAACTTTTTTCTGTCCAATAGTCTGTCAAAAAATATAAATTTAACGGATCTTAACAGTTTTGAGCAAATTTTGAGGAATTTTAATGAACAATTTAATGTGCTAAAAAAGTGTTGGCAAACGACCTCGTTCTTCCTTATGATTCTATGGTGCAAGAGCAAAATTTTTATCTCAATTGCAAGGAGAGTTATTGTCTGGATTATTAGCATTGTCATATATTAGCTTCAAAATAACAAAGAAGAATAGCAAAGAAATTAACTCTGGAGCCCATTAAGCTGATCTAGGAGGCTTCAGACCTTGAAATTAATTAATAGATGATCCATGGGGCCTCCACTTCAAATTTCAGATTCATAGACATTAAATAGGAAAGAAAATAGCTCCGAATCTCACTCAGCTGATCTGGAAGGCTCTAGATTTCATGATTCGTTTCTTGACGCCTTGACGCCCTAGGAGGCCTCTATTTCAAATTACAGCTTCCATAGGTTGAATAGTAAAGAAATTAACTCCGGATCTCACTCAGCTGGTTCGGGGGCTTCAGACTTCATGATTCGTTTCCAGATGCTCCAAGGGGCCTCCATTCCGAATTTCAGCTTCATAGGTTGAATAGCAAATAAATTAGATCCGCCACACCGCTACTTTTGTTTCATTTTTTTCTTGACAAAAACATGTGACAAAGTTTCATATTTTGTGACGAAAAACACACTTTGTGTTCCAGTAAAAGCGTGTTCCACGCTAAAACATTATTCGAAGCCTTTACTACCCGTAAAAAAAATCAGGTGTGCTAAAGACCACACGGGTGTAAACTTCTATGACGATTTTCTGCTAAATATAATAAATATAAAATATATTATGGAAATGATTTTGGTTGCCGAAAAAACTTTCCTCTCTGTTGGGATGTTGGGAAAGTAAAATTGGACATTACTTTCCACTCTGTTGGGATTTTGGGAAAGTAAAATTGAACATTACTTTCCACTCTGTTGGGATGTTGGGTAAGTAAAAATGGACATTACTTTCCACTCTGTTGGGATGTTGGGAAAGTAAAATTGGACATTACTTTCCACTCTGTTGGGATGTTGGGAAAGTAAAATTGGACATTACTTTCCACTCTGTTGGTATGTTGGGAAAGTAAATGTGGACAGGCTCCGCCCCTGGACCCTCGGTAACTTTCCGCCTCGAGCCTTCAGCTAAAATGCTAACACATGGAACATGCTTTCTTCCCGCTAATTCGTAAATGCAAATAAATTTAAAACTACGACATAAATGTTTTAAAATTCGAAATTAGAACAGAGTACCTAAGTAGGTAATTTTCTCCTATGGTGCGCGTCTACAATTTATTGCTATAAACAAGATTAACTTCTCAACCAAGTGACAACAAAAAAAGCGGCATTATCTACTATATCCTTTTATAACATAAATAAATATAAAACTACGACATGAATAGAAGAACAAGTACGAAAGAAATGCGTGATAAATCGAGAGCTTTCCAACGAGTGGAGAACGATTTTTGTCCGGTGAAAAATTAAGAAGTTTCATTTCCCTAGCTACGGCTTGGTTGTCAAAACAGCATGACGGAAAAAAACGTGACGGTAAAATTATATTCACACCCCGCTAAATTTTTCGACGCGGTGCGCCTATAGAAGTTTACACTTCAAAAGGTTTCAATCAATGGTCCTTTTTTCATCTGTAATATTATGTTAGTGGACTTTCAACAAATCACCAATGATTGTTATGAAAGATTCCTCTTTTTTGTGTGGCAAGTATGTAGTAAGGCGTTCAGAATATCAATTTTAGAAGATTTATACAACTACAACTGAATGGCTCGATCCACAAAAATCGTTTTGGTATCTTTGGATTTGTAATAGTAAGTTCTATCCGCCAATACCGCAACACCTCATTTGACGAGTAAAGTAGCTCCATATCAGGGTTTTCCTTATTTACAAACTTGTTTACTAGGGAATCGCCATAAGGGAAGTCCAAGCTGACGACGAAGAAGGAGGCTTTTTGGAGGAGTTTACTGTAGCCTAAAAATGTTGATCCGGATATTTACGATCATTTTGCTAAAACCCAGCTGAAGATGATTCAGCTTAATCATGCTGAATTTTGCTTCAGATTATGAACCTTAAAACGAAGCCTCTTTGAGTGTGGTAAATACGATTTTCTGTCCTAAAGATAGTACTTCACTAACGGTACTCGCACAATTATTGATCTAAAATTAAAGTGTCTTAGATCGTTTCACGAACAGTCGTTTGACAAAACCGTCGTTTGACAAACGTCTTGATCGAAACCCTCTTCGGAAAAGCTTCGTAGGGCCCGGTACTTAAGAGTCCCGTTGGGTACTTAGACTTTAGCCCGGTACGTAGAGTCCCGTTGGGCAATAAATTGGACTATGGCCCGGAATGCCAGAGGTCCAGTTGGTCAAACAGGAGATGGTATGGGATTATTTTGGTTGGTTGACGAAAGTGTAGTTACGAGGTAGAAATTCTGAGCATAGATGTAGAAAAAAAAGCTACAGTCATACAACATTATCGTATGAGCGAATTTTTGTAAATTATCGTACTATCATCATGTTACATTGTTTTGAATATTGAGGACTTAGAGTTAACTACCACTTTTATTGTTGAAAAAACTCGCTCTAAATAATATTCTGCGGTTCAAAAAGAGATTTTTAAATTTTTGCAGGTTTTATCAATTTTTCAACTCATTTTAATAAAATTTAAGTTCATGTTTCAGCATAATTTTGCACATAAATTTTTTAATGTTCTATTCAATAGTTATTAAAATTTATTTGAGCAATATTCTGCTATATAATATAAATTTAACGATTTTTAACCGTTTTTTTACTATTTTTAGTGATTTTTTCGTCACTTTTTTAAAATTTGATCAATTTAATGTGCTTAAAAAATGCTGGCCATTGAATTCGTCCTTTCGTTAAGAGAGCTTGATTTTTTGGATCTCAATCCTAAGGAGAATTATCGTCTGGAAGGATATATTTATATACCAAGAAGGTCTACAAGGATGGGAGGGGGTAGTCTGTAGATGGTGGGAGGTCTGTAGTTGGAGGGGGGGACTCTGTAGTTTGGGGGGGGGGGGGACTCTGTGTATAGGGCGGGACGCTGTATTTGGAGGGTGGAGTCTGTAGTTTGAGGGGGGAGTCTGTAGTTGGAGGGAGGAGTCTGTAGTTGGAGGAGAGGAGCCTGTTGTTGGAGGGGTGAGCCTGTTGTTGGAGGGGGGTACAAGCCAGGTTCAGTGATTGTGTTCTCTAGCAGCATCTTAGTGAGATGTGTCCAGAAAAAAAGAAATTTATGGACTGTTTGAGGAGCTGGTATTCCATTCAAATCTTTTGCTTTGGCATATAACTGATCTGTTAACTATCAAAAGTAATTTTTTTGCAGAGGAATCGATAAAAAACTGTATAAATAAAGCTAAAAATCCAAAATCTCTTTTTGAATAGTAGATCATTATTCAGAATACGTTTTTGCCATTAAATTAATAGTGAACAAATTCTTTGTACTCGAAAAGCTCGAATTTCAAAACAATTCAACATTATATAATTCGATAATTTACTATAATTTGCTTATATGATCATACTGCATGACTGGAAAATCTTCTCCTTGACAAGTATATTTATCTCCTTAAGGTAGATGTACCCATAGTCGACCACGTACCAGTAGTCGACACCCACCTCAAAAAACGCAAAAACCTAAGAATAAGGATAACGTCCAAGGTTTTTAGCGGCTGTTCTTGGTTCTTTGATGTGTTCTCGATGTGTAATGATATGCTATCATGAAAATAGGAGTGAATCATGTTATCAGTGTCCTAATGTTTGTGACCAGTTCATTTTTCATCAAGTTGGATGCCTCGTGTTAGCTGTTTGGTGAAGGACTCACCACATAAAGTAAGTACATTCCACCTATCAAAACCTCATTTTTCGTTTGTTTTCTTTTTTAACTATTCCTAGCTATTATACAGTTTGTGTTTATTCAGTGTAGATGAGTATTCCATCACGTAAATTGTGGGTTTGAGGTATGTCGAATACTGGTACAGATTTTACCCAAGTTCCAGTAGTCGACGGGGGGTGTCGACTTTTGGAGTATCCCCAATTTTGCCTTGAGCAAGTACTCGACATGACTTTTTCCCAATGCCAAACATACTTACTAGGAATGGGTATCGAACGACAAAACATAGATTAATAATCTTCACTAAATAATCGATTTACCGATTAATTATGACTAAGAAAATCGATTAATCGGAAAAAAGTTCCAGTCATGCAACATGATTGTATGGACGAATTTTCCTAATATTAAGGTATGCCAGGAACCTTTTCATAATACCTCTGGAAATGTTTGAAGCCGTTGTAATAGTTTCAATTTCTAAGAAAATTTGTCAAATCTTATTCATCTTTAATAAATCATCGGTAAGTACATTAAATTAATAATAAATTCCATAAATTAATCACTAATTGGAGAAGGACATCTTCTTGTTCTATAAAGAACTCTATTTTTTGAAGAGTAGCTATAATGTCACAACTGATGTGAATAACCAGCATGATCAACCCAGCTCTTCGTTACCACCACTAGCACAAGGTCCATCGACATTTGGAGGGATTTCGTCAACTTCTGCGTTACCTTTTGAAGTTCCCAGTCCGTTCAAAACGGCGAGATTTTTTCCAGGTAAAATAGAACTGGCCCGCAAAGAGGCCAAGAAGAAGAAAGTTGTATTGCCTGACGTCGTCACATCTGAGAGCTGGCAAGCATTCCACCGAAAGAAAGCACAACAGAAATTGGAAGAAGCAGAAGCAAAGAAGGGAAGGGCAGAAGAGAGGTCGAGGAAGAAACAGGAGAAAGAACGATTGTAACTGGAAAAGAAGGAGAAAAAGAACACGAAGAAAAAATGCTCAAAAGGAAAAACTTAGTCAAACACAAATTACAAAACTGGTTTCGAAGAAAGTTGCAAGACAGTCTAAGAACGTCAAGGAGCCCTTCTTCCGAAGAAGATGAAGATTGGGGTTCAGCTCTGTCAGCAGAAAGCTGTGAAGCTCCAATCAGTTCTTATCCAGAAGAAGATGGTGTTGAATCCACTGTTTCTTGTTGAGTACTGTCCTTTACTGCAGAAGATTACGTTCAGCTGATCAATGCACCTGATGGAGAAGAACCATTGGTTGATGATTCAGAACTGGAGAATGTGTGCAAATCATTGCTAGAAAGCGTTAACTTGGTGGAACAAACTTATCAGGATCACTCAGAGAACCCTCTTGATTTTGCTGAAAATGACATTGTTATTTCAGTTGAGGACCAATTTTTTAAAGTAACTTCCCTTATCGGCGACAGTTTCATCGGTATTCCCCTGGTTCGCAAGTCTGACCAATCGTTCAGATGAATAGAAGATGACGCCAAATTGATATTTCTAAAAGACATTCGCGAAAAGGTGAATCTGTAGTTGATGGAAGAATAAGGGAATAATTTAAGTACTTAACTTCCTATTAAGTAATACCTACGTTTCTTCTGTGATTAATTTAGTCAAAAATGTTACCAAACAATTAAGTACTTCAAGTTCTTAAGTAAGTACTCCAAGTTTTTGAAGCTAGTCTTAGCTAATCTTAAAAGCATTCTTCAATAAGTATTTTTGAGATGTTTCAGTCAAAAATGATTCAAGCGGAAGCTGAAGTAGTGATATTTTATTTTATATTGCTTGTTCTTTATTTTATATTGCTTCTCTCTACTTAAGTTGACAATTCTGTGATTTTGGAAGAGAAACTCTGATGATTAAGACTGGAAAAGCTAAGTGTGTAGGTAAATCTTTTACTTTCTTATTGTTCTCTGAATTACTTAAATAATAAAAACTGTTGCGACTACTTGCTATGTCGACTATTGGTTCATCCCCTCTGTCGACTACTGACGATTGTATGTCGACTATTGGTACATCGGCCATGTCGACTTCTGGGAAATTCGAGATATACCATGTCGACTACTGGAAAAATTCCACTAATTGAAAAAATCCGTTTTCATCTTCCCAGAAAGTAGTTTTAATGATAATAATTATTTCTCCTAATAGACAGATACCTAGTGCACACTGTGAACCACTCTTAATATAAAAATTAAATACCCAGTAGGAGTTTCATACGTTGAAAGTCAATATTTGTCTGGAGGTGACGACCATGGGTACATCTACCCAACTTCAAAATTCCCAAAATTCATTCTTCCTTGTAGTTTTGAAAAAGGCATGTGAAGCCTTCTGTACCCCTTTATGGATACTTATAGCCCTAAGGCGACTCATTTTGAATTTCTGCTCGGTGGGTTAGGAAAGATATTAGCCTCAGAAGCTCCACAGCAGATCTGAATAACTGAGTTTGTTAGGGGGGATGAAGTAAACCTCGGTTGGTGGTCTTTGAATAATAAACTATTTGGATGGGAAACTCTCTAGGGCTAATGGTGAGCCGCTGGAGTGGCCGGTTTACCACGCTAATTGTTACAAGCGTAATGTGACCTGAATCAACAGTCACATCTTGTCCGAGCTCCATTACATGTTTGACACATCACCAAGATTAACGGATGGTAAACTACGTTGGCACAATTCATTCTGTTGTAATATAAATAAAATAAGTAGGCATTTTGTGTCTTTTAAAATGTCATACGCCGCTCAGTGGGCTTAAAATACGATTGTGGCTGAACAAAATTATTTTCATGCATAGCATTACATACCGTGGAGAATTCAGGCAGGTTTCTACAAAGTCATTTCGTAGTTGATAGCACATGTAGTATGTACATTCATGTCATGTACATACATTGAGTAGTGAAAAATGTGACAAATTAGAAATTGGTTGAAAAACCTTACTTCTTAAAGTAATGTACACGTCAGTTATGGACTAGCAGTTATTGTCTGGGAATAACTCCCATATTGTTCTCCCAAGGACAATAACTGCTAGTGCATAACTAACGTGTACATTACTTTAAGAAGTCGCGGTGTCACTGACGAAACAAATATAGGACTAATTATAATAATCACTGTTGGCGACATTCCTCCGGGCCACGAGTCAGATTCTTTCACTGCAGCAGGTGCAGCTTTGCGATTTTCGTCGCAGGCCGACGAAACGTTCCATGTCCTGTCTTGACATCTGCGAATCTAACTTGTCCATCCTTGCCTGGGAAGGTTGCTACAACAATCCCTCGGGGCCACCGTCCTCTTGGGTAGGAGTCTTCTCCCAACACTACGCTTGTCCTTTTGCTTCGCTTCACTAATTCAGGAAGATACTCATTTACCCACCTCTTCCAAAATAATTCGGCAATCTGCTGTGATTTCCGCCAGGCTACTCGGAGGCACAGGTTTTTTGGAATCGGAGGGCAAACTGGTGTTCCCAGAGCTTCTCCTAGGAGGAAATGGTTTGGAGTAGGGCAGTTACTCAATACGATGCTCCCTGATGGCGAATTGAGCGAGGCGGACAGCAGTGAGGGCTGCTTGAAGTTCCAATCGAGGTATGGACATCTGCTTAACAGGGGCTACTCGAGCTTTTGCTACACACAACATAACATGTGCTCCATGGGTAGAAAACGTGCGAATGTAGGAAACTGCAGCATATGCACGTTCGCTGGCATCACACATGATGTGAAGTTGGATATCACTTGCAAGTGCCAAGCTTTTGTCATAACACCTAGGGATCGAGATCGATTGTAGTTCTAACACCCCCTGCATCCATCTAGTCCAGTCCTTACCCAGTTTGTCTTCAATTTCTTGATCCCAAGTGATGCCTGTTCGCCATACCTCTTGAAGGAGCATTTTCCCCTCATTGTACAAATATTATTAAACCTAATGGATCGAACAGTGTCATGACCCATCGCAATACTTCCCGCTTCGTGGGATTGCGTTTTTCTGCTAATAGATCTTTGTCTAGTCTTTCGAGTTTCACTTGGAAATGAAATTCATCGTCACTCGGCCTCCACCATAGACCTAGCAGTTTTTCCGATTTGTTCTCCCCAATGTCCAAACTAGCACCATTGGCTGATCTCAAATCAACAGGAAGCGACTCTAGAACCTTTGATGAGTTGCTAATCCAGTTGCACATGATGAATCCACCTAATTTGTGCACCCGACAGACATCATGGACCCTTTTGATGGCTTCTTGTTCATCTTGGCAACTATCCAGATAGTCATCCATATTGTGGTTGTCCACTATCGCATGTAGAGTCTCCAGGGCTTCTAGTTGTTCCTGCTCCCTCACGTTCCTGTTTTTTGACTTCCTGAGCCGAAAATGGCGAGCATTTGGCCCCAAAAGTCATGACACGCACTGCAAATTCTTCTGGTGGCTTACTGCGGTCTTTCCCTCGCCAAAGAAATTTCTGTGCCATTTGATCTGGGAATAACTCCCATATTGTTCTCCCAAGGACAATAACTGCTAGTGCATAACTAACGTGTACATTACTTTAAGAAGTCGCGGTTTTCGACCAATTTTTAATTTGTCACGTTTTTCACCGCTCAATGTATGTATATGGTATGAATGTACATACTACATGTGCTGTCAACTACGAAATGACTTTGTAGAAACCTGCCTAAATTCTCCAAGGTATGTAATACTACGCATATGTATATTTTTTATTAATTTTTCTATTTGTCATAATGTAACACGTCAAACAACAGCTGTTCAATTAATAGATTTTTGGAATCTCATTTTGTTGTAGCCCTGATGTTGTATAAATACATCGAAACGTTGGCTTTGAAGACCTGAATTTTATTATAATGACCGACTCTCAAGATCCTAAAACTGTTCTAATTATCACCTAGCGGTCAAGAAACTAAACCATATTATACAAAATTATTTTTGCCCAGTCTTATAGAAATCTTGATGTGATTCTAAATACACCCCTTCTACCTTATCTGAAACTGGTCTTCGATGCTTTTTCTAAAAAACATATTTTTTTAAACATGATTTTTCAACATATTTTAACTTTGCTCTTACAAATACGATTCAATTTTTGAGCCATGGCAATAGCTTCATTTTGTACAAAAATTTACCGGTAATGTATAAAACATGATGATAGCACGTTATAAAAGGATGATGAGGTCAATTTATTGTTGACAATTATTTTATTTTACCTTGCCGTCTTTCACCGTCCCAAAACTTGTTTATACCGAGTTTTGAATAATGGAGTTTCCCCAAAAGAGTTTAGGAAAACCAGTCCAATGAAATTCGCTGAAATGTTGGACGATTTGAAGACCGGGACAATAAATCAGCTGACGTCATGACTACTTAACGAAGGATTGCTATAATCATTATATAATAACGTGCTATCATAAACCATTATAGGTACGTTATTTTATAATCATCGATATCACTTTTATATGATAATTTATCAATTTGATTGTAAAAGTTATTTCCAGCTTACCTGTTCAAAAAGAATTTCTAATGAGACTCTATGAGTTCGAGGGTTTTCAGAAATGTGGGATTCGCGAGTCGGAATCTCCACCAAAACTTGGGAGACTTCCAAATGACACCTGGCCTCGGAAAAACGTCACTATTGGCCCCCACTCCAGGATTGCCAGATTTACAGTATTTCCAGCAAACGCACGGTATATTGAACCCTTCACAGTTCTTTTTTTACAGTTCTGCGGTATTTTGTAAATTTCCAACAGTTTTTCGGAATGAAAAGGAAAAAATTAAAAAATTATGAACATCGTAACAAAAATGTCAACCCTCTTTTATTTTAATTACCTACTTAAGTTGCAAATCACATTATTACAACTCAAGATAGTCATTAGCTGTTTTGGAGGTGAAGTTCTATTTTGATGTTCATTTCGAAAGTTATTCGTTAGTCTTGAAAAAGTGTTCTACTGTCTCGGTGTCGTTGTTCCTTCAGTCTTCTGGTGGGTAAAGTGAAGCAAGATTTTTGTGCGAAATATAATTTCACCAACTTTATTTTTGTTTCTGATTATTTGTTCTAGAGGTTCCTTCCCTTCCCCCCTCCTATGTGTGTAAATACATAGAAGGTTAGTATTTCAATGATAGGGCCATCGTCTCCTGAGCTAATCAATCTGACTCTGCACCATAATATTCTGTGCTACGGTGCTTTTGAATAGAACTATCTACAGTATTTCACAGTTATTGATTAAAATCTACGGTATTATACAGTATTTTTAAATGGAAAAAATCGACAGTATTTTCCTGTTAAAATCTGCAGTATTTTGCTTCTTCGAGTCGTTTTCTACTAAGGCACGATTGACCTCCAGGGCTGATTAAAAAACTTGTAGGTATGGTTGACGCCCGGCCCCAAGGCGGGGTGTTACGATTGACCCCTGTACCTACAACCAAATGTTCCTTCCCACTTCGCCAGACCGATGTATGTAGCGTGATAGTACCGTTCTCATGTTTGTCAATGTACTTCTTAACCCCCTTACTGTTGTATGGAGTAAATCTGAGCGTATGTATCCGCCTGGACCTTGTAAGCTTCGAAACGCCCACAATCCACAAAGGACATTCACTGCAGTGCATTGACTTCAGCAGACCGTGAGAAACAATACAATTAGCAGTCCCACGGCCTCGAAAAGTTAGAGTTTCTGGAAAAGCCGAGTATCAGCAACTTGCCACGCGCGGCCAAAACCAACGCTGTCAGCAAACCCCTCCAGGACGTCGAAGCCGAATATAATTGGATCCCCAAAATATGACAGGATCACCCAAAAAGGGGCGTAATGGCAACCTCCTGTATCCTGATTCGTGGTTTCCATAACAACAGACAACCATTTCAAAATTTCTCGAATTTCTACGCCTTTTCTATGCCTCCTCACATGTGCAGTAGAGCAACTAAGGAACTCCCAAAATTGTGGAAAGAAGAGATTCATTCAAGCCTAGACCCTCGCACCGTTCATGTAAGAACCGGTAACAAGATTTCAAAGTGGTGTTTTGAGAACTGTGTTTTCTGGACGTTATTTCGGCTCAATTCATGTGCACACTTCGAGTCTTTGAGTGTTCACAGTACACCTCAACCGATCAACGGCCACGGAACTACCCACCCGCAAAAACTGAGGATGGTAAAAGACATCTAGAGTCAACATCTACAGGGAAACAGAATGAATGAATAAATAAATAAATATCATGTTTATCACTGCAAACAGAGAGTATCAAGTGTAACTGGCCGGATTTTGGGAGATTAAGCTTGAGCCGCTCCAGTAGACCAGGACTTGAAATATCGTTCCGTTCCCTCCCTCCAGATTGTTTCGATCCAGAACAAAACAAAAAACGGCATTTTTTCGATTAAGTTCCGGAAAGGAAGGAACTTTTAAAAGACCACAAAGTAACATTCCGTGCATGAACGAAATCCGCTGGAACGAAAATTTTTCTTCCGGGTAATATTGTAGTGACAAAATATATATTCGTTAGTTATACCCGATTCAATATCTAGTTTGAAACCACGGGTTTTCTGGGTGAGAAATGGGCCAAAAAATGAGGTTTTTCGAATTTTTTCTGCGTAGAGTCGTGTGGGGTGTCGTCGCATTCCTATTCATGTAGATTTCTATCAATGTAGACTTGTAATTTATCAGTTTTCTGGTGAGTAGGTTCTCACTAGAATTTCTCTAGGTTTACAAGATCAAGAAAAGCAAGTATCGAAGCATTATTTTAGTACATTTCCTGTTAGAGCACAAAAATAAGGCCCAGACGAAAAAATTGTGGAACGAAATATTTTCTCCAGGCCGGAACAGTTTCGGATCAGAACGATATTGCCATGGAGTGTAATTTGACGGAGCTAATACAGAGAAACTCTTACAGGAAGGCTCTACGTCGAAACAATATAATAAAGTTACGATTTGAGTCATTATTTTTGAAGATTTTATTTTTTCCGTAACTTTATTTCGATCCCTTGTCTAAACTCGTACAGTGCTCTGGTGAAAGACTTTGGTCAATATCTTCGTTAATTTCCATTGATTTCGAAATTAAACTTGTTCAAGTTTTCAATGAAAGTGGGCCTTATTAATTATTGTATCAATTGGCGTGGTGAACCGCCCACTTGGTGGCTCACCAGCGGATTAGGTCCTGAGTGGTCCTTCCCGAGGCGTTGCTTCACATCCAAACAGTTTGCTATTCAAAGACCACCGTCCGAGGTTTGCTTCACCCCGCAATGCCACCACAACCCGCGACCCCCCTTCAACCCCTATGTCCCCATAGTCCCACCACACGACCCTTTTGTTGCTAATACAACCCATCTGCACGGGGTGAAATCTTCTCCAATCCGATGGTCTGGTTAGATTTAATCATTTTCAAACAAACTCTCGTAGCTCCGAACGGCCTTTTCCGGGAGGATTAGGATAGCGGAATGAAGGCTTCACTGCGTAAGTAGGGGGAGTGTAAGGAGGGAAATGACCTCAATTATTTTTAGCAACGAGCGGGTGATAAGCGAGAAAATGGTTAAACTCATAGGGAGGGAGGTAGTGAACTCGAAAACGAGTTCGAAACGACGAAAAACGTATACGAAGCGATATTTTCAATAGTGTAGTTTCGAACTGGTAGTTAGATATTTTAATCGGATCGAACTCATTATCTTAATTGGCTACCCCATCGACAAGGTCATTCCAAAAGCCGCTAATCGCCTCCTCCTACCGCAGAGGTATACGAGGAAGCGAGGTGACGTAATTTTGCCTTCTATTACTTTCCCAATGTCATTTGCCTCTTCATACTTCCCCTACTTGTGTGAAATTGATTTTTTACCGCGTAGGTACAGTCAAAAGAAAATTCGCTAAAAAGTCTGAAGAGTTGGGTGTGGCACATAGCTGCCTCAAATCCGAAACACGAATATGTAGATTTTAATAATCAGGACTGGGCCTAAACTATATATGTATGTCCTATCTTAACCTCTAATATTCAAATTCAAAATAGCAGAGACTGTGAATGCCAGAAAGCCATCAGGGAAAGCAAACTTCTCGCTGGGCCACAGTTTTTTCAACTATCCGGCACGGTCATCAGCTTAATTTATTTTCAACATTTCGCCCATGATTTAATTTATTTATATTTACTTATGTAATTTCCATTATATAATTTATGTTATTATCATAACTAGCACTTGAATGTGAATGTGATTAATAATGATCACAATAAAGAGTCAATCAATCAACCATGAGCCGCTCCGCTGCTCCGATTCAGTGGTCAGTGGTCACTTCCATACTTCATATCGTCACCCTTGAAAAGCGGAATGCTTTCAAATTTCTACCACGTATTAAGAGCATGTTTTACGTTAAAGCGCTACATAAATTTGGTTGAATTATAAAAATCACAGAATTTTGTCTATTTTGTCGACTCTAGAATCGAACCCTTAATTTAGCCCATTATTTCGGTTCAGCGGTAAAATTTGACCATTTCTTTGGCACACACCATTTTTAACATTCATATTGATACTGTATAAAAATTTGAATGCAATCGGACCTACGGTCTTGGCGAAAAGTGTACCGATGCACCGAAAAATGTAATTTTACAGGAGAGCGGTTTTTGTAAAACGGAAGCTTTCCCGTCTCCCCTTGCTAGCAGCGCTCCATATGTCTCCACACGGATCGTCCGTAACATTCGTTCATTGTTCTTTCATCTTCGTTTATGAGTTATCTGTTATTCGAACATCCATTTTCGTGTTTTACAGGGATAGGGAAACGGTAGGTTATCAGAAATAGAAGAAGATTGGGAGGAAGAGGGACGAAACGGGTTCTTACGCGACTGGCTCCTAAGTGGATGTAGGCGCAACTTTGGACATTTATTTCACCCCCTTCCATTTTTATTTTTATTTTTATTGTATTTTTAAGCTGATCGGAAAATGATGTGGTTTAATAAAAAAATAGAAACCGGAAATCGATTTTTTTTTTTTTTTTTTTTTTTTACGGTTAAATCCCCTGAATATATTACTTAGCCGGTTTCTATGGTTTGGGAAAATAGTGAATCAAAATGTAGCGTAAATAAGTTAAAATTGGCCAATAAATTAGGAAACGAGAAAATCATGCTTTATGTAATTTACGTTTGCTCATGAGCTATGAAGGGGAATGAGGGGGATTTGAGAACAAAGAAATTAAAATGGGACCGTCTAAGCCTAACCCGAACAATTCCTGAAAATTTTATCAACATCGGATAATAATCTTGGAAATTAGACTTCAGACAAGGATTTTACTTTCACGCATGCAGTAGCTAACAATTATACAATCATCTTGAAATTGATATGGAATGTTCAAATCGGTTCTTCCCAACAATCATCCTAATTTGAGCAAGATTGGACTACTAGGGCGTGAGAAAAAGATGCCTAATGGAATTTCCATTTGCGCATACTAAAAGAGGATTATATTGAATTGGGAAATATGAAACTGATAGGAAACGATCTGCAACCTAACACTCATATTTTATGAAAATTTAATCAAATTCGGACGTAAACTGTGGAAATTGAGCTTGTTTCATTAATTTGCATTACAGAATTTTTTTTTTTTAAACAAAGAACTTCCAAAATATTAAATAATTTCACTTCCTATCTTAATTATTTTACCCAAAGCAAAATGGACAAACAGACGCGAAACGATAGTTGATCAGAAATGTCTGTAGCGTACCTATTATTCGATTGGAAATATTGATTGATTGCAAATATTTATTTTTGTCCCACAAAAAGTGAGAAGAATGCTCGCTTTACCTTATACGTCAATGTGGACTCGAAAGCAATAAAACTTCAAGAAAAAATAATTGAATCACCAATCCAAATTAAGGTGATTTAGATTTTTTGAAAGAAGTTTTCGGTTGTTCTCAATCCAATTCGCAGTCGTACCTACTTTATTTCTGGTTTCGCTGTTACAATGGAGCAGAGGGCAGGTGTGTGACGTGAATCGCTCAATCCAATCTGTCATCAACTGCCCATTCGCAGCTCACCTGAATGGAAGCGAGAGGGAGGTCCGAACCCGCATTTAGCCCATTAGGGTCGTGGGGGTACGGCGCCGGTTATGCTAAACCATCACGACCGAGCGGCTCTGCATGTTAGGTTGCCTTCGGCCCCTTAACGAAGCGCGAGTCTTCATTTTCAATTAAACCGGGGGCCGCGGGTTCGGGGGATGAAGGCGGCTAATTCTAATTGAAATTGACTTGCAATCAATGACGGTCGTTCAGCCGACAGGATATCATCTGCCCTGAGCTCCCTCTATTACATCTCCATTATCATTAGCATCCTATTGGTTATTCGGTGATTCAGCTGAGTGTCGGTAAGTAACAAAGTACCTTTCAATATCGTAGTGTGAGACTAAATTGTCTTTTTGGGACGTCCCTCTGAAGCTATGTCTTATAGGCAAGGCTTCATTAATAAGAGGGACTTCGTTAATAATAAGGGTAAAGCGGAAAAAAAAGTGTTTTTTATCCCCCAACAAATATTGTCGACGCCACCGATGCTACCATTCTTATTTGGTTTGATTCCAATTTTAGTCTAGTTATATAACAATCCTTGGAAATTCTGGATTTGCAGTCGTGGGGGGTGGGGGTGGAGGGGGTAATTACCGATTATTTCAGAAGTTGCCCGAGCAACAAAGCTCGACTGATTTTTGTGATTCTTATTTTGTTGCATTACGTATTTGAAGTTTTGGAACGGATACCAGGAGTTTCAAATTTCATCATGAGTAGGGGTGAATGGAGAGAATAATACAAATAAACCATTATGTTTTATCAAATCTCGTCCTTTTTTTTCTTTTATAAACTTTATTGTACATGGTACATTACAGTTCGGAGAAATAATATTTAAATATACCTACATATGATGTGGAACATGTACTGTGGACTCCATTCAATGGTGGACCACAAAGTGATTAATTGTAAACAATTAATCACAAGACAACAAGATTAAGATTAATTAAGATTAACACAATTATTTAAGACAATTAATTTACATTATATGTTAAAACATGTATGATAATTAAATTAAAACTAATAACAATAAATATCTAGTTCCAACTGGTAACAAAATAACTATAATTGACCTCAATAGCAACATACATAATATTCTAATACAATATTTTAATGTCCGCTTTCCGCGAGGTCAGTATGCCACTTTCTTTTTAACCTTCTTTGATTTCTAGGGGCTGGAGGGTTTTCGGGTATTCTCTGTATAAGCTCATTGGGGTGGGATTGCATTCTTTGCAGGTGATTGACGAACCTCAACCAGGAGAACCTCTGCGACCTCGGGAATGTCCAAATCTTTGTGAATGGTTTCGTTGGTGACAAACCATTCAGAATTGGTGATGAGA
This sequence comes from Adelphocoris suturalis, assembly GCA_030762985.1. Lineage (NCBI taxonomy): Eukaryota > Metazoa > Arthropoda > Insecta > Hemiptera > Miridae > Adelphocoris > Adelphocoris suturalis. The sequence goes on along the minus strand of CM061041.1, from coordinate 73,096,513 downwards.
CGTAGTATTCGATTTTTAACCGTCTGTATTCTTCTAACGTGCGATTCTGCTGCTGATGACCATATGACGCGCACCCATATTGCCACACCGATGAGCTATATATATATAAGTTTTTTCATTGGCAGAGACATTGTGGGGCTGATTTGCATGTGCAAGTACATTCGTGCCCGTGTGTTTTGGACGATATCGAGGAAACGAGTATATGGGATGCCCACGTGAGCTTTGAGTCAAGCTTCAACCCGAGGTATTTCGTTTCTCCAGTTTTTAATATAGAGGTGTCATTCAAACATATGGAGCTTCGTGGGATGTTTCTGCGGAGGGTGAATTTGACTAGTTGAGACTTGGATGGGTTTACTTCAACTCTCCGCTTGGCGCACCATTCTTCAACCGTTTAGGCAGGTTCTCCGGAGAAACTTGAACGCTCAAATCAGTGGAAAGAACCGCCACGTCACAAGCGAAATGAGCAATTTTCATGGCATTGCATTCAGGATAATCATGAGAGTACATCAAATACAAAAAGGGCCCCGCACGCAGCCTTGGAGATCCCCTGCGTGAATCGCTGTTGATCGGGACTCAGCAGATCCATACCTAACAGCGAACGTTCGTTTGGATATATAGGTACGATTTTATTATTCTGAACTACGTGTCAGGCAATTGTCCCTATAGCTTAAAAAGTAGATCATCATGCCATTAACGGTCAAAGGCTTTTTCCGTGTCCAAAAGCAGACCTAGGCACACCTTTTTTTCCTCATATGTAGCAGGAAGTTCATCCACAACACGCTGGAGTTGTAAGGGGCAGGAATGCTGTGGTTTACATCCAAACTGAGTGGGTGGAATGCAGGGTTCAAGATGACATAAAAGTCTCGCCAGTAGCAATCTTCCAAAGATATTGGACATCAGTGGCAAGAGGCTGATGGGTCTGTAGTTGCATACATCCGCCTTGCAGCCATTCGGTTTCGGAATGAGAACCGCTTCTTGCGTGTTTCTATTGGTGAGGGTAATGCGGTCCGGGAAATCCGGTCCGGATGATACCATTATAAATCTGTGTTAGGAACACGAGGCCCTTCCTGGGTTGGTGCTTTAGGAGTGGTTGCACAATTAGATCGTGGCCTGGTGCTTTACTGGTGGGCGAGGTTTTGATTGCTGATACTACTTCTCTTGGTGTGAAGAGAGGGGGTAGAGGTGACAATTGTAGAGGTTCTTGCAAAATTTCACTAACTCTCTTGCAGAACTGAACGTTAACATTTGGATTTGGCGCAAATTGGTCTTTCAGGCTGTCTGCAAACGCATCCACTTTTCATGAGGTGATGAAATTCACCGATTGTTTATATTTTTAGCTAGGAATGGCTTCCTTATGTTTGAGAATGGATTTTGTTTTCCTCCATAAGGTGCCATCCTGTGAATCGAGTTGCTCGAATGAGGTTTGCAGTTGTTGTGCGTAGATCTTCCGTCGCTTTATTTTAGTGTGTTTTATCTGGCGGGTACCTAATTCTTTCCAATACTGAAGTTCTGTTACGTGAGCTTTCTGTGGGTATTCATCCGTTCATTTCTTGAGGATTGAACGTGTGCTTCTGAGGCTGCTCTTTGTATCATTCTTGGTAATTCACTTACTGCCCCATCAATATCTTTTGAATCTTTCAGTCGCACCCTTAGATTATTGGTAGATTCGATTACTCATTTACATTTTTCCCAATCAATGGGCACTTTTATCAAAGAAGGTGGCTTTTCAATGCCCTGATACGTAGCGTTAAGCGTAAGGTGTACTGGGTAGTGGTCGGAGTGAAGTGCGTGACAAACTGTCACACAATTGACTTGCGTTTTCCCGATTAAGAAATCCAAGACGTCAGGGGTGCTGTTATTATACGGAAAATACGTAGCTTCCATAGGACTAATACATTCCAACTGGTGTCTGTATCCAACCTCATGCAGAAATTTTCCTCTAGGATTTGCAATGTTAGAACCCCATCTCTCGTGCTTGGAAATGAAGTCTCCACTAACAGAAAAATGAAGTCTCAACTCGTGTAACATGCCCCAGAAATGAACTTAGTTTGTTATCAGGAACGGAATAGAACGATCTAATCTGATAATTTTTTTGTATCAGCTGTATCTGTATTCGCTCTATTTGCATTTCGTCTTCACAAATCGGAGGTAACACATCATGTTTGATACTTGATCTAACGAGTATAAGAGAACCCCCTTTCCGACAGCCACTTTGGCTCTGTAGCATCGAAATCCGCTGATTTTAAATTTAATTTGAGGGGCTAATTTGGTTTCAGTTGCCATCAGTACATCTATGTTGTGTTGATTCAGATAAAAACTACATTTTAGTATGCTTTGTGCTGTGTGGAAATGAGTAAGAAGTGCGATTCTGATCGATTTTTCGGTGTTTTCCCAAGTTGGTGTTAAATTATTAATGAATTAATATCATTACGAGGTTTAGCACGAAAAAATACCCCAAAATCATGTATTACATGGGTTGATTAAATATCTTCAAAAGCAAAGTATCCCACAATTTTTGCACTTTCAGAGCGGGATTGTGCATTTTTGGAAAGGAACTGCGCTCGTTTACGCTCACTTAAAAATCATGTGATGGGTCCTTTCTTCGTGAAATTTTACGTAAAATTCGAATCTGCAATAAAAAAGGGGTTCCCATTTGGAAAAACAAAGTTTATTTCTTTCGCGCGGCTTCTGGCACAAGTGGCGCGCGTGGATCTACGTTAGATCTACGTAAAAAATTAGGAAGAATGATGTTGGTCCCAACTTTTTACGCTGTATTCAGGGGAAATGAAGAGGGGTGTAACCTTTCCGGGGGATGCCCTGTGTAATCGCTACTTAATGGCTACGGATACTGAAAGGATTCGATGAAAAAGGTGTGCTTGCTTTTCACGGTCATAAAATGTTATTAAAACCTTGTCTGCTCATAACAGCCTATTTATAAGAAATACAGGAGACATTCATAGGATAAAATAATTTCATCCGACATTCATCTACAAAAAGCCTATCAGAGGAGAAATAATAAAAGGGAAATAAAATATTAATGCCGCAACTTGCACTGAGAAGTAACGAGAGAGGAATTGTGCTCTCTCCTGTAAATCAGTGAGATATTTTGATGCAGGTTAGAAGCAGTCTCTCTGTTGAAAATTTAGTTATATGAGATCAAAGCCGCAAATAGAAGCAGCTCTCGGAACCCGCTCGGCTCACCGCAGTGCTTCTAAAGCCCTAATCGCTCCTTTTGAAATGTTTGTACTTTTTCAAGCAGCGGTGTATGCGGACGGGGTTCTGGGAAGGCCTCATGCATCATTCGGAGAAGCGACCCACCATCAATTCGTACCAACATCTCTAGTCTGCGTTCCCCAGCGTGACCTTTGACGGGGGGTTCACGAATGTATGACAAGCCATACATGACAGCGTGATAGACGAGCGGTGCCTGGGCCCAGCTGTTCTTCTCCTTGTTATTCGTTCACTGTTTCGTTGAAAGCTCAGCAGTGTGGTATCGTAGATAACGAAGCAACGTACACTTAATCACGTGAAGAGTGCAACGAGTTAACCTAGCTGGGTGGGCAGTATAGTAGGGTAAACCTGTACACTTACATTCGAACGCTCATCCTCGAGCTGTTTTTTTTTTTTCATAAAAACGCACGAATGTAACAGAGATATGATCGATTTTAAGCTCCAAACCGGCCTATACTGAAGCTTTTTTCCTTTGAAACGCACACACAGAGTAAAATTTCACGATGCCTGCTTTTTAGTTAGTAAAAAAGGAACAAAACAGCTATGGTCGGGAACTGAAAAATGCATTAATTTTGCGCGAACTCCCCATTTTTCAAATCATTGTTCATACATCACCCAGTAAAAAATGTAATTTGTCGAACGATTTGTTCTTTTACTGAATCTAAATTTCTATACATTCATCATATCATTCGTGTTTTGTAATGTTTCATCATGTATGACTCGTTATTGCATCGTATATTGGGTCACCTCGCCCGTAAATAAATGAATCTAATGATACCCACAAGATGAAAAGTCTGTGTACTATGTATAATACATAAGGGACCATGTATAGGGATTAAGCGGAGAATTTCTACTGTATCTGCCGTTTTTGGGTGGATTTCGACTAATGTGCGCCGTCTGTATGAACAATAATATATCTGATTCTAATCTAGATTGGACAAGGCACTTTTTTACCCAACTTTTCGAAGAAAAGGGATATATATATATATATATATATATATATTTTTTTTTATTGACAATATTTTGTGCTCACTACTCCTCCGAAACCGCAGGTCCTATAGGTAAGTACTACCATGTCGTAATTGTGCCTCGCTGAGTTTAGTGAGGATCCACTGACCAAGAACCGTAATATCAATCATAACGATATAATCAATATTAATAATCGTACTCAAATCTCTCCAATTAACGCGAAGTTGAAAAATAGTCTGGATGCTCGCTATCTCGTAACTCAAAAATAAATAAATTATCCTAATATATAAATTATCCTAACCCTTTTAGTAAAATAGAGATTATTTGGGCAAATATATCAGAGAATCTATCCATATATCCATGAGAAAATTGAGGACTTCGATATCAGCCTTGACACGTAAGTGCCTCGTTCCGCTATTCGCCTTCGACAAGCCTCTCTGGGACAACAAAAGACGAGCAAAGTGAGGAGGAAAATCCGGATCAGCTGAGTGACCTAAAATCTCTTCTGTTCACCGTAGGACGTTGAAAAATAATAGGGAGCCTCTCTAGGACAACAAAGATGAATGACCTGGCAGGCTCCATCTTGATCATCTGAGAGTGCTAAAAGTTATGTCTTCTGTCTGATTACAACGAAATTTGAAAGGGAGCCTCTCTAGGACAGCAAGGGTCGAATGAATTTACGGGCTCCACCCTGAGCTCCAGCTGGCCGATTCACATTGTTGTTTTCGCAACATGCTCCGCGAACCAGCGGCACGTAGGAGGAAGCAGGTTTCCTCTTAGTTTAGGTATGAATCAGAAGATTTGTAAAAAATAAAAATGTTTAAAATACATTTCACCTGCTTGTATTTACCTATCTACTTAAGCAAACTGCGTTAGGATTTTGTTTTCTTTTTTTTTTTTAACAAAAATTGGCTAACTCGCGCGATGCATATTAAAATAGAAATAAAACTAGAGAGAAAACAAGATTGAGAGGCACTAGAAAGAAGAAGAAATACGAAATTACACGTACAGTGGCTCTAGCGGAACAAGGAACAAAGTGAATTAGAAGGGACAGAGCGGCAGAGGAACCTAATTAGTCCTGTCTGTCATTAGGTGCAAGAGCGGAATTGGTGGAGGGGGAAACTGGGCGAAAGGGTAATGTAGGCGTGTGACGGTAATGTGGGACAAGAAGGAAGGATGTAGAGGCGGGAGAAGAGTGGGGGGAGGAGATGAAAAGACCCTGGGCAAGAGTGCGGTTTGATGTTCGGAGAAGTAGAGGAGAAAAAAGTGGTACTTAGGTAAAAACTAAACGCGGCAGAGAAGGTGGGGAGGTAACAAGCTTGACTAATTTCTACGCGAGGAATACTGTTTAAAAACCATTGCGGTCTCAAATAGGTTAGTATGAACCGCTCTCGCCCAAAAATAATCCACCAGTTGGAAAAATTGCGGTGTGTGCCTTGAAATAAACTCCCTTTAATTCTTCGTCTTTTTGTTAATTAACTAATTTAAAACGTTCAACGCAAATTTTACGTATATTAAAGATTGCTAATTACGCCATAGCTTACATCACACTTCATACATAAGAAGAGGAAGCTCCAAGATTGGCTCTTGTAGAAAATGGCTATTTTCTTTTACATGATGTATGACAAAATCTCTTACATATATATTTAAAACGGTACAGTAGATAAGGAGGTAACAAGCTTGACTAATTTCCACGCAGGGAATACTGTTTAACCCTTAAATGAAAGATTTTTCCTTTTTTGATGAAAAAGAACATACTACAGTTTTCGAGTGTGCTGACCTCGGTAAAATAGGTAAGAAATTCTCAGATCGAAATTTTACCCCGAAATTTTCAATTTAAAATTATTCCCGATTTCAGGAAATTGTGTTGGAATAGCTCGCGCTCGCGCCTGCGCATAGCGTACTGCTGATTCAATCATGATGAATGTCGTAAGAGACCTCAAGGGACCTTCTCCACATCATCCCTGAAAATCTGACCAAAATCCTTTCAACTTCAACGGCCATATGAGTGTAACAAGAAAATCACGTTTGCGCAAGTCTAGTAGAGCGTACCGCTTATTCAATCATGAAGAAACTGATAGGGGACCATCTGGGGTTAAATCCACACTGTTCTCGAAAATTTCATCAAAATCCAATCGAAATTGTGAAAGTTACGGCTGTGGCACGGAAATTTGGACAGACGGACGGACAAACGGACGGACAGAAAGACACGAAACCAAATATGTTCGGGAAGCCATGAACGCAATATGCGACTGGAAATTTTAACTTTGGAGCACAAAAAAGTTTTTCATTTCGAAAGTGAAAACAAAGCTTCCGCTGCCTTGCAGACTCGGAAGCGATATTCTTGGAAAACGTAAAATTCCATGTAAAAACATGTGTTGTGTATGCCAAAATATTGCGGATTTACTACCATTAAGTCCCGAATTCGAGACCATTGCAAATACGAATCCCTATTGGGACAGATACTTTCATGCATTTCTACGGAAACCTAATCAAGTTTTTTAATTTTGCATCATTTTTATACAAAATACGTTAGTACTTTGAAAACATCATGTGATTTTTTCGGAGTCACAATCGTTACCACATAGTCGACAGAGCACTGGGACGTCCTAATAAGAAGTCTAGTTTAGCACCAACTGCAAAAAATATTACAGTGATCATTAATACACATCACATAGGTCATCCAGTGACTGATTAGTTTATTGGTGGAAAATTTGGCGTTGATGACGTATTCTTCGAAATGTGGTAACCTCATATAATACTGACGGATTAAATCTAGTAAGTATTTATTTAAATATGTGTTTAAGATAAATTATTTTATCACTAATATAATTTATTATTGAGTTGTATGGTTAAATAGGAGTCGTTCCGCGTCGTATACTTTTACATTTCTCCATCCAGAGTCTGCTATATATTAAAAAGCAAAATAACAATTAGGAGTGAGGAACTTTGCGAAAAGATAATTGTTGGCATACGACGGTGTTGTGAAGGTGATGGATGAAAGAAGTCGAGATGAAAATACCAACGGCAAGACTGCAGTTTCGTAAAAGTAGAGAAAAAGTAGCGTCTTCTTGGAAAAAACTTACTCTGTGAAGCAACCAAGTAGAAACGAGGTTGATTAATTTTCACGCGGGAACGCAGTGTAAAATTCTTGCATGCTAAGTAAAGTTCAATTACACTTAGCCAACTTATTTCAAAAGTACGTAATGAAAAGTTTGTTCCGTGATAATATTCATCAATCATTAAGACAGTTTATGCAAAGAATTTTGGGTTTTTGAACTGTTGGTGGAACTAATGTTTTCTTGATTGACAACCACTGTCCACGAAAATCAGGTTTTTGTTTGTTTACATGGATATGTCTTTTAGCTGGGGTATTTGAAAAATATCCCAAAATTTACGTCATCAGGGAAAACACAGTGCTATTTCCCTGATGGTGTCATCTTTTGCGATCTTTAAGGCTAATTTTCACCCACTTCCAATCGTCGTACCCCAAATCCTGAACCTTTTTTCAAAGCAGGCAGATAGATCGACTTCTTCTCTCTCCGGTGTCTCCTGTATTTCACCCTAAGCGTACAAGAAGTATTGGATAATGCCCGTTGTATCTCGTAGTAGGTAGACATTGGGGTACGAGATGTGGTTTGTCGAGCCGATGCTGTCGGAAGTATACCTACGAATATTCCTGCCCACCTACTTTAGTAAGATAATAGACATATCCACGTTACTTTGTTCTTCGGGGCAGCAGAGGAACTTTTTCTTATGATTTTTAATCGGTTTATGATACTGAAACCTGAAATGCCGCTCCTTTTGGAGATCTGGAATACAATTACGAAGTACGCAGATCAGCTTCGGAACCTGTGAGGCTAATTTCTTTCCTGATCGACTCACGGTGCTGTTATTTGTATGGAGCTCCATCTGAAACAATTACAAGATATGCAGGCGCACGGATCAGTAGAGCGGCCTCTGTGCCTATACTCTTTCCGTACCTGTCGGCGTTTTTTTAACATTTACTGTGAAGCGTGAAATTACGGGGTCTTGGAACTGTAAAGGTGTTAACCCTTTTGAGAGGTACGATGCGCCATGTTCCAATTATATATTACATACGGCGTTTAATAATTTTAGACCAACGTTCTGCGTAGAAGGGCTTCCTAACACATAAGTAATAAACCATTGAGTAATAAATTGCAGCGTTTTTCAAATACCCCAGCTAAAAGACATATCCATGTAAACAAACAAAAACCTGATTTTCATGGACAGTGGTTGTCAATCAAGAAAACATTAGTTCCACCAAGAGTTCAAAAACCCAAAATTCTTTGCATAAACTGTCTTAATGATTGATGAATATTATCACGGAACACACTTTTCATTACGTACTTTTGAAATAAGTTGACTAAGTGTTATTGAAATTTACGTAGCATGCAAGAATTTTACACTGCGTTCCCGCGTAAATTTTGGGATCTTTGAGGCTGATTCTCACCCACTTCTAATCGTCGCAGACCCCATTTCCTGAACCTTTATTCAAACCTCTCGTCACGCTCTTTCATTCAAGCTCATAAAAAAGACATGTCAGTTCCCCATCACCACCCAAAGTGGGAAGGTAAGGGAAGGTGTCCTTAAGGCAACCTGTAGGACGGGCAGATCACTTTACTGTTAACTAGCAGTAACCACCGGTGCGTGGATAACAGGTTTTAGGTGGATAAAGATGGGTAAGGTAAGTTGTGTGAGTTCCATACACAAAAGATGAATAGTACGGGGGTTTTGTAAAAACAAAATTTTTCATGGGGCCATTATAACGCAACCGAAGTGTGCTGCTTCACTATTGTTGCTGCATAGTTAAAGAATTTGTTTAAAAGGTTGTATAGTTACATTTTTTTCGGTCGCGAATTTTAGAATGACCCCCAGCCCAAAAACATGTCCATGTTAAAACAATTTAGGCTCAGAGGCCACACTGCAGATCAGTATACCTACCTACCTACCTACTATCTGCTCGTTCTATTTTCCGTAACCTTATATATTCCCCCTATTTTTTTCTTCAACGCCTTTTTTTATTAAAACTTTAATCAAAGTCAACATTAGCTTAAGAGAATTTTGTTTTTGACATGGATATGTCTTTTGGCTGGGGGTCAAGGAATTTTTCGCGACACTTTTTTCTCTCCACGGGTCAACGAACATTTAGCGACACTATTTTTGCTCCACACAAAATGCAACGCTCCGGCACTTTAGATTATTATTAATTCGAAAAGTTAAGGCTAGCTAGAAATCAATGAGGTACTATCGCAATGTACTTCTACAAAATATCCATATCTCGTGTGTATTTTATTTATTTCATCATTTTAATGTTCTGATTACACCTACAACAATGGACATATCTATGATCTATTGTTTTTCCCCCCAACGAAAAATTTAATTCTAATCACCTCTACCTTTGTAATAGGTGGTTTGTTTCTTAGCTTTATTAAAAAGCTTTAAAACTCTGAGGTCCTGGTGCTGTAAAGGAATGAACTCTTTTCCAAGGAGTTTCAGTCTAAGATTGCAGATTGGAGTCAGTTCATCCCCTCTAATGCTGCTGAAACCATTGGAAAAATGTGGATGTAAACTAATATAAATCTATATTTAATCTAATATAGATCATATAAAGGAATATATGATCGAATTCGGTTTTATACATGATAGAGACCTCAGATTTCTTCAGTTCATAAGCACCTATAACCATTGCAGACGTATTTAAAGAAAAATTTTTCATCCAAGCGGAATGTAAATCACGGTTTACAACGGTAATAACAAAAAAAAAAAAAAAAAAAAAGCAATGGGGGGGGGGGCTCTGAGTTAGTCCCCAACGATGAGTATGTGTATAAAATCATGGGCAGTTATTGGACAGTTTAACTAACCTAACTTAAATTCCCAATTAGCAGTCACCTTGAGAAGAACCAAAAACGGTTAAATTTAGGTCAATTTGGCAAACTGGACTTATATTCTTTATGAAAGTTAGCGATCTACACATGCTCGTATATTTATCCCTCATAGTAGAGTAGGCTTTTAATAAATAAAGTTATATACTCAGAGATTACAAAAACATTTGAGACAGTTTACCACAATTGGCAGATAGTCAGACAGACGGATTCTGATTCAATTTAAGGCGAATATCAAAGAAAGTCAGACAGCGATTGAGAGTTTCATTGCCTACATAAATGCAAAGCATTCTAATCTTGAATAGTGACAAAGAAAATTACTTTGAATGTGAACTGTCTTGGGGTGGTTTTCGAGGAAGCTCGAAGTTCTGTGCTCTCAAGGGATAACGAAAGCCCCGAAGAACGCTACGGTAATAAAAGATAACGGTGAACGATTACAGGGTCTGTAGGGGACCGTGGAAAGTGCAAGTTTAATAGTTGTGATGGAAAGGGCTCAGCTGAGGCATTACTTTGGAATAAGGAGGTGGCGATGAATCTCTGGGGAGAACTCAGCTGCAACGTGAGCCCTGAAACTTACTAACAAACTAGATTATCTTCTGATATTATAGAGTCGACGCGACTTGAGGAACGTGATTCTCTATCTTACAAATAATATAAAGATGTATTAAGTAGCAACTGCCACTCAGAGTTGTGGACAAGCTGAACAAGTTATAGTCGTATAGCATGATCGCGAGAGCGAAGTTTCGTAGATTAATATTGTTTTATATTATTTTACTTACATTGTTCGAAATGTTAGCCCATTGCATGTAAAGATATTGTTCACTGCCAGTTTTATGACCAAAAAACTCGTTCTAAATTATATTCTTTGATTTAAAAAATATATATATATATTTTTTTTTTTTGCAAGCTCTTATTGCATTTTTTATTTGAGTTATTTAGGTTTATTTTTCATTTAAATTTGATTACATTTTTCAGCATAGTTTTGAACATAAATTTTTAATGTAATAATTAATAAATAGTTTTAAGATAAATATTCTTCCTCATCAACAACAAGAAAGATGCCAGAACTGTCATCGCACAGAACATCTCTACTCTGGCTGCCTACGCAGGCAGGAGTGGGATTCTTTATTGCAAACCGCAACTGTGTCAGTACGCGCAAAGATGCGCAAAATCTTACAGAACGTATAGACTCTTGATAACTTAACTTTCCCAGCGAAACTGGAAATCGTACCCCGCAAGACCAAGCACTATACTATAGGTTTGAACCCCGTTTTCCTGAAGCTCAAAGAAATAATTTAATTATGAGTACTCATCTTATAGTGCGTATAACGATTACGTGCGATTAAGAGAAAAGTTGATAGTTCGCCCAGAGGTACGAACAGAAATTGATATAGGTCATAATATCCACTGAGATACTTCACTATATTTCACTAAGTTCAACTACTATAATTAATACGTCTGAATTATTATTGATAGGCATTGATAGTAGGATTTATAGGCATTATTTAAAACACTACGTCGGGTATTAAATTGGAAACTAATAAACTAAGTGAAAACAAATTTCATAACAAAATAACATTATTTTAAAGTTTTAATGCCATATCTATATTTTGATGGTTATTTCTTACTGCCGTCACCTGTTATTGATTGTTCCTGATGATGGGTTTTGACTTCAAAATTGATCCAAGATCGACCAATACGTTTCCAATTTTCTATCACCCAATATATTTCCTTGCACAACTACATCGTGTTTATTATTATATCGATGTCCTTAGTTGGTTTAAAACTCAATAGAATGTCCAAGCCTCAAGCCTCAAACCTATCTTTAGGCAGCATCACTCAACAGGACACTCAAAAAATCCTGAACAAAAAAAAGTAAACAACCATTCCAGGCTGGGGCTTTTTGTCCGACTGCCTCGGGCGTCGCGGACGTCATCAGCTGTCCTCCAAGTAGAATCAGAATTTGTTCTGATGATTTCGCTTAAAGCTACTCATTGCCTCGACCCCTTGAGTGGGGAGGAGATCGCCGTACAGATAATTACTTGGACGTCTGACCATTACCTGGGCGGTCAGAAGAATCCAATATCTCCTTCCAAAGAATGGAAGTCGTGTTTAGGAGTCCTTAGGCAATCGTGCCTTGTGGTCTCCCCCCAGACAAGCTGGGAAGATCCTCCTGAGAGGAGACTGCACACCCAGTCAATGTCCTTGACAGCTGCCAAGTACCCGTTTTGACCTACGGGTCGAGGCATGCGTTCTAGCACACATCACCAACTAAGCAGGTTGGTACCCGAGTTTATGGAAATCCACATAACTCCAAATGCCGAGGTCCGTGGAAGGAGACTCCCCCCCCCCCCCCCCCCGAGTCAACTCCCACGCACCTCTACCCCACATCTGCAGAATTAACTGCACGTTAGGGGTGATGAAACCACTGCCCCCGCAAAAAACCTGGGCGGTCACCTATCAAAGCACTCACCACGCTCTACATTGCTAAACTTCGCTAATCGCATGATAAACGGTTCGTTGCAACGCCTAACCCGTACGGCCACTGAATGCAATGATTACTCATGTGATGGGATGAGTAGTTCATCGATCTCGATTCGTACGAATACTACACCTTAGCATAGTTCCTGGATACTTCAGTCTTCAGGATATCCTCGATGTGTAGCAGGTTTGTCGCCTCTTCCCTTAGAAGGGGTAACTATTCCATTCCCATCACATCCATTGTTACATGTTAGCAGATCTAGGTTACGACCCCACTCCTGCCCCAGTCGCTGTATTATTGACTGCCCCGAGATCGCGATGGATATGGGTAGTTCCTCCTTCAGGATTTCCTCTGGGGGTAGCTAGTTTATGCTAGTTTATGCCTCCACCCTTTGAAGAGGTAACCACTCCATTCCCATCACCTCCATTGTCATATACTCAGTTGTTACTGAGTGATAATTTTTTGTTGATCGTATGAAGGTTAGGTATTAGTAAGCTGTGAGATATATAAATCCTCTATGGTCTTTTGTGTTGGGCTTTGGTTTTGTTACCCATTTAAAGCACTACTAAGTATGAACTCACTTAATGCTTTAGTGTGATCTGTAAATTGTAAAACCTCCTTATGAACTGAATCAGATGAACTTCAATTCCATGAAACCATTAACTGATGAGTATGATAAGAGAAATATCCAAGGCCAATTAGTATGCTGTATATACAAGCTGAGAAACGTTAGGTTTGAACAAGAGCAACCACTAGATTGCGAGCAATCCAAAGCTCGAATTCAACAACTCTGGTTATCCATGTAGGTACATATTGAAGAAAAGTACCAGTGCCCAGGTACTACTTTCTTTACCTTATTAACTCGCATTATTATTTACTTGACAACTAAAAGCTAAGGTGTGTGCTGTAGAACTTTCATTTGAAAATAATGTTAGTTGGCAGCTCTGAAGTTAAACTACGCAGAAGAGGGTTACATTCGTTCTACTTTTCCAGCATTCCTAAACCAGAGGCTTCTCCTGAGGTGTCCGAGCAAGTTCAGTTCGTTTTAAACAGTCTTCCTCGTTACAAGCTCCCATTAAATATGTTTTTGTATTCTTTAAACAAAGTGTTATTCTATCAAGAACCTACTTCCTGGTATTATTTAAATTATTTAATAAAATTCATTGATATACACATCTTGCGAGGTCCTGGCCGATTTCAGTGTCATTCAATTTTTTGGATTTTGTCCTCCTAGATCCCTTACATTTTACACTTTGCTCCATTCACCTATGCAGGCAGTTGATTTTTTTTCCCATCGGTTTGTCGTCCAACTCAGTTGGAGTTTAGAGCTAAAAATTTGCAATCGGGAATTTTCAAGGGCGCAGAGTCCGATTCATAGATAACAAATTAGAAATTTGAATGTACAAAGTAGCCCATTGATGTGTTAAAATGTGTTAGTTGATAGTTATGTTAAATTTTAAATGTTTATGTTAGTAGCACATGCTATATTAGGAAGGAAGCTGAGAGAAATTTGGTAGAGGTTTACTAGGTTTATCATCGTATCATCGTATGACCCATCAAACGCACTGCTTCCGTTCAATTAATTCAATCATCTCGGTAATCAAGGGAATTATACATAATACATAGCTCAACATAGATACATAATTTGGGTTACTAGGACAACCACAGCGAATATTATCCACTGTGGAGTCTCTCACGCAGCAGGATAGGGGCTGATCTAATTTGTATAGAAATGACCTCAGTCCCATCTCGCGACGCGAAAGAGACAGCTGAACACAGTTCACGTCCGTAGGGGCAGCTTGTGGGCTTGAGCCGGAATTAGGCGGCGATCACCGATAAGAGTGGAAGCCTTCATTGTTCTCAGACCTTCCCGAGTTTGTGTTGATAAGATGAGGACAGAGGGCAAACTGAGATCGGAGACCCGCGATACTATTCTTGCCCTAAAGCTGAATTTCGTTGCACCGGCATATTGTTGAATCTCAGAAGCTCCTACGAGACATTGCGAAATTCTTACCGCAAGCTTAGCATCACGGTGAAAGCACCAATTTCAATTGGAAGGGAATGTGGTAACTGTTTGGCTTATTGAAAAACGCTGCAAATTATTACACAAAGGTAAAATGTTTCGAGTTTATCGAGGGTTGTTCAATAAAAAGTCTATATTCTAGGCCGACGTTTCGAAATATTCATATTTCATCTTTAGGGCTGATAACAGGAGGGATATATAACAATTAGAATCTTCCTAATGTGGATGTGAGTTAATATGAACAGACAGGATGAAAACTTAGCTTTTGTACAAACCCCTAAGATTTTCCTCTGTATAACCAAAGATGTTGTTCAAGTAGATAGCTACCTACTAAAGCTCTATGACGAGGATATGAACTAAGCATCCATATACAGTTTTCCAAGGTAAATCAACAATATAAATATTTAGTACTAAGTTAGATGTATACAAAAACCATAATTTTCATCCTGTCTGTTCATATTAACTCGTATCCACTTTATTAAGATTCTAATTGTTATAAATCCCTCCTTTGTTATCAGCCCTGAAGATGAAATATAAATATTTCGAAACGTCGGCCTAGAATATAGACTCTTCATTGGCCAACCCTCGAAACATTTTACATTTAACTCAGTGATCGAGAAAACCCAGCCTGATTATTACACAAAGGTTTATTATTTATGTATTAGATAGCCCTTTAATTAAACGAAGTCTATTATTCACTATCTAAATATATCTGCAGTGGCATAGACGCCTACCGAAGAGAAATTAAATCAAAAACACCTTCATTTTAGTTGTGTTTTAAATTTAACACAAGCTGACCCACCAACGGAAAATTATTGCTAAAAATAAATAAATCACATACCTAGGCTTCGCAGCTCCTTTATAGGTGACAAAAGTTATAATAATCTGAGTTCCTTTGGAATTATATCAGCTGATACGATCGTCATAGTTTATTAGGTAATTTTTACTATGTTTCGCCTGCTGTGATATATCCCATGTTGATGTTTTCCCTGTTGAGGTTCTGGCCCTTATGGAGGAGACTAAGCCTATGAAGTTACAGCTATCTGGGTGGTTTCTATCGATTCATTGAGATGATATCTGTGAATTATTATTAAGCCTCGTACATATCTGTATTTGATAGCCCGTAGAACACTGGTCCAAAAAATTACCTACCACATTGAGTCTAAGGTGCATTATCGAAATATAACTGGACGATGTCACCTACCAAAAGAAACAAAAGAAAAATCTACACCACATGCAGATACATCGGTACATGGATATGCCTTTTGTTTCCTCCTGTGAAATATGTGTAGAGTCTTGAGTTTTGTTGATAGTTGAGTCTCAAGTTAAAAACGTCTCAATTAAATTAGCTAAGTCAGCACATCAGAAAAGACCCAATCAAATCAATCGTCTCGTAGTCTTTCAGAGAGCATCCCTATCAAAATTCAACTTCCTAGGGATAAAATAATAAAATTTGGCTTACTCATCTGATTGGGAAAGATCCAATAACTGCAATATTCTCTTATTGTCTGAGAGAGTCTCCCTATCAAATTTCAACTTCTTAAGATAAACAGGAGACAATTCAGCTCACTTAGCTCAGTAAGAATGAGCTAATCTTTTCAATCGATTCCTAATGTCCCAGGGAGTCTCCCCATCAAATCTCAACTTTCTAGGATGAACAGGAGAGATTTTAGCTCGCTCAGCTGATTATAAAAGACACAATAATTGCAATAGTCTAGTACCTACTGCTTACAAGTACCTACTACTCAATAGTATACCTACCATGTACCTAGTGCCTTCTTTTCACATTATTAATTCATCATGGTTACTTAGCAATATTAGTTTATAACTCAGCGTAATAAACAGTTTTCCTTGACACTACAAATGGTTTACGGATCATGAGAAAGATATTGTGATAAAATGAGAGCATTCCGAAAAGTGGCGAACAATTTTCCTGTTATGAAAACTAAGGGAGTTAAACTTCGCAAGTAACTCATTGGTTGTACGTGAAAATCAATAGAAATAAATAAATTGTATATGAGGAAAAATATGCGGAAAAAAAGCCCGTTTTTGGCCCATTTTAAGTTTAAAGCATTGATGCGTCTGAAGCGATCAGGCTGGCTAGATCCTAGGACTAACTAGAACCCAAGCGGAGTCCATGTGGGAAAGGGCGTATTTTTCTCATCAAGTTGAAGGCCTCTTATGGACTGGACGGCGGACGGTCATTGCAGTTTTAGATTCTCCTTGGAATGTAAAGTGAAAAAGTTTGAGAGAAAATACTCTTTTTTCCTTAAACGATTACAAAGGCTTAATATTGGAAATAATAAACCAAAAGCTCAATCAAACTTTGGTCATTGTAATCTCATCTACACTTTCAAATCTGCGGTGGTTTTTTCCATCGATCAGCTCAACATCAAGTCAGCATTATCTTTCTTCCACAAGCACTCACAGTGTACTTCTCTATTTCGAAATGCCACCACTCTTATGAAGTTCGTCCATCTACTTAACCTGTGATCCCTGCAGTCCGATCCCGTCTATTCAGCACTAATAGGCACAAATATTTTTGCCTGCCTCTTCTCCTACGGAATACAAACTCCCTACTGAAAGATCCATCAATGTTCACCCGCTCGTTGTATACGAAAAAAATATTCTCCTGGCTTTTAAACAAGATCCTTTGGATTATAAATTGCTGTTCAATAGTTCATATAATTTTTAACATCACTTCGGTGGTTTTATAATAATGTCATCCTATTTTATTCTTATTATTATTATTTTGTTCTTTCTGATCGCTGAACGATGTATAAATCACTACTATTTTATTAATTGTTTTTCAATTATTTAAATTTAATTTGGAAAAACATTGGCGGGCTTTGACGTTTGACAAACGGCAGCTTCCCACTCAACACAGAGTTTTCTATCAAGTAAGATAGTTCCTACATTACATACGCAGTTCAGTGTTTATTTGTTACGAGTACTTGGAAATTTATTGATCTAATTATATTTATCAATAGTGAACTGTTGTTATTCCCCGTGCCTAAACCAGAAGGGTCATTAGCGTCATTTTGTTCGTGCTTTCGATTTAACCAGACGATTTCATCATTTTCATCTCATGATTTAGTTTCAAGATACGAACTTTCAAGATTTATTTTACATGTTCTAAAAATTTGTGTTCTTCCTTCATGGATGAATTTTTTTGTATGATGTAGAGGTAAGCTGTCGTTGTTTCTTATTTCACGTTATATTTTGAAAATTGCCTACTTACTGCGAGTTGTAAGCGGTGACTCTCTACAAGAGTCTTGTACTGAAAAAAGGGTTCTATTTCTCGCGGGCTTACGAAAATGCTACGAGGAATCAATGCGAAAAAGATTAGCATTCATCGTGTTCGCTCCAACAGCTTGCTTTCGTGTTTACGAGAAATACGAATACGAGAAGTACAAAAACTCTCCATTATTGCAAGTGATAAACCACAACTGTATTCTTAGAGTTTTTGAGGAAAGACTTTTTCATACGATGAACCGACAGCGGGGATGGCTTTCACTGGAGATGCCTCACAGAAATTGAGGGCACCCCGGCCCAGGAGAAAATAGAATTCTCGAAACTGATACACCCCAGATAAAACTCGGGTCAGGGGGATACGAAGGAAAGGAAAGACTGGAGGGCGGTCGACCGAGATTGGTAGGGAACACACACATCCGCGCGGTGACGTCAGGATATGAACACACATGCAGGGCCGGAAGGGGTCCCAGGGGTCACATAAAGGCATCTACAGGTTCACCGCAAGACAGTTTCCTTGGCCTCGCTCTTCTTGGCCTTCTTCTGATATGATTTATGATATTATCTGAGGCTGTGGGCTCCCCCCACTCTCTCTAGGCTTTCCAGCGTTTCCCAAGCGGCGCTCAGTCATCACGCCTCGGTCTCGGCGGCGTATGAAATTACTTTGTTTCACTTTGAAATGAAAATACCAACACAAGAAAGGGCTCCTGAAAGAAATGAATAATCAGCTTTCACCCGAGGTTGGTATACCTACAAGCAGTGTTGGGCATAATCTTATCGTCGGATACGAATAAGATTGTAATCGCGATAATTATTCGTTGATTCTGAGTCAACTGCAATTATATTCGTATTCGTGTAATCGTATTCGTCTATCTGCGATTACACGAATACAATCCATAAAAATGCGTCACGGTCATCAATTTCCTTGCCTTGCTAATATTACCTAACTTCAGAGGGACGTCCTATTGAAATAGATTTCAGACAAATAGGCTGGGCTCCAAGCGTTGAATTCGCTTTAAGGACGTCTCTCTGAAGCTAGGTAATTTTAGCAAGGCTTCGCATATTATAGGAGGGACGCCCTATTTAAATTGATGACCGTGACGCATTTTTATGGGTTGTATTTGTGTAATCGCCGACAGACGAATACGATTACACGAATACGAATATAATCGCAGTTGATTCAGAATCAACGAATAATTATCGCGATTACAATCGTATTCGTATTCGACGATAAGATTATGCTCAACACTGCCTACAAGACAATCCATTGGTTTATTATTCAACTTATCTTCGATAAATAATATATAAAATATCAACTAATCAATTTTAGTGAATTTTCGTAAAAAAAATGAAACTTCTGCGATGACTCCAAATGTTTTAGAAAAAGTTTTTCACTGAAATCCGTTTTGAGGGTTTTGAAATGAATCGTAGAGTGTAACGATTTTTCATTTCTATATATATGTGAAGTGTTGTTGTTGTCTAGTGAATAATACATGCGAGGGTTTTCTTGGATTGACCAAACTAGACTAGGTTTGATGTTTTATTTCCCGACGTTTCTACCCAGGGTCTGGGTCCTAGTCATGGGATAATATTTCCAACAGATGTGGAGTCTTCAATGTCAATTACACCAGTGTACATGAACAAGAACCAGTGTAGTTGACATTGAAGACTCCACACCTGTTGGAAATATTATCCCATGACTAGGACCCAGACCCTGGGTGGAAACGTCGGGAAATAAAACATAAAACCACAAGTCTAGTTTGGTCAATCCAAGAAAACCCTCGTATATATATATATATATATATATATATATATATATATATATATATATATATATATATATATATATATATATATATACAAATGAACATTTCATTCCAGACGATAACTCACTTTAGGATTGAGATAAAAATTCCGTTCTTGCACCAACAAAATCAAGCTTTACAAATCAAAGGATGAGTTTTTATTTTTAAACATGTATATATATGAAAGAGGGCGTTTCTGTAAACCCTCAGCTGCGACGGGGAGGCTTCATTATGAATTGCCCCCAGACTGCAGTAGCCTAATGAGAAAGAGTTTTCAAAAATGTTTTTCAACCATTCCATAGCAAACCGGGGAAGATTGGCATGAGCCATCTTGGAAATATTTTCTGGAGATACGATATAAGCTATCGCTTCCAAGGGTATTGTATCTGATTCGACCAAGTGCATCACAGTGGCACGACATGAGTTCGCCATTCTCAGTTTCTGTTCCACAGAAGGGACAGGTATACGTTGTTAGTTTCCCATTTTTTTTCTAATGACATTGAAGTAGGTTGTGGCCCGTTACTAAGCCTACATACAAGTATTTTGATATCTTTCTTAGGCAAGGCAATTAGATCAGTCGATTTTTTCGCCATGGCTAACAAATAGCCTTGCCTGTCTTAGGCTTGGAACATTCTGCCAGTATTCTACTCGATTTTTCATCTCCCAGTCTTTTGCCACATATTGCAAACAACTATTGGTGGCTCCGAGAATTGGCTCTGGTCCTGCAAGCAAAGGCCCTGCTCCTCTTTCCGCAAGAAAAACATTGTCATTTATGGCTATTCGAGGTTATTCAAGGCTATACAAAAGTTATTCAAGGTTGTTCAAGGCCATTCAAGGTTACCTAAGGTTATTCAAGTTTATTCAAAGACATTCAGGGTCCCTAGTCCTCTTACTATCAAAATTATTCAACGTTATTCAAGGTTATACCTACCGTTGTAAACAGACTCATGAAAACCAGTCCTTGTTTTCCCTTCCGCGCCCCAGGATGGTTGACATGAATCCTTTTGGCACTGAATTCTTCTAAATTAGTGTATATAACATTTTTTATAGTTGGATTATGTTGGTATTACTTTCATAATGACGTGTTAGCAGTTGATGTGGTAGGTAGGTACCTACCTACCATTGTGAACAGACTCATGAAACCAGTCTTTCTTTTCCCTTCCGCACTCCAGCGTTTGTTGTAGTTGGTCCTTTTAGCGAATTTTTGTAGAACGAATCGCTATTCCAATGGCTCGGAAAATTTTAAAATCAAAATTTTTGAAAAATTTCTTCATTGAAATCCGTTTTGAGGCATTCTGAAACGATTCCTGAAGTGTATATATATATATACTATATATATATATATATATATATATATATATATATATATATATATAATGTCACTCCAGACGATAACTCTCCTTGGGATTAAATTCCGTTCTTGCGTCAAAAAATCAAGCTTTCCAAATGAAAGGATATTTTTTTTTGTTGGCCATCACTTTTTGAGCTCATTAAATTGGTCAAATTTCAAAAAATGTGCTGAAAAAATCACTGAAAATGGCTAAAAACAGCTAAAAATCGTTGAATTGATATTTTTTAGCAGAATATTGCTCCAATAAAGTTTATCAACTATAAAATAGAAAATTAAAAAATTTATGTACAAAATTATGCAGAAAATTGTACCTAAATTTAATTAAAATATGCTCAAAATCGACAACATTGCAAAAAAAAAAAAAAAACCTAAAAATCCAAAATCTCTTTTTGAATGGAAGATTGTTATTTAGAATACGTTTATGACCATAAAAGTAATAGTTAACAATCACTTTGCAATCAAAATGCTTAAATTTCAAAACTATTTAACATTATACAATACTGTAATTTATGAAAATTCGCTCATACGTTAATGCTGCATGACTGGAAATTTTTGGTTCTGAATCCTTCTAAATTATTGTATCTAACTTATTTGATAGTTTGATTACTTTGGAATTACTTTTATAATGACGTGTATGCTGTCGTTATGGTAGATACCTAACGTTGTAAACAGTCATTCAAGGTCGCAAGGTTATTCTAGTAAGACATGTCTTATGTAGTCTTTCGTGAACAGTTCGCGTGTTCGTAACTGCCACTAGCACTGAACCTTATTTACTGCTTCTTCTTACAACCAGGTAGCAACATAACTACTTCATTTAAAATAGCTAGTAGCCCCAATCGGTTTATCGGTTTTTGCTTCACATTATTTGTGACGTTACATTTTTTGTTACGTAAAAATTTGATTGACCCCAAGCCATAAGACGTATCCACGCCAAATTACTCAAAGGACTAGATTGGCATGAACTTGAGATATTCAAAATCCAATGAAATCAAAGATCTACGGGCGATTATTGTTACATCTATTATTACATCTCCCCCGTATTTTAGCGCGCATAGAAAGTTTTATATCTTTTGTGTAGATGTTTGAAATCAGATACCAAGTTCTGCCAAATTTTCCTCTTAATTAACAATTGTGTTGGATTTGAGAAATATTAATTTACCTCGAGTTTGAAAGTAAAACTTCTGTCAGATTTCAGTTCCTCCTCTTGATCCAAACCAAGTAAGAAACATTGCCAAGGAATCCACTCTAGTTTTCAAGTACTTCAGAAACCTCTTTTACAGCAACCAACGTCGGCTCCTTTAGTAAGAGACGTCCGTCACGAACTTTACTCGTGTTCGTATTTCATCAACTTCATTTACGACCAAAAGAGAGAGCCAAGGGCGAAAACAACCTCTCCTGTAGCTTAGGTTGTAACTCGAAATTAATGTTCGTATCCCGTCTAACAATCCCCGGCATTGTGAGAGCGTATCGACCGCGTCCACCGCGTAAGAGAGTGATTCGGACGTTGCCAACATTTCTGAAAGCTGATTGCTTCGCTGAGCTCAGCAGCTGAGGCCCCTGACGGATTGGCGGCTTCCGAGATAGTTGGAGAAACAGGAAGTTTAGCAGCCGTAAACGAGGGTCGGTCGTTTGAGTAAACTCATTAACGGGAAGGTCTTTTAGGGCTCAAAAATCGTTGGCACGCTTCCCCATCAAAGTTACTAGTTCCCCAAGTTAAATTAAACAGTCGACTTCGGGAAGATCATCAAATCCCGTCGTTTCCGACTTCAAAGCGACAACTTTACTTGAGAATTCTCGTTGAATAACGACGTAAGTACCTTCCTTCAAGTTGGGAAAGTAACAGTAATATAAAGGTGGCCTGATCAGATTACTGTTGAGAATTCACTGATTGACAAACTTAACTAAATAGTTCTTGGGCAACTACATCCTAAGCCATTAGATCCATCCTGAGCCATAACAACTCCTATAATAAAAATTCAGTGAATCTAATTTAACAATTTTGAGTTTGTTTTCGTGACGCTATTAAATAGATGGTAAATCAGTTTTAGTTTTTGTTTAAATATTATTTTCTTAAATCATGGCATGTTAACGTCAATTTATTGTGTTGCGCCTGTTTAACGCCCCTTTCTTGTCTATTTGTTACCTGCAGCACTGCAGGCTTTGCTAATCAAAGTAAACCCCGATTTTGATTTTAGATTATTATTTTTAATGATGAACCTTTGAAATCGAGAAAACACCAATCTCCCTCGCCCTTTAATTTTTATTTTTAATACGTTTATTAAAAAGAAAGAAAAAACCCTGTAGTGTTCTATGCTTTTCTCCCGAACGACAGGACAAGAGTTTATACAACCGGTCATAAATCTAATACAACCACTTCTTGACTTCTTTGCTCGAATTCGGCCTCCATATTACCTAGAACATATTGAGACCATATGGTTCAGCGCAAAATTCTGATCCTAGTGCACTTCAAGTTTTACCTTGATAGAGTTTCAGTATTTTGGCGAATATTTCATGCCTCATGAGGATATCCTGAAGATTTGGAGGCTTCAAACCCTAGAGCAGAGACGAAGAATTTAGGATATGGCGTTTATCTACAAGAGAATTCAAGAGATTATTGACGCACCGGAATCACTCACTATGTTAGACGAACCTACGAAAGATTCGAATAGCAAAATAATCGTGCCTACACCAGGAATCTTCCAAAAGACGCGTACGTGATCAATTTGACAGATGGTTAGGGTGAGCTGTAATGCCACAAAATTTTTTTGGTGGTCTCGCTAGCTCGCATCTCAAAAATAGATAACATCAAGTAGTCAATCCCTTTGTAAAAATTCAGATTAGTCGAACTAATTAATCACTCCTCGTCAATAGCTACTATTTTTTTCCTCATGTTCATCATAAACAATACAATCACTTTTCACACTGTATTGAAGAAAAAGGATCCTCTATATACAATCATGATCGACTTTACCCGCGCATTTGACTCGATAGAGTACCGACTACTTTGGGAAACTTAGTCAGCAGTATGTCAGTTCGCAGTTCATTAGGGTCCTGAAATCTTTTTATGGAGAGGCTTGCTTAAAGATTCAACCTCAGGAAGGCAGGTATTTCAGGCAGAATATTACTGCAGACGTGCTCCAGGGAGATTCGCTTAGCCCTTTGCTATTTATTCTGTTCAAGGCCGATTTTGTCCCTTAAGGTGGCAGTCCAATCAACTTAGTTTAGGAATGTAGCCAGGTACGTAAGGAGGGGAAATTGGTAGCTTGAGATGTGAACATTTATCACATAAATCAAGCGCTTTCCAACGAGTGGCGAAAGTGTGCGAAATCTGTGCGATGAAAACTGCGGAAGTTCCATTCCCCTAGCAACTGCTGGGTTGTATGTGAAAAACACTGAAATTGTGACACAAATTTTGCGTCACGGAAATTTTTGGTTGACCCCCCAGAGCAAAGACCAAGAAAGTGCAAAAAAGTTCCAGTCATGCAGCATGATCGTATGGTGAGCGAATTATCGCTATTATCGTACTATTTATTTTGTTACATTGTTTTGAAAATTAAGGGCTTTGTGGGAGAAGAAATTGTTAACTACCAATTTTATGGCCAGAAACCCATTCTAAATAATATTCTGCGGTTAAAAAAGAGATTTTGGATTTTTTAAAGGGTTTTTAGAGATTTTTTTAGCACATTTTAATGACATTTAAGTACATTTTCTGCATAATTTTGCACATAATTTTCCATGTATATAATATTTTACGCACGAGCCCTTACGAAAATGACCGGGGTCGAAAATTTTTGGCTTCGACCTTCGTTCACTAGGTCGATGGGGCGGTGCTAAATGTTTTGGCGGCGCGCTGCGCCGCACCGCGCAGCGCTCCAGAAGTTTGGAGAGCGGTCGAGAGCGAAAAATGTCGACCTAGTGGACGGACTACCATAATTTTCTATTAAATTTCTAGAGACAGATTTTGGCGTCGCATCGCGCTGCTCTGTCGACCTAGTGGACGGCCACCTTTAGTGAGGGATAGGGGGTGCCATGTTAACTCAATGGGTGGAAGAGGGCTTTTACTGCTGGCCTTCACAGATGATTTGAGTCTTCTCGCGGATTCACCATCTGACACCCAGCTGAAAATGAATGTGTTCAAGGAATACTGTGATATGAACTGCCTAACTATTAGTCACAAAAAAACAAAAGTAATGGTCGTCTGCCGTGGTAAAATGCAAGAAGTAAAAAAGATAATCTGTGAGGGAATTTCTTTGGAATATGTGCGACAATTCCAATATTTCGGAATAACTCTGTGGAGCTCATGTAAATTCAGATAACACTCTAAAAAGGCTATAAGTAGGGGCAAGACAGCTGTGAGCTGCTCCAGGGAAGTGATGTGGAGGGGCAGAGTGTCCTGGGATTCGAAGCTAAGACTTTTGGTTTATTATTTCCAATAATAAGCCTATGTGATCGTGTAGCAAAAAAATTGTATAATCCCCTTCAAACTTTGTCACTTTACTTTTCAAGGTGCGTAGAATCCAAATTTGAAATGTCCGTCCGCCGTTCGCCGTCCGCCGTCCGCCGTTCGCCGTCCGCCGTTCGGGCCATAAAAGGCCTAAGAATTGACTTAAAAACCCGTTCTTTCGCACATAGACTCCATTTGGGGTCTAGTTGGTCCTAACGTTTAACCATCCCGATCGCTTTACTCGCATAGATGCTATGGGCTAAAAACGGGCGAAAAAGTGTCTTTTTCAAGGGTTTGAGTGTTAGACACGCACGCACGCACACCTGGCACGCTTGGCAGGGGGTCACGGTGGGTGGTGAGGTGGGTGAGCGGGGGTGGAGTGAGAGGAGGCGCCGCGGCACCTCGTGGTGTCTGGGGTGACCAGGGGCGTAGCAGAGGGGTGTAGGAGAATGGATATTTATCACTTTTACGTGTTATACCCATATAATACACCGCGGCACCATGAGGTGAGTATGGAGTTCCTTCGAGGCATGAATATGTTTTTTTTTTTAAGGTCATATGTTTGTGTTAATACAAATGCTTTTCCTACGCATATACAGGGTGAGTCTCTCGCAAATGCAAAAAAAAAAAAAAAAAAATTGGGTAAAACTACATCAAAAATGGAGTAAAATGCCGCCAACTGCATATTTTTATCTCAATCCGTTCTCGAGATATGATTTTTTAAAGGTTTTTTCAGGAAAACCGTGTTTTTTTTTTCTTTTAAACTCAACTTTCTTCACTTTACTTCATTTAATTTTAATTTTTGACCACATTCTCGGAATCAGCACTAAATTTACTATAAGAATAGTGTACTTGGGTTCTTGAAAAGTACCATCCAAAGGCTCTCACATCAGCTCAAACATTGACGATTTTGAAAAAATAATATTTCTGAAAATCTTTAAAACTTTACTACTCTTTCAAAAAGAATCCTGGGAACTGGCAAATCTCATGAAAACTGCTTCATCTAATATGCTTTCCAACGGTATTATCAATTTTACTTTTATTTTGTTATTTAGGGGAGAAAATAATATTTTAATGTTAAAAAATGTGGGTTTTTCAATGAAATTGTTGGTTTTCTCGAAAGATGACCCTCCATGAACCAACGAGTATGGGGTCGGTTTCTATGTATTTTTTCTCGCTGGATCGAATGGAAACTCTTGCAGATCTCTCAACTACGTTATAATCGAGTTTTACACTTTAATTAACTAGTTTTACCCCTTAACACACATACATTTAATCGTAACAAACAAACTAAACATTTGCGATTTTAAGTGTAAAACTCGGTTATAACGGAGTTGGAGAGATCTACAAATGTTACCACTCAATACAGCGTGAAAAAATACATAGAAACCGACCCCATACTCGTAGGTTCATGGAGGGTCATCTTTCGAGAAAACCAACGATTTCATTGAAAAACCCACATTTTTTAACATTAAAACATCATTTTCTCCACTAAATAACAAAATAAAAGTAAACTTGATTATACCGTTGGAAAGAGTATTAGACGATGCAACTTTCGTGAGATTTGCCAGTTTCTAGGAGTCTTTTTAAAAAAGTAATAAAGTTTTGAAGATTTTCAGAAATATTCTTTTTTCAAAATCGTCAATGTTTGAGCTGATGTGAGGGCCTTTGGATGGTACTTTTCAAGAACCCAAGTACACTATTCTTATAGTAAATTTAGTGCTGATTCCGAAAATGTGGTCAAAAATTAAAATTAATGAAGTAAAGTGAAGAAAGTTGAGTTTAAAAGGAAAAAACACGGTTTTCCGGAAAAAACTTTTAAAAAATCATATCTTGAGAACGGATTGAGATAAAAATATGCAGTTGGCGGCATTTTACTCCATTTTTGATGTAGTTTTACCCAATTTTTTTTTTGCATTTGCGAGAGACTCACCCTGTATAATAACATATCCTCTCGACTTTTCGTACGTACTTAGATAATGATATTATTAAGGCAATAACTATTTGAATAGATAGGAGCTCAAATCGAGAAATATAAACATGCGTATATAATTACAGAAGTATAGGTTGTGGCAACTCAAAATAGGACACGCCGAGGAGCCTGGACGGGCCTTATGATGTACGCAAGCCGACTAAAACTACGATCATACTCAATTGAAAAAATAATAAACCTTTGTGAAATAATTGGCAGCGTTTTTGAGACCTGCGTTCAGCTCCAGAGGTTGTATGGGGAAGAGGTTGAGTGCGTTCAGACATTTTTTAAAAATCCCTACTCCACTTACCGAGAAACACTCTTGGACATTACATACGACTCGAATGTGGGCGGATCCATATGAAGGCTCAGATTTTCTCAAGTGTGCTCAAGTATCTTTCAAGAATCTTGAAGATGGAAGATGGCCAGGGGCGTGTCTGGAGGAATTGATTAGGGCCGAGGCAAACGTTTCTACTAAGGGCATACAATACAATTGGCTTACCCAGATTAAAATCTCACTGTGAGAAATTGGAGCAACAAATATCCTAGAAAATATTACTTATGGCGTACTGAATAATGAGCAGATAATCAGCCTGATGCAACAGAACAATAACTACTGCTGGTGTATGGAAATACAGAGAGCATGTAACTCTTCCTTCCACCCAATCTATCGACATATGGTGGATTTAAGTGGCAGACAGCACTACTTGGGAAGCCACAGTAAAATTTAAGTGGACAAACTTCTAGCACAGCTGCGCCTATCATCTAAGGACATCATTCGCTTCTATATTAGGATGGTTGCGTACAAAATAGAATCCAAAAAATTATGTATTCACTGCAATATGCGACCAGAGGAGACAAATACACACCTGGTTTTGCTATGTGCGCTTTACGAACCATATCGGCATCACTATATATTACCATACATGCTATCTAGAAGCGGACCTCCTGGAGCAGCAAATACCTACGAATTGGAGTCTATTTCGTGCGACATGTTGGGTGTGAGAGATAATGACGCAGCAGCATTTGCAATATATAATTTCGTATCTCTTTCGCTTATGTAACGTTCTTTTTCTGCTAACGATTGATCTCAGGGCGGGTCCAGATACATATATAATATTTATTTTGTGTCAGTAAAATCAGATCCCTCAGAATTATTTCACTTATTGTATACATATATTGTTTCAATGAACTTTTGTAACGGTTTACGACCTTTACAAATAAATGATATATCTATCTATCACATGTCAGGGTTTTCATTGTCTGATAAAAGACGACAGCTATCCCGAGAATTACGAAGATGGCCAACAGAATAGATGTGGATTTTTGAGTGGCTGGTTGAGGTCTTTTTATCAGAGCGGATCATTCACATGGCCTACAGTGACTTTAGTTTCTGATTTTATTGATCAAATGAACTTAGTTTGTAAATGTAGTACAAAAACATAGACTCGAAGTCATACACTGTGACTTAAATCTCAATATTCATGTTACCACTCATGTTGATTAAGTAATCTTGTAAGTAAATTGAATGAATGAATAAACAAAACTAAACACAAACATACAAACAAAAACCAACAAAACATAAACAACCGCAATGTGACAACAAACAAGCGTAGCAACAAACAACAACTGAACATAATACACTTTCATTTCTTTCATTCTTTTCAATAGAGACATTGTTATTTTTATCATCGTCATCTCCACCATTTCAACTCCAATACAATGATGTAATTGGTCTTGCCTGTACTTATTGGAAACAAATGAACCATGTGCTACATCTACATAGGTGATCTGATATTTGCTGATACTGTTTGAAATGAACCCTTTCATAATATAGGTGGGTACACATGTCAGGGTTTTCATTGCCTAATAAAAGGCGACAGCTCGCCACAAAAGAAGACCCCCAGCAGTTCCATCATTCGCCTCCCTGGGCCTTTTCTTCCGGTGCCGGCCGACTCAGCCGATAACTGCGGTTGATTGGCCACCGCCCGCTAGAGTGGGTGAGTCGGTCTCTTTTTTTCCCTGTTATCATCCGCCCCATTGGCCGCCTCTCCCGTTGATTCTTCCCTTTTTTTTCTCCCGATCTCCAGGAGGACTCGACTGTCCCTGACAGGCCTCTCGAGGTCCCTTTCAGAAGGAGCGTGTAAACCTGCTAACTCCGTCCTGCCGTCCGCGTTTCACGGGGCTCTTGAGTTCAGGTAACACATCCACTCCAGGCCGGGTTTTCTGTCCCCAGCTCTTCGGTAAATATGAAAAATGGTTCGCCTTCCAGCGAACATCTGGGCTGCTCTACTCAATGGGGAGACTTTCTTATATCATATTCTGAACGTAACTCCTCCACATTCTCTCACCCTGTAAGTGAGGTATTCAAACTCAAAAACAGATAAATTTACAGAACCAAAATATTTACATGTGGGACCTAATTGTATTTTTACCCTCCATGTGCATTTTGCGTCAATATGACCCACAGCACCTCTCAGTGCTGTTAAGCCGCGTCCACATTAGTTCAACCGAGGGCAATCCGTATTTTTGACGATCCTTCCGCGCTCCAGTTTCATTTTGTCCAGATGGAGCAGAAAGCAGCTCTGGTTGCCTGCAGCGGTAAAAAAGGAAACGGCGGCGTTGATGGATGACAGATATTTTTATCTGCCAAAAGGCAGAGTGGCGAACTGGTGTCGATTTTAAAACACCAGGAAATCAGAGGGCAGTATCGAAATTTCACATGGATGTCCTCCTCAAATTTTGAAGATCTGCTTTAAAAAATCGCGCCAGTTTTTGCCACGAGTTAACAAAATCATGTGAACCCATCTCAATTCAAGATAGGTATAAGACATTTATTTTTTATTCATCATCGCCATTTTTTATTTATCATTCATCATCGAGTTTATTGGTAATAACCAGGCTTTGAAATAGAAATCACGTTATTCAAAAAAAATCAGGAAATAATGATTTTTTTAATAATAAAAATCAGTCAAGATTTGAGAATAATGATTAATTATTAATTTTATTTGGAAGAATAGAAATGAAAGATTAATAATTAATTTTTAACCATAAGAATAAAAATTAAAGCTTTACGATTTTTTTTTCTGATCAGATGAGATGCGAATGGGTTCTCAAACGCTTATGAGAAGGGGATTTCAAAAAATGTCGTAATTCATAATTTTCTTTTAACAAGTTGAAGCATTTCGTCTTCTGACCACTCCATTTCTTACAACTAATTTATTAAAAAACCAACAAAAAATAGGAAAACTGAAAAAAAAAAATTGGAAAACTGAAAAATTAGGAACACGGAACGTGAAAAAATGGAAAAAAATGAGTGAATTCTAAGCGGAGCGCATGAATTCCGAGAACGAAACAAAATGGTCTGCTAGGAAAGACAACGAACCCGGAACTACAGGACCCATGGAAATACGCTGCGCCGCGGCCACTCAGTTCGTGATACTCGCCGAGAAGGTAGTTTTTACTTACTCTGGTGTGGTTTTGCTAGTTAATACATGGATATATCACGGAGAGAGGAGTGTGGAATGTTAGCATGGAACCAATCGTCCACAAATAGCATGAAGTGGAAAAGAAACGCCAAATTTCCTGATTCTAATCAATGTACTGACAGGCATACTTACGATTTTATTAATATAGATATTAGGTGCGGCCGATATTGTTGAGGTTTCCCACTGGTGCTCCATATCACCCCGTAAGTTTTTTCACATTTTTGCTACTTCATAGTTTATCAAGTGCCACGAATTCGGGCAGACATTTCCTAATCTGACCCTTTGACGACTTTATGAATGTTTCGGGACAGTCTGTCCCCGAATATTTATTATTCTAAGCCTCGACATACCATGAGGTCGGTGCGATCAGTTTGTTTTGTAACCTGCAAGGAGTTGATAAGTGACACTGATATTTTATAACTTGCGACGGCTTCTGTGCTGGTTCATACCACGTAAAATGTGCGCAGTTAAAGGGAGAG
Source organism: Adelphocoris suturalis (assembly GCA_030762985.1). Lineage (NCBI taxonomy): Eukaryota > Metazoa > Arthropoda > Insecta > Hemiptera > Miridae > Adelphocoris > Adelphocoris suturalis. Next base: position 73,065,111 of record CM061041.1, on the reverse strand, counting down.
GAAATAGAAGCCTCTAAACAAGAGTCTAGGAGACACTTTTTGTTGCAGATAAGTTGTAGAATCGATCTCCGAACTTTGGCGAGTAGTGTCTGTTACACCCCGTAGAAAGAGAGGGAAAGATCGTTATTCCGCCGTCCCTCCTTTTTCGGGGGCGGACAAATATTAATTTGATCGACCGAAAAACCGCCCCCGGAAACTCGGCCGTTCCGGAATGAAAAACAAGCAAACGTGTTATCCTACGACGATTGGAAAATTCAAGAGAGGAAAATGATAACAAAAATATATGATGCGGTGACGAATAGGGAAAAGGACGAAGTAGGGATAGTAGTTGTAGAGGGGTTCAGGTAACAGTAGAAGTACTTTTACGGAAAGTACCAGAAGTAATATTTATATTACCGGAGGCAAACAATATTTTGGTTAGTGATAGTATGTTGACCGAAGAGAGAATGGCGGCTTCAGACAAGTTGAATTGAATCTCATATTGGTAACCATGTGCTGTAGGAATCTCCTGATCTAGAAAATGACTTCTAAACAACTACATTAGTATCATAATGTTCTTCTTCTTCTTCTTCATATTAATTAAGTAAAGTGTCTGTAGGTACGTACCTCTTTAACTTTTGAACGGATTGACCGATTTGCGCGATTCTTTTTTTAATATGACTAGTCACTTCCGGTGCAAAATATAGGCCACATCAAAATCGCGCAACCCTTGCTCAGTAAGGGGTGGTATTGAGGGGTGGGGGGTAGACAAACCGGAAAATCCGTGTGTGGGCTCAAACGAAAGTCCACGACTAGGGGGTTTCAATTCCAGCAATCGAGCAACATCCCCTACACACGTTAAACCTACTCTTAGGGATCTACTGTTTGCGAACGAAGCGAGCAACTTAATGGGGGGTCCGGGGGGGCTTGCCCCTCGGCTGGACGTGGAGGCAAGCGAAGCGAGCCGGAGCGGCTAGTTATATTAATAAAGTAAAGTGTCTGTTTGTGGGTACCTCCATAACTTTTGAACGGATTGACCGATTTGCGCGATTATTTTTTTAATATGACCAGCCACTTTCGGCGCAAAATATAGGCCACATAAAAATTGCGCAACCCTGCTCACTCAGGGGTGGTTGTGAGGGGTAGAAAAACTGGAAAATCTGTGTGTGGGCTCAAACGATAGTCCACGACTAAGGGGGTTTCAATTGCAGCTACCATAAATAAGAAAATCCCCTACACACGTTAAACCTACCCTTAGGAATCTACCGTTTGCGAACGAAGTGAGGATCATACCCATTGTAATACATCTGAATGGGGGGTAAAAGACCATCGCATGTACACAGCTACACCTTGAGAGCGAAGCGAGCCGGAGCGCCTAGTTACTAACAAGAATACAGTAGTTACTAGTAAGAATATACAGCAATTATATAAATAAAGTTACCTACTAGTTGATTCAACGAACTTGAATGAAATTCTCAATTAATTGTAAAACGGACATAAATACCCTTGTTTCGGTAACAATGCGTCGCTTTGAGGGGGATGGGGGGCTATTTGGAAGTCTAATCCTAATAAAATCCTGACTTTCCCAACTCCAGGTACCAGGTATTTATAAAAGACTTGAGTTATTATGCATTTTGTGCATGAAAGTGGCATTTTTCGTTTGAATTTTTACGATTGTTCTCAATTTTTCCCATTTTTGTCATATCTTGAAAACCAGTTATGATAGGAAATTGAACTTGATGGCGTTCTACTCGATAATCGGTGTAGTTTTAGTTTCACCCAAAAACATTTTTCATACTCATCCGAATCCACCCAGTAGTTCAATAGAGAACATTCAATAGTTGAAACATATGTAAGACAGTTTAAAGGCTACAATGACTGATGAGTGTCTACGTCTATTGTTCCAAATGCGTAGGAATGGCAGAAAAAAAAATATATATATATCGAGACTTCTCGGAATTACCCTTCTCTCATAAGCCCCCTCCACCGATAGTCAATTTCTGGTCTTTTCTGTTGTATGTTATATACCCGAATTTACTATAGACTACTATTTCTATAGTATGGGGATTGATGATCCCCCAATCATTTTTACGTTCACTGAGGTAAAATAGATCAGAATGTTGTGTATAGTTTGGTGGTCTGGATGCTCACAAGCTCGCATCTTAAAAATACATAACATCAAGTAGTCAATCCCTTAGTAAAAATGCAGATTAGTTGGACATACAGGTCAGAATGAACGAATGTAAGAGAATTAACGGAAACATGCAGGGATATAACAGGAAAGGCCCTAAATTTCCAACCTAAAACTTTCAGCATAAAATTTGAAACCCCTGACATAATTTTCTAAAACTAGAAATAATTCATAATTGAACAAAAAAGATCACGAAAATTTAACAAGGATAGTTAAAACATCATGAGTTATTACTATTACCACGTCCATTCACCCCCTTCCATAATGAAATTTTGAACTCCTGATATACCTTCCAAAACTAAACCAAATTCAAACTTGAAAGAAAAAAAAAAATCACGAAAATCTGATGAGATCAGTATAGTTAAAATATAAAGATTTATTACAATTACCCCCCCCCCCCCATTCACCCTCTTCTCAAATGAAATTTGAAACCTGATATACAATCCAAAACTCGACCAAATTCATAATTGAACGGGAAAAAAATAATAATAATAATAATAACCACGAAAATCGGACGAGAATTGTTGAAACATCCATGATTTATCAGCATTAACCCCTCCATTTACCTTCTCCAATGATAAAATATTTATTTGAAACTTCTGAAATACGTTCCAAAATTATATCCAATTCGTAACAAAATAAGAATTACGGAAATTGATCGAGATTTGTAGCTTGGGCAGCGTTTGAAATAATCTGTAATTATCGCCTCCACCCACCACCTTGACAGCAAATCCGAAATTCCCAAGGTTTCTTGCACATGTAGACTCAAATTGGAATCAAAGCTAATACTGCCGTCCTTAGTAAGAACGTCCTAAGTCCATTTTTGAGCTTTTTGAGATAAGGACATGATGTAGAAGAACTCCATTAGGCGCACCTTTTGAACTAATCTAGAACGTCCTAAGTCCATGAGAAATGCCTTAAAAATCGCTTTGTCCTAAGTCTTTTACGCACGTTTAGGTTAACATACTAGGCTACAACGTCCCAAGTGAGTCGTACAACGCTAAAACGTCCTATACGGAGAGAAAATATGGAGTTAGGACAGTCTAGCTTAGTACAACTGAAATGGTTTTGTGACTGGCACTAGGCCTAGTGTCCTGTGTTGTCGAATAATATAAATAGGACGCCTACTCGAGAAGACAGAAAGTTTCATTCTACCACTTTGTCTAGGTTCATGATACTGGGAAGAGTTGTAGGTATCTCAAAATAACAATCGCAGTGCTCAACATGGCACAAGGCCAAGACAACTACATTTATTAAGTAGACCTACCTAACTTTGTGATAGTGGTGCTTTAAATACTTGATCAGGCTGAAATTTGTCTCAATGTTTAACATAGGTACAGATTTTTTGAGTAAGTGGAAGGTACCTATGTGATGCCTACTTAAAATATTGAGATGTTAGTGATGATAGCAACAAGCTGTGAAATAAGTAAATAATGATTGTTTGCTCAAAAACTGAAATTTGTCATATGCAGTTCGTTACTGATGTTTGGCACTCTAATTTTTCCTTCGTGTTGACTGTGATTTAACTTGTGCTTTGGTAGGTATTCTTGATAACTTCGTTTTTGACATTGAAAATGTCTTAGTAGACGGGTCAACCGTAAATTTTGTTACATAAACAAAAAAACGGCACGCAACCTATAAACAAGTTAGGTATTGATATGATAACAGTTGTAGTTATGGTACTTTTCCGCAACATGCAATCAAAAAAATCATATGATGTTCGGTTTGAGAAATAAGTACGAGTTGTCACTACTAAGTTTCATGTGAAGCACTGTTCAGGAAAAATGATTATTTTATGTTTTCTAATTGTTATTTTATTTAAAACAATAAAAAACATTGAAATTACTGAGACATTTTCAATGCTCATAGCTCTTCTCTCATAAGAGAGAAAGTACGAGCGGCCTGTCGCATTTTTTTCTTTCTTCTGTGCAGTAATTTGTAATTTAAATGTTACCAAGGTGTTTTTTTTTTTTTTTTTTTTTAATAAATAAAGTTGTTCATTTTTTTAAATGGAATATCGGGGTTTTCTTAATTTATTCTCAACTCATTTTATTGACATAATTTCATGGACATAGGACGTTGTAAGCTAGCATCATACAAGGTCATGCTGTCCTAAGTGCAGGGCTACTAGGCTAAAAAGTCCTATGTCCGTGCAATTAGCTAAACCCACCAATTATCGCCCAGATAATAAAGTTCTCAAGGTTTGGTTATTGAATTAAAAAATAGGGACATATATTTGAAAGATAATGGTGAAAAAAGGATACTTCTAGCTTGAACTGTGTGGATGGCACAGATGATTTCACTAGAACTAATAAGAACCACGAACATTGAGGGCATGAGTAGGATAGAAAGACTTGGAACTCAACGGGGGTTTGCCCCCCTGCATCACTCGGATTTTACTATTTAGAGACTCTTTAAATGGAAATTCGTGAATCAGATCAAAAGCTGCGTATTAAAATTCTCGATTCAGATTTTTAAAAAACGGATCACGTTGCATGCCTACAAAAAAAAAACCCACATGAAACTTTCATGACTATCTCCGTTTGTTTGTCTCGTGGTCCTGTAGAACCTGGATGAGTGGTTCAACCTGGTTAATCGGTTCAACCTGGGTAATTGGTTCAACCTGGATAAGCGGTTTTACCTGGATAAATTAATTGACCTGGTTAAGTGGTTCAACTAGGTTTGCTCGTCCTGCGGTCCGGCGAAAATGAGGACCTGCGGTCTAGCAAAAATGCAAATTATGGGCCATCCTGAAGGCTTGAAACATGTGAGAAAAAGTCGATTTTCTATTGCAACCAATAAATAAAAATTATGTGTCATGTTTTCTCTCGTCGCAATTTTGCTAATAAAAAGCAAATTTCCTCCACCTAGGTCTATTAGGAGGGAAATGAGCTCCCGAGCTCACTCAGCTGATCTGAATGGTTCCTCACTTTATCAATCGTACACAGCAGGCCTACAGATGATCAGTTCCAAATTTCAGTCTTCTATTACAACTCTATAGCCTCCAATTTGAACTCTATTGCAACTTCAAAAACTGCTGCTTTTGGACTGTGTGCCATCAGATTCAATGCAAAGAAGTGTCTAATACCACGAGTGGATGAACCTGGTGTGATATAGGTAGGTACAAGGAGAGCCTGTTTACAATCAATGGTGGTTTTCATTGCACAAATATCTTCACCACCATCATGCACTGTGGAAAAACGCTCCAAAGTTATTTCTCCGTTATTAAACTTTAGTGTCCAATAGGCTCATTTTAAAGTTTTAGCTTCATAGGACGAATAGCACAGAAATTAGGAACCTGCAGATTAGGAGGTACCGCACTATGAAATTCTATTGTACCTGTCGAATACTCATTTCAGCTTCAAACATTAAACGGTATAGAAATTAGGTCACAAACTCAATCAACAGATTATGGTGGTTCTGCACGTTGAAATTATATTCTCCCAGTCTCATGCAGGCCCTGTTTCAAATTTCCGCTTCAGAGATTGAAGACCAAAGAAAAAGCTTTAGGAACCAATACCTACTGCCTAACAAGTACCTAATACTCAATTGTACCTACCATGTACTTAGTGTCTTCTTTTTGCATTATTATTCATTATGGTAACTTAGCAATATTAGTTTATAAAGCAGCGTAATAAATTATCTTTTCTTGACATTACAGCAACTTATTAGAGAACATGAGATGTTTTGATAAAGTGAGAGCATTCCAAAAAGTGGTGAACGATTTTCCTGCTATGAAAAATACTAGTTACACTTCCCTAGCAACGCAATGGTTGTTTCGCGATTTATTTTCAAGCACAAAACCCAGCGGTAAAACAATGATACGTGTTAAAAAGTCTGTGTGTATACAAAGTGCTCACGTTCCGGAATAATTCAGCAAAAATGTAATGCGTAAAATTGCTTATCTGGTCATGATGGATGACTGGATTTTTTCCATTTCCTCCCTATTTTAGGTTGAGGCCGTGTGGCCTTCAGCGGAGCCCCAGATCAAGACCCTCATCTCGAGAAAACGGATCGGCCCTTGACATTTAGAAAACATCATCCCTTCAATCCATCTCGTTTCGCCCGGCAAAGGACTCGTGTTCTCCTTTTCAGAGTGGCCTTTGATAAGTGTGGCTCCGAGAGAAAAGAAGCGGAAAGGCCGCACAAGGGAAAAACGAGAGATGCTGAAGGAGGAAAGGCCTTCTTTACGATCGGCGCTAATGGGTAGTATTTGCTGCTGGGCTAAGTGTACCAGTGCTTGAGCGCTCCTTCTGCCGCCCTGGCTTGCTTGAAAACGACGGAGTTATTTAAACGGGATCTGCTTGGCTCAGCAGCCCTCCCGGGGAGAAACAAATGACATCCCGTATTTCGGCTTATTAAATCAGAGTTCCACCCGGAGGAGTCTCACTTCACGGTTGTTTGTTCCTGCGTCGAATTTCATTAACCAGCTTCGAAACTCCGGGAGGTCTACAGTTGGCATCTCCTTCCTTTCTCTCATTCGAGAGCAAATATTTGACGAGGCTTATGAAAATCAAAGGGCGTAATAAAGCAGCGAGGTGAGGAACCCAATAAGCAAGCTGAGACTCAGTTAAGTCCGTATTTAGCTGATTCTTGTAAGTTTATACTGTTATAACTTAAGTTATACATATTGAATTGGAGATTGGGTCTTATATTTGGGTCTAATCACTTTACTTTGAATTTACCATATTCAATTACGAGTATAACGCTACTGTAATGTTTGTAATTTTTGGTAGGTAAGCTTTTAAGTTTGAAGTAAGTACAAAATTAGTGGGGGGAGGGTTTAACTAACTTGTTTTACGCTTAAAAACACATCAAATTGAGCATAACAAATGAACTGAAAAATTTGTGAGTTAAAGTGTACCTAAATCTCTATTATAACGGAGTTGGGGAGATCTGCAAGTGTTGTCATGCGATTTAGCGTGAAAAAATACGTAGAAACCGCCCCCAAACTTAATTTTTATTTTAAGGGTCATTTTTCGCAAAAACCATCGATTTCACAGAAAAAGCATGTTTTTAACATAAAAACATACTTTTCTCCATCAATCCGAAAAGTAAAATACAATTTGATTATGCCGTTGGAAAGTTGAAATTTGGACCGAGATTTTCCTGCAACGTGAATTCAGGGATTATGTATGCCGTCCAGTGATTTAAAAAACACAAGATTTTCAAGTTTCGACAATTCTTTCATTGTGGCGTGGACTTGTGACTACTAAATCCGCATATTTTTACACAATGGGTAGCCTATCCGAAAGAAAATTTAACGTTCTTTCCAACGGTATCCTCAAACTTGAGTTTACTCAATATGGAAGGGAGTTATAGACGATTTTTTTAATGTAAGGTTGAAAACACGGAAGTACCCTTAAATCGAGAATAACTCGAATACAATGTGTTCAGGCCGACTCCTTCCCTTTCACCTTTATCTTCTAACACTTTATCAGTGAGGATTAGGACGTGCGTGTTGTTCGGATCATGTAGTGGGGATTCGTCGCGTGGGGGACCTTCCATAGGGTTCTCAGTCAGTTCTCGTTTTCATGCGCTCTGAAGCAGTCTCCATCTTCATTCAACCTTCTTTTCTGGCCACACAACGCATTTCACGGGGCCGTCAGCATCCTAGCGGCGAATCGCCATCTTTGGGTCTTCAGAATTCCGTATTTTCTATTGAATTCAACTATCCATTCCTGGAATGTAGGTATCTGGATTTCTTGAGCAGACGTCTCGTACCTATATTTCCAGATCTACATACTTTTCTCTTGTTTTCAGCTCCAGCTACGCTGGAGCACCTCTCATCTTACCCTGAACCTCTGCATAAGTCTCCCACCGCTTATCACACCTTCTACTCGACTCGACAAACATCGTCGTTCAGGTGATCAGACCGTCCATTTGGGTAAATTTTGGGCAGGAAGTCAAGGAATGTAAGGGACCTTTCATTAGCATCGGAGCGTGCTTCCATACTTTAAGCTGGAAACCAGATTCCATAAACTTCATTGATTGCCGACATCACCTCACAACAAAAGCCTTTTCTTCAGTCCGTTTGAATTTTACGCAAATATACTATGAAAGTTTTCTTTTCTTGTTCACCTTATTTTAGGACAAAGGAGCTCCTTCTAGGTTATTAATTACTTTCTTTTGTCACATTGGTTCATTTAAATCACCGAAGAATACATTTATTTTTATACATTACATATTCACATTTATTGATAGTTTCATTTACTATTAGTAATTATTTATTTACATATATGTATATATATATATATATATATATATATATATATATATATATATATATATATATATATATATATTGTCCAAATTGTGCAGCATGTAATGTACATATATACGCAAATTTATAATTTTTTGCGTTATAGATCTAACGTATATATAACGTTTTATGTGTTTCATGCTTGCATGCTGCTCGATTGGGTCTGTTTCCTTCCAACAACCAGAACGATGAACACAGGGTATTTTGATGATTCTCAATCTGAATGCATATTCATGAAAACCAAACTACGGGTATATTCATGACGATGTGAACGGCTTGGATGAATTCGGGGATTCCGGGAGAGAATGCGGTGGAAGCGGTGCGCGATGAAATGTCAATCTATCACGCTCAAGCAGCTCCCGCGTTACTGATGGAAGCACTAAATGAATCTTCGGGACCGAACGTCGAAAAAAGGGGAAAAATCCAGTAGTATTTGTGAATAGAACGAAAAAATCGCGATTCCTCTCGGGTGTAAAAACGAGATTTTTCTCTTTCACATTCCGTTTCCCGGCTTCCGACGAGGTGGTGGGGGCGGTAAAATCTCCTGGAAAATGGTGTTTTCATTCGGGTTAAGGTTTAGGAACGGGGAACGAGAAAAGGTGTGCGAAAAACCGGTCGTACGTGAGGTGTGCGCGGATTGGTTAATATGCCGTGCTCCCCGCCTCGCTTCCCACACATGTATGGTCGTAACGCTGTTCTGCGGAATAAGTGATTTCCTACTGCAGAAATCCTCACCTTTCCCTCCGCCATAGATTGAATCGATAAGAAAACAGTAGTTCGGAGGGTAAATCTTGTGTGATGCTCGAATCGGTGAGTTTTCCGATCAACGCGTGATTTCGTAGTTTGGTTTACTTTAGCACGACGTCGACGTGTTGACTAACGATTCATGGGCGAATAACGTGATTTGGTGCAGGGGACGTGACTTTACTGTGAGTTGCTAACCAAGCGTTGAGAAAGGTTTATGTAAGTGCTGAACACAAATAGTGCGACAATAGAAATAGAGAACTAGAGAAAAGAGAGAGATAGATATATAGATAGATAGATAGAGAGAGAGAGAGAGAGAGAGAGAGAGAGAGAGAGAGAGAGAGAGAGAGAGAGAGAGAGAGAGAGAGAGAGAGAGATCAATTGAAATATTTATCAATGAAAGCAACACAAGGGTTATTAAAATTTATTTACTTCGTTGAATCATTACAACACATTAGATGATATCATTTGTAGCAATCATCACTTCTATTACCTTAGGTTTATATTCACCACTTGCCAATCAATTTCATTTCTTTCCCAAAAAGAGGTTAACGTTTCCATCTTCATTAGGCACATTTTGATGAAAATCATAAAAAACAAAAATTGCTTAAGAACTCCTCAGCTTTCCTTCTCCATAGATTGAATCGATGGGAAAACCGTAGTTCGGAGGGTAAATCTTGTGGTTTTGATGCTCGAATCGGTGAGTTTTTCGATCAACGCGTGTTTCGTAGTTTTTTTTTTTTTTTCAGCACGACGCCGAAGTGTTGACTAACGATTCATGGGCGAATAACATGATTTGGTGCAGGGGACGTGACTTTATTGTGAGTTGCTATAACCAAGCGTTGAGAAAGGTTTAGGTAAGTGCTGAACACGAATAGTGCGACAATAGAAATAGAGAACCAGAGAAAAGAGAATGAGAGAGAGAGAGAGAGAGAGAGAGAGAGAGAGAGAGAGAGAGAGAGAGAGAGAGAGGGGGAAGAGAGATATTGATTGATTGATTGTTTATTTATTAATCTGTACAAAAATAGGACCTATTGCTCCTTTCTTACTTTTTGACAGAATATACTAATATATAAATGAAAATAAAAAAGTCAGACTCTTAATACTATTTCATTTTTTTTTTAATAAATAAATAAAAACAGGATGTCTTAAGCTGCGCCTAATCTAACATAAGTTATACTTCAGTTCGCATTGAAAAACTAAAAATCAATATTTTTTATAAAAGGTAATCATGTATGAAACACCAATGGATTGATTCTGAGATTTACCAAGTTGAAAGTATAAAACGACACAACATGAAGGTACAACTCAATTGAAAATTGTACAAAAAAAAAAAAAAAAAAAAAAAAAAAAAAAAAAAAAAAAAAAAAAAAAAAAAAAAAAAAAAATCGGTAGGTACTTATTAGGCCTAAATAATAACAATTATTCAATAAACTGAAAATTTTTACCATTCGCGCACTATCCATATTTCACCATATTTCAAAAGTAATTTCTCTTTCAGACGTTTCTTAAAATTAATGAGTGAAATCGCTAGGTCAAAAATCTCGCTGTTATCATTAAACAAGCGTGCACTCATCACGTGAAATGACCTACTATATATACCAGTCCTATGATTAGGAATTTGAATCAAATCTAACGCATTGCAAGTGTTTATACTGTGCACTTGACCCATGAATTTAAATTTTGAACAATAGTGTACTTTTCGAAACTCACGCCATTCCTTTACCTTCAACCATTTGTTTCTCTTATAATATATTGAGTTACGTGTTCGAAAATAGGGGTTCTAAAAATAAACCTCATACAGTCGTTCTGAGCCAGCTGTAATTTATCCTACATTTCGCATGTCATGTCGCTATAATACTACTGTAATCTATTACCTATCGGAAATAGCAACGATTGCACGAGTTTCTGTCTAATATCCTGAGGAAAATGATAAGCTAGCCACCTTAATTGACACAAGCCTTTGGACACCTTGTTACAAACTGCTGTAATTCGTTCTTTCCATTTCAGTCCGTCACCAACCATCAAGCCAAGATTCTTTAAACATTTTTCATTTTTAATTTGCTTAGATTCGATCATAACAGGAGGAATGCTATCTAAATCAATTTTTACTAAGGTTCCCTACAGTACCCATGAGCATAACCTTAAATTTCGTTGGGTTTATTGCTATGCAATGTTGCTTACACCGTTTTACCAGTCGACACAAATCGTCATTTAGCAATGAAACACCAGATGAAATATTTGTTGGATCTACATGCACGAAAATCTGCAAATCGTCAGCATATAGCTGGTATTCACAATACTGAGAGAGAGAGAGAGAGAGAGAGAGAGAGAGAGAGAGAGAGAGAGAGAGAGAGAGAGAGAGAGAGAGAGAGAGAGAGAGAGAGAGAGAGAGAGAGAGAGAGAGAGAGAGAGAGAGAGAGAGAGAGAGAGAGAGAGAGAGAGAGAGAGAGAGAGAGAGAGAGAGAGAGAGAAATCAATTGGAATATTTATTAATTAAATCAGACAACCATTCCCACAGTAACTATGAAAGGGTTATTACAATTTAGGTACCTCGTGGAATCATTACAATACATTACATGATAGTAAACATTAGGTAACAATCATCTCTCTTATTACCTTAAGTTTCTACCCACTAATTTCCAATCAAGTTCATTGCTTTCCCAAAAAATGAGATTCAAATGGCTAAATGTAGTTCACGTTTTTATGTTCATTAGTTGAGTTTTGATTAAATTACTAAAATGATAATAATAATAAATGAATTAAAAGTTAGAGATAAAGATATAGGAGAAATAGTTGCCTTATCCTTTGTCATGAGGCCTTTTAAATAATTTTAATAAATACTGACCGGAAATCACTCACCCTTTGGTAACTCTGGCACAGATGAGTCACTTACCTGGAACAAAATAAAGAGATTGATAGAATGAAACTGTAATAAGTTCATTAAAGCACCAGACACCTATCAAGGATCTGAAATCTAATCGCATATCGTCATCTTTCCCAATAAAGGTTTATGATTCTTGTTATATGGCTTTTACGCTCACCCCCGACCCCTCCGCGAGAGATTTTGCGGTGTATCCTATCACTAGTATGTCAAGTTGTTCCATTTATTTATCACCAGCGCAACGACTCACCACCAGCCCAATGAAATCATCAGAAATTAACAAACGGTTCAATCATGTTCGCAATATCAATTATTGAGAATGATCATTTGTGTGCAAACAATTATTCAAGTAGCCATGCTCATAACAGCTTGTTGGTCACGCACATCGTAGTAGCTAACATAATGTCGTTGGATAAATTGAGAGCTTTCGAACGAATGGTCAACGAATTTCGCGGGATGGAAAATGACGAAGTACCATTTCCCTAGCAACGACTCGGTTGTAAGCGGAAACCATCTGGAATGGTTAACACATTTTCGTTACATAAACGTTTAGTTTTCGGTTGGATATGCCAAGGCTAAAACACATTCTGTGTCAAAACAAGTTAGTTTTAAGTTTTAGCATGAATATGCTTTAGCCATGAACTATGAACCGAAAAACGTCATGTAGTTTTGTATCTAGCGAGGTGATAAACACCCATTGATAGTGAAATTAATAGCAGCTACTTTGTTCGTATTAAAATAATTTTTTATTACCAATCTGGATATAAAAAAGGTTTCAGCACAAAAACAGCTCTAACATGTGTAGTTGACCAGATACGTAGAAATATTGACGATAGAAAAGTTTTAATATATTTTTGTTAGATTTTGTTCGTGCGTTTGAATCTGTTAGGCAAGAATTATTGATTGAAATACTTAAAAGTTTGAATATGGAAGATCGTACGGTCAAATGGTTTGAATCCTACTTATTTAATAGAAAGCAAAGGGTTAAAACACCTGATGGAGAATGCTCCGAGTGGAGAAACATTGAAACAGAATACCGCAGGGTTCCGTTCTATCGTCTATCTGCTTTGTAATTTACATAAATAAGGTCGCTGAAAACTTAGGAAAACATTGTGATCTACGATACATGCTTTATGCAGACGACCTTCAAATTTATGCGTCAACTTATATTGATAATTTGAATACATTGATAGATAATTTAAATAGGGAAATAACCTCTTTGTCAAACTGGTGCTACGATCACGGTCTGAAGTTGAACCCTTTAAAATGTAAAACAATGATTCTAGGAAGTTCCAGGATGCTGAATTTAGTAGACGTTGGAACTATTGGCAGATTGTTGATACATGGAATGCAACTAGAATTTCTAGAAGAAGTACCGAATTTGGGTGTACATCTACAGCCAAATTTGTCTTGGGATCCACAAATGACAGAAATCCGCAATAAAACATTTAAAGCTCTACATCAATTGAAAAAATTTGCATTCCATTTCCCCCAATTTGTTAAATCAAGACTTGTTGAAGCACTAATATTAGCGAATTTTGATTATGCCTCAGCATTGTTCACGACAATGCATGAAACCTACAATAATGCCCTTCAAAAAGCTTTGAATGCAACTGTTTGTTTTATTTTTGAATTAAATTATGATGAGCATATAAACTCATATTTTGAAAAATTAGAATGGCTGAAAGTTCAAGAAAAACAAAAATTAAATGTTGCCGCTCTGTCTTATCAAGTTTTACGATCCCAACAGCCATTGTATTTATTTGAAAATTTTAAAAGAGTATCCGAAATAAGATGTCATCCAATTCAATCCCGTTTCGCTAGTCAACAATTAAGAATTCCAATCCATAGAACCAAAGCTTTTAGTAAATCTTTTGTTTTAGAGGCAACAAGAATTTATAACGAAAATATATTAATGTTCATTGAATCCGAATCGATTAAGAAAATTAAAAATATGTACACAAAACGTTTACTAGATATAACACTACTAGTTTACTAGAAAAGAATATAGAACTCGTTGTAAGAAGAAAATTATTATTTTATATTTTTCAAGATAAACCTGACATTTGGTAATTTTGGTAATTTTTTAATATTTGGAAGAGTGGGCCAATGGGTCCAAAAATGTACAGATAAGTAAATAAACAATTCAATCTCTCTCTCTCTCTCTCTCTTTCTCTCTCTCTCTCTCACACACACTCTTCCCCTCAGTCTCTTGGTATGAAGTTTTTACTCCTTTAATTCACGATAGTAATCGAATAAAGGTTATATAAGTCTTTCAAAGGTAAAGTATTGAGTAAAAATCCGTTCAAGCGCTATGTTTACAATAGATACGGAAAACAAGCTGTTGTACTGAGAGAATCTGCCAAAGTCTATTATCGGAAACGTAGAGCCGGTAGTTCCTTATTTAAGCGGTAGGTACTCAGAGAAGCTCACTTCGTCCATTATTCGACGCCACTTCAATCAGTCGGGACGACGTGGACGGGACCCTCTCGCAAAACTATTTGAACCTGCGAGCTGGGTCGAGTTACCGGCGAGAACGGATGTTGAATATTGTAGGAGCAATCATCCCTTTCCGCGAACCCGAGTTGAGAACATGTTTCTACACCAGCCAACCCTCCTGGAACATCTTCACACAACTTTCCGAAAGTACGTACCTACCACCACGTGAAAAATACTAGTCGGCATAGAATCAACAGTTCAGATTGTTACTTCCACAAAGTACATAGCTGGTTATTTGATATGATGAAGCAAATATCTTGCGTTGGAGTTGCAGAAACCCATTCCAATGAAGAAAACGAATGTTAATGAAGGACGCTGATTACTTCCACAAAATATATAGTTACAATGTTAGATTAATTTCGATGGTTGGATCACATTGAATCAATGATTCGATTGATGCGGGTTGGAGCCACTTTAGTGGCGGATTATTAAGGTGATGTTGACTGACGGCCAGCACTTTATTCTTACAGTTATTGTTTTTTCTATGTATCTTATGGCTACAATTTTACTTGAAGAGATAGCTGATTTCATGTTCTCTCAAATAGTTGACAATATTCCTACACCTTGGTGTTTTTAAAAATATACTTGATTTGATTTGATCATCAGTGATCAAACTTCATTTAACTTATTGTATATTTCTGATGATAACCTGACCGTTCAAATCAATATCAATCTAACATTGCAACGCTTAATATGGTAACGGTTATTTCGAGGACGGACAACTTTCTCCATTGGTCATCTGAAATATAGAACTGAGGTACTCCTCGTAAAATCTAGCGTTTGCGGCTTTCTCTACCCAATCATTAAAGCACGACCAGTAACAACTCATATATTATTGATAATAATTATAGCATTTGTAATAAATAATTTTTACCTACCACCTTCCAAAAGTAACGTTATCGTGGCGCTTACTTATTCTAAGAGATTTCCATGTAAATCGCGTTAGGGGCACCCAAAATCGAAACTTTATCTTTATGACAACGTCACTAGTAATAGTTATTAGTCATTCATCAAGATATTGTATTCCCCGAGTAAACTGCTCCGTCCACAATCTCAATCAGTGCGTCAGCCAATCTTTACTTTCTGGGAGCCCTATGCAGGCAAGATGATTCAGATTACAGCCAAGCACAGCAAACCTAAAGGGTTATTGCCGCTAGTAGTAATAGTGAAGTTATCATTTACGTAACTTTGAGAAATCTGGCGTCACTAGCAAGTCGCGTACCGTGCAAAGATATCGTCATCAGTCCGTCAAAATAGTAATCCCAGTGTACTCCCAGCACTGTTTTGACGGCCTGATGATGATGTCATTGCAAAGAAAGCACTCGCCTCCGGTACTCGATTTGCTAGTGACGACGGATTTCTCCGAAAGGTACTTAATGATGAGCACATCAAAGTCCACATCCATCATCTAGCCTTGCGCGTTCCTTTATTTCGCGTCCTACCTTGCATCTTCCACTACATTGTAATATGACATTTGGGGCGAAACTAAAGCATGCAAGAATGTTGAATAAAGCATGAGGCTGTTCACACGCCACCAGATACTCACGTTTCTCCTCCTTTTCTGCCTACTGTAGGACAGTCACAAGAATGCGGTTGTCCGGTCTTTCACACTGACGTCGAACAGCACGACAATTAATATGTACCTGGTTATCATGCTCCCCAGTGTTGGCATAATCTTATCGTCTAATACGAATACGATTGTAATCGCAATAATTATTCGTTGATTCTGAGTCAACTTCGATTATATCGAATCGACGAATAATTATCGCGATTACAATCGTATACGTATTCGACGATACGATAATGCCCAACACTGATGCACCCCAACAAGCGAGAAATCCCTTCGAGGCCGAAAAATCATTAGTTCTTCAAGGAATATATTATTCTATGGATCAATGTGATTGTTTTATTTCGAAAATTTTATACGTATTTCTTCCAAACCTTACACGCAATGAATCTTATTGACCAAAGTATGGAAGGGGTGTGGTAGGGTGTGGCATGTCTTTAACAAACTTGCTACATTTCTCTTTGAAGTCCCCACACGCTTGAGTGTTTATTTATTTATTAATAAGCACGGCTTTCGCCAATCACATAGGAAGTAGAGTAAAAATTATGAAAGGAAAAAAAAAAAAAATAATAACTTCAAACTTGGAATAGAATGAAAAAATACAGAATGGAAAAATAGAAATAAATGCATAATTTGTATGCATCAAATGTAATTCATGAGTAATTCACAAAGCTACTGACACTGACACAAAACACACGTCACTGCGAATGGAGGTAAGAGTCTAGGCTCCTCTTGAGATGCGGAATACCATCGAAGAAAAAGTCAAAATCCACAGTCTGGAGGAGGGCATTAGTTTCACGAGGTATCCGATACATAGGCCTTTGCAGTTGGTAATTGTAGGCAGCAAATGGAACATAAAACAATGAATTGGAACGGGTGGTGTAGCTAGGAATGTGGATATTCACTTTTGAGAGAAGGGATGGGCACTGAATCCCACCATTAAGAAGTTTATGGAAAAATAGGACATCCGCCATGACACGCCGGTCCCTCAACTCAGGTAGATTGTACCTTACTTGTGTTCCAGAAAATAGCCAAAGAAATCTATATGGAAACGAGTTTCATAATCTGGAATTCCAAAATCATTAGCGGCCACCCACAGTTGAACTATTCCAAGGGCGGTAGTTTGGGGTTCTGTAAAGGAAGAATTCTTAGGGGCTGTTAGAAATCGAAGGTTTCTTTTTACCGATCGCTCCGAGAGAGTAACGAAAATGGAGTGACCAGGAGAGGAAGGAACACGAAGAGGGGGGGGGGGGGATATTGTGTTTGTTTGGGAAGCCCGATGCTCCATTTATCAGTGGAAGGCGGTAAACAGGCGCCTCCTATGAGATGTTTCCAATAGCACCGCCTTCCTCGCTGAGAATCCGATGTCAAACCTGGCTTTCACAGCTTTCTATCCTCAAAAATTTCAATTGACGGCCAACTCAAATATGAAAACTCTTTTTTTCAAATTTAGATAATTTCATCAGAACAATTCCGAAAATTAAGAATTTACAGATAATTTCAGGAATGAGGTTTTATAATATAATAAAAACGTTTAAATTACCACTAATTTTATCTAACAAAGTAAAAAAAAATAATAATGATACAATTAAAAAAAAAAAAAAAATTAAATCGTTCAGGTGATCAGGTTGTCATTTGGGTACATTTTGGGCAGGAAGTCGAGGTATGTAAGGGACCTTTCATTGGCATCGGAGCGGGCTTCCATACTTTAAGCTGGAAACCAGATTCCGTAAACTTCATTGATCGCCGACATCACCTCACAAGAATGAATTGTCTTCAGTCTGTTAGAGTTTTACGCAAATTCATTGTAAACGTTTTCTTCTCTTGTTCACCTTATTTTAGGACAAAGGAGCTCCTTCTAGGTTATTGTTTACTTTCTTTTGTCACATTTGTTCATTTAAATCACCGAAGAATACATTTATTTTTAATTGAAAGTTTGAGTTAGGATCATGTTATTTCATTGCCACCTTCCCATGCTCAAACATATAGCGATAGATTTCCATGGAAAACGTTCAGTAAAAGACATTTTAAAAATATCGGTTCCATTAAAGCCGCTGTATTTTATACGGAAATTCGCTAGAACGATCGGAGCGAGAATTATTAAAAAAAAACTGAAGCTTCCTTTTTATCTTGGCTGGCAGAAGCCTCTTCCTCCTTTTTCCTTCTCTATCGATCGACTTGTTGGCTCAAATGATCCGTTTCAATTTTCGAAACTCCGCGGAACCGTCAAATATTAGCTATCGGGGTAAATATTAGCATCGACGGAGGTTGGGGGCCACGTCCTTTGCTGAATGCATTTCGTCCGTACTTTCAAATGCCAGTTTCATTGAGAGATCGGAGTCCCGCTGCGAATCGAAATTAATTCTTAGAGCAACCGAACTTTGTTTGAAGGCGCTTACATGCGCATGATTCCATTTGTCAGCATACACACTTGATCTGTCAGCATTTCCTAAGGGTCAGGTGGGGCTTGTGCGTACCCGTTTTTCATAAATCTGACTTTGTGATGCTACCATTTTCCTCAAACTACTAGTTGAATGTGATCTCACTACGGTTTTATTTATTTATTATTTGTTTTTGACATGGATATTTATGTCTTTGCTCTGGGGGGTCAACCCAAAATTTCCGTGACGCAAAATTTGTGTCACAATTTCAGCGTTTTTCACGTACAACCCAGTCGTTGCTAGGGGAATGGAACTTCCGCAGTTTTCATCGCACAGAAATCGTTCGCCACTCGTTGGAAAGCGCTTGATTTATGTGATAAATGTTCACATCTCAAGCTACCAATTTCCCCCTCCTTACGTACCTGGCTACATTCCTAAACTAAGTTGATTGGACTATAAACAATTTTAATAAGCCGGTTACAATATTCTTAATGTAAAGCAATAGCATCTATAGGAAACATTTTCATCCTCTTGACAACAGTCGACTGTTAACAACAACTCATTGTAGTGGCTTCTCTCCACAGTTATTTTTAACATTTCTATAACTAAACCGTTTTTTGTTGGAATTAGTCGGGATGCGGCCCAGGGACTTGTTTAAAGTTAAAGGATTTGTTTACAACTCTCGAGGACAACCGTCATGAAATCGCCAATCAAAGACATATCCATGTAACATGGTATCTGCTTATAAGCAGATAGTGGAACTCGTTTACGAGTATACTAATTTCTTATTGAACCACGCAATGATGATCATTCATTCATATTGTACCAGAATTGCACTATTATTTTTTGGGACGGGTACGAGCCCCTGGTCACGGAGACCACTATTGGTCTGTTGTGAAAAAAAATTCCCTGTTATCATTTAAGAACCCGTTTTATTGCCTCTTCTCTCACAAAGTTTCCTGAGCAACTTCGCAACAGCTTCCCGGTGTCGGAATCTTGAAGACGCAACAGCAGGACAATCACAGAGGATATTTATGCTACACTGTTTCGACCTCTTCGCAGCAGAGGCGACAATGTGTTGTCCAAGCAGTGCCCAACTTGTTGAGATGGTATCTCAGCGGACAATGGCCAGTGAGAAGACCGACAATGATGCGAAGGTCTTTACGCCTCAGTGACAGAAGAGCTGTAGCTCTTATTCTTGAGATCGTTATTAGCCGCTTGGCTTGCCTTCTGCTTAGGAGTGTTTTGCCAATATTCAGCTCTTTTGCTGTCTTCCCATTTGTTTACCTTTAAAGTAATAAGGCTCTTGGTGATCCGCCAACAAGGTAAGACACCGACCCCTGTTTAGCGAGGCGGTCGGCTTCCTCGTTCCCAACTATCCCCTCATGGCCAGGCACCCAGAGCAAAGTGAGTTTGTTGCCATGGGTGGCGGTCTTGAGAGAGTTGAGACAGTCCCATGTCAGCTTATATGTAATTGAAAAGGCAGATATAACCGTTAAAGCAGCTAAACTATAAATTTGTGCATCTTTGAGTCATTTCCGGGCGATCTCTTGTGCACATATGTCTATGGCATGGGTCTCAGCTTGATAGATGATAGACAGTTTTATTACATACCCCATATCTTTCTATGTCAAAAAACGTGAGGATATTTTAAATTGATAATTCATTGAGAATTAGGAAAAACATAGAAGCATTCAAACTACGCACGTGCTCTCCGATGAGGGATAAGTGCTTACGTAGAGTGAGGCGTTTTTAACTTTCTACCCAAATAATAATAAAAATAAAATGAACCAAAGTAGGTAGATTTCAGGTATAATAAAAAAATTCCTGTTATGCAGCATGCTCGTATGAGCAAATTATCTATGGTATAATGTCAAATTGTATTGAATTTTCGAGCTTTTAGATTGCAAGGAAATTGTCAACTATTAATTTTATGGCAAAAAACGTACCTGTTCAAAATAATAACTTACTATTCAGTTTTTGCTTTTTTTGCAGTTTTTGTCGAGTTATCAGCAAATTTTAATGAAATTTTACTACATTTTTCAGCATACTTTTGTACATACATTTCAGTAAATTCTATTTTATAGTTCATGAACTTTACTTGAGCAATATTCAGCAAAACATATAAAATTAACTGTTTTTAGCCGTTTTTAGCTAGTTTTAGTAATTCTTTTGGCACATTTTCTGAAATGTCATTAATTTATAGTGCTCAAAAAGTACTGGCCAACAAACTCATCATTTCGTTTAGAAAGCTTGATTTTTGGCGCAAGAACGGAATTTTGTTCTTGCTTTCGATGTTTTATTGACGGTTTCAGCTCTTTCATTCTCAAGATTTCGTATCAAGATTCAGTTTCTGATTTTACACGTTTTAAAGATTTGTGTTCTTCACGCCAGAATCTTTTTTGTATGATGTAGAGGTAAGCGGTCGTTGTTTCTTACCTCTGTAACAGAGTTACCTCCTGAGAGGTCCATCAAGCTCCCGTCAGAGCACCAGAGATAGCGCCGTCATCGTTCCGTTAATGAAACAATGGGCGCCGCGGTCTGTTCTCGATCTTATTGACAGCTGAGTTTGGCGTTGGATGGGATCCCAGGCGACTGGGAAACTAACCTTCCCCGAACATGGCTCATTAAAAGCTATTAGTAGGGGTGGTATCTCTCTGACGGGATGCTGTTTACCTCCTCTACCTGATTTGTGAGGATTTAGGCCCCCATTGCACCTCTGGGGGGGGGGGGGGGCACCTAAATTCCTTATATGGTAGCAGAGCGTGGTTCGGATTATGCACCGCTGACGCCTAGTAGTCCAATCCACTATTTTTGGGGCGTTAATGTTTCAGAAGAAACATGGCCCGGGGTTCCAGAAGGAATTCCCATTATCACCCTTTGGTATATAAATAATTTCATTGGTCTTTGACTTATAATTTCTCTCTTTAATTCCCCATTTATATTTTATATATTTTTTAAATTTCATACCACTGAGTATTGCTATATGTCAATACCAGGTTAGTGCATATTTTTTTCGCCACCTGAGTTTTGCTATGATGTCAATTACCAGGTTAGTGCGCCATTTAAGTCCCCATAGTTGGGCAATTTAATTTAAAGTCCCCAATGTTGGGCAAATTAAGTTCTATATATATTTTGATTTCCTAAGGTATAAGTCTCCTTGGTTGAGCATCCGTTTTGTCCCGATTGTTCAATGAATACTTCTTATGAAGATTCATTGACAATCCAGTTTTAATTTCTATTCCCCCATCCCCAAAACGCCAATGCAGCTATTTATGATTGAATGAGCATCAGTTCTCAGCTATTAACTATTCCACCCAGTTAACATACTTGATCTTCAATCAAGTACCTATGTCTTTAAAGGGAGGAGTGTAACAGAGTTACCTCCTGAGAGGTCCATCAAGCTCCCGTCAGAGCACCAAAGATAGCGCCGTCATCGTTCCGTTAATGAAACAATGGGCGCCGCGGTCTGTTCTCGATCTTATTGACAGCTGAGTTTGGCGTTGGATGGAATCCCAGGCGACTGGGAAACTAACCTTCCCCGAACATGGCTCATTAAAAGCTATTAGTAGGGGTGGTATCTCTCTGACGGGATGCCTGTTACCTCCTCTACCTGATTTACGAGGATTTAGGCCCCCATTGCACCTCTGGGGGGGGGGGGGGGGCACCTAAATTCCTTATACCTCATGCTATATTTTGGAAATTGCCTACTGTGAGTTTTTAGTAGTGATTCACTACAAGAGTCACCTTAACGTCTCTATAGGAGTTCTATTTCACTCAGGCTTACGAAAATACTCCGAGAAATCAATGCGATAAGGTTAGCATTCATCGTACTCGCTCTAACAGCTGGTTTTCGTGTTTACGAGAAATACCAATACGATAAACACAAAAACTCTAGAATAGATTGTTATATGATTACCATATTGAAGAATACAGGGGAAAATGTGGATAACTGTAATTTTTTCTCGAAATGAGTTAGTGAAATATTCCTACAGATTTTTGTATGGCGAACACGATAGAAACTTTAGAACTGAGGAAAAACGAGCCCAAAGAGCCGAAACTCGCTGGCGAAAAAAAGTGTACAGGGGAAGAACGGGACTCTTGAGCGCCTGGAAAGTTGAACTTGGACATAAACCATCCCAGACTGAGGTACCATCGGGATACCAGCCTGGACCAGCTCCATTATGATTCCGAATCCTCCAAGAAATAAGAAAAATTTGAAAAAAAGTGTCGCGAAAAATTGTATGACCCCCAGCCAAAAGGCATATCCTCCATATCAAAATCCGTTTGAGTTGTCGGTCTCATATTTTCGCTTCGGCAAAGTTGCTGCTTATTTAGTGTATAAAGAAACGCTTGCATACGAGTCTGCAACACATTGAGACATTTTATGTCTCTAGTTGCAGACTCGCATTCACGCTCTAAGAGCCACTCAGCTGGTCCGGACCCCGGGCATCGTCAAGTAAATGTCCTAAAGAGGCTACATACGAAATTACAGCTTCCTAGAGTGTAATGCATAGAAATTAGGTCTAAGAGTCATTCAGCTGATCCGGACCCTGGGCCTCGTCAAGCAAATGTCAAAAAGAGGCTACATTCGAAATTACAGCTTCCTAGAGTGTAAAGTATAGAAATTAGCTTTAAGAGCCACTCATCTGATCCGGACCCTGGGCATCGTCAAGTAAATGTCCTAAAGAGGCTACATACGAAATTACAGCTTCCTAGAGTGTAAAGCATAGAAATTAGCTTTAAGAGCCACTCATCTGATCCGGACCCTGGGCATGGTCAAGTAAATGTCCTAAAGAGGCTACATACGAAATTACAGCTTCCTATAGCGTAAAGTATAGAAATTACCTATTAAAATGATTTAACCACCGCTTCACAAATCAAACCGTTCTCGCAATATTCGGATCACCTGCTATGAATCAAATCTTCGAAACACCAACTCAATGAAATCATCAGAAATTAACAAGCGGTTGCAATCATGTTCACAATATCAATTATTGAGAATGATCACCTGTGTGTAAACAATTATTCATATAACCATGCTCTTAACTCAGCTTGTTGGCCACGCACTTCGCAGTAGTTAACATAATATGGTTGGATAAATCGAGAGCTTTCGAACGAACGGTCAAAGAATTTTGTGGGATGAAAAACGACGAAGTACCATTTCCCTAGCAACGACTCGGTTGTAAGCGGAAATCATCAAAATATTTGGTAACAAATTTGGTAACGGTTTTCGAGTTATGTGCCACAGCAAAGACAAAATGTCAATTTCGTTACCGAAAATTTTGCAACTGAAATTTTGTTTCGCAAAGGAAAAACCGTCACGCAACCTATAAACAAGTTAAGTGTAGTTATGATTGTGAATACTAGCAACTGTGTACAACTGGCTAGTTCTCGAAACAAAATTCACAAAATGAAGCCGGGAGATACTGCTAGTTTACCATATAGGATCAAATTACTTCTGGGGAAACCATATATGGTTAAAGTGAATATCGATGAGCTCGATGGTCTCACTAATGGTGCTATGGGCACATTGCAAACATAGAATATGGTAATGTACCGAATGATGGAATCAAACGTTTGTGGCTATAATTATGTAGGTATGTCAATATATTTTATGTTTTCTAATTGTTATTTTATTTAAAACAATAAAAATGTAATACAGTCAACTACAGTACAGGCCATGCCTGAATGAATAACAGGTGGTTGGGTTGTTGTCAAGTGAAATGTACATATTAAAAATAAATCATTGTGTGTTTGGACTTGAATGCAATCAGTTTGTAATACGTGGCGACGAAAAAAATAAGAATTCACGCTAATATATTACAGATAAAATGCCAAGAACAAGAAGAAATAATTCGAATGAATCTTTGGATCTAGGAAGAGGAGACAGGGGGAGAGGAACAACGGATGAAAACAGACGTAAAGTTGTGAAGATGGAAGTCCGCCCATTCGATCCAGATTTGGAAAAATCTGAACTGTGGCTGGGAAAAGCATAAACAAGGAGACCTCTGCCGGGCTTTTAGACGCAAGTGTAACTGGTGTGGGAAGGAAAACCATTTTTCAAGGGTTTGTACACGGAAGGACAGAGCTGAAGGGAAAGAGGAGGCTAACCATGGAAGGATGAAGACGAATCAACTGCAAGCGCAACTCGTGAATGACGTGGACACAAACTCTGACAGCGACGAGAAGTCGTCCCTGGGGTGTCGGCAAATTAAAAAAGGTAACAAGGTAATGCTGAATGTACTGGTAAATAATAGACCACTAAAAATGTTGTATGACTCTGGCGCATACCAATCTGTGATTAGTAAGCGGACATGGAACATCATAGGCCGACCAAAATTGAAGCCACATCCCAACTTGATAGCATATACCAACGTAGTGGTAGAAACAATGGGAGTAGGATATGTGCCAGTGGAGGCTTTTGGGATGAAATTGAGGTTACCCGTGATTGTGGTGGAAAAATACGACGTTCCCTTATTTGGTTTAAAGTGGGCCCAGGAATTCAAGGTACCGATGCCAGAGGGTGCAGAGATTTGTGCGATGAAAAGCACAAGGGACAACGAGCAGACAAATGAATTTCCGTTTGAAATAAATGAGTTTATTAAGCAGTATTCAGGTCTTTTTGAGAATTCGAAAGGTACTATAAGAGGTCATAAAATACAGATTAAATTGAAACCAGGGACAGAACCAAAAATGTTTAGGCCAAGAACTGTTCCATTTGCATTGCAAACTGCGGTGGAGCAGGAGCTTGGTCGTCTCTTGTCGGAAGGAATTATTGAACGAGTTGATCCAGCTACAACGTCCATTGAATGGGCAACTCCTTTGGTAATAGCACCAAAACCAAAGGAGTTGCCCATTCAATGGACGTTGTAGCTGGATCAACTCGTTCAATAATTCCTTCCGACAAGAGACGACCAAGCTCCTGCTCCACCGCAGTTTGCAATGCAAATGGAACAACATTAAACATGTAACATACACCCCCTACCATCCGAAAACCAATGGCCTTGCAAAACGAGCAGTACGGACATTCAAGCAACGGTTCGCAGCCTCCAAAAACAGTGGGGAGGATATCAAGACTCGTTTAAATAAGTACCTCACTTCGTATCGAAATTCGGCACATCGCACGACAGGTAGAACCCCGGCTATGATGATGTTTGGGAGACAGCTGAGAACGCGATTATCACTGTTGAAGCCTAACCTCGCAGAACATATGGATCGGAAGCTACAGCAACAACAGCGGGGGCGGGGGTGTTTAAAAGAATTTAACATCGGGGAAATGGTGTAGATAAAACGCCGTAAAGAAGATACATTTTCCCAAGCAATGGTGAAGATGTGGACTGGTCCACTATCGTATGTAGTGCTCCAGAACGGGCAAGAGGTGCGGGTACACACGGACCAAATGTGAAGGGGGGAGAAGATGTAATACAGTCAACTACAGTACAGGTCATGCCTGAATGAATAACAGGTTGTTGTCAAGTGAAATGTATATTAAAAATAAATCATTGTGTGTTTGGACTTGAATGCAATCAGTCTGTAATAAAAAAGCATTGCAATTACTGAGACATTTTCAATGCTCGTAGCTCTTCTCTCATGAGAGAGAAAGTACGAGCCGCCTGCCGCGTTTTTTTTTTTGAATTTTTAAATTCCATACGTAAACAATAGTGGCGTTTTCCATACAAAAAATGCTCTGCAGTACAATTGCGAAAATGACACTTTTTTCCCTTTTCCCCCGTAGTCTTCAATTGTATTTTCGGGAAAAACAGATTACGTCCAGTAATCTCAGAAGAAAACTAAGATCAAGACTTCGTAAATTGTTTTAAGTATTCAAAAAAAAATTCAATATTTTTTAACTAACGATAATAAGAGAAAAATATTTTTTGGCTTGGCTTCATCAATTATTAGGTACCTATGGTATTATTTTATGGGGCGGGGCGTGTGGAAGTTATGTTAAAAATGTTCAAATTGTTCAAAATTGTTTGCTCAAAGTTATTTTAAATAAAAACAATAGGTTTCCCGCATTGCAGCTTCACAAGTTAATTAATGTACCAACTTTTCATCAAATTTTTGACATGGATATGTCTTTACTCTGGGGGGTCAACCAAAAATTTTCGTGACGCAAAAAATATGTCACAATTTCTAATGATGTTCACGTACAACCAATCCGTTGCTAGGGGAATGGAACTTCCGTAGTTTTCATCGCACAGAAATCGTTCGCCACTCGTTGGAAAGCGCTTGATTTATGTGATAAATGTTCACATCTCAAGCTACCAATTTCCCCCTCCTCACGTACCTGGCTACATTCCTAAACTAAGTTGATTGGACTATAAACAATTTTAATAAGCCGGTTACAATATTCTTAACGTAAAGCAGTAGCATCATTTACTCCACTCCATAGGAAACATTATCATCCTCTTGACAACAGTCAACTGTAAACAACAACTCATTGTAGTGGCTTCTCTCCACAATTATTTTCAACATTTCTATGGGTGATATTCTCGAGACTTTTACACTAGCGCATCCTTACATCGAGGCAAGGCGAAATCAAGTTAATTCACCTTGTTGTCATGGTGACGAGTAAACATATGCGAAAATGCGCCATTTGTAGGCACAGCTGGACAACAGCATAACATAGTCTCACCTAGTTCCGAGACAATATTTTCATTATTTGTAATATGCAAGGTGATAAATTGTATGCAAACTACAAGTTATTATCAGGTGTTGACCTCAAACGCTACGAACGCAAGATTTAATCTGTGGGGTAGAGATCCATATGAAATGTGTGTTGGGGAGTTGACATACAAGTGTTCTAGATGATCCAGACTTCAGCCGCAAAGATGTTGTGGATTACCTATCTAGTTTTAGAACTGTTCTTTGAATCAATTGAAACTAAAAATCTTTAGAGTACTGTGAAAGTGGTCTTGTGAAAGGATGTGTTATGAGAGCTCTGTTATGTGGGAATAGTAAGTTGTATCACATGTGGAAAGGTAAGTACCTAGAGGTAAGGTATACCAACATACTTTCCCTATATTATTATTTGTTCATGTAGGTACTTCATTGATCAAAACGAAAGTAGGTACCTAATTACCGTTTTTGTCCATAAAATTTGCGTAACTGCAAAACTCGGGCATTAACTGCACTGCCAATGCCGTCTTTATGAAATCTTACCTTCAGAGGAATGCATTTCAAGGTTTTTTCCTTTCAGCTTGTTTTTAATTCATGTTGCATATTCCCTGATTCGATATTTGACAAACTTGCTAATCGGCGGTTGTATTCGTCGGCAAAGCAACGACCCACCTACTTAGTACTTTGTTTAGGCACTTTAAACCAACAGCAAATCTAGTAGGACCCTACCTAAGTAGTTTCGTTTCTTGGTGTAGCAACAACCTGCCTTTTTTACTTTGACAAACTATCAAATCTCTCCTTTTATTCATTCACTATAACAAGTAAAGCTTTCTCAGTTAAGCATAGTACTACGAACTTATAATAAAACCTACACAGCAGTACAGACACCTGAGGAATTTTCAATCATCTTTTCTGTACTATTTTTCAGGTTAATAGTTATTCTCAAAGCCTAAGCGAATGAAGTTCTTTAGTTTTCTGACACTGATTAACTACTATAGTTAGTAGGCTCCTTGTCCTAATAAAAACTCGTTCACGTTAGATTGGTATTGCTGACAGCGATCTACAATCAATTATTGCGCTTGCAGGCATGATTAGTATAACATTTAGTCGAATTGAAACTTTGTATAGCTACAATACTATACTTTTTCAAAACAAAACTGTTGAAAAATGGCCTTATAACCACGAATTATGATGACGTGAGATGGCAAACTACTTGTGAGAAATAGGTTGGTTGAGTAGCGATTCATTGACGTAGGGCGGTATCATGGCCGACTTTGGCTGAAGCGCGAACCTACTCCAGGCGTGACGTCACGAGAATATGGGCCATAAGTAAACCGTTGTTTTGTTGGAATTAGTCGGGATGCGGCCCAGGGAAAATAAATTAATTATTTAATTTATTGTTTTATTTGATAACGTTTCATCCTCTTACTGAGGACATCTTCAGATCTTGGTGTGTGCAGGAAAAAGTTTATAAACATCCGAATATATCGGATTTGTCAAATAAAACAGTGGCTCACCAAGTCAACTCAATGTCAAGAAAGCAAGATCTGAAGATGTCCTCAGTAAGAGAACAAAACATTATCAAATAAAACAATAAATGATATCATTTAATTTATTAATGAAAAATCAGGCTATCATGAACATAAAAATGATAGCGCCAGTATTGAAGAAATAACTTTAATAGTATGTATAGTATAGTGTCTCCAAGACTAATAAAATAAATTCTTTATCCTACATTTCGTCGCCTACAGTCCAAAGTTAAAGGATTTGTTTACAACTCTCGAGGACAACCGTTATGAAATCCCCAATCAAAGACATATCCATGTAACATGGTATCTGCTTGTAAAGCAGATAGTGGAACTCGTTTACGAGTTTATAAGTAGGTGTGTAATTAAATAGATTTATTTTTCAATCTTGTTTTCAAGTATTTAGGAGAGGCATCAAACCGGAACATACCTCACTATTGTCAACTTCTAGGAATTTTATAATGAGTGGTATTTTGTTACCGGAAACCTGCACACAATTTTTTAGGAGAAATGCCTATGTGTCGGCTTTGAGATTCTTCGTTTTCCATAACATTAATCCTTTCAGTTTCAATAATTGTAACCAGTCTTTTAAAAAAGCTTTAAAGTGCGCCATTAATTTTTAGTAAATTAGATTTTTTTTTTTTTTTTTCCAACTTCACATTTTACTTTATATTCGGTTATTGAGGGGCTCAGCAACTCTTCCGAAGAGCACAAGTTCTTTTGCCACAAACTCTTGTGGGCAAAGTTTCTATTTATTTGTTTTCAAATCATTATTTATTCATAAAAAGATGTGAATTAATTTTTGTAATGTGAATATTTTTGAATTTGCCAAATAAATGAAATGATTACGAATACGATCTGAATTACGAACAGAAAAACGAATGTGATTACAAATGTAATCTTAATCGAAATCGTAATCATAAGTGTAGTCCTAATCGTAGTCATATCTACAGGTTTTGCTATTATAATTTATTGTAATTGTAATCAAAACTCTAAAAACAGTAGGATTGTGTTGGTAATCATAATTACGATTAAGCCCAAATCTATTTGAGATTACTGTAATGAAATTGAGTCGTTAACGAATGGGAGAAAAGAAGTTGGAGAACACACGACAGCGGTAACAGGTGGTTATGAGGCGGTGGTAGTGGAGCGTGGAGGGGGGCGGAGAGGGCGTCGCAAGAAGTGGAGAAGGAGGAGCGGCCACAGGAGAAGTGGATGGGGATGTGTGGGCGCCACAGAAGAAGTGGATGACGACGGGGATGGCGGGGGGAGGGGACGACACGAGAAGCGGACGACATTCGGGGGGACTCACCTTCGACGCAATCGTGCTGCCTGAGGAACGACGCCCTCATGGACCGCAGCTGCTGCACCCGCGTCGCCTCCCCCGGCGCCTCGATCGCCGAGAAGATCCCGGCGCCGAGGAGGAGGTAAACGAAATAAAAGGCCATGAAGCAGCAAAGGCGGACGGACGGGGCGCTCATCCTTCGGCGGGAGCCCTTTTTCGCCTGTTTCCCGCGACCGACGACGACGTCGAAGGCGGTTTCCCGAGGCGCTTTTTCCCTCCCGACAGGGGGTGAAGCGGCGCCGAGCCTCGGACGCAGGCGCCGCACGGCGCAGTCTCCGAGCGCCCGCTCAGCCCTTCGGTCCCCCAGCGCCTCCATCAGTACCAAACGTCCCAGCGCCTCAGGTAACATCCTCTCTCTCTCTTATCTCCTCCTAAGCCAAACATAATCACGACTACATCAACCCTTCACTAATTCCCAAAATTCTACCTCTAAAAATTCATTATTTATAACTTGATTTAAACCTCAACACACCCCATTAAAATCAATTACCAACTATACAAATATTAGACAGATACCTAATATCACTAATCAATCCCACGAAACAACAACTCAAAAAATGCATGAATTGTGATTTTTGCATGATTTCCGATGTCACAAGTTGCATACTAAATTCCTAAGCCACTTACTCTGCATTTTGACATCAATAAACCATTCATTATACAGACAACTGCATTAACCACAATGGTTTCATGACATAAACAACTGTATTTATGTTTATCTCAGTTTATAACTGTAGCTTTCGTAATTTTATGACGAATTTGGTTGAGTTTGTGTAATACGAATAGATTTAATGAGTTATTTGAATGGATGTTTTGTGAAATATATTTATTTATAAGTGAAATTTGACGGTTTAATTGAGATTTCGTTCATGCTGTGAAAGTTTGTGTATTAATGAGGTGTGAGGTTGTATTTAATGGGGTTTTGAAGGTGATTTTGAGGCGATTTTGAGGTGATGGGAGTTGTTTATATCAGGAGGAACAGCCTGACCGACTTTTTTTTGTGATGTCGGGTAAATGTCGGTAAAATTCGCGTGTTTCCCGGCAGAATGGATGGAAGAAGCGCAAAGAGGAAACGAAACAAACCGCGAAAAGAAACAAATAAAACCGACGAAAGACGGAAAAAAAGGTGATAAATCAAATTAAGAAAGAAAAGATCGGTTGTCATGGTGAGGCGGGGTATATCGATTGTAAACAGCGTTTGCCGGGAGCCGCCGGGAGAGCGCACCACCGGTCCGGCGGCCTATCGAGTGCCCTCCCGCCACACGTCCTCCCGCCCCCACGTCCTCCCGCCGCCGCGTCCTCCTGCCACCGCGTCCTCCCCCGGCTCACCGCTCCCTTTCGCCGCGACGCAAAAATGTAGGCCGTAATCCTAAGGCGCCTCCTTTACTCGGATTGTATCACTTTTTCCCTAAAGTCCCAGTTGATTGTGAAGTATCATGGAAAAATGATTGCTATAATTTTTGCAATTAATTAAAAAATAAGTTACAATTACGAATAAATGAATTATTGGCTCAATGTCGCGAGAAAAAATACAAAAAAATGGAAAGAATAAAATGAATATGTTTTTATTTATTTATTTACAAAACGGGCGATGCCCAATTACAATATTATTAACAAAATAAATTCGTCTCTTGATGAGGAAACAAAATCGGTGTTTCAGAAGAAAGACAATAACAATATAGGTTCATATAAATATGTTTCATATAAACAATATGTTGATATAAATATGACCCCCCCCCCCCCCCACCCAAGGAATTTACACCTCAACAAATATAGGAATAGAGCGATGTGAAGTGATATTCATTTTTTCTATCTATATACCAACTTAGTTCTGTTGCTAATGTGATTCATCATGTGATTTCCAAACGCCATTTTTCAACAACAAAATGTTGCCATTAATTTATAAAAATGTTCAATTTTTTTGTACGAGTTCATTTTTTTAATGTATTCAAAATATCTATGTTCACGCTGTCCTGAGTATTAATCGATCCCTTTTGATCCCTTAAAAGCAGTTGAATCCAGAGTTATGATACAGTCCTTTGAGCAAACGTTTTGAGAGAAACATGATGTTTCCTGTCCAAAAAACAACTTCTCATCCCGATGACAAAATGAAAAGTAGCATCCTCACCCCCATGGCCCAGTAAAATTTAAAATTTTAATTACTGGTTCCTAAGTTGATCTTGATATCAACAAGGTGATGGAATCTCATCTACCATCAAATAGGAGTATTTCAGAAAATTTTGGGATGATTTTGAAAAAAATAAATTTTAGAAATCATGTCTGCCCGAAGTGATCACCCATTTGCTGGGCCGTTTACCAATCACAGATAAAGCCCAGGCTAACTCTTGGTAACTAGCGGCCTCGGACAACTTCTCTTGGCTATTTATCAACTCACATTTACCTGCAAGATACCGCTATCTGCTTGGTATCCTTACCTGAAACTCATCTCCCTCAGTTTGCAATTTATCTGGTGGATAACGTTTTGCAGAGAGGTTATAACGAGTAGTAGTAATAATAGTATAATATATGTTATAATAATATAAAGTAATCATGTACAACGATGTAAACTTGATTGATTCCGATTTTTCGGATGAGGAAATCGTTCAATTTCTAGGATACGAACGAAGACCTTAAACGGTTCGTCCACGTTCGGATTATTTCAATTATTTTAACTCGATGATGTTGACTTTCACAACTGTTTCCGACTATCAAAAGAAACGACGATGTTTGTGCTGAATTTGATTGAAGTTAAATTGGAATCCCGCAGTGACAGAAACAACTTCATATCGCAGATCACAGAACTTCTTCTTACGCTCAGACTATATGGTCTTGGTGAGTAGTTGCTACCTCATAATGCAGCATAAAATGACAATCGAGATCCCTTGGCATCAGGGATGAAACCGAAAGGACAGGAGTGTTGTTGTTTTGCTATACTTATACTTTTTACCCGTGGACGTCACGAAGAACTAAAGATACCAGTGTTGTTTATGGGGAAATCATTGTTGTAACAGTGGTACCCCTTTTTCCCACAGACGAAGTCATCTGAGCAGTTATCTATCTGTAGGTATCTACCTGAGGTTTGTCTGGAAGTTACCGCTGTAATTGATAAACGGGCCCTTAGTTTATCAAAAATTTTATTGTTTAGACTTAGACTAAAGCCTATAGCATTGAGTTAGAGTAGCTGTGATCAAATAAAATAAATATTTGTCATGGTAAAATCAAGGTACT
Source organism: Adelphocoris suturalis (assembly GCA_030762985.1). Taxonomy (NCBI): domain Eukaryota; kingdom Metazoa; phylum Arthropoda; class Insecta; order Hemiptera; family Miridae; genus Adelphocoris; species Adelphocoris suturalis. The sequence continues at coordinate 73,031,880 of CM061041.1, read as the reverse complement.
GGCTGGATGGCTGTATCATAAATGTTGTAGCGTGATCTGAAATGGGCCAGAACACCATCAAGCGCTAGTCCCGCATCGCCAAGCTTTCAGTAAACGGTTGCAACAAGCCGCGCTAAGATAAGTAACAAAGTAAAACTTCGGCCCAACTTTGGCTTCCTCCCGAGCTCACACTGTTGGCTCAAACTTAATTTTGTTTGCATATCTTGGGGGGGGGGGGGGGGGGGGGGCATGGCCCCCTGAGCACGGTTACCAGGTGGTATGGGGCAAAACCGGGTTACCTCTACCTATGATGGCCAGACGGACAGAACTAATTCTAGTAACAAACCGTCATAAGTTCCATGCATGCACAATAGGGTGCCCGCTATTTTGAGAAAGGTTGAATTTTGATGACCTCCACGCGAAATTTAGTTTAAATTGTCAAACAAATTACCCCTGAATTTTTTAGCTTTTTTGCATAACAAAAACCTACACCGGTAGCTCGATTTTGGTTTTTGAAATACGCTTTTTATGCCAATATCAGGCTTTTGAGTAGGTATAGCTTTTACAAACTTCTTTGTAAAATTGTGAAACTTCGTATACTTACGTTTTTGGGGACGCTGAACTCAAATATGCAGTAAAAAAAAGTCGGCAGCAACAACTTTTGATAGTTTGAAATCTCAAAATCGTGTCAAAAAATGACAATTTTTCAAAATTCATTGTAAAATTATGAAAATTCGTATTCTTAAGTTTTTTGAGTCAAAATTCTAACACAAATACGTAAAAATACAAATTTTCATAATTTTACTATGAATTTTGAAAAACTTTCAATTTTTGACATGATTTTAAGATTCCAAACTATCAAAAGTTGATGCTGTCGACTTGTTTTGACTGCATATTCGAGTTCAGCGACCCCAGAAACGTAAGTATGCATACACAGTTTCATAATTTTACAAAGAAGTTTGTGAAAGTTATATTCAAAAGTCTGATATAGGCAAAAAAAGCGTATTTCAAAAACCAAAATAAAACTAACGGCGTAGGTTTTTGTTTTGCAAAAAATCTGAGAAAATTCAGGAATCTTTTTTTGACATTTTAAACCAAAATTCGGGTGGAAGTCATCAAAATTTCACCTTTCTCAAAATAGCGTGCACCCTAATGCACAATTATACTGATATACATTTCCATAATATAGACTATGTTCAATATCGTGCCAAATGGGACCTAATTTTTATAATATCTATATCTATCTATACTATTTATAAGAATGAAACTCCGTCTGTCTGTTAGTCTGTTTGTTAGTCTGTCGTGTCTATGCACGGCCAAACGGCTGAGTGGGGGGAGTCTACGAGTGGTGGGATCTTCTTGGGATTTTCCGAAAGGGGGCATAAGCGAATTTAAAATTTTCTAATAACACCCTACCATGGGCCGTAGGGCGGGAGGGGGGTCGAAGTAAGGGTTAATGTGCGCTTTTTCCACTTCCCCGCTTCCTCTACCCCTCTAAACGGCTGTCGAAAATTCCGGAAAAATACCGGTTTCGTAGGTTTTTCTACGAGGAAGACGTCGGCGCGATCGGACCGCGAAAAAAGTATCGGGAAATGCGTAAAAAAATGCAAGAGTACGGATCCGTTTTCTCGAAAAGCCCGGCGAAAAACTTGGTTTTTTCCGATTAAAATATAACCCATAAAGGTACGTTTTTCGGAACGGTTTTCACGGGCGAATACGGGTTTTTTCCTACACATATGCAGCAATACCTTGCGAGCGAAGCGAGCAACATCCCCTAATAAACTTTTCGTGGTTCCACGTAGTTTTATAAGATTTAATTTGTTTATAAGAATTTCCAACAGAAAAAAACGTCTGCCAAGTTGGGTGGGCAGTATAATTCCTCAAGCGAGCGAAGCGAGCAGCATCCCTTACAGAAGTTAAACCTACCCTTAGAGATCTACCGTTTGCGAGCGAAGCGAGCAACATCCCCTACATGTTTCAATTGTAATACATCGCATGTATACAGCCACACTTTGCGAGCGAAGCGAGCAACATTCCCTACATACCACACTTTGCGAGCGAGGCGAGCAATTTAATGGGGGGTCTGGACGTCTTAAACGGGGGGGTCTGGACGTGGAGGCGAGCGAAGCGAGCCGGAGCGGCTAGTGTTCTAATAAATATCACTTGCCGACTACAATTATAGGTGGATTCAGTAAGTTTTAAACAAATTTTCCGTTAGGTACCTAAAAAGGTTAGAAGATGTAGTAGAACTCTCCATAGTCCGAAAATGGAGTAAATTTTTCATATCAATCATGTTCGATGTGCGACAAAATAAAACTAAACTTTAGGAGTGAGGATGAACCCAAGGATATAATATTCAAACATTAACTCTCAAATCTTATTTTAAAGCGAATTTTATTTCGGTAAAATGAAAGAAAATAAATTTGCTTGTTTACATAGAAACATAAATAGGAAAATTGGAAATTCTCAGGGTTGGAACTGTCACAGGTATAGAAAATAGATTCGATAATACGGTAAAGATACCAAGCCGAACTCGACAAGCTACCTAGGTAGTGTACAGAACCACTAGGTCGTGGTAAAGTGTAACGCTGACACTTACTTAAATTCCGAAATAGTCAATAACATATTTCATTTTATACGTTACAAAGTGCTGTAGGTAAGAACTGTTGATGAGGAAGGGAAGAAGAATACGGGCTTCCCAATCCGAGGGATGACCAGTCAGTAGGTAGGTACCTAAGACGGTACGGTAGTGGATTCGCCACACGTAGAGTTGTCGTTGTAGTAGAGTAGACTATCGAGGGCGGTGATGCAGTGGGTATCCCGGAAGATTGTTTTCCACCAGGCATAAGACTTGGTCCTTGATGACTTCTGTGGATCTGCCAAGAGGAGAAGTTGTTCCACCAGAACTCGAGGTTCTCTGAGGTCAGAAGATCGTGGAGACAGCGGTAAGGGAAATTTGCTTTTACGCACCTTTTACGACAAGTAAACTGGTTATTAAAACCATTCAAATTTGAGGGGGATTTTCGTAAAAAGTGGAAATTGGAAGGGACGACAGGGCCAGAGCAGAGCGCAGGCGAGAAGACAAAAGGAAGACGGAGAGTTGTGCCGAGAGGCTTGTAGGCAGCAGCAGCTCTCAGGCGAGAACATTTTCAACGTGTTGGAAAATCGAATTCTTCTATTTCCTACTAAATACAGTCTCCGTCCATTTAAACAATATTAATCAACGGTACCAAGTGTGAAGAACTAATTGAATTCCAACAGTCTTCAAAATAATTTTGGTGTAACTGTCGCTTGTTGAGTCCCACTGTTTGCGGAGACTGAAAACGATTGCTTCAAAGGGTATCGTACTGAATGCTTGCCATGCACTCTTTATGAGTAAGGCTCTTTTTGGCATACTTTATTGGGGTAATGAAAAAAATCTTGATGTTGTGTTCAGAGTGCAAAAAAGGGCGACTCGCATTGTCCTAGGTCTAAAACCATTTTCTTCTTGTAGAGGGCAATTCAGAAATGCTGGTCTACTAACAATACCATCAGCATTCTTGATGCAATGCTTGATTTTCTACAGGAAATACTCCGCCTATTTTGAAGAATTTAAATTTTACCACAGCTACTCCACCCGCAGTGTCGGTCTCCTTCGGCTTCCTCAGCATAGCCTCTATCTATTTCAAGAAAGCTCACTTTAAGAGATTTTGAAAGTTCACAATAGATTCCTGGATTTCCGAATTGGGGGTAACTCGCTTTCTACATTTGAGAAGAATGTGAAGTCGTTTCTCGTGGACAAAGAGTTTTACTCTCATATAGAATTGTCTTTTGATTCTCGAGAAATACCATATAAATTCCATACTGCCAGCTAAAACATGAGCTGTTTTGAAAAATAAATATTTCTTAAAACCTATGAAACTTGAAGTTTTAGCCTAACAAATTCTGAAGACTGTCAAATCTCACAAAAACCGCCTCAAGTAATAAGCTTTTGAACAGTTTGGGTCAACACTGCGATTTCGTTTAAATTTGGTAAAAACATTTTAGCTGGGAAAAAACAAGGTCTCAGATGTGGAAGGGGGGGGGGGGGAAGAGGTGTTATCATGCTCGCAATCATTTTTAGCTTGATGAATACAGCCGACACGTTTCACTAGAGAAGGTGCGTGAATAAAAAACCATAAAGCCGGTAATTTCCCGCACTTGCAATAAAACCCGGACATTTAGCTTCCAGAGCATTTTCGCCCGGATTCCTTGATAAAAAGCCGGACTGTCCTGGCCAAAGCCGGACACCTGCCAACCCTGCCCCTGAGTCGCCTGATGTCGAACTTGCAACAGTAGATCGATTCTACGTACCCATAAGCAAAAAAAAAAAAAAAAAAAAAATTCCACTCAAGCAGCATGATTGTATGAGCAAATTTTCATAAATAATCATATTATATTAAATGATAAAACATATTGTTTTAGAATATATTGTTTTGGAAATCGTTCTACTATTTTGAAATTAGAGCATTTTGAGTGCCTAAAAATAGTTAACTACTAACTTTATGGCAGAAAAACTCGTTCAAAATAATCTTCTGCAATTTAAAAAAGATCTGGAATTTTTAGCTCTTTTTTGGGAGTTTTTATAAATTTTTCATCAAATGTTAATGTTAAAAATTAGAGCACAATTTCTGCGTAAATTTTATCATGTTCTAGTTTGTTGTTGATTAGCTTTTTTGGCTAACAATTTCGCTAAATCAATATAAATTTGGCGATTTTTAGCCGATTTTAGCCATTTTTAGTGATTTTATTTTGGTACATTTTTTGAAATTTGACCAATTTAATGCGCTCAAAACGTTTTGGCCAACGAACTAATCCTTTCGTTTGGAAAGCTTGATTTTTTGGCGCAAGAACAGAATTTGTATGTGTTCTTGTGGTCACCAGCCGGTTAAAATCCGACACGAAATGTGCCGAAAATACGACATGTGATACCGATAAGCCAAACCTTCGCTTATAAATAATAACAGTTGCTAAGCGTATTATTACTAGACTCCAAGTTATTTCTTACACATTATATCTATAGTTTATAGATGCGAGCTGTTGCGGATATGCATAAAGTTGAGTGGTTTAGCAGGTTATCTTAATCATTTTAGTGTTCATCTTAGTGGACTTGAGAATGCTGAGACCACGGATCACCTGATTGACTCTTACAGCTAATTTGAAGGATACGGCATTGTTATGTTAGGACTTGTTACAAAATTAGGTGAAATTAACATTAAATATGTAAAAACACGTCTGTCGTTTTGTAAGTTCATACGGTGTATAGGAAAAGAATCAACAGATGGGTGTGGGGTTGGAGGGCGGAGCCCCCCACCAAGGCGCGATGCGCCGAGTTATTTTATATTTTATCAATATTATTATTTTTTAAATATATATACATACGCGCCTCGCCAGGGGGCTTCGCCCCCCTGGACCCCCCGTATCTTTTCTCTTTTGTACTGCGTAGAAAACGAGGATAATTTGCTATGCAATTCTTACCTGAAAACGCTCAAAAAATAAGTCGTTTTTTTTCTCTTTTGTACATTTTTATTCGTTGATTTTACATAAAAAAATTGATATAAAAAAATTAGGATATATGCATCGTGGGTTCGAATCCCAGCCATGCTTGAACATTTTTTTATATACAAATTTTTTCAGGCAAAGAATTGCATAGCAAATTATCCTCGTTTTCTACGCAGTAGAAAAGAGAAAAGATCCGGCGAGGTGCGAAGCGCCGAGTATAGATTAGGGGGGTCCAGGGGGGCGAAGCCCCCCGGCGAGGCGCGAAGCGCCGAGTATATATATACTTAAATTGGACACAAACTATTCACAAAGGAACACATTAATAAATTTCAAAATTTTTTTATCGACGTTTCGCATTTGGGTTATCAGGACTGGAATCTGGATGAAACTCATCTTCTTAGCAATTGGGGTTGATGGTTATTAATGCAGTGGAGTGTCTATGATGGTCACGCTGGTAAATATCACTACTATCCCGGAGTTACGATATGATGAGTAAATGAGGGAATAATTTAGAATAAGACAAAATATAAATAATAATGGTTGGATGGTTTACAGTTTTGATAGAAGTTATTGAGTCAGAGATTGCAGTTAAATAAGAAGCTTGAAATGGATTAATAAAAAAATAAAAATGAGTTGGATGTTGGAGGGAATCAGCCCCGTACGTTCAGGCAAGGCGAAGTGAGGCTACCGAGGACCAGATGCGGGCGTGTTCAGCATAATGGAGGAGAAGAGGATTTTCCTCTTGCAGTACACGGACTCTGTAGCACACATTGAAATTGAGTCCATGGAGGGCTGCATGGCGATTAACAGGCTGATTCCCCCCCCCCCCCCCCCCCTCTGTTAGTTGTGGAGCGATGGTTGTTCATCCTCTCATTTAATTGTGTGGCTTTTCCTTCATAAAAACCATTGCATTGAGTGCAGAGCAATTGGTGTATGCACATTCTACTCTGGCAGTAAGATGTGCCTTCAACTTTGTAGGTTAGTGGCGTATTGGGGGAGGAAATTCGACTCCCGGTGATATAAGATCACACAGCTGGCAGCGAGAATGATGGCAACTCAGTAACCCAAATGACGGTTCGGCTGGTGGGCGATCAGATTTGTGTGAGAGCATGTTGCCCACATTTCTTTCATGTAAGCCAGGCACAGCGTATCAGGGAATACCTCTCGTGTTAGAAGACTTATCTTTCTCTAACACATGTTATATATGTAAATATAAAAATTATTATTATTTTTATTTTTTTTATTTTATTTTATTTTTATTTTTTTCCCCCTCACTGACTTCTATCTTTTCTCTTCGGCCAATGTTGATCCTACATTTGACCTGAAGAAGTGCCCTTTGGGGTTTTGAAACCACCACGACCAAGTCCGGATCAGCTGAGTGAGCTAAACTCTCTCCCGCTTACTCTAGGAAGATGAAATTCGGTTAGGGACATTATGAGACAAATGAATTGATGGGCTTAATTATGATCAGCTGAGTTTGCAGAATTATCTCCTATTCACTCTAGGAATGTGAAATTTTAGTGGGAGCTTCTACAGAGCATTAAGGGATGAACAAAATTACGGGTTCTCTCCCGACCAACTATGTGGGCCAAATTCTCACCTGTTAACCTAGGAAATTTAAATCTGACAGGGAAGGAGCTTCTTCCGAACAACAAAAGTCGAATTAAATTACTGCCTCCTTCCTAAGCAGCCCGTATATCCCTACCTATTCTTCCTAGATCACAAAAATGTATGATATCCCCCGAAAAGATACTTTGCGTTCAAAGGATGCAAAGCCAGGAAATGCATGGTATCATCCAATTCGGGCCAAGCCGATAGTCGGATTCTCATCTTTTTTGACTACGTTTGAGAGTGAGACGCTTCTTCAACGGTTTGGCTGATTTCCGGTATTTACATTAAAAACACCATTGCTGGTCCCCAATTGTGGTGGGAGAATAGTTATCTCCTTCAAACACTATGGCAGACTTTAAAATTCAGAAACCTTAAATTTAAATTAACTCGCATTATCAGAGAACTGTGTTCGTTTCCCCTTGTACCCTTTAGATGTAAAATATGGTTTTTTCGAGGGAAGAAACTTGAAATTTCCACCGAAATAATCGTCTTGGCGGGTATGAGGGTCATTAGCTGCAGAACACCGGAGTTTCAACCAACCTATTAAACCAGGGCCCAGAGTGGGCAAGTAGAGTAGTAATAGCTATCCCCCCCCCCCCTCCTCATCTACACCACCTTAATCGCCCCCAACCCCTAATTCCCCTGCTTTCTAACGTCTCAAGATATTTTATTGTGTAATTTACCACTATGTTATTATACTTCGGTCTAAAGAATCGTAATTTAGTGGAGAACGCGCTAGTCGGTGGGAGCAGGGCTGAAGATGGAGCTCTGAGGCTGACTGTACATTAGACGCAAATTCGCGCGATGAGTTTGACTGTGTTCAAGCAAGGATTTTTGGTGGGAGTCCGTCCACTGGGAACGGTATTTACGCTTGAGTTTGGGCGAACAGTCGGGAGAGCGAAATAATTCATTAGAGAGTTCCTGGTGGAATGTACAAATACATTTGTAAAATAGTCTATTCGAGGTCTTGAGAACATTTTCGTCACATTTTTGAAACAGGACGACAACTACAACTTCCCCTAGTTACATTGAATTTCAAATGATTTTCGTATAACAAAGGATCCAAATAATCGAGAGTTCCTGGTTACTACGATGTTCTGGTACGGTGAGCTTGAATCTAGGGAAAATAAAAATTCCCTAACACGCTGGCTGTTACTACGGTGCAAGCTCGGTGTTCCACGCGTCTTCACACGTCGTCTCTTATCAAATGTTTTGTAATCTGACGTTGATTCCGACATCTTGTATTTTTCCGACTGTTTTCCTTCAACCTGATCACAGTTTCCATCATTGTGCTGTTTTATTTTGTTTTCAATTCGTAGTGATATTTGTATAGTGAACCTTAGTAATCGGCCAAGAACTTTTTTTTATCCCCTATATCAAAATTTGTTGGTTACGTTTCAAGATACGGCCACTTTTCAACACGGCGGACAAATTGACTCAAGGAAATTTTGTCAACCCGATGTAATTAAAATCCGCTGGAAAAACTTTTTTTCGTTCACGAAAACGTTTGGGAATCCATCCCTAAAACGGCCGAGCTGAATTTTGAGTTTTTCAATTTTTTTCTCCAAGTAGAAGCTCTAAAAGTTGTTGCGAAGTGTCAGTCCTGTCACGCCTGTATTTGATGATGAAGTCACTCTGAAGTTCTCGTTGTTGGTTTTTCGCTTAAGTCTGGTATTACTTGCGGCAATGTCTGCTGAGAATAATTTTTCATTTAAAGAATTTTTCAGTTTTTTACGGTTTTGATGGTCAATTTCATTCTCACATATCTTATATTACATATAAAGTACAATTAGATGACATTTCATTCAAAGACGGTAGCTACAAAAGAAGATCTTTTGGAAGAAGATGTGATAGGGGATCATTTGAAATTTCATTTTATAGAATACTTATGAGTGTTTTATGCAGTGTGACAGAACTGACAAACATGTGACAGAAATGACGGGATCTGAACTAAAGAGGGTGTTATAAGCATAATTTAATGTATGCATTCACATACAGTAAGACCTGAAAGGAGATCAAAGTACACGGGAGGTTCGTAGAAAATATTTTATTTATTACAAAATTCTTTAGAACAGTTAGAATATTTCAACTATTGACGACGAAGAGAAGTTCGGTCATATAGGAAGGACAGTAGATGCGACCAACTGTAGAGATCAGTCTGAATCTATTCTCTTGCAGAAATATAAATAACTTACCTAGGAACAAGATTTATAAAGAGATTTACTGAGAAATATGTAGGAAACCGAACTATAAAAAGAAACAAAACGCAAAAATATCAAAAACAGACAAGAAAAATTACAGGATAGCAAATTTGTTTAACATTTAAAAATTCTCACCTAATAGGTAGATCAAAAATAGAACACTACTGAGTATAAAGAACCAACAAAAATGTGTCATTGTCCAGTAAAACAAAGGGGAAACATCTTTTTTCGCTTCTTCTTCTTATTTTTTCTGCTGTTTCTTTCTTCTTCTGAGGGGCCATTTTGAAGACTGAAAATTGTAAAAACGAGAATTAAGATGCGCAGAAAAAGGAAAACCTGGAAAATATGTAATGCCCAATTATATATACATACCTAATATCAAAGAACTGAAGTAGAACATGGGTTACTAACAGAAAAAAAATTTCCAGTCTTCCAGCATGGTCATATGAGCGAATTTCCCATAATTATCGTATTACACTTCAATTAAATTAAGTTGTAATTTGAGAAGTTTGTGCGCAAAGAAATTGTTACCAATTAATTTTATTGTGAAAAAACTTGTAAAAAAGAATCTTCTATACAAAGATTTTGAATTTTTAGATTTTTTTTAAAAAATTTTATCGACTTTTTAGCACACTTTATGATGAAATTTGAGTACAATTTTCAGCATGAGTTTGAGCTTCAATTTTTAAATGACCTTGGTCATGGTTGATAAACTTTTTTTGAGTAATATTCTGCTAAAAAAATTTAATTTAACAATTTTTAGCCGGTTCTGTAATTTTTGTGATTTTTTAGTACATTTTTTGAAATTTGACCAATTTACTGTTTTCAAAAAGTGTTGTCCAACAAATTCATCCTTTCTTTTGGAACTCTTAATTTTTGGCGGAAGAACGAGGTTTTTATCTCAATCCTATCGAGACTTATCGTCTGGAATGACACATATGTACATTTATATACAAATAAAAAAGTGTTACAATTCAGGAATCATTTCAAATGCCTCAAAACAGATTTTGACGAAGAACATTTTTATTTTAAAATTTTTGGAGTCATTCCAATAGCATCATTTTCTAAGAAAATTCGCTAAAAGCACGTTTCCGAACAGTCGTTACAGATTTCAATAACCCGTAAAAAAAAAGGCTAAAAACGGAAACCCCACTTTGAAATTAATTTTGTATTGGGAATATGAATTCTACAGAGGATTTAAAAGTTGCGAAGCTCATAATGTACGTTGAAAGGAGCAAAAAGAATGAACGAAAGAACTGAATAAAAATCGTCATTCCTGTCACACACTGTCAGGTCCTGTCACGTGACAGAACTGACCGTGACAGGAATGACGTTTTCGCACATTACTGTTCAGTTGGCAGCCGTATTGGTTTTTACAACTGTTCTGAGTCAATGGTTGAATTCGTGCTCCATGGAAATACTACCTCCCCTGCTTAAAACGTTTTTTTGTAATGCTTAAATATGGAAAAAACAAGTGACAGGAATGATGAACAATAAAGGTACGCAACTGTTTTGCGTTTATTACACCCTGATTACGAGAAAAATCTGCTGTTGGACTTACCTACGGCATTTTTCGATGGAACTTCAAACTCAACTGAAGATGTTGATAGCAGCAGGGCGCTCCTCCGGATATTTCCCGAACCGCCACACGCGCCGCCAAAAAGGGGCTGCCCCTGAATTCAACGTTTGGGTGACAACACTTCCGAGCCTAATATAAATTGGGGAAAAAATATTCCTCGCCCACTTTCTGTTGGATTTAAGAGAGGGCATATGTAATATATTATCGGTATATCAGAAACATTCAGAAGTTCAGTGCTCAAAGTAAATATTTTAAAGTACAGTTCACCTTTGTGTCCTGGGGACACGTGACAGAACTGACGATCCGCCCTTCATCACTGAATAACTCGAAAATTTTGAGAGATTTGAAAAAGATCATATCGGAGCGAAATAAAAAATTTTCGGGGTGTTAAATAAAAATAAAAATTTTGTGAATTCGAGCATTAGTACCAGCGTTATCGCGCAGTGACACAATTTGTCCGCCGTGTTGAAAAGTGGCCATACGTAGATTTCAATAATAGAATCAGTCCGTCGTCCGTTCATCCGGCGTTTTATTTGTGCTATGAATTTCAGCGAGAAGTATTAGACTTCGTGGGTTTATGATTATATATTATCACGCTAGTTTTCAATTGTTTGTAATTCGCCTATTTTTAGCGATAATTCAGAGTTTTGGGATCGAATCGTTTTGTTGTTTTATGCTCTACAACTATAAAAATTTCTTTAGGGTGTACGGCTTAGGAATTATTAGAGAAAACTTTAAAAAGGGAAAATCAAGCCATTTTGTATACCACCAATGTTGAGATGGCAGACAAAGATTTTCTCACAAAGAACGGACTACATTTTAAAAATCTAATCTCAAACCTTATCCTCAAAATATCACCTATTTTCGGCCCTGGCTCCAGGACTAGGGTGGAAATGTTGCATAATGTAGAAAAATATACTTTGAATCGGCGTAGGGGTGGTAATCTGCATAACTGGCACTTTTTTTACCCAATCAAAGTACCTGTTTTGTAAGAATTTTCCTTCCCCGGTCTTGGAGGGTTTCTCTTAGCTTGACCCTCATCCCACTGACTAACGCGTTCTCCTCTGAATTACGACTCGTTTAACCGGAGTATAATAACGTAGAAGGGAATTGCACTATAAAACATCTCGGTTAGTAGAGATGAAGTGGTCGTAGGGGTGGTGGCTGAGGGGGGTCTGCTATTATGCTACACTACTTGTCCCAACGCCGGTTTAATCGGTCCGTTGAAACCCCCGCGTTTCGCGGCTAATGGCCTTAAACCCCGTCGAGACGATAATTTTCCGTAGAAATACAATTTTTCTTCGTTTTAATAACCGGCTCTCCGAAAGCTCTGCTACACACAACAACCAAGTCAGGTATAAGCTTACATGCGATATTTTCTCATTTTAGCTTCAAATTCGGGTTCAACACAGTCTACTCGGGATTCCCACTAAAGAGTAACGCACATAGACCTAGGATTACTCAAAACTGAAAACTTACATTGTCAAAATTGTATATTAAGAGAAGGTTCAACAAAGCTTAGCCAAATCTCTGACTAACTAATCACTGATTAAATTTAGTCAGAGGTTAAAACTTGTAGGATTTTCATACCTTCGGTAGTGAGGAAGCAAAAATAGTGCGCGAATCCAACTATTGGCTTCGGCCACATTGGATAATATCATGCATTTTGTGGCTTGACATCTTTTGTACGCGGAACGATTTTTCTTAGAGGGTTTATTAGAGAGTTTTAGTAGCAATCAAGCGAAAACGTATCGTTAGGGGATACGTTGTCTCTTGAACGTCTGCGTATTAGCGATGCCATTGGCGTCGCGTTCAACACATCTAGGCTCGATGCAAAAGTAAAGGCCGTATCACACTTGTATTGTTACAGCCTTTTTTTCGCATTTTTAATACTCAAACGTGAAGAAGGCAAAGTGCTTTTTTCCTAGGTCAGCTGTGAATGTTTAAGAGGAATAAGTGCAAAAACAACGCATTCTGGCGGATTGCAGATTTATTAAATCTGTCAGGTTAGGGCTCCTGGGGGTTTTCCATTGAATTGTTACCTTCCCAAGGGTTACGTTTTAGCATTCTTCTTGCGACGAGATAAAAATTAGAATATGTTCAAATTTTCTCATGTGAGTTTAAAAATGCTTCGCCAGGATGTACAATGGTCGCAAAAGCTGACCTTGGAAAAAAGCACTTTGCATTCTTCACGTTCGAGCATTAAAAATGCGAGAAAAAAGCTGAATAAATGCAAGTGTGATACGGCCTTTAGCCAAATCTCTAACTAATCAATGATTACATTTAATCAGAGGTTAAAATGCGTAGGATTTTCAGAACTTCGGTAGTGAGGAAGCACAAATAGTGCGAGATTCCAACTATTGGTTCTGCCGCATTGGATAATATCATGCATTTTGTGGCTTGGCATCTTTTGTACCCGGAACGTCGTTTTGAGGTGGATTATTAGAGTTCAAGTGATGGCAAATAAGTAAAAACGTATCGTTATTACGTATCCCCTAATTCGTAGAGGACGTTACGTATCCCCTAACGTCGGCGTATTGGCGTTGCCATGGGAGTAACGTTCAACGCATCTTGCATCGATGCAAAAGTAACCTCAAATTTAGCGTAAGGTGATTCTCCACATTTCACTACTCCAAACAGCAAAAACACTTGAAGATTGCAGCCAATTACCCTTCTGGTTAAGGTGGAAAAAAAAAAAAAAAAAAAAAAAAAAAACGCTGCAAACTATTACACAATGATTCATTATTTCTATATTAGATTGCCCTTCTACGCAGACCATTGGTCTATAGTTATTAAACCCCGTATGTAATATGAGGAGAGCCATGCAAAACCCCACAAGTCACAACAAAAAATTTTTTAGTAGAATTTCGAGCAAAACCCCACATATCTCTTCAAAACAATACAGTAGTTTCTTGTAGTTCATCCAAAACCACACAGATCCAGAGCTGTGAATTACGCAGAACCCCATTAGTCCAAGCAACCAATGGAAAGCCAGATACCTAGCCTCACGTGACCCTCCTATTGCTTCTTGTTTAGCTATCTGTGAAGTTCGGCTACCTGTACGTTTATCAGTGAATTTTGATATTATTTCAAGAGATCATTTATGTGAATCGAAATGGGTGATAGTGAAATGGATGGTGCAGTGACTGTGTGAGACGGTAATCAAGGTACGAGGAGAAAGGCAAAAACCAGTAGTTCGCTTGAAATTGCTTAAAAAGTAAGGCATTCGTTTCCATCTGGTTCAAACGTATTCATACCACGTGAGCACAACAGTAAAGCTTACCAGTGCTTTAAAATTCGGCCAGGGGATGCTTTAAATTTCCGCCAGAATATCTATGGATCGTGTAATAATATACTCCAGGATCAAATGGTCAGCAGATACATTCTTTTTTTTTTTTTTTTTTTTTTTTTTTTTTTTTTTTTCTAGGTATCACTACTTATTCACAATTATTTGTTTTAATTTGTCCCTCCACGTCTGATTTACTCAAGTTTTCTATTCAAGCATTAACTAAAATTGAATTTTCTTCCTTAACAGTTAAACAATTTGGTTCAGCATAAAACGTTTAAAATGGCATATTATCTTTACCCTAGTTTCCATTTTTCCTCTGTATGAGGATGACCGAAACCCATCAAGTCCCATATGATTTCCATATGTTGTCACCGAAACCGCATAAGTAAGAAAAAAATCAATCAAAACCCTCATGTTCAAACTAAAATTAGGGGTTTTTTCCAAACTTTAGTGGTAGTATGATTTGGATCGAGTATACTTCTTAGTTTCTAAAGTCTCCTACAAGACATTGAAGTAAAAATACGCAAGCTTTTAGCAGTAGAACAATATGAAACAGTTCTTCCTGAATTCTGAAAATTTTGTTGTGACGGACTAGTAGGGTTTTACGTGGCTCCTCCTCCTAAATGATCAGAACACGGCGCATCGTGCCTCCTAGAAGGGTTCACACTTTTACAGTTCCGAGACCCCTCAATTTTACGCTTCACAGTAAAGATGTTTAAAAAAAACGGGAAAATGATGCTCCTAGTAATTTACGTTAGCGCATGAGCAGGAAAGAGTAATGATTTGAGAAAAATAAATTAGTAGGGCGCAATCTACAGCCTAACCCATAAATTCCCAGAAGATCTCATCAAAATCAGATGAAAACTAGACCTTATTCTCGGAGTACACTTTTGCGCATGTGCAGAAGCTAATAATAATGCGATCATGTTGAAATTAACATGGAATAATGGGTCGTCCAACTATGCACCAAATTTGAGCGAGATGGGACGACTAGGACGTAAAAAAAATGATGATTGAAGGAATTTACGTTTCCGCATGGGCAAAATGAAGTATAATGATTTGAGAAGTATGGTATTAGTAGTGGACCATTTACAGTCTAACCCATACATTCCCTGATGATTTCATCAAAATCAGATGAAACAGGCAAAAATTACAAACAAACAAAACAGCCCAGATCTTCACGTACAACCACTCCGTTTCCAGGAAAGTGTAACTCCGTTAGCTCATGTCTCAAGAAGTCGTACCATTCGTTGGAAAACTCAATTTACATCAAGATATCAAGCGTTAAAATTTCTCTCCTCATACTCCCTATTCCATAAAGTAAATCAACCATTTTCATTTCTCCCTTGATGGGAAAAACAAAAGATCATGGATATGTCTAGTACCTACTGCTTACCAGTTGGTACCTACTACTCAATTGTATACAAACCATGTAGTGCCTTCTTTTCACAAGAGTATTCCATTATGGTTACAAAACAATATTCGTTTTTAACTTAGGGTAATAAATCTTGACACTACAATGGCTTAGAGGTCATGAAATGTCGTGGTAAAATGAGAGCATTCCAAAAAGTGGCGAACGATTTTCCTACTATGAAAACTATGGGACTTACTCTTCCCTAGTAACGCCTTGGCTGTACGTGAAAATCGGGGAAAAAAGTGTCGGTCGGGAAAAAAAGTGTGGGTCGGGAAAAAAAGTGTCGGTCGGGAAAAAAAAGTGTCGCGAAAAATTCCTTGACCCCCAGCCAAGAGACATATCCATGTCAAAATGTTGAAATTAGTTCCGTGCCACGAAAACTCTCTATCAATATTATCGTTCAAAGTAGTCTTCTTTTCCGAACGTTACAGGCACAGTCATCACTGACCTGAAGTCTTTACATCGCTATCAATCAACCCAAAGGGAAAAAATCAAGTTGGAAGTTTTCAAAATCTTTTCTCGAAAACCCCTGATACAAAATGTAGAAGCGCAAACTTCAGAATTGTTCAGAAATTCATGAATTGTTTCAAAATGCCCCTAAACGAATTTAAATGAAGTATTTTTCAGAAATTTGGATTTTTAAATTCTCCGAGCCGTTTCAATTCTACAAAAGTTTGCTAAAATCATGTTTTTTGACATACAAACATACTTTTTTCCACCCCAAGTAGCAAAGTAAATATAAAATTAACTAGACCGTTCGAGAGCTGACAGTTTGAGGAAGTTTTTCCCGAAGAGAAACTATCTCATTTCATAGCTCATTTCTTAATTAAATAAAACTGTTGAATAGTAAAATATGTAAGGCATTCATTCAAGACAGTAACAGCTTGTCCCAATGTGGACTTTTGTGCCGTTTTGGGGTTTTTTCTGTCATATCCCCGCATTTACAAACTATTTTCTGTAGAATGGGAACTGATCGGATTGATGATCCCCAATCATTTTTACGACCACTGTGGTAAAATAGATCAGAATGCTGTGTATAGTTTGGTGGTCTGGATGCTCGCAAGCTCGCATCTCAAAAATACATAACATCAAGTAGTCAATCCCTTAAGCTAAGTGTACACCTGAGACAAAAACTCGAGAGAAAGTCTCGATACCAATCTCAGTGAATTGTCCACTTGAGACCGCATTCGCTCTCGAGACTGATTCGTGAGACTCGATAGCCCGAGGATTCTCGAAACATAGAATGTTTCATTTCTACTTGAGAGTCCGTACGGTGACAACAGTTGTGCGGATAGAGATAGTTTTTGTGTAAAAGCAGTTGTGAAATTTTGTTGAATGGATTCGCATCAAGCCCTTGCTTTTATAATAGCGTACGAAATTGCTAAAAAGCGGAAAATAAAAAAAAAAATGAAGTGTTGGATGAGGAAATGGGTGGATCGACGGGGTGAAATGGAGGTATGTTCCACACTTGTAAACGAGTTGCGACCGGAAGATGCCCAACAGTTCTGGAAGTTCTTTCGGCTTCTGGATCTGAACTGCTTATTTTGTTGCGGTTCCGATAAAATTGATGTGTTACATTCCACAGAATTTCTTCTGCCTCGTAAAGATGGATTAGCTCCATCACTTCCTCATCAGTCCGATTCTTTTTGCCCTTATTCATTTTTATTTCAAAAGAACAACAGATATGTCAGTATAAACACAAGTCAAGTCTCGAGACCTGGAAACCGCATGTCCACCTGTGACCTGTGCACTCTCGGAGACATGTTCGTACTTGTCTCCGATACCGCTCTCCTGGCCACGTCCATTTGCGATTCGAGTCTTATGACGACTCTCGCGACTGTTTTGTCTCAGGTGTACACCTAGCTTTAGTAAAAATACACATTAGTTGGACAAACAGGTCAGAATGAATGACTAGTAGAGAATTAACGGAAACATTCGGGGGTATAACAGAAAAGGCCCCCATTTTGGACCGATGTGAAGCCCAGTGAGAAAGAGGAATATTCTCATTGGGTGTAAGCTGGTTGTTGATTATTCTTAACTTATGATGAATTATGTAGGAGTGGGGGAGAGGGGGTTCCATCCAACTAGAAGGAACTGCCACGTGTTAGTAATTAACTAACCGTTGGACTGTGAAGGAATGAGACTGATACAGAGTAAGGGAGAGAGAGAATGTGTCATTGAGTGAGCGAGGGAGATGAAGAGAAAGTATGGGAGTGCGAGCGTGTATGGGCGTGAACATTTTGGTTTATTATTTCCAATAATAAGCCTATGTGATCGTATAGCAAAAAATTTTTATAACCCCCCCTCAAACTTTGTCACTTTACGTTTCAAGGTGCGTAGAATCCAAATTTGAAATGTCCGTCCGCCGTCCGCCGTCCGCCGTTCGCCGTCCGCCGTTCGCCGTCCGCCGTCCGCCGTCCGGGCCATAAAAGGCCTAAGAATTGACTTAAAAAACCCGTCCTTTCGCCCATAGACTCCATTTGGGGTCTAGTTGGTCCTAACGTTTAACCATCCCGATCGCTTTACTCGCATAGATGCTATGGGCCAAAAACGGGCGAAAACGTGTCATTTCAAGGCTTTGTTAGACATACGCACGCACGCACGCCTGGCACGCTTGGCAGGGGGTCACGGTGGGCGGTGAGGGTGAGTGAGCGGGGGGGTGGAGTGAGAGGAGGCGCCGGCGCCGCGGCACCTTGTGGTGGATACGGCGCCGGCGTTCCTTCGAGGCTTGAATATATGTTTTTTTCAAGGTCATATTTGTGTGTTAATACCAAAGCTTTTCCTACGCATATTTAATAACATATCCTCTCGACTTTGCGTACGTACTTAGATAATGATATTATTAAGGCAATAACTATTTGAATAGATAGGAGCTCAAATCGAGAAATATAAACATGCGTATATAATTTTAGAAGTATAGGTTGTGGCAACTCGAAATAGGACACGCCGAGGAGTCTGGACGGGCCTTATGACGTACGCTAGCCAACTAAAACTACGATCATACTCAATTGAAAAAATAATAAACCTTTGTGAAATAATATCCTTGTTAATCGTTGATGATTTTGTTTCGACTGAAATTCTGCTACCAATTAAAAATTTTTAGTTTTTGACCGTTTTTAGGCAGTTTTAGGATGTTTTAGGCACATTTTTCGGAATTTTACCAATTTAATATGGTAGTGGTTTTTTGAGGGTTGAGAATTATTAGTAGGCTTCTCAAGTTTTTAAATTTTCTTTACTGAGCGCTTTCGCCATATCCGGCCTCGTCAGAGCTGCAATTATTATAACAATGTTATTGCTTACATTTAGGTACATAGCTCGTAGGGGTACATAGTAATCCTGGTGTAATTCGCATATTTACCTTAGATTAGTAGTGCTGTACTTCATATTAATAGTTGTTTTGGGGCTCCTCAACATCTCAGAAAGTACCTGTTATTTGGGTATTAATTAAGTTTAGTAAACGGATTTTATACGTTATATGTGTTATTAGGAGTTGATATTGGTATTCTTACTTTGTATCGTCGTATTTGTTAGGGTAAAATTTTGGAAATCTGGTGGTTTTATCACTCATTGTCCTGTTGTTGTGTCCTGTTAAGCAATGGAAATTTTTAGTGATATTGTTTGGAAGAAGTATTGCTTGTTAAGTTATGTAAATATAGTTATTCTTACCTTATGTATGTAAGGGTGTCAATATTGTAGAAATTTTAACATTAAATTGAGAAATGGAGGGAGGAAAAGCATTTATTATTAACATTGATAAAAGAATGATTTGAGGTTTTGGGACTGTTGAGTTGTTGCTAGTCGGTCGCTGTTTCTAATGGTAGGTGTTATTCTATTTTCTCGTTGTTGAATGTTGTGGGGTCATTAGTTGTGTGGTTTTCCTTCTAAGATGTTGAAGTAGATGTTCCCTTAATACAGTATATTTTTTTGATAATTCATCTATATAATAATTTATTGTAAGTTACATTTGTGGTATTATTTTTATTTCTAAATTAAATTAATTCTAATGCATTTTACATAGTGGTTGTATAATTAGGATCACATAGTGCCTTGCGTATTATCATTATATAGAATTAAATATAGTATATTGTTTAATTGTAATTGTTTATTATAGAAGAGTGGTTGGAATTGTTTACTTAGGTTAGTTATATCACATTTTTCATTCATTGCTTAACAGGACACAACAACAGGACAATGAGTGATAAAACCACCAGATTTCCAAAATTTTACCCTAACAAATACGACGATACAAAGTAAGAATACCAATATCAACTCCTAATAACACATATAACGTATAAAATCCGTTTACTAAACTTAATTAATACCCAAATAACAGGTACTTTCTGAGATGTTGAGGAGCCCCAAAACAACTATTAATATGAAGTACAGCACTACTAATCTAAGGTAAATATGCGAATTACACCAGGATTACTATGTACCCCTACGAGCTATGTACCTAAATGTAAGCAATAACATTGTTATAATAATTGCAGCTCTGACGAGGCCGGATATGGCGAAAGCGCTCAGTAAAGAAAATTTAAAAACTTGAGAAGCCTACTAATAATTCTCAACCCTCAAAAAACCACTACCGTCTACGGAATAGGCAACCCCCCAGAATAAATTTAATATGCTGAAAAAGTGCTGGCCAACGAAGTCATCCTTTCATTCGGAGAGCTTGATTTTATGGCGAAATAAGGGGAATTTTACCTCAATCCTAAGAAGAGTTACCTCTCCGGGATGACACGGAAAGAGGAATATTCTCATTTGGTGTAAGCTGGTTGGTAGATTATTATTCTTAACCAATGATAAATTATATAGGAGTGGGGGGGGGGGGGGGGTTCCATCCAACTAGAAGGATCTGCCACGTGTTGGTAATTAACCAAGCTGTGGGGCGAAGGAATGAGACTGATACAGAGTGAAGAGGAGAGAGAATGTGTCGTAGAGTGAGCGAGGGAGATGGAGAGAGTGTGGGAGAACGAACGTGTGTGGGCGTGAATGTGTTGTTGGGGTGGAAGGGGTGGTGGACGGGGTGGGGTAAGTGGAGGAAGAGGGAGAGAAAAACATTTCCCCCGCAAGGGACCCCGGAGGAAATGACTCGGATCGGGAAATGAGAGGCGGGTGGGGGGAGAGAGAGAGACGGAACGAGAGAGAATTAAAGAGAGTTAGAGAGAGACGGAGTGAGAACATGTATAGGGGCGGTAAGGGGGGGGGGTAAGGAACTGAAGTGGAGGAAATGAAGAAGAATCGACGGCGGAGGGGAGAAAATGAGAGGCGCAAATGTAAAGAACGGCGGCGGCACGAGCGCGTCTATCGGCCTCGGCGGTTTTTACGGCTCACCGGAAAATGCGGTTTTTTTTTCGTATGTTGCGCTCCAACTGCACATTAGACGATAATGTTACTTACCAACGACCTCAAGGCTGACGGGAAGTTATTTTATTGGCTCAAAATTTGCTTCTAGGAATCCCCAAATTGCAGGTCTAGACCAGGGGTTCTTAACCTTATTAAATTTGTGGACCACTAATAAGGATCCAAGGTTTCCCCGTACCACTTTTTTTTCTTTTTTTAAGCATGAAACATGTTTTAGCCATCATAACCCGGCCTAAAATGGGACAAATTACTATCACGAGACAAAATTATGTTTAGACCATATAATCGTTACGAAATTACAGCCGCTATCACATATGGTTCATCGCAGGAAGTTCTTAAAATGAAGAAGAATTATCTGCTGGGTTCCCAGACACATATTGCTGATTCACATGCAAGAATAGCAACAGAGGAGCCTACACCAACGTACCTTAACATCTGCGTTGACTATTAAACAACTGTCAGAAGAATAATATGGAGCGAATGGCAAACAGACTGGCAATATATGCAACATCAGAAACAATGGGAAGTAGAGAAAACTGTTATCTTATGGCCCTCATCCTGCCGAACGAAGAAACTGTCAGATGGCACCATTGCATACTCGCATAAAGAGGAAGTGGTTCTCACTCGTCTCCGGATAGGACACACTAGACTGACTCATGGCCATCTCATGAACAAAGAAAGGCCTCCACCCTTAAATTTTACAACCGGTGGATGTCAGCTCACAATACAAAACTTGTTAATGGAATGCCCATCCTTCAACAACAAGAACCCTGAAACCCCAGGAATCTGGAAGAACTCCAGGGAAACGATTCAAATCACCTGCAAACTATCTTTGACAAGCTGAAGAAGTTATCATTATACTACCACAAGTTGTAAATATTTTCTATTGCATTTGGCAACCATGGCCACGAGTTGGTTAAATGTGCCTAAATCTATGGTTAAATATAGGGGACACCCTATGTATTATAAAGGTATATAGGTCTGTTGTACGTATCTATCTTCGGAATATATATATAGATGGATATACGGCATCCGCTCGTTCCGCAGGCCCCAACTTCTGTTCCCTCTTTCCCGCGCTCCGGGTCTGGAACGAGGCTGAGCGGGACCGAATGTAAATATGAGGCGAAGGGGAACTCGTGTTTCAGACTGAGTAAAACTAAGCCAGCAGAGTCCGCTGCCAATTACCATTAGGCAATTAGTACTGGAACAGTTGTCCTGGGAGGTCCCTCTCTAATTTGAATTAATTAATGAGAACCCTCTCCAGCCCCCGCCGATCCTCTCGTTTTGTTATACAGGGATTCGTAACGCAGTCTGCCCCAGAAAAAATGGGGATCGTTTCGGATTACGCTTCTGCAGTTTATGAAGGTTCCGAAAGCACGCAGAACCCCATAGCCAGGGATATGAAACAATTTTCGCTCACTGGAATCAGAATTTGCATTCGCATTTTGCATCTCGGTGTTTCACGAACAAGCTTGCCATTTAACACTCGAACAGAAATCTAATTAAATTTAACCACGACTTTTTAACTTGGAATACGTTTTTCCAGAGACCCGTTTGCCAAAAAACGATCCACAAAACCGCCACGATATTTGCTTCCTCACTACCGCAAGTAGAAAAGATTTGTGTTCATTATTGAAATCGAAAAATTCTTGTCCTCCAAAATCAAAATTTCCAGTTGCTTTATGCGTTTCAGAGCTTGCTGGTCGATGTTTGTTCCTTGGCTGATGTCTGACTGTCTGTGGTGAATCCTTGTCACGCCCAAAATTATACCACTTCTCAGTCCGATTCCAATTAAATTTTCAGGGATAGTGCGGGTTTGATCCTAGAGAGTTCCCTATAATTTTCAAAGCCATCGAATCAGCAGTAGCCTGTGCGCATGCGCAAACTTGAATTTCTCATAACGTCGATTTCATTTATCATCTGTTGGTCCGAATCCGTTCAAACCGGAGCTAAGTTCTTTGCTATTCAACCTATGAAGCTGAAATTTGAGATGGAGGTGTTTGAGCTCCGAAGCTAATATTGATTTATATACTATCTTCTATTATTTTACTTACTATTCAATATACGAGTGGAACTAAAATTTGGAATGGAGGGCCCTTGGGACGTATAGAAATTTAAAAATCTGAAACTCCCTAGATCAGCTGAATGAGATTCAGTGCTAATGTCTTTACTATTCAACCTTTGAAGCTGAAATTTGGAATGGTGAACCTAACAAACTTATCGAAATAACTCAAAAGTGATTGTAAACTCCCAATAATCTATTATAGCTGAGTCGCAAGAACGGAGCTGATCATTAATGGATTGTCCCAAAACCGTTGGAACAATCACCTTTTCTTCCCTCGAGAAATTAATCCTCCACCTTCGAAGCCCCGAAATGAAAGGTCAAGTATTATCGGGGATCCATTATGAAAGCGGAGAGGTTGAAAAGTTATTGTCTGCCGACCAATGAGCGGAGCCCGATTCAGCTGGGGCCAAACGGTGATCGAGATATAAGCGGATTCCTACGACCTACTTTATTACCTTTTCAAGTGCCTCCCTCCACTTGGGCTCGAGGGGGATAGTTAGAGGGTGATCCGAGCCGGGGAAATCAATTAGGAAGTTCACGGGAGCCCGCAGGTTCCCATTGTTGGCGGGTATTAGCCGGGGAAACTTCAAGTATTGGAAGTTGCAAGCTTGACTTTCTAATTCTCATTACGGCCGTTGGTAGGCAATAACCCTTGAATGCACGCGATACTTCTGTGCATTCAAATTCAAGATTTAACCTATCAGTTGACGTGAGCGGTCTGACAAATTGCACGCGGACTTTCAGGCCATTCTAATAGACAGCGGTGTCAAAAATGTAGAAATACGAACTAAATCACTCGCCACGAAGTTGTGGAAACACATTTCAAAACGGAATGAACTTCGTCTATTTCCACGAAAAATAAAAAGTTACCATGTTAAATCGATTTCGATGGTTAGGACATCATAAGTAACAAACAATAACTGAACTTACACTAGAAAGGCACAGCTTATTCAGTCGCAATAATTCAATTTCTAGAAAAGATACATATAACATACTTTATAACATACATCTTTATAACATACGGTATAACTATATGTATACCGCTAAACTTGCATGTATAACGCTAACAACTATATGTATAACGCTAAACTTGCATCTTTTGACGTGGTTAGTCTATTCACCAATATCGATGTAGCTAGATGTAAAGATTTGGTGTGCAGGCTGATTCACGCCTCTAAACTTAATATTTTCGAAAAGGACGAATTGTTTAATTTGATGTCTATTATGGATCAGGGGTTGCTATGGGTTCTCCGTTTACTCCTCTGCTTGCAGATATTTACATGGATTATCTTGAACAACAAATATTTACAACTTGTAACACAAATGATCTTCTCTATTGGTATAGATATGTCGATGATATTGTCATTCTATGGAAGGGCACAGAAAGACAACTAAATTCTTTTCACGAATAAATCAATAAATTAGATCCCTTTATCAAATTTACCCTCGAATTCGGCGGAAATAAACTCAATTTTTTAGATCTATCCATCTTTGGTAAACGAAAAGCATGATTTTTCAATTTATAGAAAAGATACCTTATAGCGATATAACTATCCATACCTAGTACTTCAAATCACCCTTTAGTCCGTAAGCATGCAGCTTTCCATAGTGTAATCAATCGAGCTCTGTCTGTTCCAATGAGTGAACGACTTTTATGATAAGAAAAATCCATTATCAAAAGCATAGCGGCTAGTAATGAATATAGAGAACATTTTGTTGATACCATATGGTATAAGGTTCTTAGGAGAAATAGTAGAGATGAAGTTTCCGATCTGGTTAGGGAAGATGTAACTTTAGAAGAAAAACAATGGATAAGTATACCTTATTATGGGAAAAGTTCTGATAAAAATCGGCAAAATTCTATCATCGAGCGGTTACAAAGTGGGTTTTAAAACCTGAAATAGTCTTAGACTATTAGTAACTAGGTACCGTTGTAGACAAAATCAATGTTCAGGATAAAAGTGGGGCTTATAAACTAAAATGTTCTTAAGGCTACGAATATTGCGGCAAAATTTGTAGGAAATTCAGGGAAAGATAGAAGAGCTTTAGGATGATTTCTGGGAAAATAAGAATTAGTCTACAATTGCAAAACATCTTATGGAATCCAATCGTAGTTACGATTTTGATTTAACAGATAGAAACTTCATAGAATTTCTTAACTTTTGTCCAAAGGAAGGTATGTTGAATGCATTCGAAAAACTCAAAATCATTAAAAGCGACAGATCTGGTAAATGTTCAAATGAGGATTTCCCTCAATATATTCCACCACTGATAAGTCCATTTCTACGAAGCTTGGAATTATCCCATCACACTGACGATACCATATTGAGTAATTCTTCCCCTCCTTTCGCTTCATTTTATTAGCTATAATCCCCCATCACTCTGCTTGAACTGCTTGCACCTCCCGACCCCTGTCCTTTCTCTCGATCAATGGGATTCAATCTCCCTTCACCCGTCACTATATAAGCTGTGCCCTTTCTAATGCGAATTCAGTTACTGTTTTTTACAGACGGTGGTGGATTGAAGATTCTAACTCTTTATGTTATGTAGAAATAGACAAAGTTTTTAAACTAACTACCGTTTTGAAACGAAGAGACCGACTAACTGAGGCCTTGAAAGTATGATGTGGATATACTGCAAGATATGGTATGGAGGGAGACGACACGACTCACATGTTGGTTGGTGATAGTTCACGTACACAAAAACTAGACACAGAAACACCCACCAGTCTGACTAACCAGAAATGAGAAATAATAGCCACGAAAAAATGAAAATCCAAGAAGAGATGTGCGCAATGCGCAATTTTGTCATTTTTGAAATCCTTGCAAAAATATTAGGATTGAAAAAAAAGTTGGGTGGACAGCATAGGTTCCTCACATATGGTAACAGTACGTATAGAATTAGTTGAAGCACAAAGTATAAGTCGACGTTATAAGAAATTAATGTTTGCGCATGCGCACAGACTACTATCAATCCAACGGCAATAAAATTTATAGGGGAACGTCTTCCTTTTCAAATTTATTTACTCATTTATTATTCCAGTAAACCCTGCAATAACATATGTGAAAATTAATCACATTATATTCAGCGAGTCGAAAAACATAAACGACTCTAAACAAGAGGGTTTTTTAAAAATAAAACTCATTAGCCGTTGACCTTGAACACCTACATATATCTATCAGTTCTAAATTCAGTCTCACTGCTAGTGCAGGAGCTGAGAGAAGTTTCTTTCGCAAAAATAGAGGCACGTTTTCGAACAAAATTTGTTTCTTGGTCAATTACAAAGGTTCATTATTAAAAATGGTAAAAGAAAATGTTTACGAGGAACTATCGTTCAGTAATAAGCTCTTCAATCGATACCTGGAGTTTGTACAAACTGAAGTTTTCTTTGTATACCTACTTACTCGTATTTCAATCAATTCTAAATACTGCTTCACTACGTTTGGCTATTAGTTGCTAGCGACTCCCAGCTAAAACCTACTACAGGAGTTCACTCGTCCTGACGTCAGAACTGTAGGACCATTGTGCTATTGCGATCTCAATTACGGTAGGTAGCTCAGGCTTGGTCGCCTCTACCGAGATAGATGTGAGCACACGTGGGTTTTCGGGTTGTAAGAGGTTTCTCACATTTCCGCACAACCGTAACAGCGGCAGCGCTGGGGTAGTTTAGAGGAGCTGGCTACAACGGGCCCTTAACGCTTGGGCGTCAACATCGATTGATTGAGACGTTTTTTGAAAATTGTATATCAAGCTAACACCCCCTCCCCCCTCAGCTCCCCTTCATGTTCGACATATTGAGAGGCCGATACAATATTCACATGATAGGAAATATAACGAAACATCGCCTATCACGCGATTTCTTTGATCCCGAAATGATTGGTCGTCAATTCATCATGAGATCATCCGATGTGTTCTCGATTGAATTGTTCGAGTGAAACAAACTTCCTGGATTGACGATTACTAGTCACATATTTGAAACAATAGCTAGTAACATATTTGTCATCAAACTGTTCTTATTCACTTCTGTGTGCAGCTAGGTGTCATTACTGAATCCTCACGTTATTGAATACTATCGAATAATGTTGAATCGAACAGATACAAAAACTAGAGGGATGAAATCTCTGAACTCTAAAAAAGTAATAAACAAATCATCCAATGTATGAGAGACAGAAGAAATTTGAATCAATGAAATTTGGACTAAAAAAAGCTAAAACTTCCAAATTAACTTGGACAATCAGACCACAATATTTGTTTGTGGTGCCAATGTTCTTTGTGGTGCATTCAAACTTTTGTTAAGTTCGTTGGTTTCAAGAGACAATTGTTCTTGTGTTATTTAGAGGAATAATGATGCATCAGTTATGTTAGGTACGCATGCTTTTATAGTCTCTCTAGCAAGCAAGTAAATCTTGTGATCCTCTTTTGTACAGTAAACACATTGAGTTGAGATTAATGTTCACCCTTTGTGATCCACGCTTCAAACAATATAGAATGATAATTTTTTTATTTTTTTTTTTTATATTATTATTGGAGGTATTCCCTTTTGCTTCTTCACTACCCTAGCTAGGGAAGCTTGGTTCGTGATTGAAGTCGAAAAAATGTTTGTTCTCCAAAATCAAAATTTCAACTTGCTTTTTGCGTTTCAGAGCTTGTTGATCAATTTTGGTTCCGTGTCTGTCTGTCTGTAGTAAACTATACCATGTTTCAGTCCGATTCCGATTAAATTTTCTGGGATTGTGCGGGTTAGATCCTAGATGGTCCCCTACAATTTTCAATGCCGTCAAATCAACAGTAGCCAGTGCGCTTGCGAAAACGTGAATTTCTCATAACGTCGCTTCCTCATCATCTGTTGGTCTGATTTCATTCAGTTAGGTAACTGGATATATTTTATGTTCTCGAAAACTTCCCAATGAATCATATCGCGATTGGTTGAGTAATAATGATTAAACATGCGCAAAACCAATATCGATTGGTACAGGCGATACTCCGAGTCTAATGGAGCGATTTTGATGAAATTTTAAAAGATTGTGCGGAATCTTCTAAACGATTCCCTATAGGTTTCATTGCCGTCCAAAAAATAGTAGTCTGTACGTATGAGAAGGAGTAAATTTAATATAACGTCGATTTCTAATTATTTATTGTTTCGATTTCGTTAAAATTCAGAGAGTAGAGTTCCAGGAAAATTCCAAGTGAATATATCGTGATTGGTGGAGTAATAACTATAGTGCGTGCGCAAAACTAAAATTGATCGACACACATAAAACTCCGAGACTAATGGACCGATTTTTATGAACTTTTCAAGGATTGTGTGGCTTAGCTCCTTTTAAACGTTTCCCTATAAATTTCATTAATATTACTTATTAATATTACCCACCTAGTCCTTGCGCGTGCTCAAACGTCAATTTCTTATAATGTCGACGTCCATGTTACAATATGTGAGGAAGATATACTGCCCACCCAACTTGGCAGACCTTTTTTTATTGGATTCATCGTTCAATGCATTCTTGCATCGTTTTGGCAATTGTCTATTTCGGCAATTTTTTAAAGTTTTGTTCAGTAGCGTTGAGCACTAAATATAGGCATTTTACATTTTGCTTCGTCCGTTATATTGATTCCAAAATGGGTGCCTGAACAATATTGCAATACGCTTTCCCATCGATGGTTCAACGTCACCGATCGATAATTTATTATTAACGTTCCTGGATCGATGGCAGATCGAATCTTGACGTTCTCGGCTAAAGCATATTAGTGTTTTGTAATTTTGGCCGAAGGCTCTAGGTAAAACTCAGGCGAGGCGCAACTCGCCGAGTTATTTTTCATTTTTTTAATGATGTTCAACGTTTTTCCTCAGGAACTAGGGCTTCTTCAGGGAGACGAAAATCAAATTCAAAATATAAAATTTAACATAGTAAAATCTGTATTATTTAATTTTTGTATGAACATCAAATTTAAAGTTTAAAGTCGATGAAAATCAAATTTAAAATGCCTGCTTCGACAAATTTTAAAGTATTGTTTAGACGGCCTAATGATGATGTTTTTACATCGCAAGTGCTCGGGGCTGGAGCGAAAGTGCTGCTGGAAGTTCAGACGGATATTCATGCAAAAATAGATTCAGTGGCTCAAAACGATGCATGAATGCATTGAACGATGAATCCAATAAAAAAAGGTCTGCCAAGTTGGGTGGGCAGTATATCTTCCTCACATATTGTATCATGGACGTCGACAGGCGTTCAAAACCTTTGCGGGAACATATTTACAGACAGACAGGTTATGCAAATACTGTTCAGGCACCAATTTTTGAATTATAAAGAACGACACAAATGGTAAAATGGACATCCTCCCAGGCCCGGGATAGAGGAACACCGAAAAGCCGCGGTCAGTAAACGACTGAAGGACTAGCTAGTACAAATGGAAGTGCGCCCTCGAGCTCTTGAAATGACTCACTGCAAAGTGCATCCAACTAGAAGAAATCGTTGTACAGGATGATCTTAATGACTTAAGACGAACCACTTTTAAAGGAAGTAGACATTGACCTTTCTTATTATTATGAGTGGGTTTAGTAACCACTAGACGTTCAACAGCACGGCCAACCCCCCATCACCAGTGCCACCTAGATTCGATTCTTCTTCATATTCGACCTCCGTAACTTCATTTTAGGCGTAAATCTGATCTGTTTTTCTAACTAATCTATATTTTGCTAAAAGGATTGATTTAGGATATTTTTTTATATTTGAGATGCGAGCTTGCGAGCATCCAGACCACCAAACTATAAAAATCAGTCTTATCTATTACGTAGGCCTGTTTCGTTATACGTAGGCTGAATATTATACGGAGGCCGATTATGGTTTATAAGGAGGCCTTTTTATTACACGGAGGCCGATTATGGTTTATAAGGAGGTCGGTTTATTATACGGAGGCTGGTGGTGGGGGGTATTACGGTGCTCTTGAACGCCAAGTTTAGTAACCAGGTTGCTAGCAGACAATCACATGGTATTTTCGCAACTTTCATTCCGAATTTTTTACATGGGTGTTACCGCGTAGCCCAACTTTTAGGATTTCTTCCCCTTGTAAAATTTTGCCTGGTACCTGCCTATCCACCCTGGCCGCCCAACCCCCTCGTATTTACCATTAGTCAGTAAATTCATCTGGTACCTACCCACTCGGTTCTAGTATATTATAAACATGGTATTGGCTGATCACGGTTGACATGTGAGTTTCGCATTATGAGTTTTGTGATTCCGTTACAATCACTAAAAAGTTGAAATACTTTGTGAAATAGGGAAAACTGAATATTTTCTACGAAGTGAAGTGTTAGCACGTCGGAAAAATAACACGGTAATAGGCCATAATCAACTACAACTAGATTATTTAAAATTAGATCTATGAATATTTCATAGGCATTCCACTAAATACATACGTTGTTTCCATTTTACATTACAGATTGAGAGATGGCTGAAGGAAAATAAACTTAACAGCAAAAAAACCGGCGCACCCTATATTTTGTTATTTTTTCACCTTAGCTTCAATTGGTTAATTTTTTTTTGCATGTGCCAAGTAAAGTCGGTATCTTATGAGAAAACAGCAAGAAACAGAGTGGCAAATAAAAAATACCCGTTCGAAAAAATCAGCTTTATTCACAAAACTTCGATGTTTGGACAAAAGTAACAAAACATTCTTCTGCAGTTCTCGTGTGAAAAAATTTGAAAAATGAAATTTTTTTTGAAAATGAATTTTTTCAATATCAGGTGGTACCGTCCCTTGCTTGTACCACCGCCTGCATTCTTCTCGGCATGCTGTTGATCAATTTTGAAACCGTTTCTTGTCTGATGAGGTCCCATTCTGCGACCACCGCTATCCTGGGGTCTTGGAGGTTTACAGGAGGGTTCAGTCGCCTTCGGATGCACCTCTCTAGCTCGTCCCATAGATGTTCTATGGGATTGAGGTCGGGGCTGCGAGCTGGCCATTGTAGGGTGCGCATGCCAACCTCTTCGAGGTAGTCAGTAACCACGTTTGCTACGTGTGACCGCGCGTTATCGTCCATAAAAATAAAATTATCGCCGGTGTAAGAGGCGAATGGCACTACATAATCTTCCAGGATGTCAGAAATGTACCTCAGTGTGGTTAGACTCCCTCGGGGGTACACATGGAGTTCCGTATTTGCCTCTGAAGTGATCCCACCCCAAACCATTTCAGGGCCACTCCCGTAAGGCACCCTTTCAGCACTCTTAATGTTTTCCGATGAGTCCAGGTTCTCACTATTCGCTTCAGATCGTCGTGTTAGAGGCTGGAGGAGACGAGGGCAGCGTTTCGCTCAGTGCAATATTTCTGAAAGGGTGCCATACGGGAGTGGGTCTGAAATGGTTTGGGGTGGAATCACTTCAGAGGCGAATACGGAACTCCATGTGTACCCCCGAGGGAGTCTAACCACACTGAGGTACATTTCTGACATCCTGGAAGATTATGTAGTGTCATTCGCCCCTTACACTGGTGATAATTTTATTTTTATGGACGATAACGCGCGGTCACACGTAGCAAACGTGGTTACTGACTACCTCGAAGAGGTTGGCATGCGCACCCTACAATGGCCAGCTCGCAGCCCCGACCTCAATCCCATAGAACATCTATGGGACGAGCTAGAGAGGTGCATCCGAAGGCGACCGAACCCTCCTGTAAAGCTCCAAGACCTCAGGACAGCGGTGGTCGCAGAATGGGACCTCATCAGACAAGAAACGGTTTCAAAATTGATCAACAGCATGCCGAGAAGACTGCAGGCGGTGGTACAAGCAAGGGACGGTACCAACCGATATTTAAAAAAATTATTTTCCAAAAAAAAATTTCATTTTTCAATTTTTTTTCACACGAGAACTGCAGAAGAATGTTTTGTTACTTTTGTCCAAACATCGAAGTTTTGTGAATAAAGCTGATTTTTTCGAATGGGTACTTTTTATTTGCCACTCTGTTTCTTGCTGTTTTCTCATAAGATACCGACTTTACTTGGCACATGCAAAAAAAAAAAAAAAATTAACCAATTGAAGCTAAGGTGAAAAAATAACAAAATATAGGGTGCGCCGGTTTTTTTGCTGTTAAGTGTAGTAGGTAACTTTCTTCGTTAGCTTCCCATTCGCTCACATTCGTCCTGCATTATTAATTCAAGTTCATAATATCTGAATTATTGAGTTTTCTTGTCTTATTATTATGAGTGTGTATTGTACCAGGTCGCTAGCGGACATCACTCCCTAGCAATGCATGTTTATCGGTATCACGCTACTTTCGTTCCAATCTCACATAACGTTTTTCGGCAGTTAGGTCCCGGCTAAAGCATATTCATGCTAAGATAAACCAAGAGCCGAAAGACCTTTTTTGTAAAGTTTTGTACTAAGAAGTAACGCAATAAAAGCCACACCAGGTGCTCAGAGAGTTTCTTGTTTCTCTCCAGCTCGGAAGCTCATTTTCTCTTTACTTTCGTGAAACGTAGACCATTCTAGCTATCTTCTAGCTAATACCCCTCCCTTCCGAACCCGCACAATCCTCGTGACCCAGCCAGTAGGACCCGCTGCAAGAGAGCCGTCTTTTCAAATGTAAATTGGAGGGCTGGTGCGGTCGGTTTTCTCGAATCCCGCTGCTGAGCTCAGGCAGTTCAGCTCGGAAACCGCCGGAAACTCGTAGGGTCGACCTCTCGGCCTCATTGGCGGCTGAGAGCTCAGACCCAAACCGACTCGGAGAGATCCCACTCTGTTTTGTAGTGTAGTTAAACCCAACTGCTCCTTTGTCTGGCGGTTTCGTTTTATCGCGAACGCTATTCCGGGGTCCGAAGCCAAATACCGACCTTCCAACTTTGGGCGGTTCAGTGAAACAACATCCCAAGACGGCAAATTTTTGTTATTGACCTAATTTCAGTAACCCCATCGACCATAATGGCCGAAGGCGGAATTTTAGAACATCTCGAAAAAGAAGGAAAGATGTTTGAGAGTTGAAGTTAAGTGTCCGTAACAAATAATTAGGTATACGTAAAATTTACGTATAAACAGTACCTAGTACGTTTTTACGACATGGACACCAAAGAGCATAGGTAATAGTAAATAACGTTGTTGTTATACGTGTCTTCTTCTACGGAACTACGCAACTAGTGATATTTCCTCCAATAGAAAAAGCTTCAAATTATTACACGAAGGTTTATTTGAAAGGTATTTTGTTTGCGATTTCCCATTTTAATTTTTTTTTTTTTTTTTCATTTTTTAAAGCGAATTTTTTTAGGAAATGGAGCTATTGCAATGGCTCAAATAAATTTAAATTAAAGTTTTCGAAAATTTTCTTCATCGGAATCGGTTTTGAGGCAGGCTTAATGCGGAATTGTAATTTTTAACCGGTTTATTCCGCAAACCTATGCAAATATTGATTTTTTTCCATTTCGGAGGGCAATTTGTGTTTCAAACATTACGCATTATTATTCATTTTTGAAATGGCCGTAAAACATAAAAGCCGAGTTAAGTACGGTGGTTTATACCTTTCTAGTTGTTCCTAAATATAACAGGAAATTGAATATTCCGTGGGCTTCAATAAATTAATGCAAAATTACCATCCATTAGACCAAAATCATCTATTATTATTGTAACAGTGGCGGCCAGTGGTCTGCAAAAGGAATGGGGCACAAAAATATTTACCTATATGACAGTTTGACAGTAAAGAAGAGCATTGAGGTTTTTCTTCCATTTGTTTTGTTTTCAGTGTGAATTAACTTTGACCTAAACACATGATACATAAATCCCATTTGGGTCATGTCATGCCTTCGGCAACTGTTATGAAAGAATATGGCTACTAAATAATAATCAATCATTATCATTAAATAGTATTGATAAATTAAATATAAATTAATTTGATAAACAAATTAAATTAAAAATACTATCTTATAGGTACCTACTTACTAAGTATCTCATCTGATCCGTAACCTGGGCATCGTCAAGTAAATGTACAGAAATTAACTATTAAAATGATTTAACCACCGCTTCACAAATCAAAACGTTCTCGCAATATTCGGATCACCTGCTATGAATCAAATCATCGAAACATCAGCTCAATGAAATCATCAGGAATTAACAAGCGGTTGCAATCATTTCCAATGAAATCATCAGGAATTGACAAGCGGTTTCAAGCGTTGTCCCACTGAGCGGAATTTGATGAATTATCGACAGGCGCGAGCAAATGCAAGACGCATTATAAGAAACAACAAAAGAAACTGCTGGTTTGAATTCTTATCTACCATCAATAGGCTCACACCATCCTCCGAGGTTTGGAAGAAAGTTAAAATCATAAATGGACATAGTCAATATTCACAGCCCATCAAGTCCCTTACTACAAATGACGGTGCTGTAATAGTTGATCCTGTCTTAATTGCAAACGCTATTGCAGAACAGTACCTACGCACTTCTAACTAAAATCGAGGAAACCAATCCACTGAACGATTTTCTACCAGTATCTCCTTCTGTTCATACAATGGACCTTCCTTTCTCCCTTGACGAATTTGAAAATGCTCTATCCAAAACAAGTAACTCTGCACTGGGACCTGACTTAATTACCTTCAATATGCTTCTAAAAAACCCTCAAAACCTCTCAAAAAACAGTAAAATTATCCTCTTAGGCCTATACATTCAAATGTGCTCAGCAAAATTATTTCCAGACAATTGGCGAAATGCAACTGCCATTCCACTTTTGAAAAAGGGAAGAGGCCCTGCAAAAACCGATAGTTATAGACTAATTTCCCTCACGAGCTGCGTGTGCAAACTGATGGAAAAAATGATTTCAAATCGTTTGATGTGGTACCTAGATCATAACAAAATGCTTCCCCCACAATAGTCAGGTTTCAGAAAAGGCCGATCTACAATTGACTGTCTGATAAACCTAGAAACGTACATCAAGCAATCTTTTGAGAAAAAACAGGAAGTAATTGCAGTGTTCTTCGACATTAAGAATGCGTTTGATTGTGTTCCTCGCCATTGCATCTTGCAAGCTCTTGATAAACGAGGTATTGGAGGCAAATTTTTATCTTTCATCCAAAACTACCTCGAAAACCGATGTTTTCACGTGCATTCTGGAACAGCTACCTCAGGTAGATTCGAACAACATACAGGAGTTCCGCAAGGTGGGGTGTTAAGTCCAGTATTATTCTCTCTTGTCATTGACGGAGTTATTGATATCATTTCCTCCCCAGGTCAAGCGTGTCTATTTGCTGATGATCTTGTAATATATACCTCAACTCCCCACATTTCTCAGACCACCTCTTTTCTACAAGACACAATCAACAAACTAATGATATGGTCACGTTCAGTAGGCCTATCTTTTTCCAAACCTAAAACGTATGTGTCTACATTCTCACAAAAACGAAATCCAAGTGTTCCTACTCTGTTTATGGGCAGCGAGCCTATCACCTTTTCGGAAAATGTTAGATACTTAGGAATGGAGTTGGACAGAAAACTTAGTTGGGATACTCATATCAAGAAATTAAGATTACAAGCACTTCAATCATTGAATCTATTAAAAGTACTCGCTAACACTTCTTGGGGAAGTGACCGGGTATGTATGCTGAGATTCTATAGAGCATATGTGAGAGCTAAACTCGATTATGGGTCGATTATATATAGAACTGCTAATTCTAAAATCTTGCAACGCCTAGATCCAGTTCATCACCAAGCGATTCGATTGGCAACTGGAGCTTTTCGCTCAAGCCCGATCCCAAGTCTCCTCGTTGATGCTGGAGAGTTACCTTTATCGTGTAGGAGAAAAATGTTAGGGCTCAGGTATGCTACGAAAATCAAAGCTTCTGAAGAACATCCTCACCATGAAGTGCCATTAGATCCATTACCCCTTGGTGCACCCTCTTATCTGAACACGTCTTTTGACATGATTCGCTCAGATTTACTTTTCCATTCACTAACCCTTCCTGATTTCCACATTGAGCGAACCTGTCACATTCCTCCATGGATTCTCATACCTCCCAAATTTTCGTTGTCATTAAAATTGGATAAAAAATCTGCTCCCTCTCATGAATTGATATCGAGATTTTATCAAATAGTCGCCCAACTCTCACCTTGCACCATTGCTTACACCGATGGATCAAAAACGTTAACAGGAGTTGGATGCTCAGTCTACATCGATTCAGGTATTCACACGTTTTCATTGCCTCCAATTTGCTCCATATTCACAGCTGAGCTGTATGCCATTCATAAGTCGTTGACACTCGTGTCAACAACAGAGAGCCGAGTGGTAATTTGCTCTGACTCACAGAGTGCAATTCAAGCGATCAGGAAAGGCGTCGACGCACATCCTTTGATCAAATACATTCTGTTAAGTGTACAACGACTTATGACCATCGGTATATCTGTAATCATTTGTTGGGTTCCTGGACACCTAGGGATAACTGGTAATGAGATAGCTGATGCCAATGCAAGATTAGCCACAGAGGTCCCTCCAACGACGTTGTTGTACATCAGAGCAGATTACGCCAGTGAAATTAAGAAAACAATTTGGAAGTCATGGCATGATGATTGGCTGCTAATGGAACACCAAAAGCTGTGGGAGATTAAGAAAGATGTCTCCCCATGGCTATCGTCAAGCCGAACTAAGAAAACGGTTAATGGTACTACAGTACACTCCAGGAAAGACAGGAACGGACCTCACCTCCTGTTTGCGCTACATGTGGAACCCCACTTTCAGTTCGTCACCTGCTCATTGAATGCCCAAGTTTCTGCACACTAGCACCCGAACTTCCAAGAGACCTCCAACAATTATTG
The DNA here is from genome assembly GCA_030762985.1 of Adelphocoris suturalis. NCBI lineage: Eukaryota > Metazoa > Arthropoda > Insecta > Hemiptera > Miridae > Adelphocoris > Adelphocoris suturalis. The sequence goes on along the minus strand of CM061041.1, from coordinate 72,995,077 downwards.
GGAAATCGATCAACGCATCTACAAAAGATATTTGACATTTTGAAAAGATTGGGTGTATTTTATAAATTGTAATATATCCTTATTGTATTAGGCGCCAATGACCATAAACAAGGTTGCATGCGCCATAATAAAGAAAAAAAAAAAAAAAGCGGTTGCAATTACGTTCACAATATCAATAATTGAGAATGATCACCTGTGTGTAAACAATTATTCATATAACCATGCTCATAACTCAGTTTGTTGGCCACGCACTTCGCAGTAGTTAACATAATATGGTTGGATAAATCGAGAGCTTTCGAACGAATGGTCAACGAATTTTGTGGGATGAAAAACGACGAAGTACCATTTCCCTAGCAACGACTCGGTTGTAAGCGGAAATCATCAAAATATTTTCGTGAGCAATTTTCCGTGACGTTTTTTTAGTTTATGTGCCATAGCAAAGACATAAAGAAAACAGTTGATTGTTCTCTACGCAAGACAGTGAGTCCATTTTATTTATTGGTATCGCGTGAGCAAGTTTTCGTGACGATTTTTCAGTTTATGTGCCAAAGCAAAGACATGAAAATGTCAAAAATGTCAAAATCAGTACCTGACTAAACTTCAACTTACGTAAATCCGTCGATGAACGTCGTCCTTCGGTGCGAATTCTATTCAAAGTGATCGTTGTAAGTGTCATTGTTATTTCTTTTTGTAACTATTCGTAACTACCGACGGAAAAGGGTTATGTAGCTCTACACATAGAACAACGCACTCCAACTCGACCGACAATACAAAGGACTTTATTACAAATGACTTATTCAACAACTTAGGACTGAATTAAAATAGGTACTGATAACACAACACTATAATACGGACTTAACTTTAGAGTAAATTCTTGGGAACAACCACATGTCCGAACAAATGTAAAGAAACATCATGTTTACCTGCAGAGACAACAAAACATTACTACCAACAGGGAACTCTTAGCATGGAGTGACCAGAAGAAATCAGTTTGGCTAATGGAATAAACCGAAACTCCTCTAGTGGAAGCCACCCATAACGTAAATTTCATTCTACGGTCTTTAGAAAAGTTGGAAACCCTGTCTGGGGCAAAGCCCCCAAAATCATGAGAAATTTCCCGTTATGACCTCTTTTTCCCGTTCCTTGCCCTTTATTTCCCGTTTCTTGCCCTTTATTTCCCTTTTTTTCCCTTCACAGTCTAACCTGAATCGACGAAATTTCCCTCTCAATAGAGTGATATTATCATAATCTACATACTTTTTCGCTGGTGGATGGATCTTAAACCTCCTTGGATGGAGCGTAAACCTATTCCTTCTAGCATCCACCTTGGAGCCACAGCATGGAGCTACACACCTCGCTTTTCGTTCTAATTTGAAACGATGTGTTGTTTGTAAAGTCTTCATTCCAGTTTGTTACTTTTTTCCCAAATGTACTGGGGCAATGTCCCGATGCCCCCCCTCACGGGCCGCCCCTGATTAGTAAACCGTTTTGTTGGAATCAGTCGGGATGCGGCCCAGGGAAAATAAATGAAATTATTTAATTTATTGTTTTATTTGATAACGTTCCGTCCTCTTACTGAGGACATCTCCAGACCTTGGTGTGTCCAGGAACAAATTTATGAACATCTGAATGTAACGGATTTGTCAAATAAAACAGTGGCTCACCAAGTCAACTGAATGTCAAGAAAGCAAGATCTGAATATGTCCTCAGTAAGAGGACGAAACGTTATCAATTTAGCTATCTTCATCAATGAAACGAGTAGGCCTCAAAATGATTTTCTTCTTATCATTTTATCTTATTTAATTAGTTTCCGCTATTAGATAGGGTAATAGAATCGCAATATATGCATTACTATCGATTTTCGTGGTTTAGGAAGTTTTTCCTCTAAAACCCCCTGATCGAAACACTGTGCGACGTCATGGCGTCATGACAGTTTCTACGTCTGTAAACCATATAAATCCATGAAGGAAATACCGCTGTGTCCTATAACGCACTACTCAACCCCAAAACGGGATGTGGGTGTCAGAAATCTCCGTTTGCTCATACAATTCCAGTTATGGTAGAATGGTAGAAACAACAATAAATCGGGGAATAAACTATATACACCTGAATTTATGAGAAATTATTAGTTTTAGATAAAAAGTAATTATATGACAGCGGTTCGATAAAATAATTAGCCATCATCGACTATGGAGGAACAGAGAAATTCTCAGGTCTAGAAAAAGGTTTGAAAGGAAGGTATAGGTAGCAACTGAGAGTGAATCGATAATTGGGTAGGTCATTGGTGACAATGTTAATCTTATCAGTTCAGTTTCATTTTAGTTCGCTGGATGTACGTCGCGGTGCTGAGGTATTTCTTCTGTGAGATCGTTACCATTTCGTGACAGATATGTGTCCGATATCCTTAATATTGTACCGTTTAAGCAAGCTCTTCAACCGTTCTCCGACAGGAAATTGTTCAATCTGTCGTCTTCCAGGCTTCACTCGAGGAACTCCTACAACAGCAGTTAGCGTTTTGAGGCTGAATTTATAGTTAGGTATAGTATATTTGTTCAGTTCTTCAAGTGATTTCGTTAAATGAAATATGTATTCCAGGTTTTACGTCATCATCAGTCAAAATCAGAATCTCTGGTTCTCCTAACTCTGCGAGATTGTCCAAATTTACGATTTTCACTTGCTTAAATGTTAGCATTCTCGTTTGCTTGAACTAGTTTTTACTAACGTAATCAAAGATCACGATTCCATTGGAAGGGGCCTGCGAACTTTCGAAATCCTTCATGCATATACTTAGTTGTCTGGTGAGTGTGAGAAAAATTAAAGACCAAATACAAACGATGGAGTACCATTGAACCATGGAGTACCTAACATGGAATACCATTAAATGTGTTCATCATTTGATTGAATGAGTATAGAATTGCAAGTAAATTATAGAGTAGAGGTGGATGTTTCAACTTTAAGAACTCAGAGGTTTTCCATGGAGATTATTTGTTTGAGAGTATTGGAACCAGCCGAAATCGACTGGAAAAGTTATGTTTTCCGGGTTTTCGAAGCTTTACACCTCGCGATTCGCAGTTCAACGAGGCCGGGGGGTCGACTAGTGTTTTCCACCTTGGAAATTCTACCCGGTCGAGTCATCAGTCGGGAGGAGCGAAGTTTTCGATGAATGTTTGATGCGGAAAGAGTTCGATCCTGTCTGATGGGATTGTTCAACTTAGTTGGAGCGGGGAGTTGAAAGCGTGAAGAGAGTTCTAATTGGGCTTCGCTCCTACGGAGGGAACCTTGTGAAGGGCTTAGTGTTGGTTGGGGGTGGTGGTGAGGGGTGGTTGTGAGGGGTGGTGGTGGTGGGGGGGGGGGGACTGTGCGGTAGACAAGGAGGCTCAGGTGGGGAGCAAAGGTGGTTTCTTCGAGTGGGCCTCAAGGAGCGTCTGGAGAGGCTAATATAAGGCAGCTCCTGAGAAACAAGAGAACCTTGGAGACATCATGGGTTCTTCTATGGATAGCCAACTTTGCATTGTCGTTCTCTGAAAACAAACAAACAACATTTGAGGGTAATAGCGGAAGGTTTTTTTGCAAGATAAGGGTCTTCGTGGTTTGAATATTATTGACAGCCATGCGTTTCACTCATACAGTACGCTGATGACCTTGTTCTGTAGAGCAGCAATGCTGAAATGAGAAATATACTGGAGGCGCTCAATTTATACAGTGAAAATAATTTCTTGAAGACGAACCACAGCAAATCTGGCATCCTGGTGCTTAGGAGACATTGGTGCGCAGTTGGAGATTCCATTAGTCAATTCATATACCAATCGTGTTGGTAAAAGTGTCAAAAAGGAAGAGACAGCCACTCGGGCATTACTGCCCATGTTGTACGTAGCACGGGGAGGCTCATCATGGTGCACGGTGGTAAAGGCCATGATTCTCTCTTCTTCACTTCATACCGCAGAAGTCTGGGACGTTAATCAGGGTTACAGGCTTGATAAAATCCTGGTCAGAGCACATACCTAAATCAATCATGTTTCTCCTAAGCCACACTCCAGATTATCATGATTGGTGTGCCTCACCTCAAGGTAAAAATATTGAAACTGCTATAAACTGGTGGATTGAAGTATGTAAGATGCAAGATTACAGGTACCCTAAGCTCTGTTTCCGTCGTCTTCTTTACATCTACGAATCTCAAGTAGACCTTCGCTATAGTTGGGCTAGCCAAATGGCAGCTGCTTTCAACAAATACTATGAAGGACGAATTAGGGAGCCCTAGGAATAAGTATTCAAATTTCAACGCAGAGGATTATTTGGAGAAGATTAGTAGTCTATTGGAGAAATACCGATTATGAAAGTGTAGTTGGATCATCCTTTAGTCCCATCTACAAATTATTATTACATCGACCTGCAGATTATGATCACCTGCTGTTCTAGAATTCTAATTTAGGGGTTCAGATTAAAAGACTGTTAACCCAAGTTAGGCTAACGGGAACTTAGTAAGCCAAACATAGCATTGTCAGTTTCAGTGTCAAATTCAAGAGCGACAAGGAGTGTCCTATTTGTAACACAGGGGAAACGGACACCATTTTTCACTTCTTGGGATATTGTCCTGTTCTCCTTGGTGAAAGATCTTCCTTTTTCGTGAAGAACGAACTATCCTTTTGCGACCTTTCCTTTTTGCTCTCGTTTGAAAATTTTAATGCTTGAAAAAATTGTTCTTCTTTTTAGTTAATTGCATAAAAACTAGAGTATTTTTCTTAAATGAGGGATTCCTGTATTGATACCTTATTATTTATAACTTACTTACTGTTTTAGTTTGCAAAATGACCTTCTCTTGCCCTTCATGTGCTGAGATCAAGCCTAGATTTTTCAAGAACGTCCCAAGTCCCCTAATAAAGGCAATTAATCCCTTCATACAACTAAGTATGGATTTTAAAGGACCATTGCCGACCAATCTGCGCAATAAATATTTGCTTAGTATCACAGACGAGAACTCCCGATTCCCGTTTGCCTACCCCTGCCCGAATATGAATTCAGCCACTGTAATCGAATGTTTGGTTGATTTGTTTTCAATTTTCGGGCTGCCCTACTACGTCCACTCTGATCGGGTACATCATTCATTTCTAACTAGCTCCAAACATTTCTGCACTCCAAAGGTATAGCTACGTCCACGTCAAGCCCGAACAACCTGACTGGTAACGGTCAAATCGAGAGAGAGAATGGCACAATATGGCTCACCATTTTGTTAGCTCTCAAAATAAATAATATGGAAACTTGTGATTGGGAATTAGTAATCAAAGACGCCCTTCACTCAATTCGGTCCCTTTTATGCACGGCGACAAATGAGAACCCGCATGAACAGATGTTCTCACATCGAAGAAAATCGTCAAATGGAAGCACGCTGCCTTCATGGTTACTGCCACCTGGAAAAGTTTTTATGAAGAAAGATATTCGCAAAAGTAAGTACGATCCTCTGGTGGAAGAAGTAGACCTGATACATGTAAATCCTCAGTACGCAAGGGTGAGACTCAGGGATGGCCAAGAAACTTCAGTTTCATTAAAATATCTAGCCCCAAAGCGGGAAACTGTGGTTGAAAAGCATTTTCCTGACCTTACTCTCACCTCATCATCAGATCCTGATATCACTGCCGATCCTTTAGTATCATCACCATTCGGAGGTTTAGCAACAGAACCTGAAGAAACAATCATCCCCATTGATGTCATTGAGCCCCAACGGCGATCGACGAGACCCAAAAAACTCCCCAGCAATTTCACGGACTTTGTTCTTTCATGAGGAGAAGAATGTAATATGTTCTAGTATTCATGATAAGATTACATGATTGTTCAAGAGTTCCTAGTTACCCCCGTTCCCAAAATCATTATTATTTATATGTCGATTAAAGCCTTAAATTGCAAGGTTTAAAACGGGATAATTTTGTACTGTGGGATGCTGCTAACTCCCTGAATCTGTAGAAGTGTTTTTTTTTTTTTTTTCTGCCGCACTACTATTTATCTTTATTCCTTCGATTCATTCTATCAATTCAATTCATTCAATTTGATTCATTCATTCAGAGGCTAAGGCAGCTCCTGAGAAACAAGAGAACCTTGGAGACATCATCGGTTCTTCTATGGATAGCTAACTTTGCATTGTCGTTCCCTTAAAATGACAAACAATTTCAGGGTAATTGCGGAGATTGAGCAGTGAGCAGTGGGCATTGTGCATATTAAGGAGGTAAGCTCCCTGAAAAATAACTCCCGAGATTTGAAAGAGGCAGATATGGAAAGTAAAGAAAATATCCCTGGGGCCAGGATTGTAGATTTTGCAGACTCGTTTGTTGGAATGCTTCATTCCTGGAGTCGAAGCACATAGTTTGTTGGCCGCTTCGGTCCCGTTCCACAGAACAGGGTAACCTTCACTCGGAAGAAACTGTGAACAAAATGAGATTAGCGATTTTTTTTCTCGATACTACCGATTTTTTCAGGGGGGTACGTGGGACCTCGATTTGTGTGGTGTTATCGTGACTCTGTGGTATTACCTCGTTTCCTATTGGTTGAGAATGAAAGCGCGGGCGAAGTAAAGAAAGGGCAAGCCAGCGGGCGCAAATACAATATGGCTTCAACCCTTCGTTTATTTCCTCGATTCTATACCTACTCCACATCGATCTTTCTTCATAAACCTTCCTAAATTACGTTCCTATTTTTACACACACAACAATCATCATTTCTTGAAGAAACGAGAAAGATGCGGAAATGATTTCGAAGATTGGCATTATCGCTGGTGCCTCGACCACGATCTGTCAGAAATCGTTGTCTCAGTTTGGATGTTACGAGTGAAAACGAATGAGGAATACCCGCCCTTGGGTTTGTAAAACGTAAAATATCCAATTATTATCGTAAAAGCTAATTCCATTCTGAAAATTTTGAGACTAATATAGTACCAATCTTTTTTTTTTTTTTTTTTTTTTTTTTTTTTTTTTTTTTTTTCATCATCAAATAACGATTTATTGTACTTGTACCACGAGAATATCTATAGGGTGACACACTTGAGACGCATTGGAGGGAAAAAGTTGGGAAGCAACGTAAATATCCTGAATAATTCAGATGGGAAACCAACTGTTTCAGCAACTGATCAATGCTGGAAGAGCAGCTCCATCTTCCCTTCCGAGTGACCTTATAGTTCTTCTGGCTCCTCTTATACGAAGTGTCACCGCCCTTGCTATGGCAAATTGTGTTGTCACTCTCACCCATCCTACAACGCACGAGTAAGGACGACTCCATTTCTCTGAAAGAACGTGAGCTGTTCTTCTCAGAAAAGTGTCAAATTCCCGGTGCAAGGCTCCGTCGCACGAACAAACCAATGGGGTAAAGGAACCTCGTACATCTTCAGCTGCTCGGTCGTATTTGGCGTGTTTCGCTTGGGCTGCTGTGTTGGCTGTTTGTACCCATTCTTGAGAGCGATAAGAGGCGGCGTCAGCATTCACTATGCGGTTATCAAAAAACGCCGGCCTCCCTCGCTCCCAAACTCCCATGACCTTGATGTCAGCCACTAAAGCAGGGCTTCCGCCTTCGGCCTCTTTTATCACTGGTTCCACTGTCGCTCCCCCCCACGCCAGCTCTGCCAAGCCTGTCACTGCATCTCTAACTTCATCATGGCCCCTTTTTACTAGCCCCCCCCCCCCTTTTTGCAGTTCAACGCGTGCGATACGTCAAAGGTAGCCCCGCAACCATCGCAATTGTTGGGTAGGTTCAGGGGTGTAAAGCCATACCTCAAAGCAAGGGCATCTCTAAACTGGGTTGGAGACAGGTCGAAGCCGTCACTTGCTTTTGGGAGCACTGTCAGCCACTGAGAAGATCCTACGACCCTTTCCATAACTTTCTGTTTGGCAGGATTTAATTGCCGTATTATGGTGTCACTTTGACGGCTCAAATTTTCTTCTCGATGGCGCCTTTCTTCTTTGAGCACCCTCGTGACTGTTTCAAGGTGATCTTCGTACTGCAATGGTCTGCCAGAGAGAATTGCAGCTGTTAACGTCTCTCCTGCCCTTTTAGATGTTTGGAATACATTTGAATTGTTTGTTGGATCCTGAATTCCAAGTCCTCCGAGTCGTACTGGCATACTCAGTAGGTCTCCTTCAGTGCTGCTTATTTCTCGCCCGATTAATGCTGGCATGAATACCAATAGTACCAATAATCGATAGATGTTTTCAAGAATTTGCAAAATTTCGGTAAATAGTATCACCAAAAGGCAAGGGGCATAGGTGAGCTCAGTTTACCAAGGAATATAAATTATAGGGTAATTATGAAACATTCATGTGCTTTGATAGGCATCCTCATATATTAATCCATCGATCGATTTCGATTCTTCAAGACTTGATTAGTTGGACTCTAGACAACAATAAATTCAGCTGACTATAGGTACCTACATAATTATTATTATTTCGTTCTAAAATCCCAATTGCTTGATTGCTAAAGCTCTCATGTAAACCAAAGTGTGCATCAAAACCAATGAATCTGAGACTACCAAAACAAAAAATGTCACGATAAGCTTAAAAGTTACCTATCACCATCAGTGCAGCGAAAAGAAAATAATTTTTATGGTTGATATCACAGTAGAAGGGGGGGGGGGGGGCGTAATTTTGTCAAACCATTGTTGCCAAAAATGTTGCCAAACTGTATATTCTAATGGATTTATTCGTATATCCATGCTAAAACTATAATTCCATGGAGTCCCCCCAAATAATAGATTCTACATTGTGACTTGGTCCGATATCGTCTTTGCCGAGCGCATTTTGGGGTTATCCAGAAGTAAAATCAATCGAGGGGGTTACAGGAAACTCGGAGTTTCCATGTTTTGTCGAACGAGCCTTAGTGGTGTTGATACGGGGTCAGAGGGACACTCCTAATCAGAATTTCATGAGTGGATTGCGCTGTTCATCCACAATACGGACTCATTGCGTCAGTACTACGATGGAGACGATTCCAACGTTCACGAATACGGGGGAGAATTCACTACTCTGTTCGTACATTCGTTTGGTGACGTCCATTATTTTTTGAACTGAAATTAAGAAAAACGACCACGAACTTGAACGAGGATTTCATTCTGTCCTGATATCCCTGAAATGATTAATCTAAATCACATCATTTCAACGCTTAACACAAGAAGATTGAGAATCCCTTTGTTAATTTTCTGGCAGGTACTCGAATTTTTGTAAGTGCCGACTTTTTTATTTTTTTTTATTTTTATTTATTTTTTTTTTTTTATTTTTTTTTTTTTGCATTCAAACTTGAATTTCAACAGTTAGTAAGAAAGTTTATTGAGGAATCGCAAAGTTGACCATATCATGAGAGAGCTGATTAAATTTTCAAGTTTTTCTGAAATATGACAGCTTCGAACACGTTTTTGGGAAATGAAGTTAACGTAGAAGTATTTTCAAAAGCTTATTTATTTATTATTGTTATTTTATTTTATTTTATTTTTTTATTTTTTATTTTTTTTCAATTTTCAATGCTTGAACTGCAACTTAAGAGTTCGTTTTAGCTAATTTTCGGAAAAAAAATGAAGCTATTGCAATGGCTCAAAAATTTAAAAATGCAAATTTTTGAAAATTTTCTCCATTGAAATCGGTTTTGAGACATTCTGAAACGAATCCTAGAGTTTAACATTTTTTCTAATATATATATATATATATATATATATATATCTATATCTTGTTAAAATTATATTTTTTAGCAGAATATTGCTCAAATAAAATTTATTAACTATAAAATAGCACATTAAAAAATTTGTGTGCAAAATTATGCTGAAAAATGTACTCAAATTTCATTAAAAAGTTCCAGTTGTGCAGCATGATCGTATGAGCTAATTTTAGTAAATTATATCAACTTGTACATAGTATCGTACATGATATAGTACGATAATTTACGAAAAGTCGGTCATACGATCATGCTGCATTACTGAAACTTTTGGTTATGAATGTGCATTAGGCGTATAGGAAATTTAACGTTGAATCCGAATTATGGTCTTAAGTTCAAAAAACGTTGTTTTGATGTAGAGGAACGTGGGATTTTATGGCAAAAATCGTGTTTTCGCAAAAAAAATTGAAAAAGTATATCTTGGAAATAGATTGGGATAGAAAAGTGCGTTTGGCGGCATTCTATTCCATTTCAGCCTAGTTTTACTAGGGATGGGTATCGATACTCGATATTTCAAAATATCGATATTTTTTCACCTAATATCGATATTTTTGTATCGATACTGTGCCTTCCGATATTATTGAGTATCGATACTTGCATTCCGATATATTGAAATATCGGGAATTTTTTTTCACAACAAGTTTAACAAACTTTATTCAATTTTTCTTTCTTTGACTATGGGCCAATTGCCAATCTCCCTTCAGCCATGATAACAATGATATCGAGCAATACGGCCGATGTGGCAACAGCTGATCTGATACCTATAGTTTGATTTCGATAGGTAGGTAGGTGTACTCGCGATCAATACGAATTCGATCGAAATCAACGAATATTATAAATTATGTAAAATAACAACAACAAATCAACGAATATTATAAATTATATTGAACAAAATATTAATGATATTAAAGAAATTCAATAGGTTTTACGTTCGAAGCTTGCCTTCCAGTATGTCCCAACGGTTGCTACCTCGGTTCCGTCAGAGCGACTTTTTTCAAAAGCTGGGAAAACAGTTAGGTACACCGGCTAGGAATAAACTTGGAGGAAAGTTGGTTTCGAAACTATTATTTTTTTAAAGTGTAGATGATGAGTTCTGGTATTTTTTTTTTCAATTTCAAAGGTTTTTATTTTCTTTTTACCTGGATGAATATAACAATATATATATGCACATTTTTCAATTTACGTAAATAAAATATAATGCAAATAAATTTGATATGCTTTTTAAACATTTTTAAAGAAAATAAAAATTTTCGTCAGTTTAGCTATTTTCAGCTTCTGTTCTGATATATTTTAAGTACGAGTATATTTGCTAAATTTTCTTACATGATTATTCAATAAAGTAATTTTTAATACGAAAATAATATCATTTTTTCCAGATAATATATCTTCAACCATGAACTTTATTGTACAATGACCTCCATCCATCAAGATAAATAATTCAAACTCCGGTTTGAAATTTTTTGTTGAAAAAGACGTATTCTTAAGCAATATTGTGGATGTGGTATCGATACTCGATATTTATAAATATCGATATTTTGCTCAAGCGATATTTGGTGTATCGATACTTGCATCCCGATACAGTATCGATACCTTATATCGATACTTTTGTAACGATACCCATCCCTAAGTTTTACCCAATTTTTTGTTACACTAAGTGTGAAACACCCTGTATAGGTAGCTACTTGTAAAGGATTACTTGTAACGGTAACTATAGGTTGTTACTTGTAACGGATTAAGAGTGCCTATGCGTGGCGACCAGGGCCGAAATCTGCACAATAAATAACAGAGGAGAGGTGTGAAAGTCCCTTCCCTTAATAGTGCATAAATGTGCTGCGTTCAGAGAACATCCTTCCAGATCAAACGACCGAGGCTATATCCCCAATCGCGGCAGCTCGAAAACGCGAGAAGAAGCGGCGCGTAACCCAACGCTGAACGGAAGGTAGACGCACTCCCTCGAAAATGACAGGTACTGTCACGTAGGTACTACTACATATTTACCAAGACTTTCACACTCTGTAATGATATGATAACGGTCCCTTTGTGGAAGCCACCGGTGAACTTTTTCATCACCCCCGAAGCCTCCAGCTCGCATTCATAATTCCATCAAGAAGACTAATTTCCCCTTCAGGCCCCGTTCGGGCTTCCACTCGTTGCACCGAAATTTGTTTCCGACCGCATTATTTTTTCAAGAGCACTCGCTCTCCGGACAAGTTGAACGCATAACAAGGCCCTGACCCTCCCAACCATGCTTAATTTACAGCCTTTTTCGGTACACAAGAGGCGACTCTTTTAGGCGTTTTCTCTTTCGTTCCTTGATTAAAAATCCTCCCCTTCACCTTTTATTTCTCCGCATTTTCCTTCGACAAAAAAAGGAAGTCGTAAAAACGCGGAAAAGTGCTACCTCGGTGTCAAGACTCCTTGGAAATGAGAGGGCCGCTCAGCTTGGCAGAACACGAGCAAGCGATGGGTCTCATCAGAGGCTCACCTCCCTTTGAACTCTCGGGCGAGGTTTTTCACGGCATATTTTATATTCATGGCAATACCATCTTTTAGCGCAGGCACTTGATACTTTGTGTCCCCCATTACGGTGGCGCCTCATTAACCGTCTCCTGAAATTCCCTCCGTTTTCCGCCCACTTCATGGAGGGTTATTTAATCATCCAATAAATTAATCTGCCGAGAACGACTTTGAAGCCAAGGCTTGCCGGCCTCTTATTATTTTTGAAATTTTCGTTCCGCAAAGGAGACGACCAGGAATTTACCTGCTTATTAGACAACAGCCCACTTCGAATATAAAAGTATAATATAAACACAAAATAATTAACCACACAATCAAGTAGAGTACGGATAACAAAACCCAAGAAAAATGAGAACCTCAAACATTACTGTGTGCTTAAGGGGTTTGGGTCAACGCAAACTCATACGAGTAAATTTACTTTGTTATACAGATTGTCTACAGGTCCGGATTCCCGGGAAGTCCCGGAAAAGTCACGGATTAATTAGAAGGGCACGAATGTTTCCGAAAGCCACACAGTTTAATATAGAAGTCACCAATTTTTATGGCGTCGTTAACCAAAAATCCTAATATACTGTAATGCCAGTACCGGAATTCACAAAACATTCGAAAAATTCAATTGAGATTTTTGAATCTATAATATTAAATATTTTGTACATTGTATTTCACTAATATTCTGTAAGTAGTCTTGGACTTCTGTACTTTATAAGTAGGCTAAAATCAATAAAAACGTTATGAAGATCTAATTTTCTTTAGGCTACTCATGATTACAATAGGTCTACTCGTAAGTATTTCGGTACGCTATTCCTAAAAAAATTGAAGCCTGTAAAAGGTCACCGATTTTGGAAATTTAGAACCCCAAAAACTTCCAAAAAGTGTACAGAACTAGTAGACACCCTCTTATATATTACTGGATTCGTTAGAAAATTTAGTATCCAAAAAGCTGCACTATTCACTGATTGATGCATTTCCTGTCGTCAAATGAAATTACGTTAAATTACATTAATTAAATGAATTACGTTTTCTTTCATATTTGCCCCATTTTGACTTAGCATATTACTTTAGTTCCCCTAATTCTAGTTTAGCTGTTCCTAGTTGTTTTCGATGACATTCAGAACAAACAGTCGACGGGGGGATTGTGTTAATTGTCAGAATTTCAATATTGGTGTTGATAAGAAGAGATAGCGTGATTCAATCCATAGAAAATCAGCTTTACCGATTCTTTTCATCGATACCGAAGAAAATCGAACCCCCTGCCCTCGACTATGAAGAGAAAAACTTGTTGCCAAAAAATAAAAAATAAAAATGAAGAATTTCGTCCAGTAGATCTTGAGAAAATGGGGTTTTCATTCCAATGCGATTATCGAGGAACTGTTTCTTCGCTCACGACTTTGTCTTATAGATTTGCTTCCTCCATGATACAAATCATTGACTTCACTTCCAAATGAGAAGAAGAATAAGAAGATTATGTTTGTAGAAAACCTTCTTGAAAACAAACTTTCCGTGATTTCTGTGTTTCTGACCGTTCATCAGCATGAAGATCCCAGCAGTGAGACACGGGAGGATATTCACTTTGAGAATTCATTTCTTCGTTATTATTTGTAGTAGGTACATGCCGTTGTTACTAATATGTTTACAAATTGTTGTAGGTACTTTTATAACAAATTTTAAAAATAAATTGGGGAAAAAACTCGTGGGCGAGGTTTTTCACGGCATATTTTATATTAATGGCAATACCATCTTTTAGCGTAGGCACTTGATACTTTGTGTCCCCCATTACGGGGGCGCCTCATTAACCGTCTCCTGAAATTCCCTCCGTACGGAGGGTTATTAAATTAAACCAATTTTATGGCAAATAACTTATACTAAATAAAATTTGGTGATTCAAAAAAGATTTTGGATTTTTAGGTTTTATTGAAATTTTAACAGATTGTTCAGCAATAATATCGTTGATAATTTTGTTTTGGCGAAAACTCTGCTAAACAATTAAATTTAACGATTTTTGGCTGTTTTTTGTGATTTTTTGAGTACTATTTTTGAAATTTGACCAATTTCATGTGCTTAAGAATGTTTGGCTAACAAATTCATCCATTTTTTTGGAAAGCTTTGATTTTTTGGCGCAAGAACGGGATTTTTTATCTCAATCCTGAACAGATTTATCGTCTGAAACGTCTGGAATGACACACACACACACACACACACACACACACACACATACCTATATATATATATATATATATAGAAGCGCAAACTTCAGGAATCGTTTCAGAATGCCTCAAAACGGATTTCATTGAAGAGATTTTTCAAAAATTTTGATTTTAAAATTCTATGAGCCATTGCAATAGCTTCATTTTCTAAGAAAATTCGCTAATTGTGACATAATATGATACGATAATCTATAAAAATTCGCTGATACAATCATGCTGCATAACAGGAACTTTTTTCTTTTTATAATTGGGATTTTATCCCGTTTTTATAACTAAATAAATAAGAAAAGTGCGTTCCGTTTCTTCAACTTAATATAAACTCTAATCTCAAATAAAGCAAATAGATACCTGACGAGGAGACACTGAATCAACGCCATCAACGTTGGCTTTACTCAATAGCTGTATTACAGGGTCGAGTTCAATTGAGTGAAAACGATGGGAACGGCCAGAAAACAGCGCAGAAGCTGACTTGGCCATTGTGAGGTCCCTCACGTCCTAATCCCAAAGGCGATCGCCCTAAAGGCATCTGCCCTTTTATTAGTTGAGATTCCATAGGGGTAGCGACGGGAACTCCTTTGAATTCGAACCAAATAATTCCTCCTACAAGCTGCTCCGGTCATGTAACGGCGAAAAAATCTTGAAAAGGAACTTTCCTCGAGACAGAGATAAGAACAGAAAAAACTGTTTGTACCCTTGTAAAATCACGCTAGATAACCTGGAGGATACCCCGTTAATGAGAATTCGTTCGAGCCGGTTAAAAGTTATCTACACTTCTTTGCAATTACAAATAAGTTCAAACGAGACAAATTGAAAACGAGGGTATGTTGCACATATAGCTTCCTCGTTTACGTATCATGAATGTATAGATCATTGAAAAGTTTTAAATGATCTTGAAACATTCCATAGCGGAATAGGGTAAATCGAGAAGTTGCGTGAAAAGTCATAAGAGAGTTTTTGTACTTCTCGTATTCATTTTCTCGTATACGAAAATGGCCTTTCCGAAACGAGAAGAGGTTTTCGTAACGCGGAAACACTTTTTGGAACGGGAAGAGTCAGCTTTACTCGTGCTCAGCTTTTTCGGAATCGTAATTACGAGACGAAAACTTGACCTTCCTCTAGGATAACACTCTAGAATAACTTAGCAACTATCATGCAGTACGCATGAATGCACATACACACCCGACAAAATCGGCTGAATTTTCCCCGTGCCGTCTTTTGCTGTTGGTTTAACCTTTGTATTTGTCTTTCTTTCGTGTTTTTTTCCCCGCACCTCAACCAGAAAGGTCATTAGTGGCATTTTGTTCTCGCTTTCGACGTTTTATCGAAGATTTCAGCTTTTTCATTAAAGATTAAGAGTTTCAAGGTTCATTTTACACGTTTTGAAGATTTGTGTTCTTCACGGCTGAATCGTTTTCATATGATGTAGAGGTAAGTGGTCGTTGTTTCCTAATTCATGTTATATTTTGGAAATTGTCTACTTTGACAATTGAGTTTTGAGCAGTGAACAAGAGTCACGTTAACGTCTCTGTAAGAGTTCTCTTCCTCTCGGGCTTACGAAAACGCTACGAGAAATCGATGCAAAAAGGTTAGCATTCATCGTGCTCTCGCTCTAACTGCTAGTTTTCGTGTTTACGAGAAATACCAATACGAATCTCTATTATTGGTCTATTAAGAAACGAAAAAATGCGCAGAATGAATTGATCAGTTGAGAACAATGAAGTAGGTTACGGGACCATCTTCAGCCTAACCCGCGCATTCCCTCACAATTTAATCAAAATTGGATGAAAATTGTGGAAATTAAGGTCGTTACAAGGATTTAACATTGGCGCATGCGTAGTAGCTTGTAATGATACAATCATACTGAGATTGATATGGGATGATACAATCGTCATCCCCCCAATTATCATTCAAATTTGAGGGAGATAGGACGACTAGGGCTTGAGACAATGATGATAGAATTTACGTTTGCGCATGCGCGGAGTGAAGTATGTAGTCAGGAACAATGAAACTGATAGGGGAGAATCTACAACTTAGTCCCCACATTTCCTGAGGATTTCATCGAAATTTGGATTTTTTGGAGCAAGAACGGGATTTTAATTTCAATCCTGAGGAGAGTTATCGTCTGGACTGACACAAAAACAAACAAACAAACACACACACACACACACATATACAATTTATAGAAGGTCACGGGAAAGAACGATCAGCGTCAATTTTCGGCCCGAAATTAGATAGTGGTGCCATCTTGCAGGTCTTGGAGAAACAAATCGAAGCATGTACCTATCGCTTCGGGAAAGAATGATAAAGGTCAGCACCAAAATACGGAGGGAAAGATTTTAGGTGCAGATGGCTAAAAGGGATCAGAGTCCTAAAAAGAAAGATCAAGGTCCAGCAGTTTTCTTGGGGGAAAAAAATCAGTTTTTCCCATTCTCTTCATGTTTCGTTTAACATTTTGATTTTTGTCTTTTCATAAATTTTTTTTTCTCGGTGAAATAAGTAACTATTTGGAGTTGACAATTGTTTACCCTAAGCCCAACATGAAAGTTTAAAATTTGAATTTTGCAGATTAGTGAAGAAGTGACTCTGACCGTTATTTCCCACGACTCTTCACATAGTATTTTCAATTTGAATTCGTCCTTTTACAAAATGAATTCGTCCTTTTACAAAATGAATTCGTCCTTTTACAAAATGAATTCGTCTTTTTACAAAATGAATTCGTCCTTTTACAAAACCAATTGGTCCTTTTACAAAGTGAATTCGTCCCTCATGAAAAGGGACCGAATCTAGAAGGTATCTTAGTAACGGGGGTGTCTGGGGCTCGGGAAAACGGTGGCGGTTGGAATGCAGTCTTTATGCAAGTGGGCGAAAATCTTCTCCCCTTCCATCTACGCACTTCAGACACAAATTACTGTAGGCACCAACTTTGTAATGCACAATTATGCTTTCCCTCATTCCTCGAGCAGCGTCAGGGCAGCCTTTGCATTGAGGAGAAAAAAATGAAATAAAAACGCTGCAAATTATTTCGCAGAGGTTTAATTTTTCTGTTCTGTATAGATGTTCTAAGCGAAATCCCTGTCTTTATTATTAAACAAATCATTAGGAAGGTATCTCATATGTCTGCGTAGGTGTAGACGCCTACTGAAGAGAAATTAATAAAATTAAATAACACACCTAAACTTTCTTTACACGAGCTGTGATGATGCAGTGCTGTGAATTGGCAAAACAGCGGCGTTACCTCAAAAGTTATCGAGATCTCGATTTTTCAATATTGATGCCCTTGATTACTACCCTTTATCTTGATTAACAATGATGCCGACGTTTCAGGCAAATCCTCTGACAATGTATGATTTTTTAGCCAAATTTCATAAACTTTGGTTCAGTAGTTTTGGAGATAAGCTCTGGACAGCGTAAGGTGGACGGACAGTTTTTTTTTTTTTCCCCTTGGTTGATTACAAAGGTCCATTAATGAAAATAATAAACCAAAACTCTCAATGCAATAAATTATTATTCTTTGAAAAAGGAAAAGAAATCTGCAAATCATTTTCTGGTTGCATTTAAGAAACTTTGGTTCAGTAGTTTTGGAGATAAGCTTACAGTTGCGTGGGCATGTTGGAAAAGAACTTCAGGCGCTTGAATAAAACGACTTTGGCTAATTGGAAGTGTATGGATTGTAAAACAAATGATGGAAATACATCTCTCAAAGACGATTTACGTTCTTTCATGGGCGATTTAAAGTCGGAGATGCGTCAGGAGGCAGACACCACGAGAAGGGAACTCGGCGATTTGATTTCGGGGCTTTCTGAAAAGATGGATATTTGCCTTGCTAAATATGAGGTTTTGAGTACGCGTGTAGAGGAAATTAAGGTGGATATTGACTCTAAGTTGGAGGCATTTGAGGAACGTTTAGGAGCTTTAGAGGGGACCTCAACTCGGTCAACACTTCCCAGATGGATTTTCCTGAACCATCGATCGCTACCCCACTCTCGCTATTGAGGAAGACCTCGTTAATTTGAAGGAGTCACTCAAAAAGCTCTCTCCTGATTTTGGAAATCTGGTACAGCGCGTATCACGTCTGGGTGCTCGTAAGGTAGATTTTAACCGCCCCTTGAAAGCGATTTTCGACTCTCCCACTTCGGTCACCAAGTTGCTTGTCGCAAACCGTTCAATTAATCCCCCAATTCTTTCCATCTCTTCCGATAAAACTATCATGCAGCGAAAATTCCTCAATGATCTGAGAGCTGAATTGAAAACCAGACTGGACCGCGGGGAGTCAGCTCTCACTATCAAATATGTCAACGGTGTACCCCAAATTATATCAACGGCAAATGTACCCTCTACTAACCGCTCGTCAAAAAACTAAATCCAGCGCCCTTTACATTGAACTTATACTACCAAAACATTAGGTTAAACACAAAATTATCCGTATTGCACCACCAAGCACCCCATCTAACCTATGATATTTTACTCTTTACTGAGACTTGGCTAACACCAAATGTTACGTCTGATGAGCTTCGGCTTTCTCGCTACAACATCTACAGGGCCGATCGGTCTCCTTCCAATAATCATCATAAATCCACAGGCGGAGGAGTGTTGGCTGCCATCTCGATAAATTGTCGATCCTATCGTTGGAATTCAGTAGATATCGCTGAGCAGCTATTCATTGTTCTTCCCGATCATAGACTCGTGCTCGGTTGCTTATACTTACCTTACTATCAAACTGCTGAAATCTTGGACGCCCATTTTTGCGAACTAGACGCAATTTCTTCGGCACTTCCTGATTATAAAATGGTTATCGTGGGCGATTACAATTTGCCTGGTATCGACTGGTCGAGTGTTTCCGAAACAGGGTTTAGCGATGGCCTGGGACACAAGGCTAGACTGGTATACGAATCCATGATGCTCCATGATCTTCATCAACTCAACAGTATACGCAACCCTTTTGGTAATGTTTTGGACCTTGTGTTGACTAACGTTAATGACATTCTCATAGCAAGTGACCCAATATTCGTAGCAGATGTCGCTCATCCCCCCTTCGAATTTGCTATCTCCCTCCGATCCTCAGAATCTCGATTCTTTCCAAGTAAAAGATTCTCTTTCAACTTCAATAAAGGTGATTACAAATCATTTGGAACTTTCCTGTCAACTCATAATTGGGATAAAGTCTTGGACGGTGGAATTGATGAAGCAGTGGAAAAGTTCTATTCTATTATTAATAGCGCCATTGAAATGTATGTCCCAAAAGTCATCGAATTCACTCATTCCTTTCCGAAATGGTTTGATCGCAGCCTCATATACCTCACTAAACAGAAGATAATAGCACATTCTCGGTGGAAAATAACACACCAGAGTGAGGACTATAACCTCTTTTCCTCGTTGCGCAGCCAGTGCAAGTCTTTATCTGCGAGTCTTTATGACTCCTACATTCTAGATGTCCAGGGCTCAATCCCCGATAATATCAAACACTTCTGGAACTTCATCAACTATAGGCAGGGTGGAAATAGATTACCGAACAGCATGAATCTTGATGGCAATTATGTTTCAAGCCCCCTTGAGATCGCAGAACTTTTTGCGCGGCACTTCTCAGCAGTCTTCGAGCCTCCTAGCCCAAATGCTCCGTTCTACCCAAACATTGACGTAGTGTCAATTGGTTCAATTCATGTATCTGAAGATGACGTAGCACGCACACTCTCCATTCTAGATGTTAACAAGGGTATGGGACCTGATGGTGTTCCTAACATTGTTCTGAAGGAATGTTCCTCCAACCTTTCCTACCCCCTAACACTTCTCTACAACATGTCACTCGGTTCTGGGCGCTTCCCAGTCAAGTGGAAATCATCTTATGTGACTCCGATCCACAAGAGTGGAGACAAGGATTCCATCACACATTACCGACCTGTCTGCTCCCTATCTGGCATACCAAAGGTGCTCGAGAAGCTTATTGTTTTTCAACTTTCTGCTGCTTTCTCGTCATACATAGCGACCGAGCAGCATGGTTTCCTGAGGGGTCGATCAACCACTACGAACCTTCTTGAGTTCCAGGATTTTGTGATTGAGGGTTTCCAGAGGGGCTATCAAACTGACGTAGTTTCAACCGATTTTGCAAAGGCATTTGATAAACTATCTCATCGTCACCTGTTATCTGTGTTAAGTTCCTTGGGAATCTATGGCTCATTTCTTGACTGGGTCGCTAGTTATCTCACAGGGCGGAGTCTTATGGTGCGAGTCGGAGGCGTTCTATCTTCTCCTTTCATTGCCACATCCGGTATTCCTCAGGGTAGCCATATGGGACCGTTGTGCTTTTTGTTAATGATTAACAGCGTCGTCAAGTTGTTCGTCCCTAATGTCCACTGCCTTCTCTTTGCGGACGACTTGAAGATTTTCAGTCATGTGAGCTCGAATGAGGATTGTGAGGCCCTTCAGGTTGCCATCGACGAATTGGAGGCCTGGTGCACTGCCAACGAACTCTTCCTCAACCCGTCAAAATGCTGCATAGTCTCTTTCCACCGCTCCACTCAGCCTGTCATTAATGCCTATAAATTGTGTGGGGCTCGCTTGAGAAGACACGAGGAGTTGATTGATCTGGGGGTGATCTGTGATGGGCGGCTGTCCTTCTCTGGGCACATTGGGGAGATAGCGGGTCGAGCCATGCGGGGTTTGGGTTTCCTAAAAAGAAACACGAAGGAGTTCTCCAACATTCGAGCTATTACACTGCTTTACAAGACGCTTGTTCTCCCAATTCTAGAATATGCCTCTCCAATTTGGTCTCCGACGTACAATGTACACAAATATACACTAGAGAGGGTTCAGAATAAATTCCTTCGTTATGTTGCCTATAAACTCGGCATACCTTCGCACGAGGTGAATTATGAATCTATTATGAAGACGTGCAACCTGATCGACATGTCACTATACGCTGTATATATATATATATATATATATATATATATATATATATATATATATATATATATATATATATAGAGAGAGAGAGAGAGAGAGAGAGAGAGAGAGAGAGAGAGAGAGAGAGAGAGAGAGAAGCGCTAACATCAGGAATCGTTTCAGAATGCCTCGAAACTGATTTCTGTGAAGAAATTTTTCAAATACTTATGTGGATTTTAAAATTTTCCGAGCCATTGCAGTAGCTTCATTTCTAACGAAAATTCGCTAAAAGTGAGTGATGCGTGGCAGGGTGGTAAATTTGATTTCTTCTGCCTTGTTTACTGCAAACCAGCTTCGAGAGTGGTGGAGGTGGGTGTGGCCGCGGAGGCGGAGGAAGCGCTCGCGGTCTCCTCGGGAAGCTGAGGAAAGAGTTTCGCAACCAGGCAACCTTGTTAGCTCGCGACATTGCGTTTTATATCTCGGAAGGAGAAAATGGTTAAGGGAGGGGGGGGGGGGGGCTCCTAACAATCTTCGGGAGCTCAGACATTTTATCAACGGTGCGATCGATAAAATTTTATGTTCGGGCACGGACCAAAGCTAAAGTGGGGCAGGTGGAACAGTCTCGCATTTCAGGAGTCCGATATCAGGCGGGTCCTACGGGAAAGAAAACAGAGAGGAGGTTAATTTAACGGCGAGAATCGGAGACGAAAAATCGTGTGTGTCATTTTGAAAAATGTTAACAGATCAGAGTTTAATTCTTCATGGGAGCATTCGTGTTGGTAGCCATCATTTCTCACGGGAGTACTGGAATGAGGGTGGAAGTTAGGCGACTTCTTCCTTCATATATTTTTATTTCTTCACAACTAGTTTCGCCTATAAGAGGCCTCTTCAGGTGCTACAAGGTTAAGAAATATGGTTTTTTTTTGTATGGTAGATATACAGAGGGTTGTTCATATTATACTAATTTACTAACTAGATGGTAGAAGCATACATACAATTAGGGTAGAACATGATCCATACAACGCTGTATTTTGTCAAATTTTGCAGAAGATTTAATTCAGTCAGCTAGAATACTTCTATATGGGCCTGGGAAAGGTATGGAATGATGAATATTAGGTATAAATAGAGAGTTATGTGATGGGGTGTAGCGAGTTGCATATATATATATATATATATATATATATATATATATATATATATATATATATATATATATATATATATATATGTGACAGAGGTGGAGAGTCTTACCAATCTTGGGGAGATTCGTGAAGTCCTGCATAGCAGTTAATTACCCTATAATGGGAATCTTCATGCTTTAAAGGGGCATCTAGGTCAACATTTCTTACAGAAATGTTACAACACAGCTTTTTTAGTGGATACAACGAGAGTATCAGGCTCAGTAAGCTATTTTAACAAAATCACAAAGAAAATCACAAGATAATGCTGAAAACGGCCTATATCGTTAAATTTATATTTTTAGCACAGTTTTAGTCAAGTGAAGTTTATTAACTATGAAGAGAAGAATTAAAAATTGTGCGCACAAATATATGCTGGAAAATAAAGATAATTTATTTCATTAAAATTTGCCAAAAAATTGGCTAACAAAAATATAAATCTCGCAAAATATTATTTAGAGCGTTAAGTTGTTAGCTATAAATTCCTTTCTACTCAAAGTCTAGAATTTGCAATACATACATGAGTGCCTATGTAAAAGATGGCAAATAAATAAATAAATAATAATATAGCACCTACGATAATTTACGAAAATTTGCTCGTAAGATCACGCTGTATGACTAGAATTTTTCATATTCATTATACTTACCTATCTGTGAATAAACTAGAAACTTATAAGAAATAACTTGCTGCTATCCCTCTCGAAAAAGGTCAGGGTTAGTTGTATATTTTCGGGTTATACAGGGTGCGTCTAAACTACCAATCCCCCCCCCCTCCCTCCCCCTTACTTTAGTCCATAGTATTCGAGATATCGAAGTTAAACTTGGAGTGGTTTAAGGGGGTGCCTGATACCAGTGTTGGGCATAATGCTGTCGTCGAATACGAATACGATTGCAATCGCGATAATTATTCGTTGATTCTGAGACAACTGCGATTATATTCGTATTCGAGTAATCGTATTCGTCTTTCGGCGATTACACGAAAACAACCCATAAAATAGCGTCACGGTCATCAATTTCAATAGGGCGTCCTTCCGCGCGGTAACTAGATTCGAGACAAATAGGCTGGGCTCCAATCGTTGAATTCGCTTCATGGACGTCCCTCTGAAACTAGGTGGTATTAGGAAGGCTTCGCATATTATAGGAGCGACGCCCTATTGAAATTGATGACCGTGACGCATTTTTATGGGGTGTATTCGTGTAATCGCCGACAGACGAATACGATTACACGAATACGAATATGATCGCAGTTGACTCAGAATTAACGAATAATTATCGCGACTACAATCGTATTCGTATTCGACGATAAGATCATGCCCAAAACTGCCTAATACTAAGTTTAATGCACATAAACATCAGGGAAATATCCAATATTTCTGGACCCAAATGGTGGGGGGAGAATGGGGTAGGTACAAATTTCGAAATTTCGTTTTCCATTTTTGCCGAGACACACCACATTTAAAAAAGTTTTAGTTCAGAACACGATTGTGAAACCAGAATTGCGATATCTTCCCGTTCTTCGATACGAGCTGATGAACTGACTATGTAGAAGCGCGATTTTTCTAAAGGTAGAAGACTTACGCTCTTCACTCAGTGTCCACAAGTAATTACTCGTAGTTTGCCATGTATCACCAGCCGGATGCCTTATTGTGTCGTTTTGTTGTGCAATGGTGGTCACTCAAATGAAAATTTTAAGCTCCAAAAGAAACCTGTTCGTACCATACGAAAGCTAGGATGGAATGAGTGGCACTTCAGGGATCTCGGAATCCTAACGCTGCCTCGTTTATTCGTGTTCGCTTTCTTGCTATACATCAAGTGCAACCTTACTGAATAGTAGAATAGAATAGAATATCAGAAATTAATAAAGAAAATACAATGTAAAATGTACCTATACTCAATTTCATTTGTGGTGTCCTCGGGAACTTTTTCATTAACAATTTCAGGGACACCACACCAACAAGTTCAACTTCATTCCGTAATGCTTCCTGCTTATGATCATTGATTTTATCATTTATCTCATCAATTCTTCAATGCAGAAGAAGATTTTCCTGTTCAAGTTTGGATTCATTTTCTGCTAGCAACTTTAATTTCCCTTCCATTTCATCACACTTTTGTAGGACTTCATTGAGCTTATCGGAGTTGAAATCAGCTGCTTTTTCTAATTCATCCATTTTTTAATCACAATCCATTGATATCCATTTTCCGCAAAAACTTGGCTACATCATTAGTTCGTTTAGGCAACACAATATCACCACTATGGCGAGCCAGAGGAACACATTCAACCTCCGAATCATCATCATCCTCTGAGCCTGCCTCAACATACACTTCACCGAGGCTACCATCATTTCTCGCACAAGATTTACATTTATCGCTAATGAGATTTCCAAGGATTCGATAAGGCACAAACTATTCTACAAGAGACCGGACAAAGTAATGCACCCTTCTGACCAGATTGGCAACATTCCTGAAAACGAACCCCTATCAAGTTGGATGTCGTTTATTTAACCATTTACACCATTCAACGAGGGATCTGCCTTTTAAGTCTTCTAACTAATTAAAAAACGTGTACTTGTAGAACAAGAACTGAGTAATTTTATTGCTTTTTATAATCTCGAAATCTCTCCTTTTGCTAATAACTAATTGTTTTTTCTTTTCTATACATATTTCGGGTATATTGCTTCCGAGACTGCAAGGCAGCGGAAACTTTGTTTTCACTTTCGAAATGAAAAAATTTTTTTTGCTTCAAAATCAAAATTTTCACTCGCATTTTGCGTTTCAGAGCTTCCTGAACAAATTTGGTTCCGTGTCTGTCTGTCTGTCTGTCCGTCCACATTTCCTTGTAACAGCCATAACTTCCACAATTTTGATCCGATTTTAACCAAATTTTCAGGGATCGTGCTGGTTAAGCTCTCAATAGCCCCCTATCAAATTCATCATGATCGAATCAACGGTAGCTTCTGCGTAGGCGCTAACGTGAATTCCTTGTGACGGTAATAACTCGGTCAATGTTGAACGGATTTCGGTCAGATTTTCAGGGATGATGTGGGTAAGGTCCTTTGAGGTCCCATAAGACAATCATCATAATTGCATAAGCGGTACGCTTTGCTCATGCGTGAACGAAATATTCTTGTTACGGTCCTTGCAACAGCCGTAATTTCCACAATTTTGATGCGATTTTCTTCAAATTTTTAGGGATCGTGCGGGTATAGCTCTACATGGTCCCCTATCAGTTCCGTCATGATCGAATCAACGGTAGCCTCTGCGCAGGCGCAAACAAAATTTTCTTGTTTCGGTCATAACTCAGGCAATCGTTTCTAGTTTTCTGGAATTTAATGGTGACGTTCTGTGGAGGTCACGAAAAAGCTCATGTGCCATTTCCTTGGCAGTGTATTTATTATTTCTATTACTTATGTATTATATATTGTACATTGTCTGGCAAGGCCCTTAACAATTAAAAACCGATTTGACTACTACAAAGGTTCACCATTGAAAATAATAAACAAAAAGAGTGCCTTCACACTGACTTTTTTCATATTCATCATACTTATCTGTGAGTGAATAAACTAGAAACTCATAAGAAATAACTTGCTGCTATCCCTCACGAAAGAGGTTGGGTTAGTTGTATATGCTCGGGTTATATATCTTCCATTTACCGTCTTCATCATTTCGAGCCGACGAGACCGCCGTAAAGTCACGTACATCCTTCAGGAATCCAGAATTCTTAAACCGGAGGGGGCTGTTGGGAAGACTTCGGAGGAGGCGACGGGCGAGGGCTTTGAGTCTTAAGTTCTTGGGACGGCTTAGCCCGAGTGAATTATAACGAGGTTGAGGCAACGCCTTTCGCAAGCCTTCCGTGCTCAGCCGGGCTCTATCAATAATCCAGATAAATGTGCGTCCGTGACTAAACATCGTACAAGGGGGTACCCGGGCCGGGGTGAAACGATAACGGCATAACGGACATAAGGGTTTCGCCGTTATTGTTTGTTATCTCGTTCCTTATGGTGAAAAACCCGGGGGCGGTAAAACACTTGAGCGCTCTAAATAAAAGGAAAGAAGAAAAACTAGTTCGCTGGGAAAACGTTTTATCCAGAGTAAACGGGAGCGTAGGAAACATAAAGTTTTGCTTTGGTCCAATGGACCGAGCATCGGTCGTTCTGCTGTTACCAACAAGATATGATATAGGTAGACAATATCACAGGTAACGAGGACCCCTTCCACTTAACTCCTTATGATTTTAGTAGTTTGGCCTGCCGTAAGTATTGTTTTGTTACAGTTGGTCGGGATGCGGCCCAGGGAAAATAAATGAAATTATTTCATTTATTATTTTATTAAATGACGTTTCGTCCCCTTACTGTGGACATCATCAGGACTATACACGGACAAACAGGCATTGTTATGTCAAACAGAAAAACAAAAAATAATAATAATTTTTTTTTTTTTTTCAATATTCTTTATTGCACCAAGTATTACTTATTAACAATATTATTTTGAAAATATGGACTTTTATTCAAAACTAAGATACATCACTGAGTTTTGTTGATTATGGTGGATGTTTCACTTCATTGCTTCACAAGTAAGCAAGGTCGAGTGGTTTGGTACGCTTCAATCTTCTGATGATATCACTTGTATCAAGGAGTTGGACAGCTTCCTCGTTGATGTGACATCTTAACCGCTGTAGGTGTCTCACAGCTTGTCGCTTTATAGCATCGTTTATTGTTTCGATCCGAAGCTCATGATGGAGACGTTCGTTTCGAAAGTACCATGGTGCATTGACCACCGTTCTTAGCACATTGTTCTGGAATTTTTGGATGATGTCTCGATTTGACTGAGCCGTACAGCCCCAAAGCTGAGCTCCATAAGTCCAGACTGGTTTAAGGACTTGGTTATACAATGTTAGCTTGTTCTGGATTGAAACTTCGACCGTCTCCCCATTAGCCAATGCATTTTTCTGAATTTTAGAAGGAGTTCTTCCTTCTTTTTCTTGACATGGGCTTTCCATCTAAGTTTGGCGTCCAGTGTCATGCCTAGGTATTTGGCTTCATTAGCATTCGGAATAACTTTTCCCATGAAATGTACCGGAATATACTCGATTCTCTTGTTGGTGAAATCGACATGTACCGACTTAGTTTCATTTATCTTGATTCTCCATTTTGCTGTCCACTTTTGTATGCTGGATATTGATTGATTTAACTTGTTGGTGGATTCAGTGTTACATTCTCCGACTGCCAAAATCGCTGTATCATCTGCGAAGGTGGCTGTGGTGTTCATTCCAATTTCTGGGAGATCACTGGTATAAAGGACATACAAGAGCGGTCCAAGAACACTCCCTTGTGGGACTCCTGCCTTGATTAGCTTTGGCTCTGAGTAGGCGTCTTCTTGCTTTATTCTGAAATAGCGATTGGTGAGATAAGACTGAAGCAGCTCAGCATACTTTATTGGTAGATTTTTGCGCAGCTTGTAGTTGAGTCCCTCATGCCAAACTTTGTCAAACGCCTGAGCGACGTCTAGGAAGACGGCTGAGCAGACTTTCTTTTCCTCAAGGGCTTGTTCAATTATATGTGTTATTCTATGGACTTGATCGATAGTGGAATGTTTCTGTCGAAAGCCAAACTGGTGCCTTGGGAACAGCTTACGTTCTTCGATTATGGGTACTAGTCGCTTGTGGATTAGTTTTTCAAATAATTTTGATAATACTGGTAGAAGTGAGATTGGTCTGTACGAACTTGGTTCCGTGGGAGGCTTTCCAGGTTTAGGAATCATTATGACCTCGGCAATCTTCCACAACTGAGGAATGCAACGGTGTTTTATAATTGCATTAATAATCATGGTTATTTTTGCAATGGCTTTACGCGGGAGATGCTTAAGGATCTGACCAGTGATAAGGTCGTAGCCAGGAGCCTTTTTTGGACTGATTTCCTTATCGATTATGAGCTTAATCTCTTTGATAGTAACGGGTGGAATGTCGACATCTTGATCAATACCATTTGCGACCTCTAGAGTCAGTTCATCTGTCATAGCAATGTTTGGAGTGAATATGTTTGCTAGGTAATCAGCAAAAATCGCTGCTTTGTCTTGATTACTCTTAGCCCAACTCCCATCGGAATTTTTTATGGGTGAAGCTTGTATTATTGGTCTTTTAAGATATTTGGTAGCCTTCCAGAGTGAGTAATCAGTATCACGATGACTTGTGAGTCCCATGATATAGTGCTCTTGGGTTTCTTCATTGATCTCCTGTGTCAAAGACCTCAGTTCACTTTCTGCCTTGTACCATTCTGATTTATGGCTGGGTACTCTAGTTACTTGCCATCGTTTTCTGGCCTTGCGTTTTTCTTTTATTGCAGTGACTATTTCCCGAGGGTAATTGATCCCTCGGAGTCGCCTTGTAAGTGTTGGTGTATTTTCCCAAGCAACAGTTTGTATACTGCAAACAAGATGCTCGAGCTCGTGTTCAATTTCTTCTGGTGATTGTAAGGACTTACTCAAGTCGATATGTCTGCATATTTCTTGCTTGAAGAGCTCCCAGTTGGTCTTCTGATTGACTAGGGCAGGGTTGGATGGCTTCTGAATGATTCGAACACTGAGTGTCAGTATGATGGGTGAATGATCTGAACTGAGATCAAAGTTTTCTTCGACTAGCAGGTAGTTCGCTGAAATGTTTTTCGTAATGAAAAAGTCAATCAGATCGGGTGTCTTGTCGGGGTCTTGTGGCCAGTATGTTGGTTTCCCGGTTGAAAATGCTTCGCAGTTTTTATCATTGATTGCTTGAATCAATCTACGACCTTTTGTAGTAGTTAGTCTTGAACCCCAAAGTGTATTTTTAGCATTGAAATCCCCTCCTAGGATGAAACGATTCCCAAGTTGGGAGAGTATACCCATGTATTCATCGTATGTCGTTTGGTGCCTCGGCGGACAATATATGCTTGCAACATTAATCTTGAATGAAGTGGTCCTGATTGCAATGGCACATATCTGGAACGCTTCAGTTTCTATTTTGACTTGCTCATGGTGATAAAGGCTTTCTTTAATCAATACTGCACTGCCGCCGCGCGCTTGATTGCTTGGATGAATGGCGTGGTAGCACTTGTAGCCTTTGAGTCGGAGGTACGATTCGTTGGTAAAATGTGTCTCAGAAATGAGACAAATGTCAATCCGGTTGAAGTCTAGAGCCAACTGAAGCTCAGTTTTAAAATAATAAATAAAAACTAATTTACAAAATACTTACTAGTGTGTCCAGGAAAAAAAAAATTATAAACATCCGAATGCAACGGATTTGTCAAATACGCACAACAGTGGTTCACCTAAAAAAAACAAACCAAACAAGCTATTGAAAAAAAAAAAAAAAAAAAAAAAAAAAAAAAAAAAAAAAAAAGTGTAGAAACAGCATAAATAAAAAAGTAAAAATCTATATAAAATTTTGAATCATTATTAATGGATAACAATGAAAAAGGTATAAACATTTATCAGAAACTAACAAAGTAAAAAATAACAACAAGTTTGGTATAAAAGGGAGAACCTTCTTGCTGGGAAGTAAGAACTCACCAAGTCCACTTCAATATCAAGGACTCATGTCTTTGAAAATATCAAGAAAGCAACGCATAAAAAAGCAATTTATAAATGTTTTTAAAAATTACAGCATGAAATTTATTCACATCCATTAGTCAACTAACAGAAAAGTAACCATAGCTGCCAACAACAAAAAAACGAAATAGCAAGTCATGAAATATCACTATTAAACTATTCCTCACAAGGAAAAATACAGTAATCAAGTAAGTAACTCAAAAAATTATAAAAATTGAGTAAGGCAAAGAGAGAAATAATAAGCTGATGGTGTAAACAAACAAAAATAGAGAAAAGAGAGCACAGAGTAAGAAGAGCATGGAGGTGAAAATAGAGCATGGAATAAAGATAGCGTGGAGTAAAGAGAGCACAAAGAAAGGAGAGTATGAAGCAAGGAGGAAAGCAAAAAGTAGGTAGAGATTTTCAACTATTATCTCCAGATATAAAAACCTAACTATTAGTGGAAGTTGAACGTTGAAAGTTGAATGTGTTAGTGTAAGACACAGAACACTTTTGGAAATCGGTACAACTATTAACTGTTAGGAGTAATGTTGTTGAAAACTGATTCTGCAATCAATCTGCGGGGCTCGAAACTTTCTCTAGCTCTAATTTTAAATTTATCAAAATTAAAATATATGTCCTGTGACAACTGAACGACGTGTCGATCCAGATTTATGAGCAGAACCTGTGGCTACATCTCCCTCATAGCCAGTAGCACGTTTAGAAAAGAATCGTTTGGTTTGGCCGATGTATCTTTTATCAAATGGAAACCCCCATTTTTCATTGCAGCTTCAAATTTTTTGGAAGGCATATTACTATTTAGAATGCGTTTTTCGCCATAAAATGGGTCTTTTCTAGAAAAGGGCCACCACTATTAACTTGCGTGTAAGGCGCTAACCGCGATCGCAAGTTTGCATCTCAAAACTACATAACATCAAGTAGAAAATCCCTTAGTGAAAGTTCAGGTTAGTACAGTTCAGGTGTTAGAAAAATATTGGTGCTGTTTCAACACGATTGCGAAGTTGTAGAAGGAGAAATTGGCTCTTTCGTAAGGGAATATGAAAAAAAAAAAGTAGCCAAAACCACCTACAGAACTTGATGATGATTTGCCGAAAACACATTTTGATACCCGTCCAGCCGTTCTCGACACATGAATCGACAATAGGGATTCTTCTATATACATATATTGTATTATACATGTGTGTGTGTGTGTGTGTGTGTGTGTGTGTGTGTGTGTGTGTGTGTGTGTGTGTGTGTGTGTGTGTGTGTGTGTATGTGTTTGTGTGTGTTTGGTGTTGTGTGTGATTATAGTTATATGCTTAGAATATTCACAGAATACTGCGAATATCCCTTGGGAGCGAAACTGTTCAGGTAAAATGGTTTTGATTTTACAAAAACACTATTGAAGCAATCTTAGTTTCATAACGTCAAATATTATCTTAAGTTTGAATAATCCAAAGAGAGAATGCCGTTTGCTCTCGGAGGTGTGCATGAACAATGATAAAAAGTCAATTTAAAGAATCCACGGGAGATTTCAAACTAGGAATACTCTTTCTCACGAACGGAGTTGGAAATCTCCCACTATCTTAACGACAATGAAAAAATGACGAGGGGGGATAATTACGGAGAAATACTTGGAAACAATCTTGAAAGAATATAGCTACGAAGGGAGGAAGGATCGCCGGAGGGAATACCGCTGAGAAAATCGCGAGAGACGACCCGGCTGGGAATATGCAAGAAACACTATTTTTATGGAAAAAAAAGAAAGGTAAAGAAAAAGTAAAGAATATACTTTTCCTTTTCCCCTCCTCTTTCTTCGACCTCGAAGGGCGTCTGAGGAAGAAACTACTTTTCTAGAATGATCCTTCTGACATCGTCAAGGAGGGGAAGAGTATAACAGATCCCTTTGCTAGCCTTTTTCCTTCAGTATGCTTCTCTGATACCTTGAAGATCTTCCTCGATATTTCCCTCCTTTGCTCTATCGGCATTTCTTTCTCTTTACCCCCCCCCCCCCTTTACCATCCCCCTTTGCAGAAAAAACTCATTGTCCAGATTCCGCTTACAGCCTTAAAGTAAAAGAGCGGAAGGAAAGGAGAGCGAAAGATCCGGAAAAGATACGTTCATACTTGGTTTCATCTTACACTCAGTTCAATTTCCTTCCTTCACTAACAGACAGAAGGTAAGAAGTTGGGCTACTTTTTTGTCACTTTGTGGCATCACAATTGCATTGGAGGGTTTTTTCCTTTATCATTTCAGCCAAATTTCGTAAAAAATGAAGCTATTGCAATGGGTCCAATATTTTAAAATTCTAAGTAAATCCATTTTGCTGAAATGATTCCTGAAGTTTGCGATTTTTCATATAATATATGTTTATTGGGGATGTGTGTGTTCTCTCTCTCTCTCTCTCTCTCTCTCTCTCTCTCTCTCTCTCTCTCTCTCTCTCTCTCTCTCTCTCTCTCTCTCTCTCTCTCTGTCTCTGTCTCTCTCTCTCTCTCTCTCTCTCTCTCTCTCTCTCTCTCTCTCTGTGTTTGTGTGTGTGTGTGTGTGTGTGTGTGTGTGTGTGTGTGTGTGTGTGTGTTATACCAGATTCAGATAAAAAATTCGTTATTGCGCCAAAAAATTGAGCTTAAAAAAAGGATGATTTTATTGGCCAGCACTTTTTGAGCCCATCAAATTGGTAACATTTCCAAAAATGACTAAACAATTCCTGAAAACGGCTAAAAACCACGAATCAGTCAAAACAAAATTGAGACATTTTCACTCATAATTATGCTGAAAACTGTTCTTAAAATTCACTTTTATTTTATGAAAAATCTGTAAAAGCTGCAAAAATTAATTTAAAAAAATCCAAAAACTTTTTTGAATTGCAGAATTTTATTTAGTAGGATTTTTTCGCCATAAAATCAGGTTTTCAACAATTTCGTATTATTCAAATCGCTCAAATTTCAATTCAATTTAATATATCATAACACGACAGCACTGGAGCTCATAAAATCATGCGACATAACTGGATATTTTTGTGAATGTTTTTGTTGCTTATTAGAAGTTTAGAGGTGCTGTGCCAGAATAGTCTCTATGCTCAACACCCTTACCAGTAAGCATCGACTGTCCCGTACCCACCCACCGTGACGGCTCCCAAAGCTATTTTTCTCTCCTTTGATGTGCAGTTGCAAAGATTTTGAGATTCGGTACTGTGAAACGGTTTTCATGGTGATATAAACCCATTATACGAACAGATTATATTGTTTTCAAGAACAATGTGTCAAGTTAGTTCAAGAGTGCAATTTTGTTGCACTCAAATCGCTTCAATTTCTACACAATGGAATATATTATAACAATGTAGGTAATTTAAGCAAATTCACTCATACGACCATGCTACTATTCCTGGAACTTATTGTGAATGTGTATGTCTCTACGCGCCAACATTCCTGCCAGTATGCATCGACCGGCCCGTACCCAACCTCCATGACCGCTGCCAAAGCCATCTTCCTTTCCCTTGATGTAAACTTGAAAAGATTTTTAAATTTAGTACTTTTGAAACTGTTTTCACGGTGACATAAACATATTATACCGCAACAGATTACGGTTTTCGAGAGTAGAGGTGTGCCGTTGAACAAATTTTGAACCGCGTCCAAATCGGATATTACCTAGACTGCAAGTACGCTGGCCTAGTTTTCCACGAAGTTTGAAAAATTACAATCTACATTTTGGGATCGAATTTCGGCAGGAAATAAAGTTATTGTAATTACTCCAGAAACGTTTGTTTGTGTTAGACTAAGTTTTATTGGGATTATTTTGATTGCATTCAACGCTCCTTTGACTTCATACCAGGTTGAGTGTACATCTGGTTTGTTCAGTACTTTTTAAGCACAATAAATCGCTCAGATTTTCAAACAGCGCGAAAAATCTAAATTTTCGAATTTATACATAATACTACTCAGTGAGAAGAATACCTACAACTCAGGAACACGCTATAACAACGAACTAAAATATTTAACAATTTTATCCCAAATGTAGATACATAAATTTGCACTTAAATATGATTAAAAATCAGTGAAATAGCAAAAAAGTTAAAAATTCAATAACTTCTTTGAAAAATGAAATATTATTTAGAATTATATTTCCTCCCGTAAAATCGTTCACCCAACAATTTTTGTGTGGGACCTACACAAAGTCCTCTGATATCAAAACTAAATGACTAACCAAAAAGGACTAATGGAAGAAAACCAAAAAGTTTCGAAATGTCACTCTGCATGCCTGAAACTTTTGTTCGTATTCCAAGCATAACCTATGTCATGTTGTGTCATAACCTATGTTGTGTTGAGTAACAAGCCCGCCCGCGCATGAGAGAACAAGAAATAATGCGCTAGATTTATGTATCACAGTAATAACATCAGTGTCGAGAACGGAGCGTGGGATATCCAGACATTCCGAATCGTGGAACCGCGACTTGATATCACAGGAGCTGTTCCGTTATTGAATAACATTTCTAGGGAGAGGCGCAAGCGAAATGTCACATCTGCGGTTGCAGGGCGGATGATAGGAAAGGGAAGTGGGGGGAAAACAAGCCTCCTGGATCATGTATAAAACGCCGCCAGTCACTCGCACCGAGGGAAAATTGTTTTCATACCTAAGCGTGAATTGCTGCCAATTACTGAGAAATTCTGATATTGGGCGTTTTATGTTGTGTGCTGGTATTGGATAAATATAATTTGTACATGACATCTCGTACATAATATAAAGGAATATTGACGGATGTATTCTTGAGGGAACATTCTGGGAGTGAATAACTTGGCATGAAAACGATTTCAAGGACTATTAGGAGAAATCTTCATCTCCAAAGCACCGTCTTTGGTTCAACAGGTACACAGTTTCTTGTAAGTATCTTCACACGTAGCGATTGATCTTGGAGTGTAAAAAAGTATCTTTTAGCCTCTGGAACAATACGAAATCACTAGGTGCGCGTTTCAGAGCTCGTCAACATACAACTTATGATTGGTCGTGACACCAGTGCGCTTATGCGCATGATATCACGTTACGTGAAACTACACATGGCATCACACGAGAACGTGACGTGAGGGTAGTCTGTTTCCACCTTACGAGGGATCCTGCTGTGTTCTTCGTCCCATTTTCCAGCAGGAACTTCCTTCACAACTGCCCTCTTCTTCGTTTGTCAAGTGAGGCCAATGCAATGAGGACCACACACGGCTTTGATTTCTTTGCAGAATCTCTTTTTACCTTAAAATCTCCTCTGAGAGCCTAGTTTTTCTGGTGTGTTTATTTCCTGGCGTGTTTATTATACTTGTTTATTGATATTGTTGTTCATGTATTTAGTATTTATTCAATATATTTGATCTTTCTTTATACCTGTTCCTGGCCTTGTCCCGTATAAATGAATATAAAGATGAGTGTATTGAATTTACTTAAATGAACATGTCTGCAAAGTCGAGTGTGGTTCAAAGCTTTCTCGTACCCGTAATATGAAAGTAGTGACCATTGACAGGTTTTAAATACTTAATCTTGAATGGTGAAGCAGACGTAGATATAATGAATATCCCTTATTTTGGGGTTATTCAGGATCCCAAGCACGGAAGACTGTTGAGTACAATCATATTGCATATAAGCACGTCAGTGTATTATCAATAATTACACCAAGATTCTAGAATCTTGACAAGAGATAAAAGATCCATTCATCATGATTGGACTAAGAAGAGTAGTGTGGATTTCTGATTTATAAATCACTATTGCATGGCTTTTGGTAGGATTAACCACAAGTCCACTATCCTTGCACCAAATGTTCACAGACTGAAGGTCCCTATTAATTGAATTTATGAAAATCGCTTTGCATTAAAAATGACTATGCCCATCTATTTTCCCACGCATAATTCAAATTTAGGGTAGGATCCAGTTTTTGAATGCACATGAAGAAACAAAGTATAAATTCGAGTAATAACGTAAATATAAGAAAACCCAGAAACTGACACCGACTTTGTACCTATGTGTAAACAGTATGAGTAATCCAAAATATTTTTTCAATACCTAACGCATGTGCAGCCTGTCGATGGGCTATTTGTCAAAGAACTGATGACTCGTTCACACTGGAAGCCTTTTTAATTAGCCTCAGAGCTTACCCAGTGGTGGGTTTATGCTTTTTCCCCCATGGATAAGATTTATGTCTTTTTTTCAATACCTAACGCATGTGCAGCCTGTCGATGGGCTATTTGTCAAAGAACTGATGTATTTGCCTTTAGTTTTGTGACATAAACTTGTGACAAAGGGTAAATAGATAACATCAATAATAACTACAGAAATGGTTTTGTTATAGTTTTTCTATTTTTTTATTTTTATTACGTTTATTAAGAAACTACATTGTGCTAAGCACTCTCATTGTGTGAACATATATTAGGTCTAATAGCACGCTGAGCGTGGTTCATATGTAAATAGGAACCTAGGTGTAAGTCCAATGTCGTATCCTAGTAAAGTCAGATTTTTGGAGTAGTGGAAATGAAGTGTTAAGGAACTATGAGAATGTTAATGTTATGAAAGTACGTGGATCGAAACTGTTAGGATGTTGAGTTGTTGATGTTTAGATAAAACCATTCGCAAAGTTACCATGGTGTTTTCCTTTCAAACGACATTCGAGGCGAGGGAGTGGACGTTGGTTAGGTATCATGGGTCGTTGGGATGGGATGAGCTTCTTTGGTGCATTGAGTGGTGGGCCGCAATGAGGGAATCGTTACAGTGGGAATGTTCAGGTCTTTGTGAAGTTCTTCGTCACGTGCATACCACGGAGCGTTCGCATTATTCTCAATAAACGATTTTGTAGCACTTGGATTTTGTTAATCTGAGTAGCACTCGCTGATATCCACAGGCCACTTCCATACAGCCAGATCGGGCGTACAAGGGTTTTATACAGCATTAGCTTTAGGTGCAAAGGGCGTTTAGGGTGGCTGAGAAGAGGCTTTAGGTGAGAAAGTCTGTTCCTGATTTCAATTTTGAGGGTGGTGATGTGTTGGTGCCAAATTACTTTTTGATCCAAGGTTAGTCCTAGAAATGTCACTTTGTTTTGAGTTTCAATAGTGGTTACGTTTATTGTAATATTTGGAACAGATACATATTTCCTGTTAGTGAATGGGACTAGTGACGATTTAATAATAATCTTAGTCTTACTAGTGATGAGGTTATAATCTTATTTCTTGAATTTTTTTTTTTTTTTTTTTTGTTACTTTGAATACGGACGCGGCTTTTTTGATCTGACAGCGGTTTTCATGGTTCTAGATCCGATACCGGTGGCGTTGGAGAGAGGGAGGAGGGATGAAATGGAGGCAAAACATGCTTCGGAAGAACCTTATACTGCGCCCTCGATCGGAAAAAGAAAATACGGGGTTTTCTCTACTTTGTGCAGGAAATATTATCTAGTAGAACGAAAAAAAATACCACACATGTTTCTTAGGACCCCATTTCTTCCATTCCTCGGGAGTTTTATTGAATCCCTCCCGACAGCGGGGCCGTAGAGTAAACATCCGTAGATCGCAGGGAACATGGAGGTTCGGTTGACGGCAAAGGGAAAACTACGAAAGAGAGAGGGAGATGAACAAGAAGAGAGTTCGAGAGAGAAGGGATGAGACTGCGGAAGGAAGGTAGGACGGGGGTATGGAAAATAGGGAAATATGAGAGGGCATTTCTCCTACTTTATTCGATCGCTCCGACACGCTTCGTCCCATGTAGAACCTACTCTACACCTATTTTTTTCCCGCCGAGGTGGGGACCGAAATTTGTTACAACGACCCTCCTAACCTCCTCTTCCCACCTTCCAGCTCTTTTGTTACCGCTCGCGTGATACACCGAACTCCCGGCGGCTGTTACGACCTCGTTCTGGAAGAGCTACGACGAACAAAATAGGGAAAAAATAAAAATCACGTCATATCTCACACTTTGGATCCGGGAGCTGAGCTGTTTATCGGGATTCGGGCCGAATACGGCTTTTCGCTGCTGGAGCGAACCAAACATATCGGCGACGAATGGTTCTGATCGTAATCAAACAGGGTGGAAAAAAATTGGAGTCATGTTGGGTGAATATATGAGGGAGTGTTCGCTATTTGTATCAAGATTTCTAAATTGTGGGGCATACCGGTACTGTAGTGAATTCGCAACATGTAGAATTTTCGATTTAGAGTGGACTATCGAGGGCGGTGATGCAGTGGGTATCCCCGAAGAATGTTCTCCAACAGGTATAAGTCTTGGTCCTTGATGGCTTCGGCGCATCTGCTACAGAATAAACGAAATGGTTGGATTCTTGAAGGAAATAAACGCGAGAAGAACAGCCCAAGGTATGGTGGTAAATGCTGACCCAAGAGGAGAAGTTGTTCCACCAGTACTCGAGGTTCTCTGAAGTCAGAAGATCGTGGAGACAGCAGTAAGAGAGACTTGCTTTTACGACAACTAAACTGGTTATTAAAACCATTCAAATTTGAGGGAGATTTGTGTTAAAAGTTAAATTCGGAAGAGACGTTATGGCCAGAGCGGAGCGCAAGCGAGAATACAAAGAAAGACGAGGAGTTGTGCCGGGAGGCTTGTAGGCGGCAGCAACTCTCAGGTGAGAAAATTTTCCACGTATAGGAAAATGAAATTCTTCCTTTTCCTACTAAATACAGTCTCCGTCCGTTTAAACAATATTAAACAACGGTATCAGGTTGTGAAGAACTAATTGAATTCCGACAGTCTTCAAAATTATTTCGGTGGAACGGTTGCTTGCTGAGTCCCACTATGGAAGGTTGTTGTAGAGGTCAACCTCATACCGCGCAAATTCAAACGTGGCGGGAGATTTAAAATTTATTCACGGTACAACCTTCAAAGGCCTTTTCTACAAAAAGGGGAAAATGAAACCGCGTCATATCTCACACTTTGGAGCCAGGAGCTGAGCTGTTTATCGGAATTTGGGCTGAATCCCGCTTTTTGCAGCTCGAGCGAACCAAGCATATCGGCAACGAATGGTTCTAGTCGAAATCAAATAGGGTGGAAAAAAATGGAGTCATGTAGCATGAATATATGAACGAGTGTTCGCAATTTGTTGAATTATATTTTGTTAAATATTCAATGAAAAGTTTTCTTTTTTCATGATTTATTTATTGCAACTAAAAATTATTCGTTTCATCAATGCAAGGTTAAGGGAAGGTTTCTTGATTCCTTCGTTTTCTGTCTACAAGCCTTTCAAAATTAGTTGAAACATCGACCGGTTTCCTGAACTGACGGCGAACTTTCCGAATGATGCTGACAGTCGTCTACTTTTGCGAAAAGGCGTCTACCCATATAACTACATAAACATTGGGGTGTTTTAAAGGGGATACCTCTACCACACAAAAAACCATTTATTCGGACTTAAAACGGGAAGATATATCTGATGAGGATTATGAGCATGCGAAAACTGTTTGGGTTCATTTCGGAAAAAAAAATTTAATGCAGTACACAGACCTGTATTTAAAGTCAGACATACTCTTACTAGCAGATGTCCTCGAAAATTTCAGGAAGATTAGGCGCGATCACTATCACATTGATCCTGCGTGGCATTTTACGTCCCCTGGCTTCTTTTGGGAAGCAATGTTGAAGAAAACTGGAGTGAAGCTCGAAATCCTAAAGGATATAGACATGCGTCAACTTATTGAAACTGGAATCAGAGGGGGGATTACACAGTGTGTTCAGAGACACGCAGTCGCTAACAATCCTTCGAATACGTATGACCCTTTGAAACCCTACAAATCATATAATTTTCATGACGTGAATAATCTTTATGGATTTTCAATGGGCCATCCTCTTCCATATGCACTTTTAATGGGTTGAAAATGTCGAAGAATTTGACTATCACAACCTGCCAGGGTAGAAAAAATTGGAGTCATTTAGCATGAATATATGAGCGAGTGTTCGCTGTTTGTTGCATTGTATTTCGTTAAATTTTCAAAGAAAAGTTTTCTTTTCTCGTGATTTATTTATTGCAACTGAAAATTATACATTTCATCTAGCAATATTTTATTGAATAATGCAGTGGTCGCCGGTTATTTCGTCGCCTGATATACCGAGTATATCGTCACCAAACGCCAGGAACGGATCCAAACGCGTTCCAACACTGATTTTTATCCGGTTGTACCGTCACTCCCGTTGGATGTAGTGTCGTTGGAGGAATGAAGACAGTATAAGACTTTATTGGTCAGATTTTTCTAGATTGTGTTATGACCGACGCGGACAGAGCATCGTTTCACGAGAAAAAAGTCAATAAGCGGATTCAAAACAGTTAAATTTTGTCAACTTCTCAAAATTATGACTTTGACCTCATTTTTTAGCAATCGGAACTGCTCAAAAATTCTTGTTTTAGCATCAGGCAGATTGGGAATTATACGTTTTTTTCAACGGCGTAATCAAATTTTAATTTACTTTTCAAATTATGGGAGTAATGACCACTTTAGTGACCTAAGGTCAATAACACGAACAAAATCGTAAAAGTGAAATTACTCGGAAACGAAGCCTCTACAAAAAGTCTACGAGAGACTTGTTGTACCAAATAAGTTGTAGAATGGATCCTGTCGTCGAGCCGAGTCGTGTCTGATACACCCTGTATAATTATAATATAACATATGAATAATTGCCTTAACTCAACAACAACGCGTAACAGTTGTATGGACATTCATGAAGATAATTATTACTTCGACATTGCTCAATAGAACGTAAATTTTCTTATACACTTATGCAGGTTTTCTAATTTTTGCAGGTGAGTTCCATTAAACGAGCGGAAATTCCCATTTCAAGTATATATAAGACTACTTATCAAGTAAGTTTTCCTATTTTACTTATAATCTATGAATTGTACAATACAAAGTGAAAACATATCCTTTGAGGTCAAAAAGTGTACAAATGAGAAATGTTTCCATTTGTTGAATCACCCTGCCTGTCTTAAACTCGAGGAAAAAAGAAAATAACTCTTCATGACCTCCGGAAAAGACTGTCAAAGCTTCCGTTTATTTGAAGTGATTTTTTGATAGGTACTCATTTCATAAGTACAAAAGATATACAATTATCCTACACCTCGGTGGGCCCTTTCGTAACCCCACTTCCAAGAAGGGACCGAATAGTGGTCAAACAGGTTGCCACTGGCCATACCCGTCTTACTTACAGACACCTGTTTAGTGCAGAAGCTCGAGATGTTGTGTGTGGGAGGCGTGGGGTGATCTGTCCATCCGCCATTTCCTGGATGACTGCCCGGCCCTTGTGGACCTCCGAGTCCAGCATCAGCCCCCTCAGTGGGTAGATGTTTTTATCCGGACCAGACAATGTCCGGTCCTTGTTGTTGTAACTGAGAGCCGCTGAGCTCTACTACAAACTATGATATCTGATCTGTGATATATTTATATACATGTAGTCGTCATTTTATTTCACTCTTTGCTGATTGTATATAGTAGCATGTATACAGTTATTCGCCTATTTTACATCTAGCTTAGTTGTATTATTTTATCTTTGGGTTTTTTTTTTATCCACCATGGGTTCTAAACAGTGGTCATCACTGTACCCCTCCTTTTTTCCCCCTCTGAGTTGCCAGTGGAGTCCATGATGGCGCTCCTTTTCAGTCAAGGATGGCAACATGGCTCCCCTTAGAATCGTGCCACTTCCAGTGTCTCTTAGACACCTTACTCGATGCCGCTAATGACCCTTCTGGTTAAAAAGCGGCTTAAACCTTAATAAATAAATAAATAACAACAGATGTTAATTTCTTATTAACAATGTTGAATAATACTCTTAGAGAAGATATCCAATAGTAATTCCTGGATGGCTGGAAACAAAGAGGTTCATTGGAGTGATTAATCGCGCGAGTGAGAAGTGTAATCCGGCTTCTATTTCTCCACAGTTTAATTTGCTAATGTAGAGTCAACTTCCACGACCTCTGATGTCTTCGTGGTTAGGCGAACCCCTTAGGTATTACTAATGCTGTCATAAGCCCCAGTTTCTGAAGCTTAACCTCCACAACCTGCTAACAACATTGTTAAACAGCCTGGCATCAACTCCATAACTTGTCAGAACTAGAAAATGAAGATGGGAATGTGTCATTATATAAATTTGACAACGAATAATTTCTTTTTTAAGTTCCATAGTTTTTTGT
The DNA here is from genome assembly GCA_030762985.1 of Adelphocoris suturalis. Classification (NCBI taxonomy): domain Eukaryota; kingdom Metazoa; phylum Arthropoda; class Insecta; order Hemiptera; family Miridae; genus Adelphocoris; species Adelphocoris suturalis. The sequence goes on along the minus strand of CM061041.1, from coordinate 72,952,928 downwards.
TATTCAAATTTGTCGTTATTTCTTTTAGCTAATTTGTTATTCACATTTTTCATTATTTCTTTTAGCAAATTTTTGTAGAAAATGAAGCTACTCCTATAGGTCAAAAAACTTTGAAATTTTCGAAAAGTTTCTTCATGGAAATCCGTTCTGAGGCATTCTGAAATTCCTGAAGTTTGCGACTCTCTTTAATATAATATATACTATATTGTTATTCCAGATGATGACCCTCCTTAGGATTGAGATACCAATAAATCCGCAACACCAGGAGACATACCAGGGGCCTATTTCATAAAGCAACAAGTGACAAGCCGATTTTATGTACAAGTTGTAAAAAATGAGTGTGCAAGCGTGTCATAAAGATACAAGTGTAGACTTGTAATGCACAGTGAAAATTAACAGTGTACAGGCGAATTTGGACAAGTTACAAGTGTTTCCTCATCATTTTGAACAAGTCACTGTTTTACAGATTTAAAAAATGGCCGATTTTTAACCTACTTACGTTCATCTGTAAACTTGTTATTTTCCAGCATTGTGAGTTGACAATTTTGGTGTGGGAATCATCTCCTGCTGAAGAATGCAGAAAAGAGAGAAGCATTCTCCGTAGAAGACGCCAAAGTTTTTTCCGGCCACGTTTAAATGCTCATTTCGTGGGTATTTTTGAGTTTAATGAGAGATTTAGGATGTCTTCCGAGACCCTTGCAAGATTCAAATGGTGCGTGACCCAGTACAATTGATCCTGATCGGGTATTGAGGATCTCCCCATCATTGAAGAACAAAGTGAAGTGTGGAGATCATCTCGAAGTTACAGATGAAATTCCTAATACTAAACCATTTAACGATACAGCTACCCTGTATAAAGTGGCTGTTAATGTTTTGTACCAAAGGAATCGCGTACTTGTTTTTCGGTCTTCTATGCGGTTACGCTCATATCTACCTAGCTAACAGGCAGGACTATCGCCCCTAGTGTAGGTACCTTTGCTACCTACCACCTATCAGGGACCCAGTAAACTGCCTGCAAACCAGCGGCGCGTGAACAGTAACATTGAGCGCTGATCAAACAAAGACCTTTCTCTCCGTTTATGCATTAAACCTACGTGCAACCAACCAACTGGTTGTTCTCAATGACATGAAAGCTGTCGATGAATTATTTGCCGTTCGACCAACAGCTTTGTATGCAAATGGATGCAATTATTTAATCAAACAAGATCGAGCTCCGCATTGAATTATCATGAGGTGGCGGTATTCAACTGAATCCATTATCGGGATCCAAAGTTACGATGAATGAATACACACTACGAGCTTATAACTCCAAAGTACGACGTCATACGAATCATCCAAGTTGAAATGATTAACCTGCAATACCAAGGAATTTTGGTTTATTATTTTCACTAATAACCTTTGTAATATATGAAGACTAATAGGAATATATTCCTATTACTATATGAATATATAGTAATAGGAATATATGAATTTTAACCACGACTCAAAATTCGTTGGTTCAAGTTTCAAGATGAGTAGATTCCAAAACTCGAATAATAAAAATCCGTCCGTCCTACTAGCTATTCTCCGAAACAACTGGACCGTTTTATGAAATTTGGCTCAAAAATCGTACATCAGCCGGGGGATGGGCCATTAACAACGGCATTAATGATTCCAATAACTTTCAAGGAGACAGTATAATATAATGTTTGTTTGCTTGTCATTGATAGATATTGATGTGTACTACTAATACACAATGATACTTACGCATAGGATTGATTTAATGCAAGCAAATACTGAAACATTTTTATAATACAAATGTAAACAATCCAGTTCCCTTAGCTACTGAAATGCAATGTCAATAATTATGTAGGTGACGAAGCATCCACCACAGATATTATCTCAAAGAATCGAATGATACCACTCAGAATGCTGTATGTTAATCCGTTCGCTCTTCCAAAGGGATACAACTACTAGCAACATCTTCAAATTACCGAGTGAATAGCTAACGGGCCACTCACTTGAAAATTTGGGAAAATTGGGTTTCATAGAATTCTTGTGAAACTATGCTCAAGAGATTTTGATTTGTACCCAATTTATGTAAACGATATTAAAATAGGTACGTAGGTACCCACCCACCAACTGAAAATTTATAATACAAAATAAAACACCTACTAACGCTTCACTAGTCCATCCGTAGAGACTAGAGTTCGATAAACTCGATTTCGCGATGTCAGTGTACTACAGAACCGACGTTCTAGGTATACGTTTAAGTTAATTTTGTAATTAGGTATATTCCGAATTTTCGAAGTACAGTGAAGTGTGGCAGTTAATCAGGTTTCCATGGTAGCTGGATTCTATAGAATCCTCTCATATCTTAGAACGTTGATATTGTTCTTATAAGTACCTATTGGTTTCTTGTGGTTGGTTGTGCGGTCGAGTTGTTCTTTATTTGTCCATCAACTCTTTCCTTTTTACTAGATTCACACGTTCACGAAGATTTATGTTCTAAAGGAGAGAACATTTCTACTTTGGCGGCAGAACAATCATACGAGAAATAGTTCTTATCATTGATTCTTGTGAATTGTTGTACAGTCAGGGGGGGGGGGGGGGGGGGGAGTGCATACCTGTTTTTCATACCTGACTTTGTGATGTTACTACTTCCCTCAAACTACACGTTGAATAATGACTACAGTTTTATTACATTCCCCAGACCTTTATACGTCGAAAAACGTGTGGATATAATGAATTGAAGTTAGCGATTCATTAGGAACTAGCCGCTCCGGCTCGCTACGATAGCCTCCACGTCCAGCCGGGGGGCAAGCCCCCCGGACCCCCCATTAAATTGCTCGCTTCGCTCGCAAAATGGGGCATGTAGGGAATTTTGCTCGCTTCGCTCGCAAAGTGTGGCATGTAGGGAATGTTGCTCGCTTTGCTCGCAAACGGTAGATCCCTAAGGGTAGGTTTAACGTGTGTAGGGGATGTTGCTCGCTTCGCTCGCTTGAGGAAGTTATACTGCCCACCCAACTTGGCAGACGTTTTTTTCAGTTGGGAATTCTTACAAACAAATTAAATCTTATAAAACTACGTGGGACCACGAAAAGTTTATTAGGGGATGTTGCTCGCTTCGCTCGCAAGGTATTCCTGTATATGTGTAGGAAAAAGTCCGTATTTATTCTGTTGAAATGGCTCTCGCTTCGCTCGCAAGGTACCTATGTGTATCTGCTCGCAAATGATAGATCCCTTAGGGTAGGTTTAAAGTCTGAAGGGGATGCTGCTCGCTTCGCTCGCTTGAGGAAGTTATACTGCCCACCCAACTTGGCAGACGTTTTTTTCTGTTGGAAATTCTTACAAACAAATTAAATCTTATAAAACTACGTGGAACCACGAAAAGTTTATTAAGGAATGTTGCTCGCTTCGCTCGCAAGGTATTGCTGCATATTCCGACATGTGAATAGCTAAAACTACCTACGAATTTGCACCGCTTGGGATTTGGAACCCCAAAGGGTGTTAGGGCATCATTAGCGACCGTTATGTGACCGTTATGAATAGCTCGCAAGAGGCCAAGAGCGAACTTTGAGTCCCTTCAACTCGCATTATTGTGAAACGGCGGCCCGGGTCGATTAAAAATGTAATTTTAAACGCTTCCCTCGCTTCCACTCGCAATTTGACCGAGTTCTCGTCACTTTTTTCGATATCCGATTTCGGATTCAGATTCGGCGGACCCAAAGCTGTATTTCGCTCGCGAAAACCGTTCCGAAAAACGTACCTTTATGGGGTATATTTTAAACGGAAAAAACTTAGTTTTTCGTCGGACTTTTCGAGAAAACGGGTCCGTACTCTCGCATTTTTTTGACGCATTTCCCGATACTTTTTTCACGATCTGATCGCGCCGTCGTCTTTCTCGTTCAAAAACCTACGAAACCGGTATTTTTCCGGAATTTTCGACGGCCGTTTAGAGGGGTAGGGGAAACGGGGAAGTCCAAAAGGCGCACATTAACCGGAACTTCGACCCCCCTCCCGCCCTACGGCCCATGGTTCGGGTGGGATTAGACAATTTTAAATTCACTCGTTCCACCTTTTGGAAAATCTCAAGAAGATCCCCCCACTCGTACACTCCCCCCACTCAGCCGTTTGGCCGTGCATAGACACGACAGACAGACAGACGGAGTTTCATTCTTATTAATAGTATAGATAGAGATAGAGATTGAGACAAACCTAGAAGCATTCAAACTACGCACTTGCCCCCAACAGTGAATTCCTGAGTTGATAAAATGGTCAATAAACTCATCCACTTGTCGGCTGTTCTCTGATTCGCTGTCGGTTGGGGAGTGAGGTTTGCGTGTGAGAGAATCTGAAGATTCAGGGTATTGCGAATCAGATAGGACTGAGGTTTGGGAGAAGCATGCGGTTGTGCGTGGGGGTTGAGGAAGAGGTTCTGAATGGAAACGAGGCTTCAAGACCTTGATTTTCTTATTTTGCATGTAATTTCATGCGGTTTTTAATGAAACGCACTTGCCCCTTATTTGAAAACGCACTTGCCCCACTGTAAAAAAAAGAGGGGCAAGAATATTTTATTGATTTACTGGAACAAATTTTGTAGCTTTGAAGTTATCAAGTGTGCAGCTCATAAAAAGACAAAAGGTTGGAAGATAAACAGTGGAATAAACAGGAAAGGAAGGGGTTTTAGATAAGAAAACCATTGAAAACGATACCTCCCTCAGATTCACACTTTGATATCGAACGAAGGCTTCGCCGGAAATAGTTCCAATTACGCTTATTCGTTCACTGAGTAGGTTAAAATGTTTATCAGGTGATAATAAAGACCTGTTCAGACATTTGCTAAGAAAATTATTATAATAGAGTGGCCTCATAGCGAAATAAAACGAAGAGACGCACTTGCCCCGCCTGACCCGTTGTTTTTTCAAAATTGTTTTTTTTCAAAATTCAAAATTGACAAGACAAGACAAGTATTAATCAATTGTTTGTTGGTCATGCACCAAGTATTAACATGTATCATGTTTTAGCCCTGGGGTCCTAGCGAATTTTGCGAGTCAATTTTTTTCCGCGCACGAAATTAATTACAGTGATTTCCGCCTACAACCGAGTCGTTGCTAGGGAAATGGTACTTCGTCGTTTTTCATCCCACAAAAATCGTTGACCATTCGTTCGAAAGCTCTCGATTTATCCAACAATATTATGTTAACTACTGCGAAGTGCGTGTCCAACAAACTGAGTTATGAGCATGGTTATATAAATAATTGTTTACACACAGGTGATCATTCTCATTAATTGATATTGTGAACATGATTGCAACCGCTTGTTAATTTCTGATGATTTCATTGAGCTGGTGTTTCGATCGAGGAGAAAACATGATACATGGTTGAAATTTTTGGTTCTAGAACAGAAATAAGTTTCTTTCCCAACCTTCCGTAGTGAGGGAGCAAAACAGTCTCGCCACAAATCGGTCCTGGCTTTGGAATTTTAATTTAGCTCATTGGTAATGAAAAATCGATATTGATCATTGATAGGAAGTTAACCTACATAACCAAATGCGATAACTGTTTGTTAGTTTCAAGTAGGTAAACATCCACAAACATAGGAAACGCGTGCGTCGTTTTACGGTTAACGCAAACTGTTTTCTCTCCCTTCCCGTCGAAGCTCGCGGGAGCCGAGAAAATGACGGATTCATGAGATTTCAGAGTGTTGCCGCTGCTCCAAATCCATTCAACCGCCTCCATCTTGAAAGCTCATGGAAATTTCATCGAGAGCAATCACTTGAAACGGGAGAAATCCTGGGCCTCGTCTCGGTGAAATGGCAACGAAAGCACATTGGGGCCGACCGGAATAAATCTGCGTCGTTCCGTTTCTCCTGGTTGCTTTGAGATCACTATAATCGTTTTTTTTTTTTTTTTTTTCCTCCTCTATGTTCCAGAGCTTTCTGATTGAATCGGATTAAGTCTTACGAGATCCTCTATATTTTTTTATTTATTATTTTCCCTTTTTTCTCTGTCGTCCCCCGATTCGTTCTTAATATCGGGGAAAAGATGAGTTTTTTCCCTTCAGTAAAGTTCGAGCCGAAAGAGAGTTTTCTTCGACGGACAATCGGATATCTGAAGGAAAAAACAGCGATGGAAGGAACCAATTTCCGTGGAACATAATCAGCCTGATGTAAAGGGACGAGGGATTTCCAAACAAAGCTGTTTATACCCGGCTGTATTGGCTTATTCATCAGAAATGTCTTTGAATCATTCATCAACCAGAGTTTTAAAATCATTTCCCCTAAACTACGAATGAATTAGTTATAGATTTCGTCTATATCCATCAGGGTTTTTCAAGTGTTTTGTTCTTGAGAGTCGGTCGGGTGAATTATACTAAACTTCAGGCCAACGTTTCGCTATATTTATACAGCATCATCAGGACTATACAAAAAGAACCATCACGTTACACACATATGGACACAACTACACACTAGCTAGCTTATATTTAACTTTGAATTATGAAAATTATTGCACTAAACTAAATAACTTAACTTTGAATATTTAACTTATGTTTAACTTTGAATTATGAAAATTATTGCACTAAACTAAATAAATCCACTATAAGGGGTTGGGGGCAGTTCAAATAATCACATTCTGTGATTGTGGAAGGTAGGTAGCTACTTAAAATATATTACATGGCTTGGGTGGGCTGAATGAATAAGTTGGTAACAAAAATTTTGAATGATATTTTACCTTGGAATTTGCTGTTAGGTACTTAGTGAGTCATCTTTGTACTGAGAGGGCATATGGAGTTGTTGACATGTGGTGTAACGTGATGGTTCTTTTTGTATAGTCCTGATGATGCTGTATAAATATAGCGAAACGTTGGCCTGAAGTTTAGTATCATTCACCCGACCGACTCTCAAGAACAAAACACTTGAAATTTCGTCATCTGCGGTCAAGAACTCATCACTGCTGTTAGATCCATCAGGGTGCCCACTATTTTGAGAAAGGTGGAATTTTGAAGATAAAAATTCGTATTCTTATGTTTTTTGAGTCGCTGAACTCGAATTTGCAGTAAAAAAAATCAAAATTCTAACAGAAATACGTAAAAATACGAATTTTCATAATTTTACGATGAATTTTGAAAAAATGTTATTTTTTGACATGATTTTGACGATTTTGAGATTCCAAACTATCAAAAGTTGTTGCTGTCGACTTGTTTTGACTGCATATTCGAGTTCAGCGACCCCAAACACGTAATTATACGAAGTTTAACAATTTTACAAAGAAGCTTGTAAAAGTTATATTCAAAAGTCTGATATTGGCAAAAAAAGCGTAGGTATTTCAAAAACCAAAATCGAGCTACCGGCGTGGGTTTTTGCTATACAAAAAATCTGAAAAAATGCAGAGGTCATTTTTTGACATTTTAAACCAAATTTCGGGTGAAGGTCCCCAATATCCATCCTCCCTGCCTTATATGGCCGAACTAGGTTGTAACGGGTTTTGGGAGTTCCGATCGAAAAAACTGAATTAAATCAACATTGCGTTAATAATGGCCATACCCTTAACTTCCAAAATGTTTCTTCCCTTATGAAAGAACCAATTTCGTTTAACCGCCAAATATATGAAAATATGTAAATCAACAACAGTCAACGTATAATTTCAGCGATTCGTGAAAGAAAGGATTCACCATTGATACGATGATGCGAAAGAAAGAGGTTACGGAAGAAAAATGCGCCTGATAATTGAGCCCTGGCAGTTGCTATGGAAACAACTAAATGCACAGTGTTCCAATCTAATTTCGTGGGAATGTTTTGCTGTTGCCGTGGCACCCCGTTTTCCCTGCGGTAAGTTCTGAGTAGTGAGTCAGCAGTTATTTCAAGATTGATAGGTAACGCTATCTGAAAGTCCTACACATTTTAACCTCTGATTAGTTAATCAGTGGTTTGTTAGAGATTAGACTGAGCATTGCAAAAACGGGCCCTTAAACTTTCTAATAATTCGACTGTCAGTTGAACGGACAGTAGCGGTTTGATCACGTGACTGTGGCCGCTTTATGTTATCTCGGAGTCCTTTCAACTGTTGAGTAGGTCCAAGGCAGTTGTTGAGTAGAAGAAGATCCTCATCCTCATGGTCACTGTGCGCCAGTGTTGGCCTGAAAGTAGTAATTAGCAATAACAAACAGCTATTACCAAATTAGCTACTACAATGGCGAATGAAGAGAGTTTTTATTCTTCCCGTAATTTTTTACCCGTGATAGCAAAAACACTGAATAACCAACTGCGCATGCCCGAATTCACGCGTCAACACGTAGAACTACGTGTGTTCGGGAAAAAGGCCCACCTACACGTAGGCGAGAGAAATGCTTTCGTTGGAATCTCGTCCTACGCGTAGTCGTCAAAACCTGACGCAAAGGCGACCACAGTTTAAAGAATAGGTTAGGTATTCGTTTTTCCTCTGACTGTCATCATAACGTTTCCCTTTCACAATTACCCAACTAGTCGAAAAAAGTAAGAACCTCTGGTAAATATAATTGTATCATTAAATCAAGTTTCGTTGATTATGTGAACAAAGTACCTACATCGTAACCAGATATCCTGTTCACCTACTTGGGCGTATATGCAGTCGTTGAAACTTTTCCTATTTTAAAGTAGATAGATAGGTACCGTGAGCGCAGTACCTCCGTTCGCGTTACTCTAGTGATTGCTAGGTTGGGAGTGATTTGCAAATTGAATTATTCCAAGTCTTTTGTTCATGCTCCTCCCCGCTCGCTCTCGATCTCATGTATTACTTACCTACCCTGTAGCTTTTTATGTAAAGCCTTTTCCATGTACGATGTACAAATTTGTCTTGTGAGTTGGCGACTGTTCAAATTATATTACGTGCCCCAATCTGTGAGTATTTCTTCAAGTCCTCACCTAGCAAAACCAAAGTACCTAATCTTCGTAAGCATTCGCAAGTACATTTCGTACTACAAAGTTGTATCTACCAACATGAAGATTCAGACAACGAGCAGGTATGTGTTTAAATACCTAATGTTTGTATACAAAAGCTGTTGTCAGTTCGATAAAAAATTGAGTAGGTTGGTAGTAGAATTTGTGCTAGGTATCATCTCAGATCCTGGAAATCACCATTCGATAAAGCAGGGAAGGCACTCAAAACGAACTGTAGGTACCACGAGGCCTGGTTACGTAAATGTTACGACAAAAAATAAAAAAGATGCCGTAATTGCGGCGCTTCCGATCGTTCACCCATCCAAGTACTAACCAAGCCCGATGTTGCTTAACTTCGGTGATCTGACGAGAACCGATGTTTTCAACGAAATATGCGTTGGCGAATACTATTTTTTCATAGGACGTAGGTCTGTTAATTACTCGAACCAAGTTATTCGATGCCTGTGAAGATAGCTGATAAAGCAGAGTGTAAAATGATTTCAAACTTCTTCAACTCGATCTCGAAATCAAGAGAATCGTAGGCTTTGAAATACTAAAGAGACTTTAGCGTGACGATAGCGTTTGGTTAGTCGTGTACATACGTGAGTAGAAATACGGTAAGAGCTAGCATCTGCAGTTGCTCGCTCCAGACGCTGCTCTACTCATTAACGGAGGAAAATCGTACGGGAAGAACAAAAACTCTCTAAAAACTACCACTAATTACACGGCCCAAAAAAAAAAAAAAAAAATAAAAAGGTACTTGAGTATTAATCGGAGGCCACCTAACCTATAGAAATATTTCGTACCGGATACCAAAAATAACTACATAATTGGAAAGAACACACTTTAATAGATTTACAGGTGAAGTTTAGAATTAATCCGACGCCAGGTTCTGACGTTGTGCAACCCAGAACGCAGCAATGTCGGTCAGGATGGAGTTGAAAGCGTCGCCGCCGCTAGCAGTCACATCAGATCGCCACATGTATTCTGCCAAATAGCTATCCAAATGATGACGCGCAGTTCCTCGCTGCCTTTTATTCCTCCACTTTGCACTGCCCCACATTCGCTCGACATATTGCGTACTAGCCCCAGTTTCAGGGTCCACGAAGTTGTATTTGTGGTTTACCGTGAAATGTGTGAAGCCGGCGTTTTCTAGTTCCTGAGAATTGTAACCTTTCCAACAGTCTGAAATTATCGTACTTCCCGGTTCAATATGGTTCACAACAATACTAGAATAGTTCTACTACAACATCTATAACAATTTAACCTTCTGGTTCTGGTCCTGGGGGTTTTCTAAGGTGCTGAGACCGAATCCGCAACCCGTTTTTGAGGTAAACGTCTAATTTATGAGATATGACCCCTTCATCTTTGAAAGAATCACTTGAGTTCCAGGATAATTTATGTTCTATTAAGAAGTACATAATGCTTGTATGCTTATTAGTATTATGCTTGTAAGTTATTAGTTCAACTGATTTCTCCAAAATTATCTATTAGTTGAAGGGTCGTAACTAAAAACTAGTTCAGGTTAATTTAGCAATACCTAACTAATAAATTGAAGCCACAGTTATCAATTATCAAGCTAGTTACACCAAAAAATTAGGTTATCAAATTTAGTTGTGGTAACCAATCACTTATAGTTATTAGTTACAAAGTTAGTTGAACAAAAATACGTTCGTTCACCGTCGATCCCAGGACGTAACTGTCAGGTGAGTTTGAAGCTGAGGAATTGGAGGACGAGAAGCGCCGGCAGCTATACGTCGCTCTGGGGCCCTTTTCAGCTGTCACACCCTCGTCGTTTTAATTTACGTCCAAAGAGGTCGTTGAAACGGTGGTCATACGAGGGCGGTCATGAGGGGGCCCGGGGGAGCTCCCATTGATCTGACGACATATCGGCTCTCCAGCGCCAGGTTGATGGCTATGCAAATGAGATCCTCATCGGAGGCCGCGCTCGGGATCTGAGCGGTTGATTCGAGCGGTCGACTCGACGTTCGTTGGGCCCCGGGGAGGTTGTTAGCGCCAGCGGTCGTTTTAATTGCGGTCGAGCGACGACGAGGTGCTGTTCAGTCGCCATGGTAACCAACCTTTGTGACGCAAAGTCAACTAATACGGCTTTAGTATTAGTATTTCGATCTTCTGTAAGCGACTAAGTAAAGATTACTTACTTGAAGTTTAATTAACCTGAAAGGTTTTTTTGGTTTACGTTGATTCGAAAAATCTAATAAAATCCGTCCGTCCGCATAGCGGCCGAATTTCTAGACCTAGGTAGAACAAAATTCAAATTTTCCCAAAAGATTCTAAGGTGATTTGATTTCTCAAATATGAAAATCTCAAGTATTCAAATCCAATAACGGTTTTTGCAAACCCCTTTTTGCATCCAACGGAAATCTAGATTTCGTAGGGCAAAACTGCTTCCTGTTTGCAGAATTTTCTCTATCGTCATGAAATTCTCAATAGACGTTGGCCATCGAACTCTAACAAGTAACGCAAACTTGTACTTGGGGGCTACTACAATCAAGCATCCATTAACAGCCCTACCAGCCAATATATCAGTTCTCCCAACATATCACTTCTCCCGCATATCATTCCTCACAACATATCAGTTCATTCAACCATTCAACATATCAGTTCATTCAAACATTCAACATATCACTCCGCACAACATTTAACTCCTCCAAAAATATCAGTCCCCCTACAAATTATTCCCGCTAATATAACCCCCCCCCCCCCCCGCTTCCCCCTCTAACATAACACTTCACGAAATAAATCATTCGCAACGAAGTTGTGGAGTTGTGGAAACCCATTTCAAAACGAAACTTAGTGAAAAAATAAAGAGTTACACAATGTTAAATCGATTTCCACGGTTCAGTAACAAACATTTTTTCGTGGAAAAAGACAACGTTTTTCAGTAAGTTCCGTTTATAACACTTCACCCAACATATTCCAACTCCCACCATATCATTCCCCCAAATCCATTCTCCTCATAATTTCAGTACTCCCAACATTTAATTCCCCCCATATATCATTTATTGTTCATTCAGACCTCCATTCCCCCAATCACTATCCATGTAACATGGTATCCCAGATAGTGGATTTCATGTCACTTCTCCAACTCCCACCATATCATTCTTCCAAATCCATTCTCCTCATAATTTCAGTACTCCCAACATATAATTCCCCCCATATATCAGTTCATTCATCATAACACTTGCCCCCATGTCAAACGTATCATTTTTCCCAACATATCAGAGTTATCCCTGTACATCAGTCCCCCAGCATATCAGTTCTTCAAACTATCACATCCCCCAACATTACATTCCACCCCACGTATCACTACTCCAAATATCAGCCCATTCGACATATCAGTACTCTCAACATATAACTTCTCCCGACACATCAGCCCCCACCTCCCTCTCCAACATGAGTCGTCCCAATATATCAATTCTTCCAACAAATCGGACTCTCCAAGTTATCAGTCTTCTCATCATTACACTCTCCCCAACATATAACCCCCCAACATAGCAGCCCTTCCAGCTAATACATCACTTCTCCCACTCATCATTCCTCACAACTTAGTAGTTCATTCAACCATTCAACATATCAACATATTCAACATATCACTCCGCACAACATACAACTTCTCCCAACATATCAGTTCCGCTACATATAATTTAACCTTTTACCCCCGCTTATCCCTCCAACATGACACTTCACGAACAAAATCACTCGCGATGTAGTTGTGGAAACCCATTTCAAAACGGAATTTAGTGAAAAACGTTGCCTATATCCGGAAAAAATATAGAGTTACAATGTTGAATCGATTTTGACGGTTAGGCCATCATCAGTAACAAACCATAATTTATTATTACTTATTTATTAGTTATTGTTTGTTACTGATGATGGCCTAACCGTTGAAAGTTCCGTTTTTTAACACTTTACCCAACATATTCCTACTCCCACCATATCAGTCCCCCAAGTTCAGTTTCCTCATCATTTCAGTACTCCCAACATATAATTCCCCTCATATATCAGTTCATCCAGCATAACACTTGTCCCAACATATCACTTCTCGCAACGTTATCAGCCCTCAAAATATCATTTCCCAACATATCAGAGTTATCCCTGTAATCAGTCCCCAGCATATCAGTTCTTCAAACTATCACTTCCCCCAACATTACATTCCACTCCACATATCACTACTCCAAATATCAGCCCATTCGACATACCAGTTCTCCCAGGATATCACTTCTCCCACATATCATTCCTCACAACGTATCAGTTCATTCAACCATTCCACATAGCACCCCGCTCAACCTATAACTTCAACCAACATATCAGTTCCCCTACATATCATTCCCCCTAATATAACACCCCACGCTTCTCCCTCTAACATAACACTTCACCCAACATATTCCTACTCCCACCATATCAGTCCCCCAAGTTCAGTCTCCTCATCATTTCAGTACTCCTAACATCCATCATTTCATTACTCCCAACTTATAATTCCACCCAAATATCAGTTCATTCAGCTTAACACTTGTCCCAACATATCACTTCTCGCAACGTATCAGCCCCCAAAATATAATTTCCCAACATATCAGAGTTATCCATGTATATCAGTCCCCCAGCATATCAGTTCTTCAAACTATCTCTTCCCCCAACATTACATTCCACCCCACATATCACTACTCCCAACATATCAGGCACCCCAACTAATTTCTCAATCAGGGATATCACTCTACCCAACATATCTCCCCTCTCAACATATCAGATCCCCACAAAACATCAGCCCCTCCTCAACATAATCAGTTCTCCCAGCAAATCACTTTGCTCAAGCTATTACCACTCACAACATTTGAATCCCCCCACATAGTAGGTTTGTCCGCAGTGCCTATTGGAAACGGTTGCCAACCGTTGACAATCAGGTTTCTGATTGGTTTAGTGCGCATGCGTGACCACCACCGAATTTCAAATCGTTGGTAATCAAATCCACACTGCGAACCAAGGTCGGAACCCGGTTTGTCGGTGGGTTTGACTGAAGTAAACCGTCGCGTAGCCACCAACAGCTGTAACTTGCTTGGTGGGCCCGCGCCATCCTTTGAATAGGTAAATATCGTAAAGAGATGGCCTGCAAGACAACAAACAGTTTGAAAATTGGAAATCATTCATTGGAAGCAATTCTTCAACAGAAGAACAATTCTTCCAACAGGAATAAGAAATCCATGCAATATGAATCCAAGCTCAATCTTTTCTTGGCTCCAGCTGATAATTTTGTGGGAGAATGTGGTGTTTATCTCGCGGGAAGAATTCAACTCGATCTCGACCGTCATTCTTAATTTGTAATTTTAAAAGCTTCACAAACAACTTTTCAGTTGTAAGTGATAACATTTTTCTGTTATGATTTTGTATTTTGTTGCTATTGAGAAGAAGATTCCCATTCAACGTCACCAATAACATTTTCCATATCACACAACTCAGACTAGGAAACTCTCAATTAATACCCGTAGAAGTAAAACAAGGGTAAATGCAAAGGCAGAACCTTGTAAACAGTGCACGACACCCAGATATCCGATAGCTCAGATCTCCTTCTGCTGGTTTATCTTATCATCTCTACGGTAAACTCAGCTCGCTGGGCTCCCGCTACCCACACATCTCACAGTGGAATGATTTGATTGGCTACTTCGAGTCACGGTGTGGTCTAAACCGTCAGATCGGTCAGCAGAAATTTCTCTGATCGGTCCAACCGATCCACAACGTGGTTCAAACTGGTTTGGTGGTCACTGCGAACGGACCACTATGGATGCTATACAGTCAGAGATTTCCCCAAACGGACACTGCGAACGCCCTAACCGTTTCTTACCGGTTTGATGGTCACTGCGAACAAACCTCGTATCAGTCCCTCCTTACATATCAGCTCTCCCAACAAATCAGCCTCCCAACCTATCAGTCCCCCCATTATATCAGTCCTCTCATCTCTGTGGACGGACCTACGCGAGCGAAAGTAATCTGGTTGGATAAATCGAGAGCTTTCGAACGAATGGTCAACGAATTTAGTGGAATGAAAAACAACGAAGTACCATTTCCCTAGCAACGACTCGGTTGTAAGCGGAAATCATCAGAATATTTTCGTGAGCAATTTCCGTGAAGTTTTTTTAGTTTATGTGCCATAGCAAAGACATAACAGCCACTCTCTTGTGTTATGAAACGAAACGCTTGCATACGAGTCTGCAACACATTGGGACATTTTATGTCTTTAGTTGAAGACAAGTATGTGTTGCAAACTCGTATGCATGCTCTAAGAGCCACTCAGCTGATCCGGACCCTGGGCATCGTCACGTAAATGTGCTAAAGAGACTACTTACGAAATTACAGATTCCTAGAGTGTAAAACATAGAAATTAGCTTTAAGAGCCACTCATCTGATCCGGACCCTGGGCATCGTCAAGTAAATGTCCTAAAGAGGCTACATACGAAATTACAGCCTCCTAGAGTGTAAAGCATAGAGATTACCTATTAAAATGATTTAACCACCGCTTCACAAATCAAACCGTTCTCGCAATATTTGGATCACCTGCTATGAATCAAATCATCGAAACACCAGCTCAATGAAATCATCAGAAATTAACAAGCGGTGGCAATCATTTTCACAATATTGATTATTGAGAATGATCACCTGAGTGTACACAATTATTCAAATAACCTTGCTCACAACTCAGCTTGTTGGCCACGCACTTCGCAGTAGTTAACATAATATGGTTGGATAAATCGAGAGCTTTCGAACGAATGGTCAACGAATTTTTTGGGATGAAAAACGACGAAGTACCATTTCCCTAGCAACCACTCGGTTGTAAGTGGATATCATCATAATATTTTCGTGAGCAATTTTCCGTGACTTTTTTTAGTTTATGTGCCATATCAAAGACATAAAATGTCAAAAAAATCAAACAAACTAACATTATGGGCGAAACCCATTCTGCCTACTGTTATTGTTATTTGAACTCAAATTCGAATATCCTTCATTATCAGCGACGATATGGTTAGTGCAAGACAAATGCTTTGTGTATCGTTTTTCACCAGACACTAGGTTCGTTTTTCACAAGACACTAGGTACACAACAAGTCCCGTTGTGCGCGCCCCTACCGACCTGAATTCGAACTGGCAATGGGAAGAAGAAGCTCCTTTATGGGTAGCTAAGTTCTGAGATTATTCATGGTTGATCAAGTCCTCCATAGTCCAGTAGATAGCATATCAGACTACCAAGTCGAAGGAACCGAGTACAATCCCTAGCTCGGGACGATATTTTTTTCATTCGAATTCAAACCTCCTCCGAAACATATTTTTAAACGTCATTATTATAAGTGTTTTAAATCATACTTTGAAACGCCATTTTGATTTATTCGTCTAACTAATATGTATTTTACTAAGGGGTAGCATTTTTATTGTATTTTATCATACATATTATTTTTATGCATTTTCAAGATGCGAGCTAACGAGCATTCAGACCACCAAACTACACAAATATTCTGATCTATTCGTCCATCTAATCTACATTTTAGCAGCGGATATATATTTATAATAATTGAAGCGCCAATTCATTCAACGGAACCTATTCGTGCGAAAAGACTATGGGGGAACGTAGTTACAATTCAGCTCGGTAGGGGCGTGCATAGCGGGATATGTTGTGTACCCAACGTCAAGTTCCTTTTTCTTGAGAAGTGTAAACTGGAATATTAAGAGATGTATTATGTAATCTTGGCAAACAAGAGCAACATAAAACAAATTTGCCTCCGCAAAAGTGTTATTTCGCCTTTCATCGGTCCAAATTTGAAAAAACTCGCCTGCTGAACACACACCTCAGTTAAAAGAACGGCAAACGTTTTCACGTCTCTCGGCAAACACACAACGGACATTTTACAGACGTTATTTGCAAAGGAAAGCATAAGCCCTTCCGAGCAACGACACTCGACCATAGAGCGAAAAAATAAACAGCGTCACATTTACAGAGGTAAAATATGTCGCGCTTAGGTGATATCACGAAGCTCAACTGCCGGCAGTTTGAATCCACATATCCTGTTTAAGGTAGAAGGAAAAAAAAGGCAAATCCCACGAGGAAGTTATGGGACTGAGAAAGGACAGCCAAGATTAGCTTGCTCTCTTCATTCCATCCGTATGTGTATAAAGTCTTTTGTTATGTTTATACTCGCTGACTTTCCTTCTTGAAGGGGGCAACTGAGTCCATTTTTACTCTTCTCTTATTCTTCTTGCTTTACGCCCCCGTTTTTTTCTTCAGTCTCGTAAAGCTGACTCGGAGATAAAAATTAGAACAGTTAGGCCCAACCCCGATTATTCTCTGCAGAGAATGCCCCCCCCCCCCCCCCCCCCCCCCCCCCCCCCCCCCCCCCCCCGCACACCCAAAAACTGCCTAATTCTTGACTTATCACAGCCTCATCTCCCTTTATCTTTATTATTTCATACTTTCGGACAACTTTGACGGCTGTTGTTCGTGAAACTTTTTAACAACAGGGGACGGCTTTTAATATCCGACGTTACCGAAGCTATTTTTCTTTTTTATTTTATGTTTTTTTCTTTATTCTCAAGAGGAAAATTGGAATTTTCCGAGTGATAAAAATAGCAGTAAATCTACACGTAAAATTAATTGAGGAGGAGCCATGCCAAACCCCCTTAGTCCGTCAAATCAAAATTTTCAGAATTAAGGAAAAACTGTTTCATATTGTTCTACAGATAAAAATTTACGTATTTATACTTCATTGTCTTGCAGGAGACTTTAGAAACTAAGTAGTATACTCGATTCAAATCATACTACCACTAAAGTTGAAAAAATCCTAATTTTAGTTTGGACATGTGGGGTTTTGATTGATTTTTTCTTACTTGTGGGGTTTTGGTGATAATCTATGAAGGACTTGAAGGGTTATGGTCTTCCTCATTCAGAGGAAAAATGGAAACTAGGGTAAAGATAATATGCAATTTTAATCGTTTTATGCTGAATCAAATTTTTTAATTGTTAAAAAAGGAATGAAATTCAATTTGAGTTAATACTTGAATATAAAACTTGAGTGAATCAGACGTGGAAGGAAAATTTAAAACAAATAATTATGAATAGGTAGTGATACCTAGCAATATATATATATATATATATATATATATATATATATATATATATATATATATATATATATATATATATATATATATATATATATATATATATATATATTACACATTGTACCTATGTATCTGCTGACCATTTGATCCTGGAGTTTCTTATCACACGATCCATAGATATTCTGGCGGAAATTTAAAGCATCGCCTGGCCAAATTTTGAAGCACTGGTAAGCTTTACTGTTGTGCTTACATGGTATGAATACGTTTGAACCAGATGGAAACGAATGCCTTACTTTTTTAGTAATTTGACGCGAACTACTGGTTTTTGCCTTTCTCCTCGTACCTTGATTACTGTCTCTCGCTGTCACTGTACCATCCATTTCACTATCACCCATTTCAATTAACATAAATGATCACTTGAAATGATATAAAAATTCACTGATAAACGTACAGGTAGCTGAACTTCACAGATAGCTAAACAAGAAGCAACAGGAGGATCACGTGATGTTATGTATCTGGCTTCCTATTGGTTGCTTGGACTAATGGGGTTCTACGTGATTCACAGCTCTGAACGTGTGTGGTTTTGGATGAACTACAAGAATCTACTGTATTGTTTTGACAAGTTCTGTGGGGTTTTGCACGACATTAAGTGAAGAAGATGGTACAGCTGATCACAAAGAACAAGAAACCAATGCTAACTAAAAAGAAAAATTTTTTGTGACTTGTGGGGTTTCGCATGGCTTATTTTTATTTGAATTCGACCTTCTTAAATTCGATTCACCGTTGCTTACAAACCCCACGATTCTAGAACGGGTTTTTCATCGTTATTGAACTTTTATGACAAAGTCATCCCTTACGCTAATGAAGAAAAATATCGTGGGATAACATTAAGTGCAAAGCTGCAATGAAAATCGCACATAAAGTAGAGAAAGCAGAAATGATTTTCAAACTCGGAAAAATGTCCTGATAAATGGGCAGGTGATCAAAATTATCTGTTATAAACAAACTAACCCTGTACAACCAAGTCCTAAAGCCATTATGGACTTTCGGAGCCCAGCTGTGGGGCTGTACAGCTCAGAACAATCGAAAGCTTATCCAGACTTTTCAAAATGGTGTGTTCAGGAACATCTTGTTTGCCCTGGTAGAGTTAGAATGATAGACTTTACCATGATCTAAATGTGGAAACTATTGGTGAAACTATCAAGAAAATCGCCATCACCCACCAAGAGCGACTAGTAGGTCATGTCAACATCGAAGCCGTCCATTGGTTTGGCGTAAGTGACCAGCTGAGAAGACAGAAGAAAAGAAAACCACACGAAACAACACTGTGAATGTGAAATAATAAAATTATTTCATCAGTTATCAGACTATAATATTGTCAACAGGAAACCCAAGTTGAAAATGATTCTAATCGACGATTTTATGACCACCTGGGAACAAATTTGGGAGACAGCAGCTATAGAAGGATCTATTAGTCAACACAGTTAGTCAATCCCTTAGTTAAAATTCAGATTAGTTGGACATATAGATCAGACTGTTGTGTACAGCTTGGTAGTCCGGATGCTCGCAAGCTCGCACCTCAAAAAGTACAAAACATCAAGAAGTCAATCCCTTAGTTAAAATTCAGATTAGTCAGAATGTAGCAACCATCGGAAATATTCGACAGTGCCCGGAAGCAAACCCTACCTACCTAAGATTTGGAAAGTGCCCAGCTCAAGTGAGCCCACTTGAGATGGTGATATTAAAAATGATTAGTGATATTAAATTAATTAGGTAGGTACAAGTTGGAACTTGATTGCTGAAACTTGGATTGAAGCTTTTTTGGGAATTCTGGGTAAAAGTGATAAGCTACTAAGCGACTTTACATAGGACAAGGTGCTATGTAATTATCATAAATTGACCTTAGCGGAGCACGGGTACACATCTAGTAATTATATACCTACATTGTTTAATGCTTTCTCATTTGTGTTCTCGTGAAACGCCAAGTTCTTGGAACGGTGATTTAACTATCCATAACTTGAACGACAGTGTACACGAGCTACCCATTCTGTTCATATCTAATTCACCCAGCCGTCTACACTCCATTAGGCTACCAGTGAGGGTCTCGAGCAAAAACCCGACCAGCCAAGCTTGACAAGTTTAATGACAGTTGAAGAAACTCCGACAATGAGCGCTGGAAAGCGGAATTTAACGTGACCTTTATGTCGTTTGTGTCCCTGCTTCTATTGCTGGCTTATTTGAGTCACTGGAGGTTTTCCCCTAACCCCCACCCCACTCCCATCGGTTATTATAAACGTGTTTAAGATCGCTCGTATATTCTCGTTTCTTGATGGAACAAGAGCACTCGCCGCCAACGACGCCTTGAAGTTATGACAGTTTCTACGTCTTAAAAAAATACACATGGAGTCCCACGAAAAGGTTACACCCCCCGTCATTTCCCCTGAAAAAGTTGGGCCTCGCGCCATTCATCATAATGTTCTTCGTACATAAATCTTAGGGCAAAAATTCCAGTCATGCAGCATGATCGTATGAGCGAATTTTAGTAAATGATCGTACTATATTATGTTACATTGTTTTGAAAATTAAGGACTTTGAGGTAAAATAAATTGTGCAACCAATTTTATGGCGAAAAACTCGTTCTAAATAATATTCTGCGAATCAAAAAGAGATTTTGGATTTTTAACTTTTTTGTTATTTTTATAGATTTTTAGCACATTTTAACGAAAAGTAATCCCTTTTTTCAGCATAGTTTTGTACATGAATTTTTCAATATTGTATTTTATAGTATAGTGATATAGACATATACACTATGTATAGACATATCATCGACCTTTGTGAAATAATTTGCAGCACTTAATACCGCAATACTACGCCCACTGCAAATAACGATTCGGTAATCGAAACTTCGCCGTTCATTATAACCCCGATCCTAAACTCCAGAAACAAACAGTTCTCGAGTTATTAATATCCCCACTCGCAACCTGTAACGAAGGTACCGATACGAAACAAAAACACTAAATTCATAGGAAGGGGAGCGCACTCATTCCGCATCACAATGCGGGGATAACGAATGGAATCCCACTTTTTAAGCGGCAACCGCGCGGAAACACTAACAACTACTTGGAAAAAGCGGCCAATTTATTTCGAGCAGTGGCTCATTCCTATCGACCCGCCCTCTGGTAATTGGTTTTCCACTTCACCTCCTCCCGACATAGTTTCCCGTGTTGCTGAACCAGTTGCTGTGTTCGAATTTTTTGTTCTCTTTTGTCTATTTTCAGCACTCACACTCCTGCCTGATCCTTTTTTCCGCCGGGAAAGTGGGAGGTTATTACGGATAATCTGTATGAGCACGTAATGTGCACGGCGGCGGTTTGAATTAACGGAAGATATCCATTAAGGGTTCAACCCCATCGCTCGAATTCGGCTGAAATATTACCATTGGCAATGAGTGAAAATTTGGTGAGGAGACTCGGTTACGCATCATGGTGTTGTAGTGACATCGAGTTTACAGTAGTTTTTCTGATTAACTGGTACTTCTTCTTTTGTTGTTTGGCAGTTATTTATTCACCGGCCGGTCGGTATTCCACTAGCATCATTGCATTATTCCTCCCCTTCTGATGCTTAATATATATTTCATTATTTCGACATATTTCATCGTTTCCTTCATTCCCCTTCTTCTCTTCCCTTTCCTGTCACCATTACTTTTCAGAGGCATGAATCAATTGAATGCCATGTTTCGTTCAAGCGGAAAAAACCTTTTTTCGTTGTTGCCTGATAACAGGCAACTTTTGTGTCTTCGTGACAACGGCCGAGCGAGACTCCATTACTTATCACCTTTGAAGTTACGGAATCAAAGATACACCCGTTAACCAGATCAAATATCTTGGCAAATTTGGGTACGAAATGTTGAGAGATGATGCAATTCCTTCTGTTTTCAGAAATTAATATATGGGATTTCTTGGTAAAACAAGTCCCAAATCGGTTCAGTTTTGGATCCTATATCAGGAGTTTCTAATTTCATTATGGAAGGGGGTGAATGGAGGGGGTAATAGTTATAAATCAAGGTGTTTCTAGGGTTATAAATCAAGACGACTAGTCTCGTCAGATTTTCGTGATTTTTCTCTCGTCCAACTATAAATTCGGTCTAGTTTCGGAAGGTAGTATGTCAGGAGTTTCAAATTTCATCCTTGACGTATTATGATGGAAATTTAATGTCGGTGGAGGGAGTTAATGGAGGGAAGGGTGATTTCGAGAAGTCATGATATTTTTGCTTTTCCACTTATTTCACCCCTCACCAAAATTATGTACAATCCTTCCATAGGCACGTCCCTGTAATGCATTCATCACTTACCAATATGTTCAATTTTACATTCGCGCATGCTCAGATATCATAGCTGATCTGATCACGAAGAAAGTGACACCCAAACACCTTGTGACTGTCATCCAACAACCTTCCGATTGTTAGCAACTTATGACCGTAATGTTGTAAGGAATAGAAGTTTCATGAAAATTGTGTTAGCGCATGCTCAAACGCTTCTAATGGTTTGAATACTGTGAAATGAATGTAGGAATATTTATTTATTTATTTATTTAATGTATTTTAACATGTATGTTTCTTACATCCGAGTATGCTTTACAAAAAATATGTACATAATTGTAATAGTTGTAGTGTAAACATCATTAGCGTAGTATTTACAATACCCTATTGAATCAACTATAAGAGTACCAAATTTAGAAATTCATCGTGGTGTCCAGTTACATGATTTACTCACAATTAATGATATAATCTATTCAGTATTACAGCGTTAGTAGACATTTCAAATATTTTATAAATTACAAATTAATATAACATTCATTATTAATTCAGCTTATTCACTTTACCTTATAAATATAGGAAACAAACATAAAATAAAACACACAATGAACTTCATTAATAATTTCAAAAACATCCAAGCAATTAACATAGGCAGTACCAGTATAGTTAATCCTTCAGTCGAACAAACCTAAATTTCTCATTTTGCGAACTTCACTTAAGTGTAGTTTGCAAAATAGCCTAAATTCTTGTCGAATTCACTTCGTAGGTACTGATACAAAATTTATCAAGTTTCCGGTACTCCCCACCAAGTCAGAGTTATCTCTCTTTCTGATCCAGTTATACATAGGACACTCAAATAGAACATGAAATAAGTTTTCAAGAAGACCCGTGTCACAGGCTGTACATACAGTATTTGGAGAAATTTTGGAATTATAATTCCTAATTTTAATTGTAAAATGGTGTTTACTTGCCAATCTTATTTGTGCAAATAACTTTTTAAATTGAAAAGCTGTATGTAGGAATACTCCCTGAATATTACGAAACAATCCCCGCCTCTGCTCCACACAACTCAACTCAACAATACTCTAAAAACTATGTTTTTTCAACCCCACCATCACACCCTAATAACTAACCTGTCACAAGCCAGATTTCTGGCATAGGGATGAGTGATGAAACAACGTTAAACCACTCTAGTGGATGTATGGGGAAGGTAGATTGGCTGTGTCTGTGTGTTCATGGTACATGTATAAGGCCACTTTTCAACACGGCGGACAAATTGACTCAAGAAAATTTTGTCAAACCGATGTAATTAAAATCCGCTGGAAAAACTTTTTTTCATTCAAGAAAACGTTTGGGAACCCATCCCTAAAACGGCCGAGCTGAATTTTGAGTTTTTCAATTTTTTTCTCCAAGTAGAAGCTCTAAATGTTGTTGCGAAGTGTCAGTCCTGTCACGCCTGTATTTGATGATGAAGTCACTCTGAAGTTCTCGTTGTTGGTTTTTCGCTTAAGTCTGGTATCACTTGCGGCAATGTCTGCTGAGCATAATTTTTCAATTAAAGAATTTTTCAGTTTTTTACGGTTTTGATGGTCAATTTCATTCTCAAATATCTTATATTACATATAGAGTACAATTAAAGAACATGACATTTCATTCAAAGACGGTAGCTACGAAAGAAGATCTTTTGGAAGAAGATGTGATAGGGGATCATTTGAAATTTCATTTTATAGAATACTTATGAGTGTTTTATGCAGTGTGACAGAACTGACTAACATGTGACAGAAATGACCGGATCTGAACTAAAGAGGGTGTCCAGCATAATTTAATGTATGCATTCACATACAATAAGACCTGAAAGGAGATCAAAGTACACGGGAGGTTCGTAGAAAATATTTTATTTATTACAAAATTCTTTAGAACATTTAAAATATTACAACTATTGACGACGAAGAGAAGTTCGGTCATATAGGAAGGACAGTAGATGCGACCAACTGTAGAGATCAGTCTGAATCTATTCTCTTGCAGAAATATAAATAACTTACCTAGGAACAAGATTTATAAAGAGATTTACTGAGAAATATGTAGGAAACTGAACTATAAAAAGGAACAAAACGCAAAAATATCAAAAATTGACAAGAAAAATTACAGGATAGCAAATTTGTTTAACATTTAAAAATTCTCACCTAATAGGTAGATCAAAAATAGAACACTTTACTGAGTATAAAGAACCAAGAAAAATGTGTCATTGTCCAGTAAAACAAAGGGGAAACATCTTTTTTCGTTTCTTCTTCTTATTTTTTCTGCTGTTTCTTTCTTCTTCTGAGGGGCCATTCTGAAGACTGAAAATTGTAAAAACGAGAATTAGGATGCGCAGAAAAAGGAAAACCTGGAAAATATGTAATGCCCAATTATATATCCATACCTAATATCAAAGAACTGAAGTAGAACATGGGTTACTAACAGAAAAAAAAGTTCCAGTCTTCCAGCATGATCATATGAGCGAATTTCCCATAATTATCGTATTACACTTCAGTTAAATTAAGTTGCAATTTGAGAAGTTTGTGCGCAAAGAAATTGTTACCAATTAATTTTATTGTGAAAAAACTTTGTTGTAAAAAATAATCTTCTATACAAAGATTTTGAGTTTTTAGATTTTTTTTAAATTTTTATCGACTTTTTAGCACACTTTATGATGAAATTTGAGCACAATTTTCAGCATAATTTTGAGCTTCAATTTTTAAATGACCTTGGTCATGGTTGATAAGCTTTTTTTGAGTAATATTCTGCTAAAAAAAATATAAATTTAACAATTTTTAGCCGGTTCTGTAATTTTTGTGATTTTTTAGTACATTTTTTGAAATTTGACCAATTTACTGTTTTCAAAAAGTGTTGTCCAACAAATTCATCCTTTCTTTTGGAATTCTTAATTTTTGGCGAAAGAACGAGGTTTTTATCTCAATCCTATCGAGACTTATCGTCTGGAATGACACATATGTACATTTATATACAAATAAAAAAGTGTTAAAATTCAGGAATCATTTCAAATGCCTCAAAACAGATTTTGATGAAGAACATTTTTATTTTAAAATTTTCGGAGTCATTCCAATAGCATCATTTTCTAAGAAAATTCGCTAAAAGCACGTTTCCGAACAGTCGTTACAGATTTCAATAACCCGTAAAAAAAAAAAGGCTAAAAAACGGAAACCCCACTTTGAAATTAATTTTGTATTGGGAATATGAATTCTACAGAGGATTTGAAAGTTGCGAAGCTCATAATGTTGGTTGAAAGGAGCAAAAAGAATGAACGAAAGAACTGAATAAAAATCGTCATTCCTGTCATACACTGTCAGGTCCTGTCACGTGACAGAACTGACTGTGACAGGAATGACGTTTTCGCACATTACTGTTCAGTTGGCAGCCATATTGGTTTTTACAACTATTCTGAGTCACTGGTTGAATTCGTGCTCCATGGAAATACTACCTCCCCTGCTTAAAACGTTTTTTTGTAATGCTTAAATATGGAAAAAACAAGTGACAGGAATGATGAACAATAAAGGTACGCAACGGTTTTGCGTTTATTATACCCTGATTACGAGAAAAATCTGCTGTTGGACTTACCTACGGCATTTTTCGATGGAACTTCAAACTCAACTGAAGATGTTGATAGCAGCAGGGCGCTCCTCCGGATATTTCCCGAACCGCCACACGCGCCGCCAAAAAGGGGCTGCCCCTGAATTCAACGTTTGGGTGACAACACTTCCGAGTCTAATATAAATTGGGGAAAAAATATTCCTCGCCCACTTTCTGTTGGATTTAAGAGAGGGCATATGTAATATATTATCGGTATATCAGAAACATTCAGAAGTTCAGTGCTCAAAGTAAATATTTTAAAGTACAGTTCACCTTTGTGTCCTGGGGACACGTGACAGAACTGACGATCCGCCCTTCATCACTGAATAACTCGAAAATTTTGAGAGCTTTGAAAAAGATCATATCGGAGCGAAATAAAGAATTTTCGGGGTGTTGAATAAAAATAAAAATTTGGTGAATTCGAGCATTAGTACCAGCGTTATCGCGCAGTACTCGATTTGTCCGCCGTGTTGAAAAGTGGCCATAAATAGGATTTTCCATTGAGCGAATATAATAATTCGCGCACATCTGAGTAATATGGTGTGAGATGACGCAACGATTTTAAAACCGATAAAAGTGGCGAAATCCTGTGAGCCCTAGGGATTTGTTTTCCCAAGATGCCTTTTTGACTGGATATTATAAAGGTATTACGCCTTGAAATAAAGCCAAAATAAGTGTGAACAATAAAAATGGTCGATTGAAAGAAGACCGAATTTTGAGTGTTCAAGATTTCAGATTTTTTGAACGCAAGGTATACATTTTATTGAGTTTTTTTCCCCTTTCAAATTCGTCTTTTCCCTAACTAGGAAAAACCATGATAGTCTGTCCTTCCCCTGTCCTCTTCATTTGATTGTTGAGTACAACCGTGGTCTGGGCCAAAAGTTCTTATCAGATCTATACATAGATGGGCCTTTCAAACTCTTAGATCCCATGGTATGTCCTGTTTTTGATGAATAATGAAGTCTCCCTTGGTTGTTGTCACACCGCACAAATTACAAAGCCTCTCCCGTATGTCCGTTATCGGACTCCGTCGAAAAATTGTTCTCCCGTCCAACGAACGGTTCTCAAAGGATTTAATGCCTTTGAAAAGTAGCGTTGACAGGACGTGGGAGGCGGAACAACGAGGTTCGAAGAGTGGGCGGAAAAGAGACGTACGGCCACGGACAGCAAATGAAGACAATGAGAAACCCATACGGAAAGCTATGAAAGCGGGAGACGGTGGCAGGACTAGTGAAATACACGACGATGGAGGGGACTGATAGATATAAAAGGAGACCGACAAATCCCTGGGGTGGTTTTTTGCTTCTATCCGGACCTCAGCGCATCTCAAGTTTGCAAAGTCCCGACGCTGGTTTATTGGGGGACCTGATTGAATTGCGAAGCGATATTTTACGATATTTGGACGTAGTGCTGTTGTATTTTTCCGGCGAACAAATCTTTCATTGAATTTTATTTGGAAATGGTTGACTAACTCTTGCTCGACGAATGGAAATATATATGTAACTTTCGAAATACAGGAGCAAATCTGCAAACAGCTTAGGTATATGGATTTAACCTACTATGACACCTTATTATAACATGCTAGATAGTGATACTGGAATAAATAAAATTGCCTTGTAAATATACGAGACCTTCTCGAACGATCAAGTTTGTCCCCCACCCCCGCAACTACTTGGAACCGTTCCCTACAAGAAGAACTGTGAGTTCTTCAATTCCGTTCAATGGATACAGTTCCAATGGAATTTATTATAACGTTGAGAAATCAAGTTTATTAGCTACTAGCCGCTCCGGCTCGCTACGCTCGCCTCCACGTCCAGCCGGGGGGCAAGCCCCCCGGACCCCCCATTAAGTTGCTCGCTTCGCTCGCAACGTGTGGCATGTAGGGAATATTGCTCGCTTCGCTCGCAAAGTCTGGCATGTAGAAAATGTTGCTCGCTTCGCTCGCAAAGTATGGCATTTAGGGGATGTTGCTCGGTTCGCTCGCAAACGATAGATCTCTAAGGGTAGGTTTAACTTCTGTAGGGGATGCTGCTCGCTTCGCTCGCAAACGGTAGATCTCTAAGGGTAGGCTTAACTTCTGTAGGGGATGCTGCTCGCTTCGCTCGCTTGAGGAAGTTATACTGCCCACCCAACTTGGCAGACGTTTTTTTCAGTTGGGAATTATTACAAACAAATTAAATCTTATAAAACTACGTGGAACCACGAAAAGTTTATTCGGGGATGTTGCTCGCTTCGCTCGCAAGGTATTGCTGTATATTTGTAGGAAAAAATCCGAATTTATTCCGTTGAAATGGCTCTCGCTTCGCTCGCAAGGTACCTGCTCGCAACACCCAAACACCGAAACCTGTACCTGAGTTATTGAACCCCAAAGACCTCTGTCTTCCCAGAGCCTTCTCGCGAACACGGCAAAATTAATTTCTGATGTTAAACGTTTCCCTCGCAATTCCCCTCCCAATTTGACCTACTTTCCGTCACTTTTTTCGATATCCGACTTCGGATTCAGATTCGGCGGGATCAAAGCTGTATTTCGCCCGCGAAAACCGTTCCGAAAAACGTACCTTTATGGGGTATATTTTAATGGGAAAAAACCAAGTTTTTCGGCGGACTTTTCGAGAAAACGGGTCCGTACTCTCGCATTTTTTTAACGCATTTCCCGATACTTTTTTCGCGATCCGATCGCGCCGTCGTCTTCCTCGTAGGAAAACCTACGAAACCCGTATTTTTCTGGAATTGTCAACGGCCGTTTAGAGGGGTAGGGGAAGCGGGGAAGTGGAAAAAGCGCACATTAATTCTTACTTCGACCCCCCTCCCGCCCTACGGCCCATGGTTCGGGTGGGATTAGAAAATTTTAAATTCGCTTATACACCCTATCGGAAAATCCCAAAAAGATCCCCCCACTCGTAGATCCGGCCCACTCAGCCGTTTGGCCGTGCATAGACACGACAAACAAACGGACAAACGGACGGAGTTTCATTCTTATTAACTAGCCGCTCCGGCTCGCTACGCTCGCCTCCACGTCCAGCCGGGGGGCAAGCCCCCCGGACCCCCCATTAAATTGCTCGCTTCGCTCGCAAAGTGTGGCATGTGGGGAATATTGCTCGCTTCGCTCGCAAAGTGTGGCATGTAGGGAATGTTGCTCGCTTCGCTCGCAAAGTGTGGCTGTATACATGCGATGTATTACAATTGAAACGTGTAGGGGATTTTGCTCGCTTCGCTCACAAACGGTAGATCTC
Source organism: Adelphocoris suturalis (assembly GCA_030762985.1). Classification (NCBI taxonomy): domain Eukaryota; kingdom Metazoa; phylum Arthropoda; class Insecta; order Hemiptera; family Miridae; genus Adelphocoris; species Adelphocoris suturalis. Next base: position 72,923,735 of record CM061041.1, on the reverse strand, counting down.
TAAGGGTAGTTTTAACTTCTGTAGGGGATGTTGCTCGCTCCGCTCGCTTGAGGAAGTTATACTGCCCACCCAACTTGGCAGACGTTTTTTTCTGTTGGAAATTCTTACAAACAAATTAAATCTTATAAAACTACGTGGAACCACGAAAAGTTTATTAGGGGATGTTGCTCGCTTCGCTCGCAAGGTATAACTGTATACCCTTGAGGAAGTTATACTGCCCACCCAACTTGGCAGACGTTTTTTTCTGTTGGAAATTCTTACAAACAAATTAAATCTTATAAAACTACGTGGAACCACGAAAAGTTTATTAGGGGATGTTGCTCGCTTCGCTCGCAAGGTATACCTGTATATGTGTAGGACAAAGTCCGTATTTATTATTTGAAATGGCTCTCGCTTCGCTCGCAAGGTAGGTACCTATGTAGGCATACCTGCTCGCCTCGCAATGTTGTGACATCGAACCCTTCACGTCAATTCTTGAGCCTTCTCTCGTCCACGGCAGAATCATTTTAATCGCTTTGCTCGCTTCTGCTCGCAATTTGACCGAGTTCTTGTCACTTTTTTCGATATCCGATTTCGGATTCAGATTCGGCGGACCCAAAGCTGTATTTCGCCCGCGAAAACCGTTCCGAAAAACGTACCTTTATGGGGTATATTTTAATCGGAAAAAACCAAGTTTTTCGGCGGACTTTTCGAGAAAACGGATCCGTACTCTCGCATTTTTTTGACGCATTTCCCGATACTTTTTTCGCGATCCGATCGCGCCGTCGTCTTCCTCGTTCAAAAACCTACGAAACCGGTATTTTTCCGGAATTGTCGACGGCCGTTTAGAGGGGTAGAGGATGCGGGGAAGTCCAAAAAGCGCACATTAATTCTTACTTCGACCCCCTCCCGCCCTACGGCCCATGGTTCGGGTGGGATTAGAAAATTTTAAATTCGCTTATACACCCTATCGGAAAATCCCAAGAAGATCCCCCCACTCGTAGATCCGGCCCACTCAGCCGTTTGGCCGTGCATAGACACGACAAACGGACGGAGTTTCATTCTTATTAATAGTATAGATAGAGATTGTCCGTGCGATGTACCTACTAGTGAAGTAGCTATTGGTACCTAAATGCTAAATTTCATCTCTTCAATTGCTCCCAAGTCTACCAATAGGTAGCGGAAGCATTGATTTCACTTTCGAGAGATTTAAAAGTTGTGTTCTCCACGAAAATCTAAAATCAAAATGGTTTTTTTTTCTTCTTTTTTTTTCGTAAATTCTTATACCAAGCTTAATTTCCACAATATTCAACCGGTGCATGCAATTTTCATGGTACGAGGGGGTTAGGATGAAGTTGGTTCCCTATGAGTTTGGTTGTTCCCAAATCAATACTTCACTCGGCGCATGCGTAAACGTAAATTCAATCAACCATCATTTTTTCACGCCCCCGTTGTCCGATCTCGCTCAAATTTGGAGGATAGGCGGGAGAGGTTAATTTGAGCATTCCCTGATAATTTTAACATAATCCTATTATTAGTAGCTATTGCGCTTGCGCAAATATGTAGTCCTTTTTGAACGAGTCTAATTTCAACAATTTTCACCTGATTTTGATGAAATTTTCAGGGAATGTACGGGTTAGGCTTTAGGTTCACTATTAATTGTATTCTTTTGAAATCATTACTCTGTTTTGTGCTTGCAAAGTTGGGAGACAATGGTTTAATTATTCCATGTTGATTTTGACCTGATTGCATCATTATCATCTCCTGCGCATGCGCGAAAGTGTACTCCGAGAGCAATGTATACTTTTCATCAGATTTTGGTTACATTTTCTGGGAATTTGTGGGTTAGGCTGTAGATTGCACCCAATCAATTTCATTTTTCTCAAATCATTGCTCCATTCTGCGCATGCGCTAACGTAAATTACTTCAAGCATCATTTTTCCCGTTTTTTTAAACATCTTTACTGTGAAGCGTAAAATGGGGGGGGGGGGGGGTATTGGAACTGTAAAAGTGTGGATCCTTCTCGGAGGCACGATGTGCCATGTTCTGATCACATATTACATACGGGGCTTTATAATTATAGACAAATGATCTAAGTAGAGGAGATATCTACCACAGAAATAATTTTGTACTACGTAGTATATTGTGTGTCAGAATTGTGTACTAATTTGCAGCGTTTTATATAAGTATGGATATTCATAGTTCTAAATTTATTACTTCCAAATTCCCATCACTAGCCACGAGATGGTGGCGCTGGCTGTTGGGCGAACTATGCACTAATCGAATTATGGTTCAGGCATTACTTACTCCTGTCGTGAAGACCTGTATTTCCAACTTTAAGCTGCCGAGCTTTCTTTCACTCCTCACATTAATAAAATATGCTCAAGTGCAATAAGGGCTCTTGGCTACATGAAAAGAAATACGAGGGAGTTCACAGATCAATTGGTTCTTCGTCTATAAACCTCCCTTGTTCGACCACACATTGAGTAGAAGTTTCTATATAGCTAATCTTAAAAGTTCAAACGGCATGATGTAAAAATCGGCATCAAAATCGGTTGACAATTTCATACGCTCATGAAGGATTCACAAACATACATATTTCGTTTTTTATGGATATAGATTGGTGGAAAATTGAGGGATTGGGCTCCACGCTGACATGTTTTCACGTAATTAAATTACCTAACTGTTGGCTCAACACTCAACAGCGTCGCGGGAATCCCAATATAATGATCACGAGTTTAACATTGAACAGCGGGTTTCAAGTGTTTACCCAAGCTGTGAACCTGAAGTTAATGAATGCATAAATAGTCCCGCTGCCTCACAAATTACAAATATTGATATTGTTACGAACACACAATTTAATGGAAACAATATAGTGGATACATATTTTAGTAGTGGATACATAGTAATTAGTTGACAGGAATGAAGTAGGTAAATGTAAACGGTAAAATATTGCAACGAAAACAGTTTCATTAACAAACAAAGCCAATAAACTTATAATATTCACACACATGCAGGCCCTGACTAAAACGCATAACCTTGGCTCCGTCGTATCCGTATATGTAAGAATCACAATAATAATCTTGAAAAACTACCGGGTCACTATGGATGGGGGAAATAGTAAAACAGAAGGTGTAGTGGAAAACGTCAAAATTAGTAAGGCAACTACAAAATTATACCTTGAAACTGGGTATACAACGTCCCACTCTGTTTGCCCCTATCGAGATGAATTCAAACTAAGTGCCTTCTTGTGATGAACTCAATTTATTATTATTGACATTCTAGTGATTACTAAGTTACGAGTCTGTAAACGATATTTAAGTTAACCAATTATTTATTCCATTTTCATACATGTAAAGAATCTTAGTTAAATAAAGCCTTACGTTTGAGGCCTATTCATTGCAATTTATTTAACTAAGATTAAAATGGAAAACGCCTTGAAACCTCGTCGTTTTGAAACACTTCCGGACGCTCCATTTGGCGGAAAAGAATGGGTACATTGGCTAGCCACATTCGAAAACTATCTGGAGGAGACGGAAGTTACTGCAGCCAAGAAATTAAAGGTACTAATCAACTTCCTCTCATTCTCTATATTCGAGTACGTATCTGAATGCACTACCTACACGACTGCTATTGCTATGCTAAATAATCTCTACATCAAGCCAAAAAGTGAAGTGTTTGCTAGATTTCAATTATTGACTAGAAAGCAGCAATCAAACGAATCGGTTGATCAATACGTCCAGGCTCTTAGAATATTGAGTAAAGAATGCAATTTCCAGGCTGTCTCTGCTAATACGAATCGAGATGATATGATACGTGATTCATTCATTAATGGTCTTATGAATTCCGAAATTCGCAAGCGTTTACTTGAAAATATTACTCTACCATTGAATGAAGCAGCTCGTGCGATTGAGTCTAGTAACAAGCATGCCCAATATTACACTTCTCAGACGTCCAGCTCGAATTTAGTTAATATATCAAGTAATTTCCCCAACAATGACCAAGGCGTAGTTATGGCTGTAAACAAGCAAAAACCAAAACAGTCGAACCCCTGCTGGTTTTGTGGTAATCAGACTAGACACCCACGATCTGAATGCCCAGCGAAAGAGGCCTATGCAAAGCATGTCTAAAAAAAGGTCACTTCGCGAAAGTCTGTCAATCAAAAGCAAATAAAAACACTAGTTTCGCGGTGGTTGACGAGACTGATGATACTGCTGCCACTTTAATAGCTGCTAATCCGGGACTACTCCGCAAAGCTGTAGTTAAAGTCATTATTGGGAAGGGGATATTTGCGAATTGTCTCATAGATACTGGTAGCTCCAGTACGTGAATGAATCATTCGTTCTGAAGCATAATATCCCAATGAAACCCGAAAACAGTACTGTTTCTATGGCCTCCACAACATACTCAGCTGTGATTAAAGGCTCAAACAAATTTAAGACTTGGTGACAACTTCTATAGAAATCTAAAACTTTTCGTTATGCCAAATTTATGTTCAGATGTTCTCTTGGGACATGACGTGTTCAAAGAGCACTCGAGTATCATTTTGTCATTCGGGGGTGCAAAACCGCCTCTCTCAATTTGCAGTGTGGCACAAGTTAACATTGAACCCGTCCGCCTATTTACCAATCTTACTAGTGACATTAGACCAATTGCTACCAAATCTAGGCGCCACAACGAAAGAGACTCTAAATTCATCAAGGAGGAAATTGATAAGCTCCTATCCCACGGCATAATAGAAGCAAGTCAATCCCCATGGCGTGCTCAAGTCCTCGTTGTCGAAAACGAAAATCATAAAAGAAGAATGGTCGTAGATTATTCGCAAACCATAAACAAATTTACTCTCCTTGACGCTTACCCAGTTCCAAATATAGATGAAATGATTGCAGAAATTGCCCGAAATTCAATTTTTAGTACCCTAGACTTGAAAAACGCGTACCATAAAGTTCCAATTCATGCAGACGACCGAAAATACACAGCCTTTGAGGCCAGGGGCTCACTTTATCAATTCCGAGTGATCGCTTTTGGTCTGACAAATGGTGTTGCTGGATTTCAGCGTTTCATCAATAAAATAATCGAAGATGAACATCTGTCCGGAGTTTATGCTTACATAGATGATGTCACGATTTGTGGCAAATCTCAAGCAGAACATGATTTAAATCTCAAAAACTTTCTTGCGGCAGTAAAAAAATATGGTATAACACTCAACAATGACAAGTGTAAATACTCATTAAATTCAATAACAATTTTGGGACATCTCATTTCAAATCATACAATACGACCTGATCCTAATAGAATGAAATCCTTATTGGCTTTTCCTCCTCCATCCGATACTAAGTCGTTACAAAGAGTTTTGGGAATGTTCGCCCATTACTCTAAATGGATACCAAATTTTTCAAATAAAATACGTTCCTTGGTTGAATATAAATCATTTCCTTTATCATCAGAGGCAACTGAATCCTTCAATAGGCTCAAGAGGGATATTATTCAAGCAGCAATAACTACAATTGAAGATGGAGTGCCTCTTCAAGTAGAAACCGATGCAACTGATTTCGCTATTGCAGCTTCACTTTCGCAACAGCATCGTCCTGTGGCATTTTTTTCTCGAACTCTATCCTCGTGTGAAAGAAAACATTCGGCGATTGAGAAAGAAGCCTGCGCAATAGTAGAGTCTTTGCGAAAATGGCGACATTTTCTCATTGGAAGACATTTTACTGTTATAACTGATCAAGAAGCACTGTCTTTCATTTTTGACCTAAAACACACTAGCAAAATAAAAAACGATAAAATCTTGCGTTGGCGCTTGGAACTTTCAGCATTCAGTTTCGATATTGTGTTTCGGCCTGGCAAAAATAACGTAGTTGCAGACACCCTTTCCAGAGTCTGTGGATCTGTTAATACGGAATCCCTTTATTCAATGCATGAATCACTGTGTCATCCGGGCGTCACACGTATGTTGCATTGGATCAAAAGTCGAAACCTACCGTACAGTTTAGAAGAAATTCGTACTATGACTGCAGCCTGTCCAATATGTGCAGAGATTAAACCCAGATACTACAAGAAACCTCCAGGCAAACTAATCAAGGCTACACAGCCATTTGAGCGAATAAGTATCGATTTCAAGGGGCCATTACCATCAAACACAGGGCTACCATTCCTTTTAACCATCGTTGACGGATATTCTCGCTTCCCTTTCGGCTTTCCTTGCAAAGATATCAGCTCCTCTACGGTAATAAAATGTCTCACTGAACTCTTCACAACATTTGGGATGCCAGCATTTGTTCATTCAGATCGCGGAACTTCATTCATGGCAGTTGAAGTTACTAAATTTCTTCATTCTTGTGGCATCGCAACTAGTCATTCAACTCCTTACAACCCTCAAGCTAATGGTCAAGTCGAAAAATATAATGATATAGTGTGGAAGGCTATATCTCTCTCCCTAAAAAGCAAAAGACTGAAGAATACTCAGTGGGATCAAGTCCTTCAAGAAGCTTTGCATTCCATCAGATCGCTGTTGTGCACTGCAACCAACTGTACTCCTCATGAACGGATGTTCATGCATCAACGACGCTCAACATTCGGATGCGCCCTACCCAGCTGGTTGAGAGAAACGGGGATAGTTCTCCTAAAAAAGCACAATAGATCAAGTAAGTACGATTCTCAAGTTGAAGAAGTTGAGCTTTTGGAAGCAAATCCAGAGTACGCTTTGATTCGTCATCCTTCAGGAAGGGAAGATACAGTGTCATTGAAGCACTTAGCTCCCCGAGGAGACATGAATCTGATGAAGGAAAATCCAGTCCCTTCTTCATCAAATCAACACAGTCCGGATCCGATGTCTAATTCTTCACCTCTCCTGAATCTCCAACCTTCCCCACTCCCAAGACCAAGCATTCAGGACCAGGTACAAGATATTAATAACCCAGACGAACTTCATCTCAGCCTGTCACCGCCAGCTCATACTTCCTCAAAATCTTCTGTAAGATGCCCATTACCTTTCCGTATGGACTCCAGTCGACCAATGAGGAATCGCCGTCCTCCATCATACCTAAAGGACTATGATACTACATTTTAGAAGGGGGAGAATGTGATGAACTCAATTTATTATTATTGACATTCTAGTGATTACTAAGTTACGAGTCTGTAAACGATATTTAAGTTAACCAATTATTTATTCCATTTTCATACATGTCAAGAATCTTAGTTAAATAAAGCCTTACGTTTGAGGCCTATTCATTGCACTTCTTTTCGTGCGGTTTTTCAAATCTTTTCCTCTCTGTCTCAGTGTCAATTACTGATGATCAAAATAATCATAAATATTTATAATACTCACAAACAAATAAGGGAGAGCAAAATAAAGCTAACTGTAGCCAGTTGACGTTAGTTCGAACTCAGCACATGTATACCTAGTAACAGGTCAAAACTATGCCTAATGGATGTTATGTTTCTGCATGCGCAGAGTGAAGTATGAGTTTGTGAACAAAATAACTGGCAGGAGACCGTTTACAGTGTAACCCTTACATTCGCTGAAACGTCATCGAAATCTGATGAAAACTACAGTACTGTGCGCAACAGCTACTAATCAATACAATCGTGTTGGATTAAATTAATTAAATACGGTACGCTTGGATTAAATACGGTATGCGTTGGTTCACCCTAGGTGAAAGGCCTAGAAGTTGATCCAACGTGCCCTCCATGGTTGTTCCTCTGTTCTTCTGACATCAGAAAACAAGCGTGTTGGGTCTAGCACTCTTCGACAGCATTGAAAATTATAGGGGACCGTGTAGGAGCTAATCCGCACAATCCCTGAAAATTCATCGGAATCGGACTGCAACTTGGCATAGTTTTGGGCGTAGTCAATGATTTACCACAGACAGACAGACATACATGGAACCAAAATTGATCAGCGAGCTCTAAAACGCAAAAAGCAAGTGGAAATTTTGATTTTGGAGGAAAGAAATTTTTTCGACTTAAATCACGAACACAGATTCCCTACCTTCGGTAGTGAGGAAGCAAGAGAACGTCAACTTGAGTGCGAATGAAAACTGGTGTAATAACCGCTTTATAAACTACGACAACCGAACGGAGTCATCTTGTTAAGAAATTGCATCTTAACTTTTGTTATGTTTGGTAGGTATATCGACGCACTAGTGAAGCGTAAGTAGGTGTTTCATGTAATCTCATTAATTTCCTCTCGGTAGGTGCTTACGTTTATATTTATTGTAGTTATATTCGGTTATACTCAGATAATGTGCCATATTCCAAGTTTATCAATGAATATATAATAGGCCAATGATCTTCGAAGATGGGATACCCAATACGGATTTTAATAAACCCTTGTATTATAACAATTTGCAGCGTTTCTAGAATTCGAATAGATGCGTTTTCAGACGGCACCCGTTCCAATGTTGGGAGAGTTCCAGGAAAAAGGCCTTCATTGTTTAACTTTTCTTTGAATTTTCGAGTTGTTGGGAGTGTTAGAACGAGGGCAGAGGCAAAGTTACGGGCAGAGAGACCACCCTCATCCCCCCCTCCTTTCCTTCCGCACCAGCATTTCCAACCATCACTTCACAGTCGTCTGGTGACTTGGCTATTGTCCCTCCACTAATAGAAGGGGTGTCGTCCTCTCACAATCTCTCTCTCTCTCTCTCTCTCTCTCTCTCTCTCTCTCTCTCTCTCTCTCTCTCTCTCTCTCTCTCTCTCTCTCTCTCTCTCTCTCTCTCTCTCTCTCTCTCTGTGTGTGTGCATGTCCGTGTGTGTGTGTCCGCGAATCCTCGTAACAAGCTTAAATTCTACAATATTCACCGATTTTTAAATGTTCATGGAATGTGTGGGTTAGGGTATAAAAGGTCCACTATGAGTTCCGTTGTTCCCAAATCAATACATCACTCGGCGCATGCGCAAACGTAAATTCCATCCAGCATCATTTTCTCACGCCCCCGTTGTCCGATCTCGCTCAAATTTGGAGGATAGGTGGAGAGCCTAGTGTGATGAATATCCTAGAGGGTAGTGTGGTGCTTTTTATTTCTTTTCTACAAGAACGTGTTAAAAATATATAATTAATATAAATATAGTATTAAACAACTTATCTCAAAAGTCAAGGACGATTTTTACGCTCGAAAATTTGAGTCGGCCCAAAACGATCTCAAAGAATTTTGGAAAATTCTGAAAAGTGACTTTCTAGGCACTCACTCTCAGCCAGACTCTATATAGGTACAAGCTCATTTCGCATACTGCTAGAACTCTTAATTTAGATGATTCGTCCGCAAAAGATAAGGTAGCTGAGAAATTCAACAGCTTCTTTAGTAGTGTCGGAAAAAATCTGGTCGAAAATATTCCGTCAGCTATGCGATCATCGACACATACCGTATTCGATGAGCACCGGGATCAAGTGAAACCCCAATTCAGGTTCAAAAGTATTACTGAGAGCGACCTAGAAAAGATCATAGCTAATATGAATGGCAACTCAGCGCCTGGGGTCGACAACGTTTCCCTCAAGATGATTAAGGAATACTTCCTGAATCTGAAAGATCCTCTCGTCCATATTATCAACTCTAGCTTAACCCAGGGCAAGTTTCCCGACAGCATTAAAGTCGCCCGAGTTATCTCCCCGTTCAAGGGGGGTGATATACAGGAGCTCGGTAACTACCGCCCAATTTCATTACTGAGCACAATTTCTAAGCTAATCGAAAGGTGGGTCAAAAAACGTTCATATCAGCATCTTGAGAAAAACAATCTCCTTTCGAATAGGCAGTTCGGCTTCAGGCGGGCGATCGGAGTGGAGGAAGCCCTCTACGATTTGACCAAAGACGTCAATTCGCTGCTCGATCGGGGAAAAAGGGGTTATTGATCACTCATGATCTCGCCAAGGCATTTGATTCGATCGACCGTAACCTACTTCTGGATTTGATGCCGAATTACGGATTTGGAGGTGTTGAGCTGGAGTGAGTTCGCAACTACTTTGAAGGCAGAAAACAGTGACAATCAACGGACGGGATAGTGATGTTGCAGACTTAGAATTCGGTGTAATTCAGGGTGGGACCCTTGCTGCTGTTTTTTTCTCGATATTTATAAATCAAATCAACGAATTAAATCTAAAGGGACGTCTATATCTCTTTGCTGACGATACAGCCATCCTGAGCGAAGGCGATTCGTGGGACGACGTCTTTGAGAACGCCAACATTGACGCCAATAACGTCTTTCGGTGGCTCTGTGTGAACTCATTGAGTTTGAATATTAAAAAAACCAAATACCTGGTGTTCTCCAAATCACCCACCCGAAACAGCCTAGAGAACTACAAGCTAAAGATACATGTGCAGTCCGAACCCTCTATCTTCATTCTCATGCCCGTCACTTAAACGCGTTCAATCCACGAGATACCTTGGGGTCGTGATTGACGAGGATCTATCATGGAAAGCCCATATTGCAGCCCTTACTTCGAGAACTCGTAAATTTATCCACATATTTTATCTCATGCGGAATCGCCTGTCACAAAATAATCTAATCCGGATCTACAAGGCCATTGTTCAGAGCGTACTTAGCTTCGGAATTCTGGCCTGGGGCTCTGCCCGTCCCACACTGGTCTACCCCATTACTATAATACAGAAATCTATTCTGAAAACGATAGCCCGAAAGCCTCGTCGTTTCGCTTCCCAAGAACTCTTCAAATTGCTCCCGGTTTTCACCATAAACCAATTATACCTAAAATCTGCACTCTGCTTCTTTCATAAGCACCCTGATTTTTTCAACTACCCTCGTACTTCGGCATATATCACTCGCCCAACTACTCAAGCCACCATACCGGTCCCTCCCACCCGCTTATGGTCCACATCCCGTCATGTTTATTATGGTTTCCCCTACATTCTTAGAGTTTTACCCAATTATCTCCAAAACCCGAGAGAGCACTCCCGCTTAAATTATAAGAAAAACATTTTCTCTTGGCTCATCTCATTCGGGCAAGACACTTGTAAAAACATAATGTGCAGTATCTATACATAGAGGAGTAATTTAGGTTTTGTAAGTTTTACGATCTGTATTTGTATGCATATGTATTGTTATTGAATTCGTTGTGTGAATTTGAATTATTTGCGTGTTCACGTGTTGGATTGTGTATTTGCTACTTAACATGTCTACTCCCCCACACCGCACAGAGCCTGTCTCTTGGTGTTGGGGTAATTCCGTACATCCTCAACTTAGATTATTGAAGGCATCTATTTTTTACACACCACAATGTTCATTCTTGTTTATTTTGTCATACGCTGGAACAAATCTTTCATTCATTCATTCATTCATTCAGAGGTTCCAACCATCACTTCGCAGTCGTCTGGTGACTTGGCTATTGTCCCTCCAATAATAGAAGGGTTGTCTCTCACACACTCTCTCTTACACACTCTCTCACTCTCACACACACACTCTCTCTCTGTCTCTCTCAAACAATCAATCTCTCTCTCTCTCTCTCTCTCTCTCGGTTCTTGCACTTTATGGATCTTACAACGCTATACCACAGTGTCCAGTATCCTCGTATTTATTGTTGTATCTATGGATTCTACTAGCGTTGAGAACTGAAGTTGAAAATTTAAGTTTTCATTAATGGAGCTTCCACGAGTCACTTCAAACTTTGCCTTGGGTGGGACAGAGGTGGAAACAATATGTAATTACCCCCTACGATCGATGTGGCAATTGAGAGTTCACTCGGTCACATAAGCATATGTAGGTACAGCTGAGTAGCTTTACTCTACTTTCCTAATATATACCTATTACCTAATGGAATGGTCTGAGTAATGCCTTGGAATATTTCCTATAGAATGGTCTATTAATATTTTCGTACCAACATAAAACAACATAAATATATAACATAAATATCATCGTTTAAACTAACTAACCTGAGTTAGAGTTGAATGAGCTCGTTAGCTTGTTTTGTTCCCATTAAACTTAGAATGCTAACACTTGGAGCGGATACTCACTGGGTTCGGTAGAGCAAACACAACTCGGGAAATCACTAGATGCTGCATTTTAGATTTTCGATGCTGAAACTTGAGGGATCACCCTAATCAACTGAGTGAGTAGCTAATTGTGTTCCGACTTAAGAAGCTGACATTTGAATAGAGCCTATCTGGGTGTAGAGTATAATGGTTGGTCCTTACCTTAACTAATAAATATAATAATAAATAATAAACCATAGCCCACTCAGAAATTTTCAATTCCGACCCACAGGGGTGTTTTTGGGGGAGGGGGTTTGGAAAGGGTTATCTTTGACATCACTGAACAAACAGGAGATCTGATTTGGCGAATATGTTTAGATTATGTCAACCTAAATCTCTGGTTATTAAAGATTTTCGTATCCTCAACCAGGAGGTGTTTGTGGTAAGAAAAAAGGGAGGGGATGGTTAAATGGAATAACTTGGTCATAACCGAACAAACTGGTGATCTGATGTTCGGACGAATGAATGTGGATTAGTCTGAACGTTGTTTTAGGTTATGTATCAAGAATATTTTTAATCCGAAATAAATGGGGGGTGTTTGTGGAGAGGGAGTGGGGGCTGATCTCTGTAGTTTGGTCCCAATTGGTTTAAGGAAATACTTTAAAGTAAGGGCTTTTTTGAATCATATTCATATGGGTGTCACAAAATGTGATGGGAGGGGGGGGGGGGGCTTGCGTATATTCAAGTCAACCAGCTAGTAGGTAGTTAATAAACTCGATGTTGCAAAGTTAGAACAAATCCATTGGAACTGTATCACCTGATATTATCATTATTGGCATTATATCAGCTGATACTTATAAGGAAATTTCTTTGTATCCCGGTCTCACCATCACTATCTAGCGATTGTTTATGGAATATAAAGCTACGAGTAGATCGCCTAATCTGGCTAGCAGCGCGTGATTTCTCTATGTTCTCGCACTTAGTAATTCGAAGGTTTTTTCTCGAAAATCAACCCCTAAGGGAAAGGGAATTATTCAAGGTACAGCGTTGTTGGTGGTTTTAATCGATTCCTTGGGATTAAATTTATCATTGACAAGCAAAAAATTATTACTATCACTTAGAAAGTTTTCGAACTCCCGATTTTTGAATGTATAGCCCATTAATATAACCCTTTTGGGTTGATGAAAATTGATGCCGAGCTTCTAGGACCATCTAGACACCAAATGTGATTTTCAACACAAGTTTCATACAGTTTGGTCTAATATTTTCGGAAAAAAAACCCGACCCAAACGGCGGACGGACGGATTTTTTTTTTGTTTTTTCTTTTTTCGATTTTTGGGTTATACGCATCTTGCAACGTAAAAATAAAAATTTCCAGGTGTGTTAGAAAACATTGTTTTGGTAGAGTACAAAGGTTCATGATTGAAAATAATAAACCAAAATCGGAAAAATCTTGTCGTCTTCGTTTCTCTCAGATAGGTCTATATCCTTCAATCGTTGCTAGGCAACCCGAGTGTATTATCACTCTATTTAGTGAGTTACATTCCATAGTTGAAGGTGATAAACAAGTCTACTGATAAAGTTGAGTTTTAAATTATTATTGATTATTGGTCATTTTAATCATACTACATCCGTTTCAAGTCGAGCTTCTGCATCCTCTGAGATTCATGGGGGGGGGGGGGGGGTTCTGTCCCCTCCACGAATTACGTCACTGTTTATTGCATAATAAATTAAATTTAAATTCCCTGATTCAAATAACTGCCAACTCAGCTTTGATCATGACCCATTTATTTACTACGATCTCGAGGTCGGTTACACACATTTTGCTGTGGCCTTTCTAGTTGTTCAAGAAGTTATAAGATTACTCGGAACGCGAATCGAAAAGACCAGGGACGACCGCGCGTTAAAACGGCGTTAAAGCCAAAACAGCTTTTAGCCCTTTTGTGTCCTGTTGTAGGCGCGTTACCGAAGAGGGAAAAGTCTCCCGAGGAAAAGTACTGCGGCTTTTCTGGTTGGACGAAAAAAAAAGAAAAATCTCGACTAGTCAATTGAGAGAAGCGAAGCCCCCCCCCCCCCCCCCCCCCCCCCGCCAACACCTCACATCAGCGAGCTCTGACTGTTGGCAGCTTCCACACCCCACCTCGCCAGTCATTCCAAATATCCATCCACCATGGATACTATTCAGCTCCATCTTCCTCGAAAGGAAACGATGGCCGTTGAAAGTGGGTTAGCGCCAGCCAAAAATGGGCGCTCCGTGCGGTAAGGGAAAACCGAGAGAAAATACTTTATTGGTCGAGTTTCCCCATCTTGTGCATCGCGAAGTCAACGGGACACGAAGTTTTTCGGCCGCTTTTCCGCGCCGTTATTTTTTCTTTTTATTATATTTTATTTTTTTCGGGCTCTTTCCCTCAAAGAGGGAACAATGAAATATCGTGTTGAGGCGAATAGGGAGTTCCTAAGAGCAATAAAAGGTTATGATATACCGACGAGATGCGTCATTAACGTTGGAGGGAAACCACGAAGAGACTCGGTTGCCCCCGAAACGCCCGTTCATCAGTAATTATTGCTTTGCACTCCGTTTGACGAAGATATTAGACTCGGTTCGGCGAACAGATTTTTTATAAAGGGTGGGCTTCTGCCGTTAAGGACACCATAAGGTGAACGTATAGAGACTTATCGCACGACAAATCGTTTCGTATAAATCGTCAAGTAGGGCGAAGACCATTAAACGACCTAGTGGGTCGATAAAAATGACACAAACATTTTTAACGTGGAAATTTATGAGAAATAAACTTTTCTCGAGAATCTTTGCCAATGAAAACGAATTTCTTATACTTTGCGATGTCCCCCAGGACCCCATCTTCCCTCCATTTTCATTTTTCCTACTTTTAGCGTCTTCTTTATATTCGCTCCAAAATGTTAGAAACCATTTTTCGATGTGCCTTTTGGGACATTGTGATATGATTCGTGGAATTTATAGCTTTTCCTTGAGTACCTATTTAATACCTTATAATATCTATTATATTATTATATCTGGTTTCCATGCGTATAAATTCCTAAAATCTAAAATGCGTTCTATGTATTTTTAAAAAATCAAGCATTTTATAAGAAAATATGAGTTACTACGAATGAGTTAAACTGAATTGAACGATTAAGGAGATTTTCTATGTGCTTAAAAATTAACTCCAATTTTAAACGATAAATTCTATGGCTTGAGTTTGCTACAATCATAAAGATTTGCTGTTTAGTATTGCAATATACAGACTGACGACTTCTTGTCCTACGGCTTGCGTGTTGGGAACCATTTTACTAGAACAATTCCAACTGTTCATGTACATTGAAACTAATAGTGACCATCCTAACCCGCATAATCCCAGAATATTTCATCAGACTCGGTAGAAAATTGAGGAAATTCTCGTTACCAGGATTTGCGGACACACACACACACACACACACACACAACAGACAATAAGAGAGAGAGACATACACGAAAAGTAAGAAGATGAATGGTCTACAACGTAAAATGCGAGTTGAAATTATGATTTTAGAGACAAAACATTTTTCATCCCCCGGACGTGAAATCAATTCTTCCGATAACTAGGTATAAGTAGACTCGAAAGCAAAATTAGGGTTATGATTTTTGCTAAATTACTCGTATGTAATAAAATGTAGTTTGCTAAATGGGAACATGTCATTTTTTCATCTCTTACACATGTAGGCACTTCCTGAGGGTTCATGAACTCTCTGAGCAAGTATCAAAAATCTTCAAAGGGCCGCCACCTGCATTTAAATTAGTCACGGTGCTTCTCTCCTCCCCGGCAAAGCCCTTCCGCTGCTCAAAGGCCACTTTCCGCAACCTCTTTGATCTTTTGAGAACGAAAAGAACGTGTGACTCTAATGAACCTGAATTTAAAAAGTCGAGAATGAAAAATGAAATGCGTCGAGAGGTTGAATTTCAAAAGCGAGACGGTTCTGGAACTTTTCCACTGCAGCATTGGGAAAAAGCCTTCACATTGTGTGATATTTTAACTTCAGCGTAGTGTAAACTGAGGAATTTTTGTGAGAGACGGCAATGTTTGTCAAGTTCATATCCTCAGGTGTGAGGCTTCGTATTATTTTCCTGCCATGTAATATTTTCGAATGGCATTCAGAAACAATTCCTAGAGTTTAACGCTTTTTCATAAGTGTATATATATATATATACATATACCTATATATAATGTGACTTGGTACTTGACCGCTATGTAAAGATGAAATTTGGTGTAGGGCTCTTGAGAGTCGGTCTTGGGGGGAAAATACTCAAAATTGCATGCCAACGTTTCCTTCTATTTGTAAAACATCTTCAGGGCTAAAAGAATGATACAATCGATTGAAATAACTGAAAACATAGGTGCTATAAATCTTAGCTGTATCTACATAAAAATATTAACACACTATTGAGGAAAAATATTGGTAATATAAATCTTAACTATACCTGCATAAAAATATTGACAGTTTTAGAACTTATCCGACAGATAGGTAGGTACCTAATGATGCGTTAGAACATGGGTCTATGATGATAACAAAACTATCGTCCTATTGAGGCATTATCAGAAGGAAAAAAAGTTGAGTAATATAGTAACATACCTTGAAAATGGGGATTATATGCAATTATTGCACATAGATATGTGTCTCAGAGGATTGAGATTGACACAGAAAGATAGATAAAGGGCATGGATACTATAAATGGGCAAGGATTGACAACGCCATTGTTAGAGAACTTAGAATAACATGGAACTATTTTTGATCCGAAGTATATATCCGTGAAGTATATATTATATATATAAGCGTTAAACTCGAGAATTCGTTTCAGAATGTCCCAAAACGGATTTCAATCAAGAAACTTTTCCAAAATTTTTATTTTAAAATCATTGGAGCAACTGCAATAGTTTCATTTTTTAATAAAATTTGCTCAAAGCCTTCACATTGTGTGATATTTTAAATTCAGCGTAGTGTAAACTGAGGAGTTTTCGTGAGAGACGGCACTGTTTGTCAAATTCATATCCTCCAGTGTGAGGGTTCGCATTATTTTCCAGCCATGTGTTCAAGTGTTGCAGCGATTCCTATGTTGCTGAAGCAAAGGAAATGTCGTTACAATAACCGAAGTGTTTTACCAACTGTCCTGCCCTAACTTTAATCAAATTCGACTTGACTTATCCCCTTAAACCTCTTGTGGAGCATGTGGCATCAGCTGTCATATGCTTCCAGCAATCCCTATCCTATGCCAATCTTTTCGAACTCCGAACCAATACACAACGCACATTTTATAACAATAAATAATAAACTGTCGGTTTCCTCGAATTCAATCACAAGAATGAAAGTTATTCAGACAACCCAACATGATCCAAAATAATAATATGCATTACGAAATCAAAATAACCACTGTAGCAATCTCATCAACATCCTCCACACCAACAAAAATTCAATTTTTTTTTTTTTTTTTTTTCGGGTCCTCTTCATGACAAATATTTAAAGGACAAAGCTTAGTAACGGTTCTTCGAAAGATTCTTCGAGAGGTCTTCACGTCGACAACTCTTGTTACACCATATGTTCCCGGGTAGCAGCTGTAACAATTCCTTTGGGCCAAAACGTTCTAGCGATATTAGGGTCGATCTTCGCCTTCCTTCAGCTCCTTCTTCGACGTTCTCCACTTGGCTCGTACCAAGTGCGCCGGCTGATATTCACGCATCCAACGACGCCATAAGCAATCTGTAAGTTGCTGCGCTAGTCGCCAAGCTCTTCTTAGACAGATGCCATCAGGTATTTCAGGTATCAGGACTGATGGAAGCTGTTCCCATCAGAAAATAGTTAGGTGCCAGAGCCTCGGGATCGGTGCTGTCGGCTGAAACATGAGTTAGTGGTTGGCTTTTCACCACTCCTTCAGCATCTGCCATCATGGTCAGCAAGATCTCGTCTGTGGGGGTCTGATGGTGTAGAAAACCTTCCAATACAGTTTAAACACTGCGAATGAGGCGCTCCCAACATCCTCCCATGTGAGGAGGATTTGGAAGGTTGTTGGAAGTTTTACTTTACAAAAAACAACTTTATAAAAAAGGCCTTCTGTTCTTAAATTGTTTTTTTATTCTCCCCAAGGTGTCTACCCAGGAAATGGGGCTTCCTTAGGGAGACAAGATTCTAAATATAAAATTCAGGATAGAAGGCCTTTTTTTGTAAAGTCATAATTTAAACTGTCAAAATAAAGAAACGTTGCGAATCTCATTACTTGCACCCACGTCTTCCTCACACTTCCCATCTCCTTTTCGACAGATCGTCTCCGTGTGGTCCTTCGTCTCCCAAGATTTTCTCTGAAGAATTTCAGTGGCGATTGGTTCCTGCTTCGTAGCGCCCCAGAGGTCTTCATTGCTTATCTTATCTGGCCACCATATTCTCATGATCCGCCTGAGATACCTGTTGACGATCATTTGTAAATGGTTGGTTACTTCAGAGATGACTTTCCAGGTCTCACATCCATAAAGGAGTACAGACATCACGTTCGTATTAAAATTCGTAATTTAGTCTCCCTGAAAATGTTTCCGCTCTTTCACACTGGGTACCATTGTGGATGAATGCACCATTTGCCTTCTTTATACGATGCTTCACGTCATTGTAACGTTTCTTTATTTGGACAGTCCAAATTATAACTTTACAACTACAACAAAAAAAGCCTTTTGTCATTAAATTGGTTTTTTATTCTCTCCAACGTCTCTCCCCAGGAACAGGGGCTTCCTCACGGAGACAAAGTTCTAAATATAAAATTCAAAATTTGTAAAATAAATACTTATCTTTCTTGGGATAACAACTCGAATTCACAAATTCAGTTTAAGAACTTTTGATTTTTTTCTTAAACTGAATTTCTGAATTCGAGTTTTTATCACAAAAAAAAAAAAAAAAGAAAAGGATAAGTATTTATTTCACGAATTTTGAATGCTATATTTAAGATTTTGTCTCCCTGATGAAGCCTCAGGTCCTGGGGAGAAACGTTGGAGAGATTAAAAAACCAATTTAAGGACAGCAGTCCTTTTTTTGTAACGTCATCGCCTAAGTGGATTTAAATTAAGAAATTTTTCAATAATTTAAAATTTTGGAGCCATCGCAATAGCTTTATTTTATATAAAAATTAGCTGAAATGAATACGTGGGTAACGCTCATTAATCAGCAAGCTTTAAAACTCAAAAAGCGAGTGGACATTTTGATTTTGACAAGACTTTACTAAAAGTTGTTGACTTTGGAGGAAAATGGTTGTTTCAACTTTTGGCACGAAAACAATATTCGGTGGTGAGGAAGCAAAATGATACCTTGGACATTCTTGAGAAAAATGTGCTTATATAAATCATAGAGGAACGGCAACATTATCAAAACACCAAACTACCTGAGTTCAAAGACATAATGTGGTACGTTCGTACAACAAAGACCGTAAAGCGTCAACTTACAACGTATGAGAACTTGAGAAGTTGAGGAGCAGTTCCATCGTTATGATATAACTTGAGTATTACACAAAGCAATATCGTATTTCAGGCGAGAACCGCGAGGCACACGAAACCGCCTTATTCTGTAACAACAGCTTTATTATTTATATGATAACTTCAAGGTCTTCCTTCAAGTGGTAACAGCCACCGACAACTTTTCTCTATTGATGATCGAACTTTGAAGAGTCTTCAGAGTCCGCGGTCTGTGGAAGACTCGCGAACAATATTCACGTAACCTTCAAAGTTGAATATGTAGGTGATAGGGTTGAAAGAATTGGAAGATGATGAGAAACTTTGCTGGCTACCGAAACCTCTGTGAACACATTTCCTGAGAACTCATTTCTACGTGTGTATAAACTTTTTTCTTATTCCAAGTTTTGCAACTGCTGCTCATCGAAGCACAATGAGGTAAATGACCCTTATTGGGGTGAATTCGGGAAAGTTTTGGTTTTTTTATTTATTGATTGGCATTATACAATGTATATACAGCCATACTTAACAAAATATTTACAAGTTCTATTCACAGGTTTAAATGTCTTTGTTTATTTCAACTATAAATTCGTAGAGTCTGTGGAATGCCGAGTTTTTATTTATTTATTTACAAAATGGGCGATGCCCAATTACAATATTGTTAACAAAATAAATTAGTCTCTTGATGAGTAAACAAAATCGGTACACAATTAATGAGTAAACTCTTGTAGTAAATTTCTCTCAAGAGTAAAAACTCTTGTAGTAAATTGTAAAGTTCTTGTAAACTCTTGATGAGTAAACAAAATTGGTTAACAATTACAATATTGTTAACAAAATAAATTAGTCTCTTGATGAGTAAACAAAATCGGTATTTCAGAAGAAAAGAAAAAAAAAAAAAACAATATAGGTATATGTGTGTATATATAAGGTAAAAATCACAAACAAACACTTCTTGCATTGGGAAGAAGGTGAAAGCCCTGAGCAGTGGAGGGAATACATATTGATCCCCTTGCTGAAACCGGGTAAACGTATAAATTACAGCGAATCCTACAGATTGATATCTTTATGTTCCTGTATGTTAAAAACTTATGAAAGACGAATCAAAATGAGATTGGAATGGAGGATGGAACATAATAATAAATTACCCAATTCTCAATTTGGTTTCAGGAAATACAAATCCACAATGGACGGTATTTCAATCTTAGTTAGCAGTATCCATAAATACCTATCGAGTTGTTCCATAACGATGGCCATGTTCCTCGACATTGCGTCTGCTTATGATAATGTTAACGTGAACATACTGTCTAAATCTATGAGTACGATGGGTATTTCTCAGCGTTCAGTGTTCGAAGATTATATTTGAGGATTGGGAACCAATATGAAGGACCAAGATGCTGCTACAAGGGCCTGCCCTAAGGGGGGATTTTATCGCCACTATTATACGCGATATACGTATCAGACATAGAGACCATTATTCCAGAAGGTATTCACATTATTCAATTCGCAGACGATATATGTGTCTATACGGAATGCCATTCCATAGACATTGGTCTCGAACTGTTGGAAAGTTTTGTCGAACGTCTCATACAATGGTGTAATCGCAAAGGACTCGGCGTTTCTTACGAAAAATCTGTAATAGTTCCATATACAAGGAAGAGGAGATTGGGCATCAGCTCTACTGTAATCTTGGGTGGAAAATCATTCAAGGTTGATAATAAATTCAAGTTTTTAGGCGTGTTTATTGACAAAACGTTGACATGGAGAACACATATCGCTCATGTTGTCGGAAAATGCGAAAAATATTTTAACATCCTGAAAGCTATAACCAATAAAAACTGGGGAGCCGATCCTGGTGTCTCATTGATGTTTTATCGCGCTACCGTTCGATCAATAATAGATTACGGCTACATATGGTACGGGCAAGCAGCAGTCACAAATTTGAAACCCCTTTCCACCTTACAGCACAAATGTATAAGAATTTGCATAGGATATTTATCATCGACGCCTGTAGACGTGTTGCTTGCGGAGACTGGTGAAATGCCTTTGAATATTACAGGACAATACCTTGCCGACAAATACATCATACGTCAGAGGATGTACGATTGCGCACCCATGAGAGCAATAATGGAATTAACTCACCACATTACATTCAACATCCGCTGGATAAATAAAGTGGTACCTCCAGTGGTAGTAAGCGTAATAAACTTAGTCCCGAAATGCACGAACCTCCTGTCCAATCACTCCAACTCTATCTACAACACAGATTATGCGATATTGTTCACCTCAATAAAAGTAAATCATTTTCGTCCACGGGATGGCAGTATGGGCATCAACGAAAACTTAGCAGAATTTATCGAGCAAAGGTGGCCTAATTGCACGCTACTCTTTACAGACGGATCTAAGACAGGTAGAATGGTCGGTTCAGCGGTGATTGACGTGGAGGCTAATATTACTATGAAGTTTAAATTACCTGAAGAAACTAGTAGCTACTCAGCTGAAGTAATAGGAATAATCCAAGCTCTCAATTACATTGCAGCTAATGATAGACCTCTCAATCAACCCATAGTAATATGTTCCGACTCACTTAGCACATTAACAACAATGGGAGCTCCCAACCTATCGAAATTTAAGAACCATCTTATAATGGAAGCGGTGAAATTAGTAAGAAGATGTAAAAATGCCGGGATTTGCGTGTACTTTCTGTGGATTAAATCTCACTCAGAGATAACATTTAATGAACAGGCCGACATTGCAGCAAGAAGCGCCGCAAGAGAGGGTGACATAATTTCTTGGGAACTGCCTGAAGAGGAATATTATGCACTAGCAAAAACAGAATCACGGATCCAATGGCAGAGACAATTTGAAATAGGTCCTAAAGGATTGTTTTACAAAAAGTTGAATCCACACATAGGATTCACCCCGTGGTTTAAAACAACTATGTTCAATAACAATAAACGTGACATTCGCATAATATGTAGGCTCAGAGCAAATCATGCTATATGCCCAATGTACCTGCACCGTATTGGAAGGAAAGATGACGCAGTATGTGAATGTGGTGAATGTGGCGATTTGGAACATATTATTATGACATGTCCTTTGTACAGCATCACACGAGAAGTAATGTTGCGAAACATACAAAAATTAGTAGAAAACCCCTTCAACTACGAATATCTATTACTGAAGAAGAACAGCAATTCTTGGAACGAAATTACTAAATTCATAAATAACACTAACATCAAAATTTAAGACCACGAGTATTATACATATAACGAAATAAGTTTAACTATATTCAATGGAAACAAATATGTTTAAATATAAGAAAATCAGTTGTACTATTATTATCTGACGTTTTGGAACACAAATATGTATATATTATGATTAATTTGTAACGTAAAATATAACCTAGTATAAGATGATATTGTAATTATTATGGCTGAATGTAAATAAATACTATACCAATAAAAAAATAAAAAATATATTAAAAAAAAAACACTTTCTGAAGCTGAGATGTGTGTAGGCTATGGGGACAGAGATTTCAGGGTGGACGGTGGATGGTGCGTAATATTTTTGAGCAAAAGGTTCGAGATGGTTGATCATGGAAAAAGTCTAAAGCTGGATTTCGTTGGAGTAAATGGTTGTCCTGACGAGGGATTCTATTGAATTCTGATTGAATTTAATCCTTATGATTGAGTTGGTTCTTATTATATCTTTGTAGCAGAATGAGGAATCGAGTAGAGGAGTTAGGTCGTGGAACAATATTTTACGAGGCGTGAAGAATGTTGAACACATCATAATCGTATGTTCTAACGTACCCTCTTCTTCTTGGCACTCTTCGCATATAGCTGAAGCTTGGTCATTTAAAAATCTGTGATTATAAGAGGTTCATAGGCCATGGTTACTGCGTACGCGGCAAATCGTCTTTATTTCTCAGCGGTTCGACGACACGCCAACAAACCATGGCCTCCGTAGAGGCAATGGTACTGCTGTTTTATAGAATTTTTCATTTTGTGATGCGGTGTACTCCTTCTTCCAGCTTTTTGCTACTAATGATAGGATTATGTTGAAATTGTGATGGAATGCAGGAACCTCAGAATACCTCAAAACGGATTTCAGAGAAGAAAATTTTCGAAAATTTCGATTTTAAACTTTTTGGAGCCATTGTAATAGCTTCATTTTCTATGAAAATTCGCTGAAACCGGCAACAAAACTAAAACGACTTGTGTCCGCCACGACTGCCCTTATAGGTAACATAAGAAGAGCAAATCGGTTAGGTCCTTGTTTACGTGCTGCGCTCTCCCTCGAGTTCCTCGTGTTCGGAGCCCCATTCGTACCTACCTTATAATTTATGTTGCTACTCATCATGTAGATGAATCTCATATCTCTAACTTCATCTCGAGTTCAAAAGTAGCCTGTTAGGATTTCCGCATCGATGACCGAACATAAAGACGTCTCTCGACTCCCTTTTGTGAAAATAACACGAACAAAAGGGGCGAGAATATATGCGTGGAACCTCCCAGAAGTTCTCCGTGAAGGGCTGAAAAGGGCGGGAAAGCGGCAAAGTCGGCTTTTAGTTGCAAACTCCGGAGTCTCCTCTTCCAGGAGAGCAAAAGCTGCTTTTTGCCCTTTGGGTATATTTTTTCTAGGCTGCATCTCCCTCCCTCCCCTTACAGTCTGTATAACAACTGCATTCTCGACATGTCGAGCCCTTCAGCTGGGCGTAAATCAAAAGAAGGTGTTTCCGTCGCGTTATAATAATTGCCTGCAGGAGCCTACGTGTGTCACTTGGTGCGTGAGAGCGCCCAAACGCGCGCAGGCTTATTGTGCTAATTGGGGAGGGCGGTCGTTTATAAAGTACAACGAGGTGCGTGAGCGTTTGAAGTTGACTATCAAGTCACGGAGGGAAGAGAAAGTTAACATGTTGTGGGCGGCGCTGCGATTGTAAACTTAACTTCACCACAGTTTTCGACTTCTTTTGAATATACGTTTTTAAATGTATAACTGGATGCTTCCTATCATATTCACTGCTGTCCGCACAAGTGCAAATCACTGCTAGGCACTTGCGTGTTTGATTGAAGATACTGTATGTGGTAGCACTATACAAATGTGTGCTGGAGAAATGTTGAATTATCATCTCAACCGTAGATGTAGATATATAGGAAAACTCTCAGGGTGGGGTTATTTTGGGCCCCAAGCACGGAAGCCTGGTGGCTTATTGTACTTTTCTGAGAGTTTTCCGTTTAATCAAAGAAATTCAGCTCTCTGGTGAGGGATGTGAGTCCTTTGATTAATTGTTCGCTTCGAATATACATCATTGGGGTTTGTGCCCCAAAGAGTCAAATCTGCGATAGGTGAGTTTCGTCTGTCTCCTCGCACAGGGTTTATTTATTTATTTATTTAGAAGATACGGGACGAACCCAATTACTAGAGAGAGAAAAAAAGAAAAGTGAACAGGTAGTACCTAAATTAATTATAAATATATGGAATGGGAAACAACCAACGATGACCAGAGCACCACACTAGAGGGTCACACTGCTTCACCAAAGACACAGATTGGCAAAATGAGTTATTGAGGTGTACCCAAGCAGAGGTGGCGGAAAAGTTGAGTTTTGACGGCTGAGATGGGCGAAGAAAGAATGTCGATGAAGGGAGGTGATGATGAGAGGAGGTTCGCTTGGCGAGGAAGGCGGCTCAGTGGGCGGTGATATAAGTAATTTGTGGAAGAAAAGGGGACGGCAAAAGGAGTGACAGAACGGGAAGAGAGGCGAGGTACGAGAAAGCCAACCCGAGCCAAAAGATCAGGGGCATCAATCCGACCCGACAGCAAACCATGAAGGAATGTAACATCCGCGCACAGGCGACGGTCAGGGTTGAGTTTTGTGTGACCCCTATGCGGTGTAGATGGAAACGGAGAGGGGCAAAGCCGGTTATAAGGCCGAATATTGTTTTAAGTTCACTACAGTTTATCCTGAGGAGTCCCTCAGTAAGTTTGGTGTTGGGTTCGGCCACCATGAGCTTACTGTGGACATGTCCCTCAATATTGGACCATCTTCTTGTAGTCTGTTGGTCAACCCACATGTTGATGATCCTCCTCAAGGTAGTTTTTGGTAGGCCAACTGCTGGCTCAGGTTCTACAAAGCCCCTTCTTACTAGCTCATCCACCTTTTCATTACCAGTAACAACTTTATGCCCTGGCACCCACTCCAGGCAGGTGTTTCGCTAGGGTGCTGAGGGTTCGCATACAACTCCAGACCACCCGCGAAGAGATGGTTGGTGCCATTAATGCTTTTATCGAGGCTTAGCTGCCAGATAGGATACGGACGTGGGCACCATGGTGTCCCCTCCTAGATTGCCCATCTCAACAATGCTGACGTAAATATATCACTTCCAAGTCAAATGAAACCTTCACCTATTACCTAATCAAATGAAACCATCTTCAAATAAAATCACTTTTCCAAACAAAATAAAACTTTATAAAACCAAATGAATCCTTTTCCAAAACAAATGAAACCTATTCTAAAGCAATCGAACTCATTTGCCCAAGCAGACAAATAATCGTAAAGGTTTCATTCACTCTTTGAATCAATTCAATGGAGTGAATGAAACCTTTACGAATCGCAGGTGTTTTCAGACAAATAGGTAGTTGACAAACTGGAAATTATATGAATTAGGTAGTTTATTTTTGGTAGGTATATAATTTTGGAGTAGATCTCAACTTAGTAGGAAACTTGCTAATTTGAGAAATTTGGAACTGTAGAATGTGAAGTAAGTACCTACTCGTCACGCCGCGCCACATATGGAGAAACCGCGGCCAATAATATGAGAGTCAGTATGTCCTTTATTTGTGGTTAACGGATATTTGTTTTCCTTCCTTGAAAATAGTCTTTAATTCTGGCTGAATTCCAAAGATGTTGTAATTAATTAATCCAATGCCCATACCTACTAATTTATATATTTATTGCATATTTTATAAAAATATACTATTTGGTTCCGGGAAGGATTCATTTGATTTGGAAAAGGGTTCTTTTGGTTTGGAAAAAGGATTCATTCGATTAGGAAAAGGTTTCATTTGGTTTGGAAATATCATAGTTATTTTATCCGAAAGCCAGGTTTCCTGAAACGCCGTTGTTTCTATTAGTATAAAATCGAAGGTTGTCTGGTACTCTTAGGCAACCCTCAAGAGTAATCAGGGCTCTCTTCCCTGAATTCCGAGTCTTGAAGGACAAGACGGAGAAGAAACTACTGATCGTCATACTGAAATAGGTTCGGAGATCCTTTCAGGAAGTATCAGAACAATTCTTAGAACCACCAAAAGCTGTTTACAGAACGGGTCAACAAATAGGAGGGAAAAAATGAGTATGGTAGATAGGTAATAGCCAAACTACTAGTGACGTTCCCCACAACGGAGATAAATTGGTTTTCATGCCTAAGAACGATATCAGAAAATTATAGGTTCCTAGTAAATCCGTAAAACACAATACATCGTGCGGTATCGAATATCCGGCGCCGTAACTCTGACGAAATGAGTTACGGTGACGTATTCTTCCGTACAGATACGTTAACGGATCGCGATCCGGAAAAAACGTAATCGCCTAAAATAACCTCCTTCCATGGACTCATAACCTCCTAGCAATAATTTCCTCCTTCCATGGATTTCGCATTACAACTAGATCCGTTAAGGACTTGACGTGACTTTAAGGTGCGGTAAAGTTTCTCGTTACCGCACGTCGTATTGAGACCGACAGATCTACTAGGAACTCTCTATTGGCCATAGCCCGTATTCGATATCACTTAGGAAGGAAATCGAAGGAAATGGGGAAACTATCAACGGATATCTGTCGCTTCTCTGATACAGAACTCATCATGTGCTATTGTGATGCACTTCGTCGAACAGGAAGAATCCTAGAAAATGAAATCTTATCTCCCGTTGTCATTTCCAAAGTAGAATATGCCGATCTTCTCTGGTTTGTGTGAACTAAGAGGAAGAGAGGGTTTTTAAAACCCCTTTTCATACAGCTACCGCGGCCTGGAAGTAAACCACAATATTATATCGTTTTAATTGCTAAAACTCAAAACATAGTCCGTCTACCAAAAAATATCTTTAAACAATTTTGAAATATGGTGATTTTTCCCGTCGGGGTTTGTTTTATTGCTTTATTTTGCCTAAGTGCAAGACCATTTACATCCAATCATAATTTGATACAGATAAACATATAGGCGTTAAATATTTCACAACACTATTTTCGAACATTCAAGAAAGTTGAGAATTTTCAAATAGTCACATAATTGTTGTCTATTGAGAATGGAAGTAATTAATCGTTCTTCAAAGAGGTCTCCCAACGTGATCTCGTACTCTCGAACAAACTGCACTCTACTCGTCGGTTGATACATCTTTTGAAGTGGCCAAAAACTTCGTTAATAGGATCTCGCGTTCCTGTGAATAGGCTGGATAGTCTAGAACTTACCTATATGTTCAAATGTATCTTTTTTGGGGTAGTTTAGTCACGGAGGCACTAGGATTGACTATCTCCATCCTTTTTGGTTAGGGCTGATGAATTCCATTTCCTGATTTAAGGCAGGTGATCACCCTAAAGAGATTTTTTGTGAAGTTCAGTTACGTGCTGGAACAATTTACGTTTTGAACGGACAAAGGATATGTTGTGAATCGAGAGTGCGAAATAACTTGTAGAATATAAGGCTTCATTTCTGACTGACGAAAACATAATACGTGGATTTTCTTAAGAGGAAAATAGGTTCCAGCCCGGTAGTGAAACCGTTGGCAGTGGATGAGTTTAATAATCCAGTACTGAAACCATTGGTGATTCGGTAAATAGTCCAGTAATTGCATTGTTGACTACAAGAGAATTTTTCATACGATGCTCAAACCGTTAGTGAAGAGGAATTGAACAAACCGGCAATGAAACCGTTGGAACTGATGAGAAGGTAGACTTCGATCCGGTATAAAAAACAAAGGGAAGAAGGGAATGTGTTTGGAAGAACGGATATATAATGCGGATTGATGTGATTTGATAAGAAAGATGCCGCAGTTGTGCGCCCTAGATAGGAAACATATAAGTTCGCTGGAGCCCTCACTTCGCAAATGTGTGAAGTGGGTGGGAAAAAGCCATTGGCTTTGGAATGCGGCCGACTAGTCTGACCTTGAGCAGCACACCTATTTTGGGACTATATTTCGTACAATAGATACACAACGATCCGAAGCTCAAGTCGGGCCAGGACAGTAGAGAACTTCGTATTTGTATCCTACAGGATACGTTAAGTGCTCTTCTCTTTATGCTTTGATTTTCTCAACCTTAAACTTCATTTGTAGTTCGGTAAATGGGAAACTTCGGAGGACAATGTAGACAATTTAGTCTGGTTCTGTTCTAATAATATAATAATGGCATAACGTGGTGAAATGACGTTGGAAAGTTGATCATAAAACAGGTCGAGAATCACAATAACTCCCAAAATCACGTTGTTCGTTATGAAGGTAATAAATACGAAGTCAACCAGCGCTCAAAGCCTGTTAAGTTTTCCGATCTGTTGACCGAACATTGAGGAAACCCCCAGACCCTCGTCTTCTGAGAAATGAGCACGAACAAAAGGGCCGGTAATATATGCGCGGAACCTTCCAGAAGTTCTCCGTGAAGGGCTGAAAAGGGCCGGGAAAAAGTAGCAAACTCGGCTTTTAGTTAGGAACCTCCGGATTCGCCTCTTCCAGCTGCTTCTTCGAGGCTTCCCATCGCATCTCCACCGTAACGACTGCATTGTTAAGCATCTTCAGCTCCAGCATAAATCAAAAGGTGTCTCCCCCGCGCATTAGAATAATTGCCAGCTCCATCCCCCCTCTAGAGCCATAAGTGTGTCGTTCGGTGCGTGGTAAAGTGCGAACTTGTACAGGATTATTTTGCTAATTGGAGGATGTGTTGTGCATGAAGTGAAGTAGCAAACGGAAAAATACAAGAACGCTTGAAGTACAATTTTGTATTTTTTATGGAAGGAGGTGGAATATCATATGTCTTCGGGAGGCGGGGGGGTGGGGAGCTCAAGAAATTCGATTTTGGGGTGAATAGATTTTCTAAAACTACATCATTTTCTGAACAAAATGAATATACTTTCAAAATTTTACAAACATGAAAGCGTATCGTGATAACCCACTGAAGTACAGCCTCGCGCACAGCTTACAGTCAGCTTTATCAAAATAAAGCCAATGTAAGGTGAGGTTATCTTATTCTTCTTCTACTTGTGTTGATCATTTTTATTCGTCCTTGCTTGCGTCAATGTCAGACAGTGTTTCAATAGTTTCTTGAGATAGAAGTAGAAGTTTACAGAGAAGTTTCCACCAAACGAAACGAGCGAGTGCTTCGGCCGGAGTCGCATCGAGTCCGCGAGAGCCGACTTTTTTTCAATCGCGTTTTCCTCAAAACGACGTTTTCCGCTCTTCGGGAACATTTTTTGTCCGGCCTGTTTGTCGTATCGGATCGAATTTTTTTTTCTAAATTACCGTGAGAAGTGTGGGAATTGAATGACTGAAAAAAATACTGGAAATTTCCTGGGGGCATGCGCTGGTAGATGAAGGAACGACATGATAAAACCTCCAATTTTGCCAACTCATGCAAAACATCATGTAGTACCGTATACAAGAAAATTCTCCAATCAATCGAAAGATGACAACATGAAGAGTGAATTTAAAAAAAATCAGCTCAATTGATCGAAAAATGGGTGCAGGGCAAGTTCTTGAAGTACCCCCTTTTTTACGTTATATTGGTATCACCCCCACGCCTCCCGTTGTAGAAGCGATGAGCATATCAAATTTCCTAGTTTCAAAGCAAATTTTCAAAGAAAAAACTAGCTATTTAGTAGTTTATAAACATCAAAATAGAAGACTATAAAATGTATGCCAAAAACTACGCGGAAAAACACCTACTTAGTTTCATTAATATTTGCTGAAAAATCTATAAAAGCTCCCTAAAAAGGTAAAATTTCCAAATCTCTTTTGAGTTGCAGAACATTTTTTAGATCAAATTTTGTTGCCATAAATTGTCTTAAATACATTTTTATTTGTTATAAAGGTAATTACCCCAAAATGAATTCAACCTCTGTCCCATGGCAGTGTTCATTCTCGGCGTAAGCAGGGAAATCTCGTAATACTGAGGTTCCTTTTGAGCTTACCACGACAGAACTCCTTATAAATTAATAATAATATAATAATTAATATAAGTAGTTTTTTCTGCACAAAAAAGTGCAAAATATACAAGAAATATAAAATAAAATAACTAAAAACGTACCGGGATATCGACGAAAACAGAAATAGAAAATCTACCGGAAACGAAATTGTACTTCAATGAAATCTCGAATACATGATTCGAAATTCCAAAAGATACTTAAAGGGTTGAAATGAAATACTGTCAATTTATTTTTTAAAACAAGTAGCGAATCTGTCAAGGAGGATGGGAGAGAATTCAAACGAGAGACCCCCAAAATGAATACAACCTCTTCCCATAGCAGCGTTCTTTCTCGGCGTAAGCAGGGAAATCTCGTAATACTGAGGTTCCTTTTGAGCTTATCACGCAGAACTCCTTATCTGAGTTAGTGCTGATTGGGCAAAATTTTAATCAGGCTTTTCTGAGTTAGTGCTAGGGGATTTAATTTTGATTCAAATGTAGAACCCCATGCCACTACACCGTAAACCAACAAGGAATGAACCATTGCTGTATAATTGGTTACTAAATATTTCCAAGGGCTCAAATTTTAAAACAATGGAACATATTACAATACGATAATTTACGAAAATTCGCTCATACGATAATACTGCATGACTGGAACATTTCTGTAGGGTCTGGCGAGGAACGTGCGTTTTCGAGGCAAGTGCGTCTCTTCGTTTTATTTCGCCATGTGGCCACCCTATTTTTGACATGGATATGTCTTTGCTTTGGAGGGTCAACCAAAAATTTTCGTCACGCAAAAATTGATGTCACAATTGTTAATGATTTTCACGTACAACCCAGCCGTTGCTAGGGGAATGGAACTTCCGCAGTTTTCATAGCACAGAAATCGTTTGCCACTCGTTGGAAAGCGCTTGATTTATGTGATAAACGTTCAAATCTCAAGCTACCAATTTCCCCCTCCTTAACTACCTGGCTAAATTCCTAAACTAAGTTGATTGGACTATAAACAATTTTCGTTTGGCGGAAACTAAATAGCGTCTGTATTGGAGAATAACTTTAACAGTATTTATAGTATGCTTTTTGTGCCTCCAAGAATAATAAAATAAATTGTTTATTTTACATTTTGTCGCCTACAGTCCAAAGTTAAAGGATTTGTTTACAACTCTCGAGGATAACCGTTATGAAATCCCCAATCAAAGATATATCCATGTAACATGGTATCTGCTTGTAAAGCGGATAGGTAGTGTTTTATTTAATTCACCTTTTAATAAGTTTCTTAGCAAATGATAGAACAGGTGTTTATAATCACCTGATAAAAATTTCAACCTCCTCAGTGAACATATAAGCGTAATTGGAACCATTTTCCGCGAAGCCTTCGCCCGATATCAGAGTGTGAATCTGAGGGAGGTACAGTTTTCAATGGTTTTCTTGTCTAAAACTCCTTCCTTTCCTGTTTATTCCACTGTTTATCTTTCAACCTTTTGTCTCTGGGCACTTGATAACTTCAAGGCTACAAAAATTGCTGGAGTAAATCAATAAAACGTTCTTGCCCCTCTTTTTTTTACAGCGGGCCAAGTGCGTTTCATTAAAAACCACACGAAATTACCAGGAAAAATAAGAAAATCAAGGCCTTGAAGCCTAGTTTTCATTCAGAACCTCTTCCTCAACCCCCACGCACAACCGCACGCTTCTCCCAAACCTCAGTCCTATCTGATTCTGCAAAACTCTGGAGTCTTCAAATTCTCTCTCAAGCAAACCTCATTCCCCAATCAACTCAGGAATTAATGTTGAGTTGCAAAAAATTTTCTATTTTGCGGTCTTTTATTTTTCATTAACAATTCATTTAAAATTGTACCTAAAATCTGCCTACATTGGTTCATTTTTATTTTTATTATTTTTCGGGTAGAAGGTTGAAAACGCAACTGCCCCACTGTACATACGCACTGGCCCTAACTGGGGGCAAGTGCGTTGTTTGAATGGTTCTGGTTTTCCCAACTCTTAATGAATTACTAACTTCAATTCATTATATCCACACGTTTTTCGACGTAGAAAGGTCTGGGGAATGTAATAAAACTGTAGTCATTATTCAACTTGTAGTTTGAAGGAAATAGTAGCATCACAAAGTCAGATTTACAGGTAAGCACTCTCCCCCCCCCCCCCCCCCCCCCACCCTAGTTTCACTTAAAAAAAGTGTTTGCATCTTCGAGCAGTTCCAGTTCACCCTGTATTTATGGGACACTTGGGTCAAGTTAAGTGTTATATGTACCGCATTGAACCTGACAATGGGTTTTCATTGGGATGTGCAGGAGAATGGAGAACTGCAGCGAGTGGTTGGAGTTGGGTCCGCCGCCGGACACGATCCTCACGCTCCCGCCGCCCCCGCTGCCGTCCTTCCTGCAGGTGACCGCCTCCAACCTCAGCAACTGCAGCCACAACGTTTGCGAGTGGTCGGGTGCCCAACCCACAGGAGTTCACTTCGTCGAGCTGTCCCCGCCAGGTGAGTCACTTTCTTCTCATGCAATCCCAAGATGAATAGAATCCAAAAATCGAATAAAAATAATCCGTCCATCCTGCCTTAAACCGTCCGAAGCTTTTCTCAAAAAGTATTGGACTAAACTTTAGAAATTAGGATTAAAAATCATTTATCGTCCGGAGATGTGCCAGTAACCGGCATCGCGTTCGATCAACACTAAAAGGTAGAACCTAAGGGCTGTAATATTCAAAAATTGGGATCTTGAAATCTTTCTGTGTAATAGTAATGATTTTTTGAGTTTCATTTATAAGCATCCGCCCAAAGAATCGAACGGAACCACCGCAGTCGCAATGCATTTATTCGTTTGCTGTCCCTAAGGGCTAAAGCATCGACAAGAACAGAAAACATCAACACGGGAGTGAATTGGGGTTTTTTTTTTTTTTTTTTTTTTTTTTTTAAGGCACATTCAACCATTCAGTGGTCTTGGCGGCCGAACATTACAGGTAATTCAAATTAATGGATATTAACTACAGTTTATAAAACAGTGATAGTCTCTTGAGGTGGTCGAAAACTTCTTTCAAGTGAGTCGATGTATTTCCCAGTTCTTCTAGATTTTTTGGTAGCCCTGGTGAGACGTTGTTGATGGCTGAGCGGCGATGAACCGTTGCCGTCATCTGCGACGGAAATAAAATACCTAACAGCGATGCGTTGTTGCTTAGTTCCTAATATACTGATTAGTTGAAAGCACTGATGCCAACCCGTTTCAGCAAAAAAATCCCCCGAATTCACGAAAAAATTCCCCAAATCACCAGGAAGAACCTGCAATTTCCCCCAAATTTAAGGTCCCGTTAAAAGCGATTTTGGACACAACATTGATCACAAATCATTAAATAGGTAATGAAAGATCATATAACAAGGAAAACAATGTGAAAGAAATTAAAGAGCGCATTATTACAAAAAACAGGAGAAACTCCGATACCAACAGTAGGCAGGTACTTATGGTGAATCATGTTGTCAATAAAAGAAAAACTTGATGGGTAACTTTCACACGAGTGATGAATTTAATAGATTAACATCAACATAACATGGATCACCAAAAAACTGTAAAGCAACAAGTATGACTAGTACGTAAAATAGGAAAAATACAAGTACACCCACTGTACATGATTTAGAAAGATGCATTTATTTGTCCTCCAAAATTGTGGAGAAAATCATTTTTCTTGGGGTTCAAACTCCTTCCCTTTCCTACATCTTCACTGACTTTCGTCTGATTTGTTTTGGCAAACTGACGATCGTGCCTGACACTGTCCGTTCGTGTCATTTGTCGTTGTTCTGCGAATGCTCTAGTGGAGGGATCATTTTTTCATTTGTATTTATGATGAAATTCAACTTTGATTCATATGTAAGCCAATAAAAAAATACACTGCCAAGGAAATGGCACATGAGCTTCCTCGTGACCTTCACAGTACGTCACCATTAAATTCCAGAAAACTAGAAACGACTGGTTCTGGCATGAGGGAATTAATAAGGTGGGAAATTAGAAGCTGAATGGCACATATAATAAATGAAATTAATTTGAAAAATTTTGATTTTAATATGGGACCATCCAGGATGTAGTCCGCATGTTCCCTGAAAGTTTCGTCTAAATCGGATCAAAACTGAAGGAGTTTTTAATTGATTTACAGGATTTCATTAATATTTTGATCTAAATTCATGATTAAAACATCATTGGGGATATTTTTTGGCAACTTTGAGCATGATTGACCACCCGATTTGTTCATTTTCCAAACTTACCCTGTGTTGCTGGCCCACCCTGCTACTGCGCCTAGGGTACCGCTGCTGATGATCGCAAAGAATGTGATACGGGACCTCAAGAAACCTTGCCCGCATCATCCCTGAAAATCTGACCGAAATCCGTTCACAATTGCCTGAGTTATGACCGAAACAAGAAAATTTTGTTTGCTCCTGCGCAGAGGCTACCGTTGATTCGATCATGATGGAACTGATATTGGACCATCTAGAGCTATACCCGCACGATCCGTAAAAAGTTGAAGAAAATCGCATCAAATTTGTGGAAATTACGGCTGTTGCAAGGACCGTAACAAGAATATTTCGTTCACGCATGCGCAGAGCGTACCGCTAATGCAATTATGATGATTGTCTTATCGGACCTCAAGGGTCCTTACCCACATCATCCCTGAAAATCTGACCCAAATCCGTTCAACATTGACCGAGTTATGACCGTCACAAGGAATTCACGTTAGCGCCTGTGCAGAAGCTACCGTTGATTCGATCATGATGAAGTTGATAGGGGATCATTTAGAGCTTAACCCGCACGATCCTTGAAAATTTGGTAAAAAATCGGATCAAAATTGTGGAAGTTATGGCTGTTACAAGGAAATGTGGATGGACAGACAGACAGACACGGAACCAAATTTGTTCAGGAGGCTCTGAAACGCAAAATGCAGGTGGAAATTTTGATTCTGGAGCAAAAATTTTTTTTTCATTTCGAAAGTGAAAACAAAGCTTCCGCTGCCTTGCAGTCTTGGAAGCAATAATATATATCAAGGATTGTCGGTGAAGCTCAAAAATCCCCCAGAAATCCCCTCCCTCAGTTCATCCCCCCAGGGCTCTGAGATCCCTTAAAAATCCCCTACGTGGGGATGAATCCCCCGCGTAGCAGCACCGGTTGATAGGCAGCGCCCTTCCCTTCATGGATAGGCTATCCATGCTGGCCATGACGTAAGAGGGCCGATCCTACAGCAATCACCCTCACCTTTAACCTAATCAGGCCGTCCACGGAGCCTCCAGCTGCCTCCCACAGCTCAGGAAGCTGAGAAGCTAATTATTGCCCTGAGCGCTCTTCTTTGATTTCCGTCGCAAATGACAGTCGAGGTTCATCGCAGCTCAGCCGTTTCCGACTACCTGAGCTAACTAACTACGTTGAGCTAAAACCCCGTTTATGAGGTATTTTTCAGCCGTATAGAAAAGACAGACACATACATTCATATTTAAATGGGCATTATCAAAATCCAAAAGAAAAGCTAATGCCCGGAAGATAGCCTGATAATTATTTTCCTAACGAATAACGGGGAATGCGGGGATTGGATTGATTTACAAAATTAAAATAAACTAGTTCTTTGTAACAGAAAGATAAAGCACTTTTGTAACATCCTGCAAATGTTCCGTCTACTCCCAAGTTTCCCATGCTAAACTCTCCATAATGTAAAGTATAAATAGCCTAACAATTTATGCCGGTAAATGGAATTCACAATCATGTTTGTGCAAGCGACGTGTAGTTGCTTAGTTTCTAATCTACTGGCGACATGGAAGGTTCAGACCCGCACTATCTTGAATCACCCACTCACTCCAGAGCAATCAACGTCACCTTTAACCTAATCAGGCCGTCCACGGAGCCCCCAGCTGCCTCCCACAGCTCAGGAAGCTGCGGAGCTAATTATTGCCCTGAGCGCTCCGTTTATTTCCGTCGCAGATGACGGGCGCGGTTCATCGCCGCTCAGCCGTTTCCGCGGTACCTGAGGTTAACGTTGAGCTGTAAACCCGTTTATGAGGCCGAGGAGTCGCCGACTCCTAGCGGTTCCACGACATGAATGTGCGAATTAAAGTTTCACTGTACTAGACTCGTATATATGTATAATAAATGCACGAAACGGGCGTCGTTAATTACGAAAGTACCTAATGAAACGGATTATGTACCCATTTCAAAGATACCTATGCACGTTACACACGTAGCCATTACCAAGATTGATACTTGGTTAAATCGTGTCACTGACTAGACAAAATCAATCGTCTGAATCAACGATAGCATTTACACATCAAATTGGAGTTTTTACACATCAATTTGAAGGATTTTTTAATCATTATTAAGGTTTAAGCCGCACCTCAACCATTAGGGTCATTAGCGGCATTGTACAAGGTGTCCAAGGTGTCCAGTGATGGCCACTGTTCGGCCCCCAAAGTGGTAAAAAGAAAAACCCAAAAATAAAGTAATACAACTAAGACTAGATTGTAAAATAGGCTAATAACTATATACATGCTACTATATTCAATCAGCAAAGTAAAATAAAACTACGACTAGATGTATATTGAAGGTTTTACACATTAAATTAGTTTTTCGTTTTAACTTGGAAGTTTCTCGTTCAAAGTTGAAGATTTTACACATCAATTTGGAGGATAGTTTCAAAGAAAAAATGAGAGGGATTTTTCATACCTGACAGCCGCTGTTACTGAATAAAGCTTACAAAAAAGTAGTTTTATTCATCCAGTTTTGGTTTATTTTACTCATTCACGTTTGCTGATTAGCTACGATTTTCGAAATGAGTTCGTTGTGATTTTCTAAACGTCTAATTCCTATTCATATTTACAAGTTCCGTCACTATCCATTAATCAAATGCTAATTTGTTAACTGCTTTTCCAGAATTAAATCATGTATTTTCTAAATTCCCGTCATCCTCCAATTCGATGAGTATAAACTCCAATTTGAAATGGAAAACCTCCAATTTAATGTGTGAAACCTCCAAATTGATGTGTAAAACCTTCAATTTAATGTGAAAAACATCCAATTTGATGTATAAAACCTCCAATTTGACGTGTAAAACCTCCAATTTGACTTGCAAATGCTGTATATGATTCCGAAATACCATGCAAACCTCCAAACGAAAATGATCTTGCTAAAGTTTGTATGGTGTGCTAAACTTCACGAATTGATGCTAAATGGATGTGTTCAAGTTTGGTATCATGCGGACAACGGAAAATATTCTAAATGAAAAACACGGAACGTGAAAGATTGGCCATGTGAAAGATGTGATGTGATAATGAAAAGCTGGACAGAACCTCCAAAATGCCTGTCTCTCACCTTTTCCATTCCAAGGTTTACTGAAATTGTCATAATTTTACAATTTTAGGAGATCTCATTATTTTTGTCATAAATTTCATGCTCGTTTTGAATCAT
This sequence comes from Adelphocoris suturalis, assembly GCA_030762985.1. Lineage (NCBI taxonomy): Eukaryota > Metazoa > Arthropoda > Insecta > Hemiptera > Miridae > Adelphocoris > Adelphocoris suturalis. The sequence continues at coordinate 72,885,753 of CM061041.1, read as the reverse complement.
TCAAACTTATGAAGTCGACCAAGAAATTTCTTACGAGTTACGGCCTGATGATTAAAGTCCACAACCATTATTCGGCGTAGCTGTTGATCGGTGAATAGTTTTGTGTATTTATTACAAGCTTCATAGAAAGGGAGGTATGTTGAATGTACTTGAAAAATTCGAAATTATTAAAAGTGACAGATCTGGTAGGTAAACGTTTAAAAGAGAATATCCCTCAATATATTGCACCTCCGATAAGACCATTTCTATGAAGCTTAGAATTATCCCTTCACAGAGTTGAGTTATTCTTTCCTTCCTTTTACTTCATCTGATTAGCTATAATCTCCATTTCACTTTGCTTACTTATAATTGGTTGTACCACCCGGCCCTTTCCCTTCACCCGACCAATGGGATTCAACATCCCTTCACCATAGCCTCCTTGAGTCCTTTCTAATGCGTGTTCAGTTATTGTTTGTTACTGATGATGGCCTATCCGTCGAAATCGACTCAAAATTGTAAGTAACTCTTTGTTTTTCGTAAAAAAAAAAACTTTTTTTTACCAACTTCCGTTTCATTTATTATTTATCGAACAATTATTTAATAAATGTGTCACACCCAACTTAGACAATAGAAAAACATAACTTTATGCGGTGCGCAAGCATTCCATTAAATAATAATTTGATTGCTTAAGAGAGATTCGTTAATGAGACAAGGGGCATTAAAGTTGAGTGGAGTGGGCGACAACGAAAAAATGAGAGAAGAAACAAGTTTTTCAAAGGACCGGGACCGTCTGTTTCCCTATTTCCCCGACCTCTCGAGTAGCCGGAGGAAAAACTGACAGCGATACGCAGCTCCCAAGTGCAATTAGAAAGTTTCGTAGATACTCGTGTTTCTTTGAGACTCTTTTTTTGTCTGCCTCCCGCTCCTCACTGCGATCCTTTCAGTCGAAATTGAAATTCTGAGAAGTTTGAAGTGACGTCTGAAATTCCGAGGAAAGATGATAGCGTTGTATCTACTATTGTGTTCCTCCCGAGAGGTTTTTGATGAGTGAAAAGGCCACTTTGAAAAGGAGAAAAATGGCATTGGGCAAAACTCGGAGAGCTATATTAGCCCTAAGGGCGTACGAACTAAATCACTCGCGACGAAGTTGTGGAAACCCATTTCAAAACGGAAGTTAGTGAAAAAACGTTGTCTATTTCCACAAAAAATAAAGAGTTACAATGTTAAATCGATTTCGACGGTTATGCCACCATCAGTAACAAACAATATCCTATAATAATAATAGCCTAATAATAACTTATAACAATAATAGTTATTGTTTTACTGATGATGACCTAACCGTCGAAATCGATTTAACATTGTAATCCTTTATTTTTCGTGGAAATAGACAACGTTTTTTCACTTACTTCCGTTTCCTAAGGGTTTTGTAGAAAACAGTTGAACGGTACAGTGAAGATCGAAAATATGTATTATACAAGATAATTTCTAATAAGGGGGGGTGTGTGCAAATTATTACACAAAGGTTTGTTTTTTTCTTTATTTAATATCCATTGTAAGCAGATTATTGGTCTATAATTATCGAACCCCAAAACCAGTAGGGTGTGCAAATTATTACACAAAGGTTTGTTATTTCTTTATTTAATATCCATTCTAAGCAGATTATTGGTCTATAATTATCGAACCCCAAAACCAGTAGGTATATGATATTATGGAACCTCGAGCCTCACAAAAGGATTCAAACCTTACAGCTCCAGTTGAACCCCACAAATTTACGCTTTTTAAGTAATGTCATAAAATTTTGTAAAAATAATGAAAAACAACGTTAAGCCGAAAAGGAAAGAAATAAGCCTCGGACGTCACAGCTGATCAGATTCCGTTAAAACTTTGTAATTAATTACATTTTATATGTTCCAGAAAAGCACCATTTCAGGTCGATTTAGGTAAAAATTAGGCCCAGAGGTCCTCCAGCAGATCTGTGCGCCTACATACGTGCCATGAAATTCTATCCTAGGTATTCCGAAAGTGCTCCATTTCCAATTTCAGCTCCGTAGGATGATTAAAAAAGATAATTGCTTCCCAGGTCTAGTGGCAGACCCCAGATATCTCAGTGGGAGGAGGGGGGGCTATGGGGAAGTGGAATACCTTCCATCAAAATCATTTACCATTCAAATGTTTTAGTCACGCTACATGATCAAAATTATGAGCGGGTATTTGTAATCTATAACACTATATTTATCTTGAATTGTTTTAACTTTTCGGAATTTAGGGAGTACCTAAATGAACTGTTTACTATTAATCTTATGGCAATCATTTTAACACAGCATGTGCTTTAGTCTTGGCATCTCCAACCGAAAGCAAAACGTTTATGTGTAACGAAAATGTGTTGCAACAATTTCTGATGACTTCCGCTTACAGCTGGGTCGTTGCTAGGGAAATGGCACTTCGTCCTTTTCCATCCAACAAAATTCGTTGACCATTCGTTCGAAAGCTCTCGATTCATCCAACCATATTATGCTTACTGCGAAGTGCTTGGCAAACAAACTGAGTTATGAGCATGGTTATTTGAATAATTGTTTGCACATAGGTGATCATCCTCAATAATTGATATTGTGAACATGATTGTAAACGCTTGTTAATTTCTGATGATTTCATTAAGTTGGTGGTGAGTCGTTGCGCTGGTGATAAATAAATAAAACAGCGTGACATAGTAGTGATAAGATAGGTACACCACAAAATCTGAGTCATTCATAAATTCCACGGGATTATGACGCGTGAGCTAAAACAATAGAGGTAACCGGGGGTCCAGGGTGTTTGCCTCCTGGCGAGGCGCGGGGCGCCGAGTATTTAAAAAAATAATGATTTTATATTCAGAGGTTTTGGATTTTCAGTTTATTGTTTTGCCGATTTTTCAATGTTTTTAGCGCATATTAGGTAATGAAATTCAAGCTCATTTTTCAGCATAATTTTGTAAATAAAATTTTGATAATTTTGTTTAAAAAAAAGAAAAAAAAAGGAATTTTGATAATTTTGTGAATAAAATTTTTCAAAGTTTATAACTAAGTTGGTAAACTTTTTTCAAGTAGAATTCGTTTAAAAATATAAAGTTGTTTTATTTATTTATCACCAGAGCAACGACTCACCACCAGCTAAATGAAATCATCAAAAATTAACAAGCGTTTGCAATCATGTTCACAATAACAATTATTGAGAATGATCACCTGTGTGTAAACAATATTCAAATAACCATTCTCATAACTCAGCTTGTTGGCCACGCACATCGTAGTAGCTAACATAATATGGTTGGATAAATCGATAGCTTTCGAACGAATGGTCAACGAGTTTTGTAAGCAGCGACTCGGTTGTAAGCGGAAATCATCAGAGGTTGTTGCAACACATTTTCGTTACACATAAAAGTATCGTTTGCGGAGATACCAAGATAAAAGACATTCTGTGTTTAAATAAATAATAATTTTCTATTCAGCGATTTTGATTTTTGTAGTTTTTTTTTTTTTTTTTTTTTTTTGATGTTTTTAGCGCATATTAGGTAATGAAATCTAAGTTCATTTTTCAGCATAATTTTGTGAATAAAATTTTGATGATTTTGTGAATAAAATTTTGATAATTTTGTGAATAAAATTCTGAATTTACAAAGTTACTAAGTAAGTTGGTTTTTTTTTTAAATTTTTTTTTTATTTTATTTTTTAATTTATTATTTTTTTAATTTACCTACTTAAAAGCTGTAATTTTTTTTTTTTTTTTTTTTTTTTTTTTTTTTTTAAGCCACTGAGGCCGCAATGGCCTATTGTAGCTGGAGGAGGAGGCCGTACCTCCTCCCCATCCCAGACATTAGATCGGCCCAATACCGACAGCCCTGCCAAACCAAGCACTATCTGCCTGGTTCCGGCACTCCTGCTCGGTTAGTTACTGGGTCGCAGCCCCAGTCTGGCTTGGCGCCATATCACCAATGCCAGCCACAGCTGGGAAGTCAATCCTTCCCCACCACGTTTTGGCAAAAGCGAGGAGAGTCTTAATCTCCCCCGTCTTAATGTCTTGGGGGTCGATGGAGGTTTTGCCCCAATTCAAAAAGCGATTTCTTGCCAATATAGGGCAATGGCAGACCACATGACTCGCCGTCTCGTCTTCTGCCCCACAAAAGCGGCAGAGAGTGGAGTCTGATTTGCCCATTTTATGGAGATGTTATCTAAGTGGGCAGTGCCCAGTTAAGAGCCCCACAACCATACGCAGCTCCCTTCTCCCCAGGCTGAGCAGCTCCTTAGCTCTCTTCCTAGAGAAGTGAATAAATTGTTTCGCCTGCCTCAGGCCCTTGACGTGGAGCCAGTGGGCAGTCCTCTTCTTACTCTCCCATTTGGTGAGCTCTCCAAGGAGAAAGCTCTCCGTAGTGGCCAGAAAAGGTTCTGGGCCCATAGGGAGAGAAGCAGCACCCTTCCTAGCAAGAGCGTCAGCTTGTTCATTCCCCTCCACCCCCTGGTGCCCTGGGCACCACAGCAAGGTAACCTTATTGTTCCTGGCAAGGGTCTTGAGGTTAGTCAAGCATTCCCACACCAGCTTCGACGAGATGGTGAAAGAAGCTAGTGCCTTCAAGGCTGCTTGACTATCTGATAAAATGTAGATTTTTGCTCCATTCACTTGACGACTCACCAGTCTGTCAGCGCAGGAGTTTATGGCATATATTTCTGCCTGGAAAATGGTGGCGACTGTTCCCAGAGATTCTGAAATCTCCGTTCGTGGACCAAAAATACCCGAGCCAGCCCTACCATTCATGACGGAGTCATCTGTGTAGAACACTATAGCCCCACGTTCGAATTGGGGCCTCCCTTCTGACCACATTGATCTACTATGAATGTAGACCTTGAAGGGGAGATCAAAGTTCCGTGTCTCCGCCATGTGGTCGGAAACACTGAGCGATGACTCATCCACTGCAACCTCCTTCAAGATGGCATGGTGAGTACGCCCAGATTCCCGCTTTAAAAAGCCATTCCTCCACAACCTCACTCCCTGCAGGAAGGCAACCTTCCTGACATGGATATGCAGAGGAGGAAGGTCCAAAAGGACCTCCAGTGCAGCTGTAGGACTTGTGTGCATGGAGCCTGTAACCCCAATGCACGCCATCCTTTGCAGCCTTGCCAGCTGACTCACAGCCGTTGCCTGGCTGACCTTTGTCCACCAGACAAGGGCCCCGTAGGTCAGCATCGGTCTGACCACTGTGGTATATAACCACATGGTCATCTTTGGGCTCAAGCCCCATGTCTTCCCTAACATGCGTCGGCCCGACGCCATAACAAAGATGGCCCTGTCCACGGCCCTCTTAATGTGAGGCGTCCAGGTTAGCTTCTGATCAAAGGTGACTCCCAGGTATCTGGCCCTGGTGCAGAAGGGAAGTTGCCTGCCCCCCAGACAGACCACCTGCATGTCAACCTTTCGTCTTCTGGTGAACGGAAGAAGGGCCACTTTATCAGGGTTCACATATAGCCCCTCCTCCGTGCACCATTGCTGTACGACATCCAATGCCATCTGCATCCGTTCACGGATTGTCTCCTCGAACTTGCCCCTGACAATGACCACAATGTCGTCAGCATATCCTACCACCTCAAAGCCATTGTCTTTGAGTTTTTGTAGGAGGCTATCTACCACGAGTAGCCATAACAGAGGGGAAAGCACACCGCCCTGCGGACATCCCCTACTTGGAATGGCACTGACGGTTGCTTCCCCCAACTCCGAGGATACAACCCTGCCCTTCAGCATGGTATGTATCCATTTGGTGATTTGCGGATCGACATCTCGATCCTCTGCTGCCTTAATGATGGAGTCATATGACGTGTTGTCAAATGCCCCACCTATATCCATAAAGCAGCAGAGAGCTACTTCTTTGGCCTCCAGACTCCTGTCAATCAACACCGTCAATTCATTCAGAGCAGTCTCAGTAGATTTCCCCCTCTGATACGCGTGTTGTGCCGCCTGGAGTGGTACCTGGGTTAATTGCTCTTCCCTGATCACAAGGTTCACAATCTTCTCCATGGTTTTCAGTAGGAAGGACATGAGACTGATGGGGCGGTAGTCTTTTGCATGGCCCTGTCGGCCTGCTTTCGGAATAAAGACTACCCTGACCTTCCTCCACATCCTAGGGATGTGGTTCAGCGTATAACTGGCCCTAAAGATCTTGACCAGCACCGGCACGAGAGCCCCCCCCTCCATGCTGTAGCATGGCTGGGATGATCCCATCCGGGCCCGGAGATTTATAGGGCTTAAATGTGCCAAGTGCCCATTTAACTCTATGGGGTGTAAATATCCTGCCAGAAGCTGCATACAAGGCTTTCCTTTCATGGCAGATGTCATCAGTATGCTGATGTGGAAAACTTTCACTGTGTATGCGTGCAGACCCCGGAAAGTGCACCCGTAGGAGCTCCTCCAGGGTCTCTTCCGAGCTCCTCCAGGGTCTCTTCCGAGCTTCCAGTATACACCCCATCTGCCTTTTGTATAGTGCCCAGCTCAGCTGGTCTGTCCTTGGCAAGGATCTTCTGCACTTTGGACAGCACAGACAACTCTGTAATGTCCTGACAGAAGTTCTTCCAGGACAGTTTCCCGGCCTTTCTAAGGGCACAGGTGTAGGAGTTGGCCATAGCTTTATAGGCCTGCCATCTCCCATCCCGCTTTGCCCTGTTGAAAAGCCTTCTCGTCTCTCTGCGAAGGAGACCCAGGTCCCTGTTCCACCATGGAACAGACCTGTTTGTTCTGACAGTCTTGACTGGGCAGCTTAGCTCGTAGCTTCGCTGAATGGCTGCCCAAACGAGTTCATTAACTCGGTCAAGATCTTTTGTTGTCTGGATATTAGTGTCCAGGTCCTCCAGCTCATCAGCTAGAAGAGTGTTAAACAGAGTCCAATTAGTGTTCTTAGGACTTCGATATGTCTCAGTGAAGCAGTTCGGATGCTCCAGCCGGAACCCGATAATCCGATGGTCCGACAATGAAGCCTCTTCCGACACATGCCACCCTGTGACCCTATTTGCATAGAAACTACTCGTCACAGTGATATCCAAAATCTCACTCCTTGCCCGAGTAACAAAAGTAGGCTCACTGCCCCTATTCAAAACCGCGAGATTTTCTGCGGTCAGAAACTGGACAATGGACTCACCTCTTTTGTTGATGTCGTTGCATCCCCACAGCAGATGATGACCATTGGCGTCACATCCAATGATGAGATGCAGCCGTTGTCTCTGGCAGTGTGACACTCGTCGGGCTCGTCCTCATCACCTGGAAAGTAGGCTGAGGCGACAACACATCTTCCTCCGTTGCTGTCCTCAAGCAGTATAGTTGTGAGGTCTCTGGAACAGAACTCAGGCATGGCCAAAAACTTGACTAGGCTGTTTACTAGGATGGCCGATCTTGGCCTATCCTTGCCACGGTGGAAAATTACCTTTCTGTTCTGTGCAGATAGTCCCATCACCTTGCCCTCAGTGGCCCACGGCTCCTGGATAAGGGCAATGTGGTGGTCTTCAGATGTGAACTTGTGGCTCAGGACCGCCGACGCGCCCCTTGCCCTGTGCAAGTTCACTTGAAGAAATTTTAGATGTGTATTATTCATTTTTTTCTATGTGGTCCATTTTGTTCCCACAAGAAGCTAGGGAAATGAACAGTCCACCCGCGCAGAGCCCCGCATGCACAGGTAAGCCTAATTACACCCAGGGGGTCGGCCGGTACCCTGGGGCAGCCGTTTGAGGTGCACTTTACCCTCTGCACCATGCAGACCATAGGCACGGCGTGGACACCTTTGTCTTGAGGGTTGGTGTCTGTACTTAGTTGCCAGTGCAATGGCTCACATTGCCCAGTATACTCCTAGGAGATACTATCGTGCAATAGGCAGTGTGAGCCGTGGCTTAAGCCCTCCCACCACGACAAGGTAACAGACATCGGGAGGGAAGCTGTAATTTAAGTTAACCAGGTAGCATTTTTTATTTACCAACCTGTAAAAAGTTTTTCATTTGCCAAGCTGTACCTAATTAAAGTTACCTACAATTTTTTATTTACCAACTTACTTAAGAAGCTGTAATTAAAGTTACCTAACAACCTCAACAGCACCATGACGTGTTCTTTTGGTTTTATATAAATATAGCTAGTTAGTTTTGTCTTAGTATGAAAAGAAGGTACCTGAGTTATTGAAGACTGAAATACGATTCCTAAAACAATAGTTACAAACCTGTGATTAAGGCTGTGTTCGTTTTTAATGATTTATGAAATAAAAATTTGTATTGAGGTGAGGTGTCTACTACTGGTGCATAACCCTGTCTACTACTGGCAAACTGGTGTCATCTACTGGTATTTTTTTTTTTTTTTTTTTTTATTTTTTTTTTTTTTTTTTTTTTCAAAGTAGAATACACTAGCAAAGCCAATAGCGTACTCAATATTGAATGATAAAAATCCTTTCGCTACCTACAGGTTGACCAAAATCATTATTTTGAGCCACTTTCTCTAAAAGCGGAAACTTATGCAGGAAATATCCCCCTATAACGTTGCCATGTACTTACTTACCGGTTAAGACATTACCGTCCTCCGTAGTACGGAAAAAACCTACAGCTCGTTAACCTTCCCCAACTACTCCCCTTTGAGCTTTGAATGTAAATTCAAAATCCAAACCCGAGGGCATACGTATTTCACCATTTCGAATGAAAGATCTCAAGTTCCACGGGGTGACCTACAGAGAATAAGTCGGCTTTCAAAGGTTCGTATTCCTTCCCCCAATTTCACGGTTAATGATCCGACGTAATACACGCTGAAATGACAAACTCCGGAGGCAGTATAACAGTCCTATTTCAATGTAACCTTCCCGCTCCCCCGTTTTCCATGGAGAAGTAATCCAATTAGATTCCCTCCGCGTTTCCCCCTCCCATGCCGAGTCCTCCCGTGGAAACGGGTCTCCTAATATAATAATGCAGCCCTCTTTCAACCTCTCCCTCCTCACCGTTGTTTTCTGAGTCCACCTGCTGACGTTGTGTCTTTCCCAAGGAAATTCATTTCCAAGCTTTTCCGTGCCCCCTTGTCCCGCAATTCCTCATTCCAGTCTCCGCATTCCTCTTTTTCGTTCGTTCCAATCCCTCTTTTGTGACCACGGAGACCTTCAATCCCTTCTTTCTGTCCCCCCTGGGGACCGAACCTCCAATATTGCTCTAGAGCCAATCTGCAACCCGCTCTCATCGCCCCTACCATTTATTCGGACTTCATCAAAAATTGCCTATATTATCCTCTCCCACTTTCCAGTAGAAAAATGGCAACTCTCAGAACACTAACTTTACCACACTAGCGATTTTTTCAAAATGAAATGTACCATTTTCAATTAGTAGGTATATAGGTAGTAAAATTTGCAAGCAATATATATATATATATATATATATATATATATATATATATATATTTTGACTAGTGGGACGTTATACTCCACTTATTCACTGTTAAATAGTTTTTATCTTGTATCCATTGTTAATTTAATGTCAGCATCCTAGGAATTTTATAAAAGTACTCGAGTTAGCTTTTTAGATATTTATAATGACTGTGACAACTTGTTAATTGTTGAATATTTTTATGTTTTTCAGTTTTATATAAGTTGTATGGGTTACTGTTTTGGTGTGTAATTTATTGAGTGTATGGCTTTATTGTTTAGCTAATTTGCTAAATAAGGTTTGATGATTGAACCTTTGATCTTCTCCGACCCCTGAACACTATTTACAGCCAAACGCTCACTTTCGAACAGTTACGATTCTAAGTCGTAATTAATATAGTGTAGTTAAGGTTTGCTTGTTTGGTTAATCGTTGCACAGTTTTTGAAAAAAAGTGACCACACTACTTTTTTGGGAGATATGATTGAGGCCATTCACCTAGAGTATGAGAGTTGCAGTCAGGTTAGTTGGGTTATTTGTTTGGGGATATCAACTGCAATACCACCGGTAATGTGTAGATGTTGTGTCCAGTAAAATAATAGGTATGCACGTACGTGTGGGAAATTTTCAGTTGTTGATTTTGTAGATGATTCGAATCTTCCAGAAAAAGTTGGTATTAATTCATCTACCCAAAATTTCCTCGACTTCGCTCCCTGTGTTGTATAAATATCCAGATTGTCTTCTGAACGGCATCGTCATTATTCAAATGGTTTGTTCAGCGTATGTACACGGTCATTTTGCAAATGCCTCACGAGATTTTCGCATAAATCCCTTAATGGCGGGTTAGATTCGAAAACGAGGTATTCGTGACGCGTCGGGACCCACCTTAACTGAAAAATTAAGAAAAATCTGTCTATTAGGGCCTTCGTGCGATGCCTAATTGTCTTTTTCAACACGAATCCGCACGGGATCAGAGCTGTTAAAAGTTTTCGTTCCCTCCTTCATTCCGTGATATTTCCTCAGCTGCGTTCACGCTAACGAATAAATTAAAGTTTCCGAAATGAGCTATGTCAGTAACGGTATTTTTATGGTCAATTACAACCACGAGATTGCTCGCAAAACAGCAAAGATAGTTCGCTTTTAATGAGTCTGAACGTCGGAAGGTTGATGAACATTTGCAATACCTCATAAACTTTAACCTTACTGTTCCACGAATTTTAGTGGCTAGATGAAATGTGATTATATGAGTACAATGCGACTCCTCTTCTTTCCTCCTTAATAATCTTGCATAAGCTATAATTAAGAACGTATATATATATATATATATATATATATATATATATATATATATATATATATATATATATATATAAAATTTGAGGTTGAGAAATGACCATACTCATACGATTGCACGACGATCACCCATCCCTAAGCCATATCATGAGAACGGGAGAAATGCCAGTTGAATGAAGTGAAGAGCATTCTACTTTTGAAGCTATCCATTCATATATTCAGGCCGGTACGTTAGTATCCCATATGGAGCTATGTATATATATACGAGCAACCTGCATATTCGCATAGGCACCGTATAAATTCGTCAATGTATGAGAACTCTAGCAGGGACGTGTGAATTTGGTGACAGTTTAGAAGAGCGATTACGGGATCAAATAGTTATTGGAATTAATGATACTAAATGGCAGGAGGAGCTGATTCGGTTGCATCCAACAAATGCAGCAACGTTTAAAGATGTAGAGGGGTCAACGCTGAATATAAGTATTTCATACAGTAGTCCGATGCACGCAGCTTTTGATCACCCACCCCTAATGAAACGGTGTAATATAGCTAATATAGTAGAACGGGGAAATTAGGGTATGTTTTGTTTATACTCAAATTGGATGATTAAGAACTGAATATATATATATATATATATATATATATATATATATATATATATATATATATATATATATATATATATATATATATAAAATTTGAGGTTGAGAAATGACCAAGCTAGTCTTATGTGTGGAGTTGTTTATTCTACGATGTTTCGGTCCTGGAGCAGGACCCTATTCATGTAGATAGTTTTCCTATACAAAACAAATTAAGAAATTGAAATACCTACATCGATTTTTTCGAAAAACTCGCTAAGGGATATTCTCCAGGAAAAATACTGGTGACTCATCCTACGTAAATGACAGTAGCTTAGCAACAACTAGTGAAGTGAAGTAATACCTATACTAAGTAATTTATGGTGATTGTACTTACAATTTAGGCCTTCATTAGTAATTAAGTGGTCATTGCATTCAAGTTTGTTGATAGTCAACATTAACAGATAAACACTTAGAACTAGGACATGTGCGTGACAGTTTGACAAGGGTGAATGTTAGAATGATGGTGGTGTATTGTTGACTAGTGGTATAGACATACCATGGAATTTTCTACATGGATGATGATGGCATGTGATTATCACATTAACTTAAAATTAGGTAGTAATGAGAAACAATATTGTCAAAGCAGGAAATTCAAATTTTTTTTATATATCATTTTTATTATAATATACAAAATAATAAGATTAATAGAGGTTTATTACAAAACGTCGTAGAATAAACAACTCCACACATAAGACTAGCTTGGTCATTTCTCAACCTCAAATTTCTCATATTTGACTAGTCAGAAGCTCACCACTATATTTATATATTGGTATTATTCCATTTTAAACCTCTCGAAGTACCCGATCAACCCAGTTCGTACATTGACCCGAAGTGAATTTTTTAAATTGTACACTTGCTCACAGTGATCTTTCTCCTTCCATTTGGACACCCAATTAATTAGCCATGGGAGAGCTATTGTTGGAGTTTGTCGAATTATATGTATGCAGCATGCAACACTTCAAAATTCATAAAATTTGAAGAGTTTTTATTTTGTGTCACTGTTATGCTTAAGAAGAACTTATTTTACTGTACGCATTAGAAATCCCAATCATGCGTTGATTTTAATAAATATGTTGAAAATTATAGGAATAGTAACATTATCACAATTTTTTCAAGGGGCATTGTGTCATGTACGCATAGGTACCTACGTCTAAACCTTAACAATATTTTGTGTATTTATGTTTTGATTTGTTACTTAGTCACATGAATCACACTGTTATGTGGAAGTAGTTTGTGCCTTTCTTAGTCAAAAGCTCCATAACTAACGTCAAGGTGAGGGCATTTCGATGGAGTCCTACATACTAAACATACATACTGTCTTTACGACCACGCTAGAAGCCCATTCATATAATACACACAATGTAAAACTAGTCAATCGTTTATAACATTCATACTGCTTGGGGGTCTTTACGATCACGCTAGAGGCCCATTCATACATTACACACAATGTAAAACTAGTCAATCGTATATAACATTCAGCTTGGGGGGTCTTTACAAACACGCTAGAGTCCCATTCATACAATACACACACTCCAAGACGAGGCAATCATCGGTAAATTTCGTTACCTTTGGATGCACTGTAACAGGTTAGTGGATAAGTTATTTCACGTTTGATGAGTTGACGTTTCTACAGTGCAAAATAACAAAATTGCTTTGTCCCCATTTCATACTAAAAGAAAAATTTTGGAAGACGGCGTATCAATATCAACAGAGCTCATGGGTACTTAGCAAAAGCACCGACAAAAATAAAATTTTAAAAAATTAAAATAAAATTTAAAAAATAAAAATAAATAAAATAAAATAAATCATAAATTAACCTTTGGTGCATCCAAAGGTAACAAAATGTATCTCTCTGGGTGTGGCTGAGTACAAAATTACGATTAGAAAACCATGCTACTCAGCTGTGTGCCAATTCAGTTCCTATTCCAGTGAAAATTCTGGAATTTCAGTGAAATTTGAGGAACCTCTCTAATTAGGAGAGAGAGCTCTTAAGCTAATTCTATTTCTATTTAACTAAAGATGCCGAAACTTGGAACAGAGTCTCTTTGGGTGAGTAGATATAACTGTAGATAGTATTCCCCTTGTAGTACTGATACAATTGAAATAAGTTATGTGATGTTACACTGCACTGTACATCTATGTGTCGGACGAGCGGGCGAAGCGAGCGGGCACTGCTAGTGGTAAATAAGTACCTATTAGTATTTTCCCATAGAATGAAACGTACAACCAAGCTAAAAAGAAGTGGATATCCTGTCAAAATTTTCTGGTAGAAATATTCAGCTTGTCCTCTAGATCTAAGTACACGAACTATCGTCCGTATCATTGGAGTTCAGGTTGGCGAACGTAACGTACATATTGATAATCATTGTAATATATAATATTACAATCGGGCTTTAGGCAGCGATAGTTAGACCGTATTTCAAACAACAGAACTTTAAAAATGTGTTGGGATGTTGGACACTCCAGTGATGTGTTCTAGGATTGCAAATAATGTCAAGATCGACCCACTATGAGAGATGAATGTCATCAATCGGAAGTGGGGACAGAACTAATAAAACCCCTATCGTCGAGCAAAATCCCTATTTCGAAAAATATTTTTTCTTCAGCAGCGCTCAAGGGCTCCTAGTGCTAATGAGAAGTGCCAGTCATAACAGAAGAAGGTAAGGAAAACCAAAAGAAGAAGAAAAATCCAAGATAATGTGAAAATGAAAATGAGCACCAGCTATCAACAACTACTCAATGATTGTACCTTTTCTGTTAAAGCGTTTGTTCCTGCCTTTATTTATGTTTATTTATTTGTTTAAGCCTGTGCCTGTGGTTTGTTGAATAATAATAGTTGTATAATTTTTGAGTAGTTGTTGATAGCTGGTGCTCATTTTCATTTTCACATTATCCTCAATAGCTTGGATTCTTCTTCTTCTTTTGGTTTTCCTTACCTTCCTCTGTTATGACTATGAGGATGAGAGGTGGCGCTTCTCATCAGCACTAGGAGCCCTTGAGCCCTAATGAAGAAAATACATTTTTTGAAAGGTCGACAATAGAGGCGTTTTAATAGTTCTGACCTCATACCCGATTGTTGACGTTCTTTAGATGCTTTGACTAAATTTTTGACCTATCCCGATGAGGCATCAATCTTCAACTCGAATTCGCTAAAGCAAGCTATAATTTTGGTTGGATTTGGGTTGTGGCAAAATTGCGTCCCTTTCTTATACCAATCACGGCATCGTTCAGACTTGTTTGTGCTGGAAGACCAGAATAAATAAACTATAGACCAACTGAAACTCCATCGCTTGTTTGGTGAAGGATCGGATTAAGTCGAGAAAATACTTCAGGCCGGTTCCCCGAAGCGAAGCAGTCGGCGCAGCTCCGATTCCAAGCTTTTCTCCTCCCTGGATAATCCGAAGGAGGCTCAGCCGACGAAAAACAACCCTTAATTTACCGGTGTTTGTCAAGATTCTACCTTGTTTGGGGAGGAAATCGCTGCCGGAGGGGCTTCCAGCTGTGGAAGAGACGAACGGCGGGAGGAGGAGGAACGGAAAGGAAACAGGAGGATAAAAGTAACGAACGGAACGAAGGACGAATCGAGGAAGGGGAGAAGAGATGAAGATTAAGTGGAACTCGTCCCCTTGTTTAAAACCTCGGTTTTCGGGAAAGTCCTCGAACAGAAGTTTGCGGGCTCTTTCCCAGGGCGGACAACTGGGAGGGGGTGTTCCGAAGGGATGTTCCGGGGGTGAACAGGGGGGTGTTCTAGGGGTGTTCTACGGTGTGTTACAGCGGGGGGGTTTTTGGAAGGGGGTGAAAGCGGATTATTTGTCGCGGTTCCCCTCGCGTGACAACAACCGGTTCCCCGCGATTCCTTTTTCCGGCAAATCGAATCCCTTAATCTCTCTCCGACGATCAGCCGCTGCCAGAGAGGAACCCGAAGTCATTTCGACGGGAAACTACCCACCACAAATCCAACTACGAAGAGCTTTTTTCTATTTATTTTCTTTTTCATCTTCCTCCTTTTTTTCCCCCATTGCGCTTCGTTGAAATTCGTTATCTGGAGAGAGTCCAGGACCGGGAAACTATCACAGCTCTTCGCAGATCTCTCTCTCTTCCCACGTCCAAATCTTATTTAGCGATATCATCTTGGAGTCATGCGGACGAGAAATTTATCCACTAGCCCCTCCTTACCCCTAAAACTCAAAAGCTACCTAAGTAATCACGATTTATACCAAAGGAAGAGAAAATGAAGCAGATTCTTACCAACTATATCCTAGACGGATGTATCAGAAAAGTAATAATTACTTAGCGAATCTTCATAGAAAAAGTTCCAGTCATGCAGCATGATCATATGAACGATTTTTTAAAAATTATCTATTGTATTATTGTTAATAAATTTGAAGTTTTTGAGCACAACTAAATTTTTAACTATTAATTTTATGGCAAAAAGCGTATTATAAATAATAATCTGCTATTCAAAAAAAATATTTTGAATTTTCATCTTTTTTGCAGTTTTTATACACAGATTTTTTTTTGCAAATTTCAATGGAATTTTATCATATTTTTCAGGAATTTTTTAATGTTCTATTTTACAGTCAATAAACCTTATTTAAGTAATAGTCTGGTAAAAAATATAAAATTAACAATTTTTAGCCGTTTTAGACGTTTTTATTTTTTGAAATGTGACCAATTTAATGCGCTCAAAAAGTGCTGACCAACAAACTCATCCTTTCATTTGGGAGGCTTAGTTGTTCGGTGCTAGAACGGGAGTTTTATTTCAATCCTAAGGAGAGTTAACGTCTGGAATGACACACACTTTGCAAAAGAGGCGAGACGAATTGAGGGATGATGGAAAAGGAGGTAGCCCTCTACTCTACCATAACAAAAACGTATAAAACCACCTATCATAGAACACAGAAAGGATCTGTAACCTTCCAATTCTGAAACCATCCATTTACAAGCCTCGATATCATTGGGCTCAAAACAGTCAACAGTAAGCCTGTGTGATCACAGGGGGAACTACAACCTTCACCGCACAAAATCTGTGGTGACCCGGTTAACTAGGTGACTTTAGAGACACAACGCATAGAACACAGAAAGGATCGGTGACCTTCCACTCCTGAAACCATCCATATACAAGCCTCGAAATCATTGGTCACAAAACAGTCAATACCAAGCCTGGGTGATCACAAGGGGAACCACAACCATCACCGTACAAAATCTGTGGTGACCCGGCTAACTGGGTGACTTTAGAGACACAACGCATTGAACACAGAAATGATCTGTGACCTTCCACTGATGAAAACATCCAGATACTAGCCTCGATATTATTGGACACAAAACAGTCAATAGCAGGCCTGGGTGATCACAGGGGGAACTACAACCTTCACCGCACAAAATCTGTGGTGACCCGGCTAACTGGGTGATTTCAGAGACACAACGCATACACACACCAACACATGAAATAGAGACCAGGCGACACACTGACAGAAAGAAGCACCCGGCCAATGACCTTTCATCACTGCAGTCGAGGAGCGGTACCCTTAACCACCACTACTACTTGTGTCTGCTTCTTCTTCGATCAATGCTACTCGATCATCTATCGATCGGTTTTTGTTGTATCGATTCAGACAAAGTATTCATCGATCTTGAATTCGAATCTACCACAAAGAATCGATAGAACTAACTAAATCGAATCCATCAGAATCTGCCCGAATGCAAGTTTTAGGATTTTTATTCTTTTAGATGTTTAACTACCTACCTTACCTAGGTAACACACCTTTCAAATAACTAATCGTCAAGAAGACCACCCCCTGATCAGGCGGGTTTCTCTGCTCTTCCCATCCTACTCTTTATTTTTTCTTTGTTCTTTTGTTCTTCAAATGTTTATTTTAGCATCCTCGATGAAATGTATCGTCGTTGTAGTTACACGATTAAAGTGTAGGATAGTGTCAAAATTTAATGGTTTAGGAATTACAGTGAATTTGTCAATAAATATGTGTCGCTTACTGTTGTATTTTCAGCATTCCAATATCATATTATATCGTCGGCGCTTAGCCAAAACCGCGAATTTGCAGTTGTTGACATTATCTCTTTAATGCGTCATTTTACTTGTAATTGGTCCCTTTATTCACTGTGTGGACACCATCGTCCATTTGTTGCCTAGCAGCCTAAACTATCGATGCCCGTTGCTGGTTGCACGATGTTACAAAATTCCGAATCTTGCAATGCCAAAACCACGAATCACGGTACTTTCACTGAACTTTCACGGTATTGGCATTTTATAGCAATGTAGCATTGTGCGTTTCGTGAAACAGTGAAGGAACAATATAAAATGGCAGACCGACTTACTGACTTCGGTACAGTTACGACGGCCTGATGATGATGTCTTTGCATCAAAAGCGTTCGCCTCCGACACTCGACTTGCTAGTGACGACGGACTCTTCCGAAAGGTATGCAAAAATGATTATTAAAACAAGAAAAACTCGTTTGGCGAAAGTGAGATGTTGATAAGACATCACAACGCCGAACCACGAGGCTGCACATGAGGCCCAAATTTTGAGTGCGGATCTGAAAAACGTTTGGATAGCCTTGGAGTGGTCATTACGAATCACTGGATTATTTATTCGTTCCTAATGGAAAAAGTCGATTTTTCTCCGGCCTGCAAAGCTTTGAAGCCGTTTTTCCAATTCACGTTTTTCCAATCTACAATTTTGCAGATTCGTGGTTTCGGCTTTGTGCCCATAGTATGTTAAAAATCGTCCCTATTCCTCCCAGTTTGTTGATTCCTCCACACCAATCTTAGAAAGGAATTACAATAATAATTAATCATTCAAATCTTGAATGTCTTCTGAATCAATTTCTCCTTCGTAAGTGACTAACGGTGAGGTGAAAAATATCCCACATTTGATTCGATGGAAGATTTTAATGCTGTAGAAGAAGGGGAAAGGTGCTGAGCCCGAAGCGGATCCATTATTCATGCGCGAGGCTGAGTGAACGGCTGTCCAAGTTTCGACCTGGGTTTACAGTCCCATCCACTTTGCCCCACGTTGTTACCCCACTTTGACCTCTCGGGAAAAAACCCAAGGCGATGAGAACACCAGTGCCTCACAGAGTTTCGGATTTGGGATCTCCTGCCCCTGCCCACACGCCTGTCATCCTTCGTGATTCGCTCGTCTTTCATTTCCTGCACCGCACAACAAACTTTGAGTTTCTCGTGAAAAACTAAAGGAAATTCGGGGTCTAGCAAAATTCTGCTTTTGGCATCTAAAGAATCAACGTTAAATTATCATTTACGTACCTTTCGGAGGAATCGGACGTCACTAGCAAGCAGTTCTGTTTCGACGGCCAGATGATGATGTTTTACATCGAAAGCTCTCGCCCCCGGTATTTGACTTGCTAGTGACGACGTATTCCTCCGAAAGGTATGCAAATGATAATTTTACTATAGCAGAAATAACCCTTCAAATGTTATACCTCATCAACGTTGATATTGATAAAAGTTCCAGTCATGCAGAATTACCATAAATATTATTACACTATTTACCTATTTATGTTAAATTGTTTTGGATTTTGTGCACTTTGAGTGCTTCCACTTTTTTAACTACAAATTTAATGGTCAAAAACTTATTCTATATATATTATTCTAATACTGCAATCTATTATTCAAAAATATTTTCGTTCGAATCATTTCTTTTAGCGAATTTACATAAAAGCAATAGCTTCATTTCTCTCCAAATTTCGCTAACGTGCCAGCGTCAATTTTGATCAATCTTGGACGGTATAATTAACGAGCTAAAATAATAAAAATACAAGATCTCGGAAATGTTGGAAATAAGAGCGATGAGTAGGATTTTAGTTTGGCATGATTCGTATCAGTTGGAATAATTCTAATGGGATCCTCGCTTAACGAATGCGTGTTTATCACGACTTTTGTCATTTATGTATAGCTGGACTAGTGAAGCGTAGGGACTTAGGTACTCCATACTTAGATAAGCACACTTAGATTCTGGTGAACTACGTAGAGTACTTAGATATCAGTTCTTCTTAAATTCACAAAGAGAGATATAATATTGGTGTTTTATTCGATTTTAATTGATTTCTCTTCTTGGCGTCCACGCATGTGAAGTTATATTCAGATAATAGGCTTCCTTTAATAATAATAAGTGTTCTGCAAAGAAGGGTAATATTATGATTCTACGTGGAATAATTTGCAGCTCGGTATCCATTAAACTAAGATTGACAATACTTACGAACTAGAAACTGTGACTGCTAATATTTGCCTCGTGTGCGGAGTCAAATCACCAGTAGTAAGTCGGTAACTAGTCAGTAACTCGAGTTCCTTTCCAGTAGCTCCGCGTGCAGAAGGTCTTACTGTTGGGCTACCTTCTGGCTTTATTGTGCACTTGGTCAAGCGACTGGCTTCTAGCATGTGACTGCGGCATATACACATAGATACAGCACAGGAATTGCCAGCGGTTCCGAGCGCATCCCAACGGAATGTCTCGACCACACGATCTTCAACTCTAATCGGATCTGCTGTTATTAAACCAATGGAATGTTCACCTAACGAAATCAAGTTTATAATCATTTTTATATAATCAATTTTCAGTTCGTGGGTCAGCTGTTGTTAAATACAGAAGAACTTCTAAAGTGTAGGTGTTTTATTTGATTTTATTAATCTCTGAAACTAAGACCACCTTCCCTAACCAAAAATTCTTAAAGTAAAATATATATTATTTGAACAGATACATCAGAATGCTGTGTATAGTTTAGTGGTCTGGACGCTCGCAAGTTCGCATCTCGAAAAATAAATAGCATAGAGTTGTTAATCCCTAAGTAAAAATTCAGATTAGTTGGTCAAATAGATTAAGATGATATGTATATTTTGGTGGTCTGGATTCCCACATCTCAAAAATTATAAGAAAATCCTAAATCAATCCTTTAAAATACATATTAGTTGAACAAATAGATCAAAATTACGCTTAAACTATGCTTCAGAGGTTGAAATACGATGCAAGTAGTTGGTGCCGAGATCGGATCCGGAGCCATTTCCTCCCCAGCCGGATATGTTAACTACTATTCCACGGTGGACGTTGTTACATAGTGAACAATCACAATAGTCCACTACGTGTGGTCGAGGTTTGGCGAATACCCAATGGGCACGTTCGTGTTTGGAGCCTGGAATATGTACCATATAGGGAGGGAAGGTGACCACTTCATGCAGTTCATGCACTTCATGCCCTGGGAAATAACGCAATCGCTCAGGATAGCGAAGTGCTAGCAGATTTCGCCGAATTGTGAGTGGCTGACTATGCCCAAGCACCTGAAGGGAGACCGTTGGGGTCCGCAGTGGCCAAACGAAGATCCTTTTTTAATATAGGTTCCAGCTTACGCAGCAAGGACTTTCTTACTGAGCCGTACTGCAGACCCATAATCAATTCGGGATCGCACCACTGCATGGAAAATCCTCAAGAGGACATCCCGCTGGGCTCCCTAACTATAGTTGGGAAGGGCCTTGAGCAACTGTATACTCGGCATGGCAGCTTGGCACAAGTACTCAACATGCGCAAGTACTTCAATCCGTTAGAATGCGCTTTGAACTGGCATCACCGTATAAATTTCCCAGACTCTCCTGTTTGGTAGCTAGTGTTTGGTAACGTCACAAGAAACGATAGTGATACAGTCCCCAATGATTCTCCCAACATTATTCCATCATGCAAACCTCCTTTTTGTTACCAAGGCCGCCGCTCTTAAATTATTCATTTGATCGTCATAAGAACGAGCGAGATAAAGAGGCTGAAGCTCCGGGAATTTTTCTTCAAAAACCTCGTCCCTTCCTATTCCCGAGGAAGAGAAAATACCTACGGCAAAAACGACGCGCGCTGGGGAAAAAAAAAAAAAGAAAAAAAAAAAGGAAGCACTCTTCGAGGGCGAACAGGAGACTAGAGAAATGAAAATTCGGGAGCTGGGTTTTGAGAGAACGAGAAGAGGAGGCAAAAAATAAAATAAAATGAAAACTTCAGAATGAAAAATACTGGAAAGGAGTGAGTGAATGCGAAGAGGGGTTCATAGCCTGGCTATACAAACATGGTATATTAATGCGGGCGCCTCTTGCATATTTATAGAGTGGGCAACAACGCGCTTCCCCCACTCACGGAAGCCCCAGTTCCACGAGAACCTACGCTCTTCCAGAATACGCAGCTTTGAAAAATGTACATATTCACGGGGTTTGGTCACATTTTCAAGATTACTTGAGAACCATTTTCAGTTCAAAGATGTCGTCAAAATTCATCTTCAGTAGATATGGATTCGAAATAAATGGTGGTAGCTGAGTTCTTACTCGAGCATTTCACACGTTAAAGTTTTTAGCAAATTTTCTTAGACAGTGAAACTATTCCAATGCTTCAAAAAATATAGTAGTGAGTCACATGTAAAGCACATTTTCTTTTAAATATATTAGTGGTTACATTGTTTCTAACACCCTTGAGCAGGTCCTTAGGTACTTTTTGAAGTTGGTTTTCGGCTTTCCAAGAAATGCCCCCAACTATTATGTATATTTGAAGTCAGGAGCTCAGCCAATATTCACATACACACTCTCACTCAGCTGCCGTTACATAATTAATGCCCTAAAAATGCCGAAGAACAGGTACCCGGGTGTTGTTGCAAGGGAGGTCATAAAGGCTGGGGTTTCTTGGTGCCGAGCAATCTCTTGCAGCACGGATGTCCGTTTCACGGAAATTTGGAGGAAGTAGAGAAGTGGGAGGAGCAGCTGGACCCCTTGGTGGAGGCGGTTGGACGGAAATGGTCTGAGGATATGCGATCTGCCGCCCAGAATTCTAGGAATCCACTATATCCCTTATTAAGCTTGGATGTTCGACCAGCAAATGTACTGACTGAGGAAGATAACCCTTTTTGGGTACGTCGCTGGGTCCTAAAATTGAGGGGGGCAATGCTGGCATTGAACTGCGGACCCTATATCAGATCAGACAGCCCACGAACGACCTGCTCCATGTGCAACTCAGGTGCTGATGAGGATATCTGAGGATATGAGGCGCTATCTTGGAGAATGTGTTCAGGGCTTGGACAGAATGGTTTCCCTGGTGAATGACAGGAGGTATTGGCTGGGGGTGGCTGAATTTGCGTTCCATAGCTGGCGATATAGAAAATATCTAGTAGCGGAGTTTAATTGGTAGAACCCTTCTAAAGATTAAAATTATAGTCATCTCTGTAAATTAATTTTGTTAAATACAATATAATACTTTCCTAACGTTAATGAACAATATATAAATTGTAATGTTGAATCAATTAGGTAGCTAGCAATAAAGGTAAAGTGTCAGGGCTCACGTCATTCCGGCAGGCGGTCTAGGAATTTTTTTTATAGGAAAAAATCTGTTCACCGTATTAGAACACCGTAGTAACCAGGAACTCTCTGAAGAATTCTTTTCAGTTTTTAATAGGTTGGTGATAGCAAAAACACATTCAGTGTTAAAATTGTAAAAATACCTTCAGAAACATCTGAATTAAATGTATTCGTATATAAAACTCTTGAAACGGCAACGGATCGTTTCCGAGTCCAAACGTTTTCAAACATCCAATATGAAGCTCCACACTAAGCGAGCAAAGGGCGTTTTAATGAAAAACGAAAAATCCTTTTGCAGCAAATTGAGGAAGTTTTTTAGTGGGATCAACTCGAGGAGAGGCAGAAGCCCGATTTATTAAACGCGTTGCATAATGCATTCGAATAGATGAAGCGCATTTAATGAAAAACTGCGCCTTTCAGAAGGGAATTTCTGAGAGCGAGGATATTGTGAAGGAGAGAACTCCTGGTAGAACCTAATGCAAGGGGTTTTTAGAAGTTAAATACGAAGCATAGGGATTACATAATACCACTGCGTCTTTTTTAGCATAGAATATGATCTAGCCATGACCTAACTAACAAAAAATAGCACTATAAAAGCTCCAGTCATGCAGCGTATCTTCATATGGATCGTATGAGCGTATTTGCGTAAACTATCGTACCACATTGAGGACTATAATTGAAAAGAAATTTGTAACTACCTTCCATATTTTATGGCATAAAACTTTTTCTACATAATAATTTGTCACTCAAAAAGAAATTTTGGATTTTCAACTTTTTTGCAGTTTTTTTTTTTTTTTTTTCGATTTGTAGCACATTTTAATGAAGGATAAGTACTACAATTTGCTTGAGTTAGAGTTTTGGAATTCTTAACTGTAGAAAATAAGTCCCTATCCCTTTTTGGCCAACATTCCCGGGCCCATTGTGGACCGGAAAACACTAATCTGTCAATTAGGACACACAGCCTACTGCTTCCCTGTCCGGAGAATTACGCATATTTCTCTCGTGTATACTTTTCCTGATCACTATAAGGCGAAACAAAAGTTGTAATCCAACTGGAATTTTTCGCATGCTTATACCAGTCGAAAGTATCATGCATATTTGTTTTTTTTCTTTTCCTAATCAACAAAAGCGTTAGAAAAAGTTATGTCATTTGTGTTTTCCGGTCCACAATGGGCGTGGGAATGTTGGCCAAAAAGGGATAGGTACTTATTTTCTACAGTTAAGAATTTCACAGTAACTAGGTGACAAAAACTCTAACTCAAGCAAATTAAATTCTTTCTTCTGTTCCCCTCAATTATCTACTCCGTTTCTGACTCAACAATTTGATCTTTTTCATGCATATTTTTCAAATATTCTTGAGTACTTGAAAGAACATTTATTTCTAGGGCAACTTAGAGCATTGTAATATTCGCAGTACAATAAATATAAAAATACAAATGATATAAAATACAATGATTAATAATTAAAAATACAGTCAATATAAAGTTACTACCTACTGAAAACGGCAATTTCCGAAAATTTTTCTATTTCTATTATAATTTATCCAGGAATAATATCCATCTCATATAGAATCCCTGTACCAAATTGTTAGTACACACTGGTACTTAGTAGGTATTATAACATATTCATGCAAAAATAAATTAATTAGGACAACCCTTTAAACTATTACACAGCACTGCATTTCAAAAATTCACATTCTACAAATTTTGAGGCGAGAGCAATAGCTTAATTTTCGGCTAAAATACAAATGTTCAATGATATAATTAGAAATACAGTCAATATAAAGTTACTACCTACTGAAAACGGCAATTGTTTTCTATTTCTATTATTTTGTCCAGGAATAATATCCATCTCATATAGTTGTACCAAATTGTTAGTACACACTGGTACTTAGTAGGTATTATAACGTATTCATGCAAAAATAAATTAATTAGGACAACCCTTTAAACTACTGTATGTATTTTATGGTTGTAAGTTCGTAGAAGGTGAAAACTCGAAGGACCTGGGCTGATGCACACAGGAGAATTAGGTAATGATGTAGCTGATAGTTCAGCGAGAGTAGTAGAAATAATGAGACTCTGTTGGTTGCAGAGATACAGGTAAACATAATGAAAAATGGTTGATCATTACGAGATCAAACTTCTCTTTCATATATCATATGAACTGAAAATAACTATTAAATCTACCTAGAAGTGGCCACTGTAATAAAAATTGGTTAGAAAAGATATCTGCAGGACGATAAAATGATTATTAGAAGGATAAGTTTATAATTAGAACACTTTTACACAGTTAAGAGAGTCTCTGGACCGATTGATTGGTGAAATATGTGAGATCTGATGATAGATGATGATGAATGATGATCCCCCCCCCCCCCCGTTCACTATTCGTTGGTTGGGGGGAGGAAGGAAGGAGTGGGGAAGTTGGAATCTCGAGGCCCGTCCACTACAGGGGGAGGGGATGGAGGAGTGGTGGAGATAATTTTGTACATACATTTCTAATGTTCTATTTTATAGTTAATAAAATTTATTTGAGCAACATTCTGCTAGAAAATACAAACTCAACTACTTTTAGCTGTTTTTTGATATTTTTAGTGATTTTTTTCAGAACTTTTCTTGAAATTTGACCAATTTAATGTGCTAAAAAAATGCTGGCCAACGAACTCGTCCTTTCGTTTAGAATGCTTGATTTTTTTACGCTAGAACGGAATTTTTATCGCTATCCTAACTGAATTATCGTCTGGAAGGACACACACGCACACACTCACACATATATTAATTGCTATGCAATTCTTAGGCCGACCCCCAACAATTTTTTTTGTAACGTCCGTGAAGCGAAGCGCGAGTTTGTGGGTTCGAATATATATTAATTGCTATGCAATTCTTAGGCCGACCCCCAATAATTTTTTTTTGTAACGTCCCAAACGAAATTGAGATGATTTTCACGTACAACCGAGTAGTTGAGTAGTTGTAATAGATTGTGCCACAATTTCAGTGTTTTTCACGAACAACCCAGCCGTTGTTAGGGGAATGAAACTTCCGCAGTTTTCATCGCACAAAAATCGTTCGCCACTCGTTGGAAAGCGCTTGATTTATGTGATAAATGTTCACATTTCAAGCTACCAATTTCCCTCTCCTTACGTACCTGGCTACATTCCAAAACTAAGTTGATTCAGGCTAAGAATTGCATAGCAAATTATCCTCGTTTTCTACGCAGTAGAAAAGAGAAAAGATCCGGCGAGGCACGAAGCGCCGAGTATAGATTAGGGGGGTCCAGGGGGGCGAAGCCCCCCGGCGAGGCGCGAAGTGCCGAGTATATATATATATATATATTGCTTGCAAATTTTACTACCTATATACCTACTAATTGAAAATGGTACATTTCCGCCAAGTATATGTGTATATATATATATATATATATATATATATATATATATATATATATATATATATATATATATATATATATATATATATATATATGTATATGTACATATATACTTATGAAAAAATGTTAAACTCTAGGATTCGTTTCAGAATGTCTCAAAACGGATTTCAATGAAGAAAGTTTCCGAAAATTTTGTTCTTAAAACTTTTGAAGCCATTGCAATAGCTTCATTTTCCTCGAAAATTCGCTCACACAACCATGCTACGTAACTGGAACTTATTTTGTGGAGGAGTTCTACTGAATGGGTGAGACCGACGGACGATCGAGCAATCAGAATCATCATGGTGGTAATTAGAACAAGTGAACCGAG
Source organism: Adelphocoris suturalis (assembly GCA_030762985.1). Classification (NCBI taxonomy): domain Eukaryota; kingdom Metazoa; phylum Arthropoda; class Insecta; order Hemiptera; family Miridae; genus Adelphocoris; species Adelphocoris suturalis. The sequence goes on along the minus strand of CM061041.1, from coordinate 72,859,353 downwards.
TCAACACGAAGTTCCCGAAAATGCCCGAGGTCGAAAAAATTCCGCGGTGATGCCCGTCCACTATGCTGGAGGGGAGAGCGGGGAAGGGCGGAGAAGTTTTCCAGAAGTTTCCAACTTCCCAAATTTTCTTCCGCCGCGGCTCCGGCATAGTAGACGGGCAGCTTTCACTCATGTTGATGTTGTCTTTTCCAGTAGGAGGTTCAATCTGAAGGGAGAGCAAATTATTTATAGCATTTCCCAGTGAAATTAATAACTTTTCCATTCAATTTGAATCGAGAAGTTGGGAAAGTTATTAATTTCACTGGGAAAATTATTAATTTCACTGGGAAATGCTATCACGAAAATCCAAGTGGTCTCACTCTATTCTTTCTATTTCCCGCTCTTTTGGGTTGGAAATGTGAAATTCAATCAGCTGTACTCAGATCTCGTCGAAAACGGATCATATCGGAGGTATACCTTTCCTTCCTCGTGACGTCACAACCCCGATGACGTCACACCCCTATATCTTATCGGCTTTCCAGTTCAATGAATTCAAAAACCATCAGCGAATCTCTCTTTCTCTGTTCCTCTCTTTCTTTCTCCCCCTAACTTTCTCTCTTTCTCTCTCAAATCTATCTACCTTTCCCATTTTTCATTGAGCCGAAGAAGATCATTATACCCGCCGTATAATAACGTGGAAACAGTACGGCGTCCGCCCTGATTTACGGGTCGTTAGCTCTTTTGAACGAGACATCGGGATTCCCGGATTAGGTATAAATTGATTAAAAACCCGATTTATGAGGTGAATCGCCGCTGACCCTCCTTTTGCCCCTGTTAGACTCCATGGGCGTTACCCACATATTTATGAACGCATAAATGTATCTAACAGAGTTGGGAAAAAATGTTTTTACATTGTACAAAGCACAGATCCAATACTCTAAAAATCGTAAGTACAATTACAAGTTCATACTTCTAATTGAAGTTCTAAGCAAAAGTTCACAAGTATTTTTACTTAATAATCTTAGTACAAGTATACATCAGGATTTGTACTTGTCCAGGTGGAAAATACAAGTACTTGTACTTCAAAACTACAAGCACATTCTCTATTTTAACTTAGAATATTATGGAGAATAATGGGTAGGAATTTCGGACCCCCTTTCACCCTCCCTCGCTCTCTCTCTCTATCATTACGAGAATGGGAGGGGGGGGGGGGGGGCAGAAACGTACTTTTGATCCAATTGTCGACGAAAAAATGAGATGGCTATTGTATATTGATGCTCTATACGAATATTGCAATTTTGTGAGGAATTGATGAATCCTAGAATTTGGAACCAATTGATATCTGTAATGTTGACGGACTCCCCCCCCCCCCCCCACTCAACACCATCCACGAGGCTCGTGAGTCGTTAGGCCTGCTGTTCAATGGAGTAGGTACCTATTGTATACGTCTGAGGAGTGTGCTTCTAAAATTCGTGATTTTTCTAATGATCCTTTATGACCGTAATTGCGGTAAAAGCAAGAACACAAATTTAAATCGAGTCAAAAGTACTCCTCACTAACGTTCGACCATCACTGAAGTTGACAGTAAAAGTACTTGTAGTTGAAGTACAAGTACACTTTACAAGTATTTGTAATTAAAAGCTAAATTGCAAGTTCATGTGATTGTACTTGTACGTGGAAAGTGCTTTCGAAGTACTTGCATCTTGTGCAGCTATACCTCGTCATTCTTATTACTGATTTTCTTCGACTGCTATAAAATATTAGTAGATTTTCTCAAGTACCTACTTGAAGAAAGTACCAATGTACTTGGGTATCCCGACTCTCAAAAGCATATACCAGCTGATCACGTCACTTCTTCAAGTATTTACCAAAGAAATCAGCGTAATACTTTGCACGAGAGCAAAGCATATCTTCAGCTCGATCACGTAATTTTTTCTGAACCTTTTGGTGAGTTGCGAAAGTATTTACCGAAGAAAGACGCTTAATACATTGGAATATGGAGAGCAAAAGCGTATCTGCAGCTCACGTAACTTTTCCTCAACCTTTTGGTGAGTAGCAAAACTATTTGCCAATAAAATGCGCGTAATACTTTGGACTACATTGAGCATAAGTATATGCCAGATCGATCACATGATTTTTTCTGAATCTTTTAGTGCGTTGCCAAAGTATTTACAAAAGAAATAGATACGTGTCCTGCTTCGGACTGGAGAGCATGAACAAATTATTTCAGCTCTTCCTCTCTTTCCTTTTTCCCTTCGTCAACTTTCCTCTCTTCTTTTTGGTGACCTTTGAAAGTAAGAGGAGGAGTTCGTGCATTAGTTCGAACTAGAGAGCAGTCGCAGCATAAGCAATCCACAGCTTAATCACGTAACTTTTTCTTACCCTTTTGGTGAGTAGCGAAAGAATTTACAGAAGAAATGCGCGTAATACGCCGGGGCCTTTTCTTTTATATCCCTGAATTTTTCTGTTAATTCTCTACTATACACATCATTCTGACCTACATGTCCAACTAATCTGAATTTTTACTACCTAAGGGATTGATTACTTGATGTTATGTATTTTTTAGGTGCGAGCTTGCTAGCATCCAAACCACCAAACTATACACAGCATTCTGATCTATTTTACCACAGTGGACGTAAAAATGATTGGGAATCATCAATCCGATCAATCTATAGAAAATAGTTTGTAAATGCGGGGATATAACAGAAAAGACCCATACGCCGAACTGGAGAGTATACGCTATTTCCTGCTCGATTACGTACCTTCCTCTACTCTTTCGGTGAGTTGCGAAAGTAAAAAGAGAAATCCCCGTTATATTTCGGTTCAGCGGACAGAGCGGATCGGAAACAATACACAAAAGCCGAGTTTCGCTAATGGTAGGTTACCGCCATCAACAAAAACTTTCCAACTCTTTTTTCTTCTTTTCCCATCGGTTTCCCCCACCACCACCACCACATCCGTCCAGCCCTCCCCGACCGCAACCCTTCGCGGCAAATCGTTGCGGTTGTTTATATAAGCCTCCTCCACCCCTTTTCTCATAACAGAGAGGCTTTTTTAGGCTTGTAGGCAGTGATGGGGGACTTTAGCTTTATTTACAACGAATTTCTGTCAGCCGAAATCAGCTAAGCACCAGCTTTTAAACAAAGGGTATCAGAAATATCCTTATTTCGTGCTGGTTAGCTCGTTCTTTTCCTTTTTCTTAGACTTTTCGTCTTGTCAGGAGTCGCTTCTATCTTCTATCTTGACTCTGTGGCCTCTTTTTCCCAGGTTTAGCGATTTTTTGTAGAAAAAAAATTAAGCTATTGCAATGGAAAATTTTAAAATCAAAATTTTCGAAAAATTTCGCGAGAGATTTAGTTTGTAAATTGATGTGGTTAGGGTGAGTTTTCACCTTATGGCTGCATAGCTAAATGAAGTAGTGTAAATAGGTGTTTTTCTTGTTAGGAGCTGACTGTTTACCGTCATTCCTAACAAGAAAAACACCTACACTACTTTAGTTTGTAAAGGCACATATGAGGAATGTACAAATACATTTGTAAAATAGTTGGTTCGGGGTCTTGAGAAAATTTCCGTCACATTTTTGAAACAGGACAACCAATCTACAACTTCTCCTAGTTACGTTGAATTTAAAATGATTTTCGTTTAACGATCCAAATAATGGCTTATAGTAATGAGTGTGGTAACAAGGTAACGGCTGTTGGGGTTTTATCTTATCACAGATACAACAACAACCGGCTCTATTGGGTCACTCAGTGACCTGAGATGTTTTGTCAGAAGGGAAACGACAAGTTCATTCATAGCCCAAAAACATACACGTTTTTCCGTGCTAGCAGAGAAATCGTAATTATCTCTTTATTGTTGGAATGGATGTGTATTCCGCAAAAATACATGGAAAATGTTCAAAACAGGAATTTTTAATTAGACAAATATAAGTTTATCTTGAGTTTTAAAAGGTTTTATCCGTGTTACTTATTCATAGTTTTTACCATTTAAATATTTCAAACGTTCACGGCTATTAATGCATACAAAAGCAAACTCCTGACTTCAAAAGCAAATATTTTGGGGAACCCTGTTCATTTTTCTCAATGTTAAGGTTAAGCAATGCAAGCACAATCATTTTACACACAGAGATAGAAATGTATTTCATATTCGTTACACAGGTTAATATTATTTATAAATAAAATTATGTCTTCATGTGAAATAATGGATTACATTTTTAAAAACTAAACAAATTAATGGTGGAATATAAATCATAGTATCTTATGTGCCATTCAAATGCTACTATAACACATACCTGTTTAAATTGACCGTTATCTAATTAAATGGGTATGTGATACCCAAGGGTCATTAAAATTGTTTTCATAACCACTTGATTCCAAGAAAAATGGTTTTTTTACCCTATTAAAAAGGGAACAGGGAAACAACCACCAGCCGTCCTATATTCAAAGAAAAATTGCTGGAAAATTTGACAGATGTCATCTGGTGAATGGTCGTTTATGGTTGCCAACACCAAATTTCGAAATATCCACCTGAGTACCCAATATTCACGTGTCTCGTTATTCGTTAAAGCGATAATTATTCGTTGGTTCTGAGTCAACTGCGATTTTATTCGTATTCGTGTAATCGTACTCGTCTGTCGGCGATTACACGAATACAACCAATAAAAATGCGTCACGGTCATCAATTTCAATAGGGCGTCCCTCCTATAATATGCGAAACCTTCCTGATATTACCTGGCTTTAGAGAGACGTCCTAAAAGTGAATTCAACGATTGGAGCCCAGGCTTTTTGTGTCAAATCTATTTCAATAGGACGTCCCTCTGAAGCTAGGTAATATTAGCAAGGTTTTGCATATTATAGGAGGGACGCCCTATTGAAATTGATGACCGTGACGCATTTTTATGGGATGTGTTCGTGTAATCGCCGATAGACGATTACGATTACACGAGCACGATTACGCGAATACAAATATTCGTATTCGCGCACTCAAATTCGCGAATATAATCGCAGTTGACTCAGAATCAACGAATAATTGTTACGATTACAATCGTATTCGTATTCGACGATAAGATTACGCCCAACACTGCGTTAAAGTTTGTCCAAATTCAGTACATAATTTGAATGCATATCGAAAATATGCAGGCGAGCGGAAACTATACTCCGAAGCAAATAATTGTATAGAGATGAAATACATTCATTCGATTGAATGGTGGGAAGATATATGCGGGTGTGATAGAGGAAAACCAATACGGGATATTTGCGGGAGAGTAGTTGATCTGACGAGTTCGTATTCAGATTGGCAATATATGGGAAGTTCCGGTAGAGGATATTGACGTAGAATGATAGCGTCGTTCTGTTTTTGATAGGATTCCTGAATATGGGGGTGATCGAGTTTAAATTATTGAATAGCATTTCCCATTTCCATATACTGTAACTTATATCGTAAACTGCGTGTAGAGAAGGTTGGTGATGGAGGGAGGTGGATGGAAGGCTACAGATCGGCAGCCGGAAGGGAGTCGGAGCAAATATTGGAGATGCGGTTTAGATAGGGAGCAAACTTATTCGTAATGAGGGCAGGAGAAGCAATTTAGCTACAAACTGAACAAAGTTGGAATGGTTAAGGTCCCGGGATCGGGAAGGGAAGGTTAGAAATACTGGAAAACTAAGTCAACAGAACATCGTACGGATGGTTGAAAGCGGGGGAGGGATAGAGAGAGAGTTAGGGAGTGAGGTTGCCAGAGAAGAGAGCGAGAGAGATAGAGAGATGCATAGTGAAAGGGTGTGAGTGAGGAAGAGAGAGAGCAGTCGAGAGGGTGAGAGGAAAAGCGATTTTGGGAGGGTTCCACGCTCAGGGGAGAGAGTTTGTCGGGTTGTTGGAGTTCGTGGGAATGGAAAAACTTGGTCAACTTTATTCATACGTGAGGAGAAATACGAGGGGGAGGAGGGATCGCAGTGACCGATCAATCACGAGGAAAAGACTATACAGAAAAGTAGAGGAAAAGTTAAAAAAAAAGAGAGAACAAAAACCGAGTAGGTGCCGTAAAGTAGCGTTAAAGTGACAGATTTATCGGTCGAATGGTTCTCTACTACTTGAGGGAGTTATCGAAGATATACCTTAGCTATGTAGCGGGATTCACATGGAAACCCCACTGATTCGTTTCAATATAAATGAGTGCGCTTTCATAATTGATTTCTCCTAGTGACTGGGGGAATTCACCGATGGGCTGTATCAATTATTTAGATTGTACAACTAAGCAAGTTGATTTATAGGTAAATTAATAAGTACCTCTTGCGTAGCAACCAACTACATTGTTGTAAACGTATTGACATCTTTTTTTTTTTTTTTTTTTTTTTTCAATTATTTTAGGGGTAGTCAGTTACCCGAACGTTGTACGGGTCATTTTTACGGGGTCATTTTACCTAAACTTACCTTGTCATTAAAGAATATCTTTAATATCCGCGAATATCTAAGAATATCCACGTAAAATTTCAGCTCAATGAGTTCAGTAGTTTTCTCGTGATTGAGTAACACACACACCATTAGATTTTCGTAAATATAATACTATAGATATACATTTTATACATGTACCAGAACGCTTGTTTTCTCACATGGACCCACCCAAGATGGCGGCTTCGATTGTCACCTGCCCGTTGCTGAGCAGGAGGCCAAATCACAGGTGCTACAACGATAACTGAGCCGGAAGAATGTATCTCACTCAGCTGATCTGGAAAGGGCCTCATGAGTTTTTTCGTATCTTGATGTCCCAGAGAGTCGCTATCAAATATAAACTCCCTTGGGTGAACTGGAGAGAATTTAATTCACTCAGCTGATCAGGACTTGGTCGTAGTGGCTCCGAAATCCCAAAAGGCATATCGTCAGGTGAAATTTATCCAACGTTTCGAATTTCATTAATATTGGCTGAAGAGAACTAGGAGAAATGAGTTTGAAAAGATAAGACGTGAAAAAAAAGAAGGAAGTCCAAAATCATGCATTTTGACGCCTCGTTGTAGCTCAGTATATTGATCTACCGTAACATATTGGGCATCAGGCGTCAAGAGGCATGCCTCTCCCAGAATACGGAAAGAAAATTAAGTTGGAGCCTACAGGGTGAGGTCGAGAGGAGGCCAATTTTGGCCCGAAGTTCTACTTTGTCACTAAGCTCGGCGCGTCTCGTAGTAGTAGTTTATTATTGAAAGCTCGGCAATGGGACTGGAATGATTCATTGGAAGCTTGGCAATGCGATACCAACGCCTCGCTAGATATCTTGCCTTGGTAGAAACTTCAACCGATGTAGTAGCTATTCAATACAACTTTCTTTTTCAGTTATTGGTACCTACCTGTTAACTCAATATGATCGTGTAGTTCGATTTACTTCGCAAATTCAAATAGTACTATTGCACTCCACAGTAACCCATTGTGTCCAATTACCCACGTTCTAATCGTTCATTAAAGCTCTTGACGTCCCTGATAGGATCATCATTGGGCGATAATCAATTACCGGCCACCACAATCGACTCTCAGTTCTGCGTCAGTTCTCTCGCTCCAATCCCGGGCAGTCCATTTGCTACGAGCTATCTCCATATCCGCTGTTTGCAGATGTTCCCAGTTTCAACCGTTGGTGGTTGCGTGTAGGAAACAGAGCAAAACTAAAGTATAGTGAATAGTGACGAACGCGTAAATCCCTATACTTATTTTAAAGGAAAAAATTTGTTCGTTAGTTGCTCGTCGTAAATATTCAAACGGTTGCGCGAGGGTGGGCGCAAATATACGAGCAAGTTCCAAAGATGGATTTAGGTTATATTTATAACCCTCTAGACTTACTCCTTCGTCGAGAACTCGGCATTTCCTAACGACTTCGCCCGGGTAAACATTTTTGTAATCAAGGGAAAACTGCATATGCGTCGAACTTTTCACGTCAAATATGGATGGGGTTGGTTCACGTGTAAAGAACTTTCGATTAAAAATTCAATGAAACCAAAACGATTTTAGTGGGTTGTGCCGAGCAGTTTTCATTCGTAAAGTATTTCCGAAATTTTATATTCAAAACGCCTTATAAACCTCAGGGAGGGGGTAGAGGCGACGGAACTGTTAGTTCCAATTCCAGTTGCCCAAACGGTTTTCGGACTAGGTACTTTGAGTAAGGCGAATGTTTGTAATCTGTAATTATGATAAGCATGAATACGCCTACTGCGCATGTCTCGAACTAGAAGTTCTGGCATAAATCTCGAACCAGTTAAACTAGTTCTTAAAAGCTGTAGACCCCTTCTCGAGACAACGAATTTGAGGTTCCAGGACTCCTCACAACTGGTTCTGAGTCTCTCCGAACGGCCGAAACTCGGCGTTGTCAGTCCCGAACGGTTCGGGCTGGACCGATGTGGGTAGGGCGACCGAAGCCAGGGGGTGCTGAAGCCAGAGAGGCGCCGCACTAATGTCCAGAATACCTAAAAATCAGCAAAAACCTCCTAAAATGGCCCAAAAGCATTAAACAAATCTGAAATTTGGCACAAAGGTTTGGTTTGGTCCCTAGTTGGTCCAAACATCTCGCCGACCCGATTACTCCACAACTATGGGTTAAAGATGGGTGTAAAACTGGGTTTTTGGTTCGGGATCGTACTCTACCTCGCCCCCTCACCCGGCTCCTGTTCGTATCACTTCTAATGGGGTTCTGAGACCCTAATTGTCTACCACCTTGCGCCTGGGCACGTAACCAGCCTTCGGAAACCAACTGCACGGGGTCCAATCGACTGTGAAGCCCATGCCTGATCACCAATTCCATAAATCAACAGCCGAAATCTGTTGGTATTGCTCCTGTTCGGCTTTCTCGGCACGAAATGGCCGTTCACCCTGCGCCTGGCATAAACCTCATCTTTTGAGGGCACAACTTCTCTCACCCACCTTCCACACATCCTCAGGCGACACTACGTCCTCCTCTTCGCTTCAAGAGCCCCAGGACCCTTAGCTTCGACATACACTTCGTACTCCCGCCTTCCACACGTCCTCATGCGACACTCCGTCCTCCTCTTCGCTTCAAGAGCCCCAGGACCCTCAGCTACGACATACACTTCGTACTCTCGCCTCTCACGCATGTGCCTCACACCTATGTGCCTGCCGCGAACCTATGAGACAAACAACCCCAAAGTTGATCATATGATCTCACCATCACTTTCAGCCCTCTCCCGCATCACCACTTCACCTCCTCTTCAACTTTTCAACGTCGCTCTCGTTCTACTACCAGTGGTAGCTCCATTTTTCCATGTCGCCAATTTTTCTTCCCCAAGTCAACGAAAACCACGTGGTGCAACATTTTGCATACAGGTGGCCACCAGCACCCCATGCATACTCTTATTACGGTCTCTTTTACGCCTCGAGGCTTGTTTTGCACTACTCAATAGTAGTAAATCTGCGTCAGAGTTCTGGTGAGTGGTACCTTTACCAATTCTATCTTCATTCTTGGATATCATTAGATCAGCACATTCTGGGCAATACCGTGGAACAACATCGACACGAACCAATGTTTCTCCTTCCAAAAACTAATATTTCCTTATCGAAGTTTCAGTCTTTATTTCTATATTATTTATTTTTTCTAAATCTAGATTGTATTTCCTCGGTATGCTATAGGTAGGAACACAATACTTGCATAATAAGCAGAATATTATCATTTATGTTCATCATTCTAACTTTGATATTTATTTTTTCCGTTGAGCACCCACATTCTATGTTAATTTATTTTTACAGTTCACTATTATTTTCTATCGATTTGATTTGATTTTATAAGGGGATTTTGCTGCGTTCTCACAGATTCGCCCAATTAGCCCCAACAGCAACAACCGATTTTCGTCCCACATTGCACCCTCACTATGGAAGTCAGTTTTTCCCGGAGTCGCCACCGGCTGAAAACCAAATCGGATTTCCATTAACATTTTTCACCGTTATGAATATATATTTTTTATAATTTGTTAGGCCATTTTAATAGCTTTCCCTTCTCGAAAAATTCGCTTCGGTATAAATGGAATGTTTTTTATTACTCTCTACTTCCTAATTTTATTTGGCATTTACCTACTGTTTTCCGAAACAGTCCAAACTTTCATTTTCGTCATTTCAGGAGATTCGATGGTAATAGAAATCCTTCCTAGCTGTTTGTAATCAGGTTGATTAAATACTGAGAATTGATAAAGATAAGTGACATGTTCAATTGGACAACGCATTTTCCCGCTAACAGAAAGTACCAACTCAACACTATACGACCTACGCACATTGGGGCTAAATGGCCAAAAACCGAAAAAACTCCATATCTTGTAAACGGATCGTCATATTACCTTGGGAATGGTTTTATTCAATTCAGAAAGATAAAATACATCAGAAAGGAGATTAAAAAGTTTTCGGAAATTCCAGCCAATTCAATTCAATTCAATTTTATTGTTTAACCCGTAGGTATTAAAAAGAGTCCCTTAAATACATATTAAAACATGATATCTTGACTTCATTTCTGCCTCAACAAACAATGATAGACTTTTACGTATGATGCATAAAATAATTACTTATATAGGTCTACATAGTTTACATGTAATAAACGAACACATCATAGTTACATAGATCACAATCAATAATGCCTATTTTCCACTGCCAAATTTCAACAATAATCCCGAGTCAATGCCGAAATTTCCAAAGCCGATGTTGATGTTCATTCTATCTCTTGTAGATTTTCATCTTCTTCTTGACCTGTTTTCTGGAAATGTTGGGAGGGGATGGAGGAGGAGAATTCAAATTAATCTCCACTTCTGAATCAGTAGATGTTGAATCCTCTAATGTACTTCGTTCATAGTGAACAATCAGTTTTTTTCCATCAACCAGTAGTTCATTTCCAATCAGGGCGGCGAGCTTCCCGTCTTTTTTTGCTTTAAACAACTTGGGCAAGAGATGCTTCCTGAATTCCCGTGTTCTTCTGTCGTAGAACACAGATGTATTAAATTGAGATCCCTTGACCTTGTAAATTAATGTTCTGGTATACGGAGGATAAAGGGTTGCCGAAAAACGGATAAAATCTTTCATTTCAATCATATCTACCTTTTTCATGATACGAACATTAAAATTTTAAGATACCAACATGTATTATTTTACTGAGTTTCTATGCAAAATGTATAAAATCTGTATATTTATACCGACCTCTATATCTACATACACCAATATTACTACTGACATGGTTGAGCGAGAACTTACTTGAACGATCACCAATGTTCCTGACGGATGTGTCTTCAAGGTAAACCTGGAACACATCGTCGAGCTCGTTTATGCCCAATCAACTAGCGTGATACAGACTACGAAGTCTAATACTTCTCGCTGATTTTCATTGCACAAATGAAACGGCGGAAGGACGGATGACGGAGTGATTCGATTTTTGAAATCTATGTAGGTATCTTAAAACAAAACCAACAAATTTTAGGAGGGCGGTTAAAAAAATTTCTTGGCCGATTACAAAGGTTCACTCTGCACAGATCACTACGAATTGAAAACAGAACAATAAATCACACGGTGATACATGATGGAATTTGAGATCAGGATGAAGGAAAACAGAGTCGGAGAAATACAAGATGTCGGATGTCGGAATCTTGGAATCAGCGTCAGGTTACAAAATTTCATAAGTGAAGACGTGTGAAGAAGCGTAAACACCGAATTTGCACCGTAGTAACAGCCAGCGTGTTAGCGAAATTTTGGTTCTCCCTAGATTCACGTACATTGTATTAAGACACCGTGGTAATCAGGAACTCTCTAATTTCTGTCCGCATTTCGCACGGAGCTGACCATCCGGAAGATAGCGCAATCTTCCAGTTAGCAATTCTGCAGTTAACTAGCAAACCCGCCCTTAATCGGCTAAAACTAGACAGAGTGTTAAAGGGCTGGTGAAGGGGGGAGGGGGAGATGGAAGAGATGAACCTTGGCCGCCGGCGCCTTTCGGGTGTATTCCATCACCCATGAATGTAAAAATCATATAAAAAAATTCAATCTGAGTGTCAACGAATGATTTGAAAACGACTCATGGTTTTACGCATGTCCACTAAAATTCAACTTTAGACGTTAGCCTCCAGGTTTATTATTTATTTTATACGATAAACGGATGTTATTTTTGGGTTCTACAGCTAATTTACCATAAGAGCAAATAGCAAATTGAAAACATTTCCACTATCGGGATATTGATTTTTTCCTCTATTTTCCAACTGCGCGACGGGTCTCCCGCAACTGTCACGGTTTCACTTACGATTCATCTTTCACCAATTAATTTCTGTCCGCATTTCGCACGGAGCCGACCATCCGGAAGATAGCGCAATCCTCCAGTTAACAATTCTGCAGTTAACTTGGGAACCCGCCCTTAATCGGTTAAAACTAGACAAAGAGTGTTAAAGGGCTGGGGAAGGGGAGATGGATGAGCTGAGCCTTTGCCGCCGGCGCCGAACCCTTTTGGGAACCCCGACGTCAACCTCCGACTACGGAAAAACTAAATAAATTCCTTTCCCTTCACCGCTAGGACGTGACAAGTGGCGGCGCAATGCGTTTCTTCCCCGGACTTTCCCCCGTAGTTTCCATTAATTTTCCAGGGTAAAGCGGCAACATTTATAAGCCAATGAGCGAATGAGATACTTCGGTGGTACAAGCCGCTCAACCTTGGAAGAGCCCTTTATTAATTTTATTTTTCAATTTAATTTTAATCATTTGTTTAGATTTTTATTTATTTTTTATAACAAATTTGCTTAAAAATAAAATTATTGCAAAAGCTCCAAAAATGACTACTCAAATGTTTCCAAATTTGTCACCATAGGAATCCGTTTTGAGGCATCCTGAAACTTTCCCTGGATTTGAACGCATTTACTTAACAGTTTTCAGTTGCTACACAGACACATACGCACTAAGATGAAGATAAGATATATATATATATAGTTTGTAGTATATTTTTGCTCAGTTGAGATGCTTGATCAGCACTTCTCCAGGTCGCAATTGTATTGTATGGATCTCTGCCTGGATGATGGTAGCATTTTCCCCAAGGGACGTAACCACAGGATGTTGAGCTCACGATGCGACACAACTGATCCTGTATTCATAACTGATCCGTCCGTAAACGAAAAATAACCAACCAAAAAAAAAAAAAAAAAGCCTAGTGATTACCAGTTTGTTCGCTATTCTCATATCACATCGCCCCCCTTCTTAGTGGGACATGCTAGTGTAGGAAGGTTACTTTCCTGTAACATGCAGAGTAATAATATAACACAGTTTTCATAATATAGGTTGCTAATCCTTCCACTATTCCCATCAGCTGACCTTGTGTCTGAGAATCACAGCAATTTACAGAGCATAAATATTTTGGAGGGACGATCCTAATCAAGATGTCAGAATATATTAATTAAATACAGTTACAAATGGCACCGCTCCTGCAGGTTACCTTGCCACCCGCTGCCTTAGTGTCTTAGTAGATAGATACATCTTTTGATGTATACCCATTGGGTACCAAACCTGTAAGGAAGGATTTTTATGTTTACGACTGTCTTACTGGGTCTGTTGATTTACAACAAGCCATAATTCTGCAGCAAGAAATCATCCAATTATTGGCTTTAGGCCAGTTATAACTCCATAAATGGTGCTCAAATTATAAAAGACTTCGAGAAGCAATCACTCCAGAAAAAAGAGAGTCAAAATATAAAATTGATTCTGAGGACAAGTTTAACATAAAAACTCTTGGAGTTTGGTGGAATGCTGCCATGTATACGTTCAATGTCACCACCGAACCTCCACAGATATTGGCATCAACAAATGGCCTGTGCTTTCATGAATTGCACGTATTTTTGACCCCCCTGGTCCAAGTGGAGTTGAATATAGAATAAACTTGGAGCAAATGAAAAAAGGGAGTTCCTCGCCAACAGAACGCTTTTTCGGATTGTTAAAATTGGGGTTTGCGTTGAGTTCACAGTTGTGTTAGAAGTTTTTCAATTCGCTGTCTGGTGATTTCGACATGCCGGTGTATCGTTTTCGGGAAAATCTCAACCTCCTTCCGCCAACCTTTAACCTGGTGGCAGTGAAACAGAAGGAAGGTTTCCTTGTGATGCAGGATCATACACGATAATCCCATCAGCCCCCCCCCCCCCCCACTCCAAACCCTTCGCAATATATCACAGCCTGATGACCTTATTCGGCGGCGCTCGATTTTATCCACCCAATGAACCTCCCTCAAGATTTTCAATACAGATCAGCCTCACACTTCTGAGTAACTAATCAATCTTGTTTATTAATCAACACCTAGTCGCCACAATCCCCCAGCTTACATAATATTCGTGGAAGGTATGGTTTCTACCTGACGCACATAGTACCATAGTACATAGTAGCATTCGCTACCAAACTGATAAAATAATTAAAAAGCCATCCATCAATGACTTTCTGTAGCACAGATTGACACTAATTATGGATTAATGTTCGGTATAGAAAAGGGCGTACCTAGTTCAAAAATATCCAGTCATGCAGCATGATCGTATGAGCGAGTTTTCGTAAATTATCATACTATTTTATATTACATTGTTTTGACAATTAAGGACTTTGAATGAAAATAAATTGTTAACTACCGATTTTATGGCAAGAACTCGTTGTAAATAATATTTTGCGATTCAAAAATAGATTTTGGATTTTTAACTTTTTAGCAGTTTTTATCGATTTTTTAGCATATTTTAATGAAACTTAAGTACATTTTTTAGCATAATTTTGTACAAAAATTTATTATTGTTCTATTTTGTAGTTGATAAACTTTGTTTGAGCAATATCCTGCTAAAAAATATAAATGTAACTATTTTTAGTGATTTTTGCTATTTTTAGTGATTTTTTCATCACTTTTTTGAAATATCACCAATTTAATCTGCTCAAAAAATGCTGGCCAACAAACTCATCCTTTTGCTTGGAAAGCTTGAATTTTCGGAGCAAGAGCGGAATTTTTATCTCAATCCGAATCACCTTATGCGGGACACAATGTATAAATATACCTCATTACGCGAGTGAAAAACATTCAAATTGTAGTTCCAAGCTGTTGAAGTAGCCAACCCTTTGACCCTCCAACAGTAGTAGGGGCCAACTTAATCTATTAACTGGTTACCAGCGTAGTAGGTATAAATGGCAGCGTTTCTTTCCCTGATTCCAATAACTTCAGCAAGGGGCTGAGATACTATACACGCAAGACCGAGCGATCATCTAATACGGTACCTACATAGGTAGGTACGTAGTCTTTGCTGAGGCGTAGGTAATCATTGAAACTGGAAAATTGTACATTTTGATAATGGGTTCCTTTAGATTTAGAAGAATTAGGGGAGATTTGATTTGTGGTTTTTTGGTTCGGAAAAGGAAAAGCAACAATAAACTAGCCCTGGGTTATCTAATTCATATTTAGGGCCGGTTTATCAATCACATTTATCCAATGGATAAGGGGGATTTATCTGAGGGGTAGCGTTATCCTCCAGATAACATAATATCCATCCCTAGTTAAACCCTATCTGGCGTTTTAATTTATCTGGTCCCTGTACGGCTGGATAACAATTATAACTGGAGGTTGATGAGATTTCTAGATATCAATTCCACAACTTACTGATCACAATAATTCATTCATAATAATCTGGGTTGCAATATCGCATTCGTATATGCATTTCTCTCTCTAGAAAAGAAGCAAATAGGCAAATAACAAACGGCAAAAATGTGGTGGTTTCTTATTTGCCGAGCTTGATAATATGATGGACACTGTTGTGGAATGAACACTGATATCTGATCTGGTTTTCTTATGGTCAATCCACGAAGAAAATGTCGCTTCTACTCTAGTCTGTGGTAGCTCCATGTGTAAATCGCTCTTATTTTGTCGCCAATAGACACCAATGAGGATGCAAACGGCGCTATCTGCCACACAGAATTTGTTTTAGGGATAATTTGATCCGCTAGGTGAATCGGCATCGATAAACCACTCAAATTCTTTATCTGGACTATAGCGCTATACTCAGTATAGCTATTCTGCAGTTAATGTATTTAATTGATAAACCGGCTCTTAAAAAAATTTGTTCACTCATCAGAATCCGCTGGTTATAACGAAGCATCGACGTGAATACCCAACACGCACGACCTTTGGGTCATGCAGGTTTTTGCCTATCTAGCCCCTGATCGGGACAGCCAACTCCGAGTAAAACCCTTTTTCAGAAAATTTTAGATTCTGAATTTTACCTTTTGTCGATTTATCGCCATTGGGAATCGTTTATCAACTCAAAATCCGGACTACTGAGGGTAAAAACACACACACAAAAAAAGAAAGTGGGACAAGCCGTAAACATTTCTGGTACAACCAAACAATCCGCGCTCATTTATCGCACAATCTCAGGGAAAAACGGATTTTTAAAAATAATTGTTATTTGTTCTCTGAATTTTCCTAATTTGTCGATTTATCGCTATTGGGAATTGTTTATCAACTCAAAATCCGGACTACTGAGGGTAGAAACACACACAAACAAGCATTTTAATTTCTCCCTTGATGGGAAAAACAAAAGATCATGGATATGTCTAGTCTTTAGTACCTACTACTCAATTGCATACCAACCATGTAGTGCCTTCTTTCCACAATATTATTCCATTATGGTAACAAAACAATTTTAGTTTATAAGTTAGAGTAATAAATCAGCATTCCTTGACACTACAATGGCTTAGAGGTCATGAGATGTTGTGATAAAATGAGAGCATTCCAAAAAGTGGCGAACAATTTCCCTACTATGAAAACTATGGGAGTTACTCTTCTCTAGTAACTCATTGGTTGTACGTGAAAAATCAATAGAAATTCTACCTAGCCTTCACTTTTCGAGTTAATAATAATCTAAAGTGCCGGATCGTCACAAATTTTGGTGTCGTTACGCAAGTTTTAGAATGAACCCCAGCCCAAAAACATATCCATGTTAAAAAAAGGAAGTTTGACAAGCTGTAAACATTTCTGGTGAGTACATCCAAACAATCCGCGCTCATTTATCGCAAAATCTCAGGGAAAGCAGATTTTTAAAAATAATTGTTATTGTTCTCTGAATTTTCCCGCAAAATTAATTTTTTTTTTTTTTTTTTTTTTTTTTAAGTAAATAACAAAGGTTTATTTTCGAAAATAAAAGATCGTATGAGCGAATTTCCGTAAATTATCGTACAATGTTATATTACATTGTTTTGGAAATGGAGGACTTTGAGTGAGAAGAAATTGTTTACTACCAATTCTATGGCAAAACACTCATTCTAAATAATAATCTGCAATTCAAAAAAAGATTTTGGATTTTTAACAATCTTGCAGTTTTTATCGATTTCTTAGCGCATTTTAATGACATTCACCTAAGAGCATCTTTCAGCATAATTTTATTAATTGATTTTTTAATGTTTATTTTATAGTTATTAACTTTATTTGAGCGATATTCTGCTAAAAAAATATAAATTTCAGTTTTTTGCCGTTTTTTGCTATTTTTAGTGACTTTTTCAGCACTTTTTTGGAATTTGACCAATTTAATGTGCTCATAAAATGCTGGTCAACGGACTCGTCCTTTCGTTAGGAAAGCTTGATATTTTGGAGCAATAACGGAACTTTATCTCAATCCTGAAGAGTCATCGTCTGGAAGGAAATATTATAAAAAATTCGAAGGCAACCGCCTACGGGTATTCATCTGCACCCCATTAAGACAAAAAAAAAACAATCTTGAATGCATCCAGTGTTAAATCAGGACTTTCGTTTCAGAATGTCTCAAAACGGATTTCAATTAAAACAATTTCCGAAAATTTTGATTCTAAAATTTCTGGAGCCATGGCAATAGCATCGTTTTCTACGAAAATTCGCTAAAAATGACAACCTTGATCGATCAGAAATCATTACAATCGATTCATTGAAGGTGGTTTCCCAGTTAATAATATAATTGGGTTATTGTGATTTACCCTAGTGACCCTAGTGGTAAACTCTGCGGCTACGTGCTCCACTCATCTCAATGGTCGCATTATGCAGTCGCCAACCAGTCCAGATTCGGCGGCATATGTAAACAACGCCTATTCCATTCGGTTGATAATTAGTTGGGAGCAACTGACCCTCCGGACTACGTGCAATTACCAGTGCGGAGAGACCGTGATGCGTCTCGTAGCCCAAGGTGAATAACCAAATAGCCTCTTCATCGTCACCGCATGTATCAGCGCTTGTATTCGATTGGAACCACATTTCAAGTGATATTATATCATGATTTTGGATGACTCTAGAGTGAAAATATTAATTCATAGTATAATGAGACTTCGTTGTGGGCTGCAGGATATCGTGAAATGAGAACTCCAAGAAGTCTCTCTCTCTCTCTCTCTCTCTCTCTCTCTCTCTCTCTCTCTCTCTCTCTCTCTCTCTCTCTCTCACTCTCTCTCTCTCTCTCTCTCTCTCTCTCTCTCTCTCTCTCTCTCTCTCTCTCTCTCTCTCTCTCTCTCTCGGATTCTTTTAGACATGCTGGCCTGGTAGAGGGGACACCCCCCAGGCCAGATAAGAGTGACATGAATTCACGGGTCCAGGTGTATACTACACATACTTTTCACAATCGCCACTTCCTACACACTATTCTTCAAGCTTGATCAATAAGACATGGAAAAAAACGCATCTGTTGCGGGACACCTGGCAGATGTGAAACATCGAAACTACTTTTTCTTCTTTTTGGGGAAGGATTCAAAGTGGAATAGCCCTCTGACTCTTTCTGACTCCCACTGTTATTTGTCCAATCCAAACATTACATACCCAATAACTGAACAGTTTTGAAAAGGTCTGGGGAAGGATTTAGGGAGGAAAAAACCATGTACGAAGAGATTTGCAGTATGCAGGACATTGAAGTAACGCTGCGAATTATTACACAACGGTTTGTTGTTTCTTTGTAAGATATGTAGTATAAGATCAGAACATGGCACATCGTGACTCCGAAAAGAGTTAACATTTTTAAAGTTCCAAGATCCCGCAATTTATCGCTTCACATTAAAAATGTTAATAAAAAGGTCGATAGTTAGAGAAATAATATCGGTTCAGAGGCCCCTCAGCTGATCAGTGCGCCTCCGTACCTCGTAATTGTCACTGAGGAGTTTTAGAGGAGCTCCATCTAAATAACGACACGGTGGGTCGAATAGGAAATTTAGACTCAGAGTCTCTGAAGCTGATCTGAGTACTTGCATACTTTGTAATTGTATTCCAGATCTCCTAAAAGGAGCTACATTTCATATATCAGCATCATAAGTCAGTTAAAAAACAAATTAGGCTCAGCTGATCAGTGTGCACAGAAATTGAATTTATTCTTGATATTACAAATGAGGTCCATTTCAAATCGCCAATCCGAAAGTTGACATCAATATCCCTGCGTAGATATAGGCACCTGTAGAGGAAAATAATTACTGCCATAATTGATTAAAACACCCACATTTTACTGGTCCGCCTGATCTCAGTAGGGGGACCTTTCTAGTCTGTGGACGATTAAGACGTAGGCAAACGAAGTTCCAACTTCCAATTAATATTACACAGTCCCTATTTAATTTTTCCCCTTTTTGTTTTTCGAGTGCCTTATAGTATAGTTCAGGTTTTGAAATGACCTAAAGTCAACTATATTTGTGACTCATTCATACTAATTGATTTCAAGACAAATGTGGAAAAAGTGCCATTTGCCAGTGTGTGGACAAAGAATTTCCTGGCTGTAGACAACCGGTTTCCAGTGTGTGGACGCTCAACATTTTTGATAGAGATCTCTGGTTATTCATGGTTTTATAAATTTTTGTAAGAATCGCAGAAATGAGGGATGTTGTCCAATTGGGCAAATGACACTATTCAGCATTAAAAAATATTGTATTCAATTAATACTTTCAGACTTTTATTCTCATAAAATGTCTCTAGATAATATCGTACATTACATTATACCTATCACATTTAAGCGAAAAGTTCCAGTCATGCAGCATGGTTGTATGAGCGACTTTTCTTAAGTCTAAACTCCTATTAATCCTATTAAGAACGTAGTTTGTTCATTGGAAGCTCCTAATTTCTTACAGCTATTGAGTAATATCTTTACCTCTGATGAATTCGAGTTAACTGGTAAGTGGATCAAGACTCGATGAGTTGATTTGTTACAGTTTGTGACCGTCCGTAGGACAAAAATTACCTACCTATGGGGCCCAGGAGATCCCTGAATGTGCTCGAATATTTTAGAATTAGTAATTAATGTATCAGAAGCATAATGTCTCCATAGATTTCCCCGAAGAGTTTTATTTTGAAAACCTGGAGCCATTACCGTTCTTGGAAAATTCGCTAATCATGATATCCCTCCTCCCATTTTCCCAATAAAATTTGAAATTAAATACATTAATGTTAAAAAAAATACAATAAGGTCATGGAATAGATAGCTAGAAATTGGTAGAAAATTATTGTTTTTGATTTTAAAAATAAATTTCTATAAATAATAACAATTTAAAAGAGAATGATTAAGTACTTGGAAGTTGCATGTGAAATAAATAGTTAAATTTTTCAGAGAAACATTTACTATAGATGAGTTTCCACATTTTTGTACTCTGGTAAAAAAATTAAACAATTTAATCTAAAGATGATAGCATCAAAGTGCTGATGAGGCAGAAGGTTTCAGCAGGATCATCATGTTGCGGACCTGCAAAGAAAAAAAAGAAATTATTAAATAGATGAATGATAAATATTACAATATTAAGTATCATATTAAGCGAACGCAGTGTCACATGTGTTGATCTAAAATTTATTTTTCATCTAAATCATAAAATGTCCGTCATTTAAGTTACATTTCATGATCTATAAATCTATGATTCTTTGCTCCTCAAAACCTCTCGTTTCCAAATTTTCAGCTCGAAATTCCCGGCAGGGTCATGTCTTTCAGTTTTCCTTACACCCCTGTTTTGGCCACTTTCTACCATCCTTCCACATTGAACTGTTTTAGAACGCTTCTTCAATGTTCAAGCCCTTGAGGAATCAAGCGAACTACTCAACGTACAGCGTTGCGGATAGTTTTAATCGATTCTTTGGGATTCAATTTATCATTGGCAAGCAAAAATCATTACTGTTGCCTTAAAAGTTTTTATGATCTCGATTTTTGAATATGTTGGCCCTTAACTTAATTACTTCCCTTTAGGGTTGATCAAAACTGATGCCGATGTTCCTGGCACATGGTTTTTGCGCCAAATTTCATAAAATTTGGTCCAGCAGTTTCGGAGAAAAGCTCTGAACGGCCTAGTTGATTTCTGGAGTCTAAGCATCTTGTAACGTAAACCAACAAATTTTGAGGGAGGGTGTAATTTTTTTTTCTTAGTCGATTAAAAAGGTTCATAATTGAAAATAATAAACCTTAAAAAACGAGTTATTATATCGTAAAACTCGGGTTAAAAAATTTGGTGAAATACAAACTGAAAATAATTATACCTATTTCATCAGGGCTATCTAATACAGAAATAATAAACCATTGTGTAATATTTTGTATCATTTTTTACACACAAAAATAATAAACTATTTCCTTGCACTCAAAAAGCTCAAATTTAAAAACAATTCAACATTATACAATAAGATAATTTACGAAAATTCGCTCATACGGTCTCATGCTGCATGACTAGAACTTTTTCTTTAATAATTTCATCGTCAGGCGTTATTGGGTCAATGTCGTGGTAGTGAAGGGGTGGACTCCCCTTGGGCGTCGAGGAACAGCGAGTTCCCCATCAATTCCCACTACAACAAAAATCACACAAACTGGATCCCTACTGTCCAGCATTTTCACCCCCCGAGCGATTTTTTCCAGGTTGAATTCTCGTGTACGGACGGCCTTTGTCCAGCGTTGATATGCAAACAAAACTCACAGTACAGGTGACCCGAGGGGAGACGGACAATGCATTCATATTTTCTGAACAACGACATCGTGTTTTCCCGAACCGAAACCTCGGAGGCGGATCGCGAATAATTTTTTCCGAGTTTTGATTCTCGACCTTCTCATTCGTGTTTAGGACGACCCTCTGAAACTATGCTTCGTCAATACAGGGACGACCTATTGGAATTGATCCAGGGGGGTTGTGGAATAACCCAAGGAGGGGAAAAAACTATTCAAATTCGTTTCAGACCATTCTAAGGGCGAATAAAAAAAGCTGCAAATTATTACACAATGGTGTATTATTTCTGCGTTAGATAACCCTTTTACACAGATCATTGGTTGAAATTAGGCATGTTTAAAACGGAATAAATATTTACGCATGCGCAATAGCTACTAATGATAGGATTATGTTGAAATTGTGAGGGAATGCTCAAATTAACCTGTTCCACCTATCCTTCAAATTTGAGCGAGATCGGACAACGGGGGCGTGAGAAAATTATGGTTGGTGGAATTAACGTTGGCGCATACGCCGAGTGAAGTATTGATTTCTGAACAACGAATCTCATAGGGGACCATCATCCTAACCCCCACATACCATGAAAATTTTATAAGAACCAGTTGAATATTGTGGAAATTAGAGAGTTCCTAGTAGATCCGTAAAACACAATACGTCGTGCGGTATTGACGATCCTTAACTCTGACGCAATGAGTTACGGTGACGCATCCTTCCGTGCAGATACGTTAACGGATCGCAATCCGAAAAAACGTAATCGTCTAAAACAACCTCCTTCCATGGACTCAAATAACCTCCTAGGGATAATTTCCTCCTTCCATGGATTTCGCGTTACAACTAGATCCGTTAAGGACTTGACGTGACTTCAAGGTGCGGTAAAGTTTCTCTTTACCGCAAGCCGTATTGAGACCGACGGATCTCTAGGAACTCTCTATTAAGTTTGTTACAAGGATTTGCGGACATACACTCATGGACAAACACACACACAGAGAGAGAGAGAGAGAGAGAGAGAGAGAGAGAGAGAGAGAGAGAGAGAGAGAGAGAGAGAGAGAGAGAGAGAGAGAGAGAGAGAGAGAGAGAGAGAGAGAGAGAGAGAGAGAGAGACGGAACGAAAGTTGTTCAGAATAGTCTAAAACGTAAAATGCGAGTGGAAATTTTACCACTGTGAAAAAACAACAGCCCTTTGATTTTAGTGGAGACCACAACTTTAAAATCTCTCAAAAGTGAAAACAATGCTTCCGCTACCAATATGTAGACTTGGGAGCAATTTAAGAGATGAAATTTAGCATTTAGGTGACATCACACCTAAGGTGACAATAGCCAATAAAATCGATTTCGCAACATCATAATAAATTCCATTGGAACTATGTCACCTGATAATTCCAAGATTGGCATTATACCTGCTGATATTTACAAGACAATTTTTATGTATTCCAGAATCACTATCTAGCGATTTTGATAGAATTTCGAGCTTGATGGTCTATTCAATAGATCCACTAGCAGCGCGTGATTTATCTATGTTCTCGTTCAAGCCCTTAGGGAAAGCGTACTATTCAACGTACAGCGTTGCTGGTGGTTTTAACCCCGTACTTCATACTTATATAAAACGCTGCAAACTATTACACAATGGTTTATTATTTCTGTGATAGATAGCCCTTCAATGCCGATCATTGGTCTATAGTTATTAAACCCCGTATGTAATACATGATCAGAACCATGGCGCATCGTGCCTCCGAGAAGGGTTCACACTTTTACAGTTCCAAGACCTCGCAATTTTACGCATCACAGTAAAGATGTTTAAAAAAAACGGGAAATTGATGCTTGAAGTAATTTACGTTAGTGGATGCGCAGAATGGAGTAGTTATTCGAGAAAAATGAAATTGGTAGGTACAATGTACAGAATAACTCAAAAATTCCCAGAAAATGTAATCAAAATCTGATGACGACTAGACCTTGTTCTAGGAGTATACATTCTCGCATGCGCAGGAGCTAATAATGATGCAATCATGTTGAAATTAACATGGAATAATTAAACCATTGTCCCCCAACTATGCACCAAATTTGAGCGGTAACGGACGACTAGGGCGTAAAAAAATTATGCATGAAAAAATTTACGTTTGCGCGTGCTCAAAATAGAGTAATGATTTGAGAAGTATGGAATTAGTAGTGGACCATTTACTTTGGTCCAGTAGTTTTGGAGAAAAGCTCTGGCCGGCAGTCGGACGGATTTTTTTTTTAATTTGATTTGTGGATTCTAAGCATCTTGAAACGTAAATCAAAAAATTTTCAGGGGGTGTTAAAATTTTTTTATTTTTTTTATTTTTTTTATTATTATTGAAAATTCTATTATTTTGAAGCGAAGCTTTTATACGACCTCCACCGCTAGGAACGCTCGCCGCTCGGGTAGTTTCCCCGTGAAAACCGTCATGACCCGAGCGTCAGTCATAATCCGAACTGTCCCGAACGATCCCGATTCTACCGGAGGCCTCCCCGGTCTTTCTTTCTCTGCTCTACGACGCCAATCATCACTTTCATAGAATATAACAATGAGAATAATGGTGTAGAAACTACTGAATGTACTTCTGATCTTGATGAACAGGCAGCTAATTAAGCTTTGTAAATGATTTGGAACTCGTATGTTATATATTGTATGTAAGAACTTGTATGCAATAAAACTGATTTTGCAAAAATTGAAGGATGAAAATAATTGAAATGAATTCCAATTAAAAGAGATTGTTTATGAGTATGAAAATACTCATAATTCTATTCCACGCTTTATGATATAAAGCTTCGCTTCCTTCGGGCGTCCCTACACTGCCCCATTTATTTTTATTTATTTATTGGATTATTTTATGGAATAAACCAAAAAGGCTGTCACGTTGGGTGTGGCACATAGCTTCCTCGATTACGTGTCGTGAATGTATACATCATTGAAAAGTTTTAAATGATCTTGACTAGTTCCATAGCGAAAAAGAGTAAATCAAGAAGAAGAGTGAAACTTCATAATTGGTCAATTAAGAAACGAAACAATGATACTCAATGTAATTTACGTTTGCGCATGCGCAGAATGAACTGATGAGTTGAGAACCATGAAATAAGTATGGTACCATTTAGGTACAACCAAACCCGTACATTCACTGTCAATTTCATTAAAATAGGATGAAAACTGTTGAAATTAAGGTCGTTACAAGGATTTCATATTGGCACATGCGCAGTAGCTATTAATTATACATCCACGTTAAAATTGATAAGGGATGATGTAATCGTCGTGTTTGTTGTGTGTGAGTGTATGTGTGTGTGCGCTTGTATGTGCAGAAGTCGGATATCGTTGCCATCAAGCCCGATGGGTCTGCCATAATCCTGGATGTCCAGGTTGTCAGTGGCAGCGTGGACATGGAGCAGACCTAGCGGGCTAAAATAAATAAATATGACAGAAATGACCTGCGGCAAGCAATTTCCGAGCTAAAAGGAGTGGCGACCAACAATATCAAGGTCATGGCTGCAACCGTGTCATGGCGCGGGGTGTGGTGCGGGAAAAGCGCTACGGAGTTACTCGAGCTGGGCATCTCAGCTGGAGTACTCCGTGGTATCACCACCCGCGTCCTGAGGGGTTCTTACTTAAACTGGTGGTCATTTATAGGGGCTTTTCCTTTCATCCCATTCTTCCTCCTCATCCCGCAACTTCCCTTACCCCTAGAGCCGGCGTCGGGTGACCCTGGGCGTCCTCCCCACTTTTTATTGATTCATTTGTTTCTTTTCCAATAGGTATAATGGTGTGCCCCCTCCGCCTTTGAGAGGATTTTTCTTAGGAAAAAAAAATGTGTGTGCGCGCGCGTGTGTGTGTGTGTGTGTTTGTGCGTGCGTGTGGGTGTGTGCCTCTTTGCGTAGACGTGCTTTGTGCCATGTTGAAAGAAAGGGTTGGCGACGGAAAATGAAAACATGTCGACGATTTATGGTGTTACGTGACGACGATTGAACAAATTCGAACTTTGGGAGTGTGGGGCCTGGAAGTCGTTGTGTTGAGGCGTGGAACAGTTTTACTCCTCGTTAGTTCGCCCTGGGTAACGCTAAACGAACTAGCAGTGACAAACTGTCCTATTGTCGTGAGTCGCAATGAGCACCAGGGATGGAAGTTTGCAAGGTGGAACTTTGTTGAATGGTTGATAATTTTAGGAGTCACCCTTTGTATAAACGGATCGCAGTTTGACAACTCCGATATGTATATATACCCATTTGCTTCTGTTTATCCACATTAAATCTGTCTTAATACCACTAAAGCAGTAGTTTTATGTCTTTCAGGGTTGGAAGGAGAGTTGGACGACACTTGGCTTTTTGTACTTATTTCCTGCAGCATCGGTGTGCTCCTCCTCGGATCTATGCTTGCACTTCTTCTCCTCAAGTGCAGAGAGTACGTTTCAAAATTTATCAAAACCTGCTTACCCAACTTTCCATCCTACATAAATTTAATATTACGCACAGCTCAAAAAAAAAAAAAAAAAAAAAAAAAAGCTTGAAAAGCAGCAGTGAATGAGATAGCTGATTTCTGAAATGTAAACAGTTTTTATAATTGCCCATCTTTCGGAGCGATTTAAAACATTGAACGATTTAAAACATAGAAATATAAATGGTTAACATCTAGGCTATTTCATTCCGCTTGCAACCATAGCACTTTTATGTTTCGGGGGTGCTGAATCGAAAATTAACTCAGATCGTGAATATTTTGTTTGATTCCTACAGCAAAGGGATTATAAAAACAACAGCAATGAGGTTCAACAATGTCGAATTGATAATTTTCAACAAATTCAACCACTTTTTTCATAGAAAAATAACAGTGAATCACAATCTGAGTAAGCTAATGTTTGGATTCAGTACTGTTAGATTATGGTTTAGATAGAGGATTTAGGCAAATGCCGTCAAGGGTCAATTTGGACGAGCAACGTGTAATTGTCATTAGCAGCAATTGCTTTCTTTAGGTATGCAAGCTGGGGGAGCGTAAGAAATCTCAAAAAAGGGGGATTATTCTGATCATTACGCCCATTGAGATCGCCTCACCTCAAAGTTTGCTGCTTCATTTGTCTGAAAAATGGCTGTTATGGCAGATTTTTGCCAATGATGTTGTTGCCTGAAAGATGGCTGTTTTGGCTGATTTTTGCCAATGTTTACCTGAAAGATGGCTGTATTGGCTGATTTTTGCCAATGGTTGCCTGAAAGATGGCTGTTTTAGCCGTTCCCTCATGATCACATTTTCTGTTTGATTGATGGATAACTGCACGTGAGTATCGATTGATATTAGCTGAATTTTTTTTTTTTGTAGAATAAGTTGCTTTTATGTGGCTTTGAGAACAAAGCTGCTGTCCGAATTGGCAATGTTAGTTAGATTATGGTTTAGATTAAGTATTTAGGCAAATGTCGTCAAGGGTCAATTTGGACAAGCAACGTGTAATTGTCATTAGCAGCAATTGCTTTCTTTAGGTATGCAAGCTGGGGGACCGTAAGAAATCTCAAAAAAGGGGGATTATTCTGATCATTACGCCCATTGAGATCGCCTCACCTCAAAGTTTGCTGCTTCATTATGGCTGATTTTTGCCAATGATGTTGTTGCCTGAAAGATGGCTGTTTTGGCTGATTTTTGGCAATGGTTACCTCAAAGATGGCTGTTTTGGCTGATTTTTGCCAATGGTTGCCTGAACGATGGCTGTTTTGGCTGATTTTTGCCAATGACTTCGTTGCCTGAAAGATGGCTGTTTTAGCCGTTCCCTCATGATCACATTTTCTGTTTGATTGATGGATAACTGCAGGTGAGTATCGATTTGTCTTGATATTAGCTGAAATTTTTTTGTAGAATAAGTTGCTTTTATGTGGCTTTGAGAACAAAGCTGCTGTCCAAATTGGCAATGTTAGTTAGATTATGGTTTAGATTAAGTATTTAGGCAAATGCCGTCAAGGGTCAATTCGGACGAGCAACGTGTAATCGTCATTAATAGCAATTCTTTCTTTAGGTATACAAGCTGGGGAAGCGTAAAAATCTCAAAAAAACGGGATTATTCTGATCAAGACGCCCATTGAGATCGCCTCACCTCAAAGTTTGCCGCTCCTTTTTAATATTCACCGTTTGATTTCTTTTAGTACCCTCCTAAACATATCCGATGTTGGTTGCAAGTGAGAATACACATCATAGATACCTATATTAAACATTCATATTTCACCATTTTAAATCGTCAAAAGCAGCTGTGTAAAATTAGGCACCCTTGGATATGAGCAGCCCAGAAAAACTGCTTGCATTCCTGAATTCAGCTACCTCAAAAATCTACCTCAACCGCTTTAGTAGTCCCGAAACTTCCATCTTATTTTTTAGAGCTGTGCGATAGTTGTCATATTTTTCTAACAAGTTCCTTCTTAATTTGTACGAACTAAATCACTCGTAACGAATTTGTGGAAACCCATTTCAAAGGGAAGTTAGTAAAAAACGGTGTATTTTTCCACGAAAAATGTAGAGTTACAATGTTAAATCGATTTCGACGGTTAGGTGATAGTCAGTAGGTAACAAACAAAAACAGAACCACATTAGAAAGGGCACAGCTAATTAAGTCAAAAGTGAAGGGAGATGAATCCCATCGGTCGAGAGAAAGGAAAGGACCAGGAGGTACAACCAATTAATTGTAAGCAAAGTGAACGGGATTGTAGTTAATTAGATGAACGAAAAGGAGGGGAAGAATTACTCAATCTGGTTTCAACGGTCTGTAGGGATAATTACAAGCTTTACGGAAATGGATTATCAATGGTGAAATATATAAAGGGATGTCCTAATTTATACATTTACAAGATCTGTCACTTTTGATCATTTTGAATTTTTCAATTACATTCAACAGACAGTACACTATACACACTACACAACTGCCTATCAGTCAAAATGAAATCGTAACTATGGTTGGATTCCTCAAGGTGTTTTGCAAATGTAGGCTTACCCCTTTCTCCCCTTAAATCCTCTTGATGCTTTTCCATTCTTTCCCTGGATTTCCTACTAGTTCGATAGCAATATTTGTAGCCACAAGAACATTTCAGTTTATAAACCCCACTTTTATCCTGACTATTGATTTTGTCTTTAACGGAACCTGGTTATGCTCTAACACTATTTTTAGTTTTAAAACCAAATTTGTATTCCCTCGATGATTCAAATTTTCCACTATAACGTATACTTATCCATTGTTTTAGCAAATTTTGTAGAAAATTAAGCTATTGCAATGGCTCCAAAATAATCATGATATTAATTAAAGTTATCATATTAATTGAAATTATATAAATTATTGTGAAATATACGCAATGAAGCAAAAAATCAAAACAACCTTAGGTGCTCATTTTGGATAACGAAAGAAATTTGGATTTAGTTGTGCTGTGACAATTATTGTAGTGCAATGAAACTCAGTGTTACTTACCTTACTGTAAAATAGGTTTCGCTGATGTTAACCAACCTTCAGTGAAAGTAAATTTTAAGTTAACAAATATTTCCGATTTTTCAAGTTGCAATAAAAATGCTTCTGCCAAGTTGGGGGAGGTTTACTTCCTGAATTGGTTGAAGAACAAACTACGAGTCGAAATGATTGATGTAACACTATCTATGGGAATACATGCTAGAATGCAAAATAGGGCTATAATTCATGTTTGTATGTGCGGGAATCGTCTGAAGGTTAACTCACACAACCCTGTGCAGACCATGCGAGGAGACAGATGAGCAGTATCCCACATAATCTTCGAGTGCCCTGCACTCACCGATCCCAGATTTGAACTCTTGGGCACAAATCTCAATAATGTCTATTCGAAGCGAACAATCAATCAAAGGACTCACATCCCTCACCAGAGGGCTGAATCTCTTTGATTAAACGCAAAACTCAGTACAATAAGACACGAGGCTTCCGTGCTTCCAAAATAACCCCACCCTGAGAGTTTTCCTATTACATCTATATCTAACTCACACAATAATTGAATATTTCATCAAAATCGATAAATTATCCTCGGAATCTCCCTCATCCAATATAATTTTTAATTATGCGCAATATTTACAGATAAAATGCAATGAGCAGTAAAGAACGAAAGAGCAAAATACATATCGCAGTAGATGCGATAAAATACAAAAAGCATCACCCTGGGCCCAAGGACCTCTCGAGTTTGAATGAAATCGGACCAATAGTTGATACGAAATTGACGTTATAAGAAGTTAATTTTTGCGCATGCGCACAGACTACTATTTATGCGACGGCAATAAAAGTTATAGGGGACCGTTAGAATTGACCCCCCACTATCCCTGAAAAATCCATCAAAATCTCTCCATTAGACTCGGAGTTATGCCATTGTCAATCAATACTAGTTTTGCGCATACAAAATGGTCAGAAACAGACACAAACAGGTCAGAAATGAGTGTTGGTGGAAGAAGAATCGCGCTAATGTCTGATTAAGGCGCTCGCTCGTGTTATACTTGAAGGCCCTATTTACCTATTTACGTTATTATTAGTTTTTTTCATTTTAGAAAAATGCGTTAAGACTTCGACTGTAGCTGACAATGACGGGGTCACATTGGTAAACTCCCAGGACGAGGATGAATCAACAAAGATTCATGAAAACAAAACGAAAACTCGCGAGACGGATTTAAAATATTCAAAATGAAACCGCTTTAATTTCATTTTCTAGGGAGCACCAAAAAGGAAAACCTCCAGCTCGCGCGGGGAAATTCAGCCATTTGAAGCGGAAACTGTAATTCCCCCGGCGGATAGAAAAAAAATGGACGGAAAATAAGAGGGGGAAAAAGCGCTAAAGAACGCAAAAAAGAAGCAAAATAAGTTTGGCCTTTTTCTTGTAGGACGGAATAAAAGATCTCACATCTGAATAGAACCGCGGAGTCTTTCAGGGAACCCCCGCCCGCACGTCTTGGGAAGGAGCTGTGAATTTTTTTTCGCTCGCTCCGCTTAGGAAAAAAAAGAAGAAAAAAATGTTTTCAAAAAGGAGCGTGAAAAGATGAATAGTCGCGAGGGTAGCTTAGAGTTCACGTGAAACGCTGCTGAGTGCAGTCATTAAATTTTTTTTTTTTTTTAATTCTAAGTTATCGTTGAGGTAACAACTCATTTAACCGAGATGGTGTGTACGTTAGTATAGATCTAGAAGCTCATGGCTGAAAACATGACTGTTGCCAATATTTTGTGTAAAACCGAAAACTTATATACCTCAATCTTGAAGGTAATGCATTGATGTCTGCTACTTCAAAACAATTGAAAACGTCTGCCAAGTTGGATGTGGCGCACATCTTCCTCGTTTACGTCTCATAAATTTATAGATTACTATCTCTACCCTGCCACGCTTCGCTGTGGCACATTGTTAATGTATGGATGAGAAATGAGAATCAAAACAAAAATAGTTGGGTACTTACTTGAGGTAGATAGTTTTAGGTGCTTATAGTATTATGTTGTCTGCATAGAAGGGCTATTCAATATAGAAATAGTAATCCTTTGTGTAATGATTTACAGGTTTTTTTTTTTTCAATATACGATGGTGCATTAATTAAATAAAATGATTAGGTAGTTTAATTTATCATGTCATCAAATGAAAATAAAAAGTGCAAGCGGATTGGTAAATACCTATATTAATACTCGGTTCTTCAAGCCTTGCAATGGGCTCCACAGTGCCTTTCTCCTTTGAGCCTACTGCAAAAAAAAAAAAAAAAAAAAAAAAAAAAAAAAAAAAAAAAAAAAAAAAAAAAAAAAAAATCCCGAATGTTTCATTCACTGGCTGGCTTTCAATTAGCGAATTTTAGTACAGAATGAAGCAATGGCTCCAAAAATTTTGAAATAAAAATTTTTGAAAATGTTCTTCATTGAAATCCGTTTTGTGACATTCTGAAATGATTCCTGGATTTTAACTCTTTTTCATACGTTTATACCTATATATTTATGTACATATTTATTTATGTATGCGTTATTCCAGACGATAACTCTCCTTAGGATTGAGATCGAAAAATCAGTTCTTGCGCCAAACGAAAGGATAAGTTCGTTGGCCAGCACTTTTTGAGCACATTAAATTGGTCCCATTTCAAAAAATGTGCTTAAAAATCACTATAAATGGCTAAAAACGGCTAAAAAAAACGTTCCAGTCATGCAGCATTATTGCATGGGCGAATTTTCGTATATTATTGTCCTACTATTATGTTATATTAATTTGAAAAACAAGGAATTTGAGGGTAAATAAATTGGTAACTACCAATTTTATGGCAAACAACTCGTTCTAAATAACATTCTGCGATTCAAAAAAAAGATTTTGAATTTTAAACTTTTTTGAGGTTTTTTCGATTTTTTAGCGCATTTTAATGAAATTGAAGTACATTTTTCAGCATAATTTGTACATACATTTTGTATTGTTCTATCTTTTAG
Organism: Adelphocoris suturalis; assembly: GCA_030762985.1. Classification (NCBI taxonomy): domain Eukaryota; kingdom Metazoa; phylum Arthropoda; class Insecta; order Hemiptera; family Miridae; genus Adelphocoris; species Adelphocoris suturalis. Next base: position 72,827,062 of record CM061041.1, on the reverse strand, counting down.
TTATTAAACTTTATTTGAGCAATATTCTGCTAAAAAAATATAGATTTTACCATTTATAGCCATTTTTGCTATTTTTAGTGATTTTTTCAGCACTTTTTTGAAATTTGACCAATTTAATGTGCTAAAAAAATATGTTGGCCAACGAACTAGTGTTATAGTTTCGAAAGCTTGATTTTTTTGCGCAATAACGGAATTGTTGTCCTAGCGGGAAATCTTTTCATCAACCCATCGTTTGCTTAGGGGTTTTATTTGCGTTTCTTGATACCGTAACCTTATTTTGTAACGTTATCAGGAAGTTAGGTGATAGCTAAAGCATGTGCCATGCTTGAATTTATTAGGTTGTTCGTATCAAATGGAACGGGTGGTTGACACTATTGGTTTACTGGAGCTGTAGTCCTATGCGCAGGGAGCGGAACGCCAAGACGGTGCCGGTGCGGCTCGAGTCATCGCTGGACGTGAAGAAGAGCTGCGAGGCGGTCATGTACCCCGGCGACAGCAGCCGCGTCCTCTGGGCGACGCTGACGCCGCGCGGAACGACCAGGACCGTCGCCTCGTCCCAGGGAACCCTCGCCACCACTTTCGACAACACGGGCTTCACGGATAACGCCGAATTCAGACCCAGGTGAGAACGTGGAGCTGATAGTAAAATAGTGGATCGAGGGAACGTATCATAGTGTCATAGACGGTTATCATAGCACCATAGATGGTAGTATCATAGGCGGTAGTTTCATGGAAAGGGCGAGAAGGATCCTAAGGCTTCATCCCATCACACTATGTACCAAAAATTCAAGCGTGGATTTGTCTGGCGGAGGGTGAGGCTGGACGATTCCACGCTGGATATTTTCGGAACATAGCATGGATTGCTCGCCACCCCCTCCTGACGCATCGAACGTACGTATTTGCCGTCTACGTGGGACTTAGCCAAACCCAAAGGCTATGCCCTACGTGGCTCCACCGTGAGCGTCAAGCTGCGCGAGAGAAACAAAAGCATAATAATTATAAAAGGATGGAGCGGAATTAGTATAGTATCATAGAGTTCAGTACCATATATGATTCTTCCCAATACGGGTTCTCAGATAAATCAGAGTTCAGGCTCAGGTATATAAGAACACTAGACAATAAGTAGTATAGGAAGTATCATAGGATGTGGTATCATAGAGTAGGAATGTGCACAGTAAGATTCCTCCCAATACGGGTTCTCAGATAACGAAGAGTTCAGACTAATGTAATGAATGCATGATAATAGAATAGGGAGGGAAATTTAGGGTATCACAGAAGAGGAAAAAACCATCCTAAGACTCCTCTCAACACAGTGTCCACGGGTAACGAAGAGTTTAGACCCTGGTGAGGCCATAACGGATAGCTTGTAATACAACAGTAGGATAGGGGGAAAGTGTCCCATAATGAATAGGATCATAAAGGAGGAAGGAGCATCATAAGACTCCTCCTTACACAGGTTAAACGCATAGTTCCCCCATGTAAGAACACTACAAAGAGCTTATAATACTCGTAGAATCTCGTAATATGAGATGGGGAAGTGTCATAGAATATTAATTTAATAGATGGGAAAAAGCTATTCACCTCAGAGACACCTGGATTTTAAGAGAATAGAGCACCATTTTCACAGATTTTCCTTTAAAGGAAAAAAAAAACCCCGGCCCATGGGAGCCTCGCAAGGGGGGCTCCGCCCCCTTGACGCCCCATTTGCTAGATACATGAAGCCGTCGGCTTAAATTATTGAAGTTTTCGGAGTGGGGACCCATGGCTAAAGCATGTGCATGCTAAAAAAAACCCCCGCTACTGTATTGACTATGTTTGTTTATGTATGTATTTTTATATGTTATCCTCATAAAAGCGAATCAACTCGAGAACCGCTGGATCGAATATGGTGAGATTGGTCGCAAAAAGATTAACTAGTCATTCAAAATAAAGTGGTTGCCAAGATTGTCATTAATAATTCGTAGCGTGAGCAGATTTCGTGATTCAAAAAATCCAATTTCTATGCAATTTAACCTACGAAGCTGAAATTTGGAACGGAGCCCAGCTGAGCCAAGCAGGATGAGATTTTAACTTGCCGAACCATCAAAATCAGCTGAGTGAGCTCTTAACGCTATAATGTTGAGTCTATTCATCTTACGAAGCTGAAATTTGGAACGGAGCCTCTCTGAACCATGTAGAATAGGATTTTAACTTGCCGAACCACCCCAATCAGCATGTTGAGCTCTTAATGATAATTTCTATGTAATTTATCTTACGACGCTGAAATTTGGGACGGAGCCTCTAGGAGACAGATAGAATATGATTTTCACTAGCTGAACCACCTCAATCAGCTGATTGAGCTTTTTCTTTCGAGCTCAGCTGATTTTTATGCATATTATCCTTTGGCGCTGGAATTGGAAACAGAACCTCTGTGAGACAGTTAGATTAGGATTTCAACTTGCCGAACCACCCCAATCATGCTGAGTGAGCTCTTCACTGCTCCGTTCAAGCGCAGGCCACCAACTGGAAAAGTAAGGGAAAACTTGGAGTTGTCAGGGAATTCTTTGCGTCGGGAAAAGTCAAGGAAATGTCAGGGAATTTTGCAAAAACCACTAAATGTCACGGAATTTTTTAAATTAAAATTTCTAGTAATTATTCGCAGCGTTTTTAGTTAAGTATATTCTACTTCTCAAACATTCAAATTTCAACAGTGTACTTTATCTTTGGCGCATTATTTCATAGGCGGGTTATACAAATGTCAAAAATAATTATCAAGAGTGGTGGTTAAACTGTTCAAAGAGAAACAACACTACTCGCAGATACGTTGTGTATGGATGTGTCATTGGTTCACCTTGTTACTACATTACCTAGTGTAAATCATAAGTTATGTGAGAAAAATCATCGAAGTATTGAACTAGGGGGCAAACCCAGTAGAGTAGTGGACTGATCCAGTGAGAGTCCCAACAACTTGTCTGTATACACAAGCTAAAACTTCTCAGGAGCGTTAAGCAGAAATTGGCCCATTGAAATGTGGAGTCATGTGTAATAAATTCACAATTTTCCAACGAACTATTTTTGTGGGGCGGGAAATCAGGTAGTTATCTCTGGGAACAACTGGTTGTGGGTGACATTGTTTGCTGTCGGACGAAAATTTGGAACTACCTACCCCCAGAGCTAAGAAATATCCATGTCAAAAAAAAAACTCGGCGCTTCGCGCCTCGGTGGGGGCTCCATCACCCTTCACCCCCGGTTGATTCTTTTTCCATGCTCCGTATGAAATGTGTTTTTGCGTTTTTAATGTCAATTTTACCTCATTTTATTTTATTTATAACTAGCTAGGTAACCCATGGAAGCTTGTATCCATAAACTAACCTACGCACAATAGTAATGTGTAAGAAATAACATGGACTCTAGTCATAGCAACTGTTGTTGATTATAAGCGAAGGTTTGCTGCAATGTTTATCGGTATCGCATGTCGTTTTTTGTTACACAATTTCGTTTCGGTTTTTAACCGGTTGGTGATCGCAAAAACACATTCTGTGTTAAAATTTGTTTTCCCAACTGAAATTATTTATATTTAAATCTGAACTTCAACAAATCGCTTCAGATCACAGATTGAGAGACCGTGAAATACCTACTAATTTAAAGTCGTGCTGCTTGATCGCACGAGCGAATTGTCGTAAATTATAGAATTATATTTAAGTTAAATTGTTTTGAAATACGAGCGCTTAGGTAATGTTACGATTTGTTATGGCAATGTTGTAATGTTATGGCAAAAAACTTATTGTAAATAATGGTCTGCTATTCTATAAATTATTCAAGATTAATAGCTTGTTCAGCAGTTTTTGTTGATTTTTACCACATATTAATGAAATTTAAGGATATTTTTTTCGGTATAATTTTGTGCATACAGTTTTGAATGTTCTAATTTATAGTAGATAAACTTTATTTGAGTAATATTCCGCTAAAAATATCAATTTAACGAGGTTTTTGCCATTTTTGGTGCTTATCAAGCTCTTTTCTCTAGATTTGACCAATTTAAAGTGCTCAAAATGTATTTTCCAACGAACTAATCCTTTCTAATGAAATAGCTCATTTTTTATTTGAAAATTCGCTAAAATGACGAGAAAAAAAAGGGTAAAATTTGACATTGATATTTTTTGTCAGGGCAATCTAAAACTCGGTCAGGGAATTTTAAATTTTCCTTTTGGGGGCCACCCTGAAGCGTGGGTGAAACACTAATCTACTCAAAAGGAAATGCACTTAACATGCGGCTCACTCCGTGAGTACATATCTATGGAACATATCTATAGTACATATATCTATAGTTTAACTAAGTTTCGCAGCTACCCCAAGATGAACTAATAAGTCTGGCGTCAATTTCAGCCGCCGAATCGAATAGTACCAGTGTTCATCATATGCGTGATTTTACAATAGTTGTTGATGGATCGAATAGATCAACCGTTTTCCATGAATATAACTATGGTGTTGTACCTATGATGGTTACATAACCAACCTTCTATGTCGAATTTCCAGGGTGTCATCGCCGACGAGGATAGAGCACCCGAATCTTCCGCCATTGAATCTCCCGTCACATCGGACTCTGAAACGCTCGGAGACGCTCAAACGCTCCGAGACTCTCAAACGCACCGACACTTTGAAAAGACAGCCGCCTCTATTGTAAAACAGCGGATTTTGACTCTGAAAGAGTATTTCCGTAAGTGTGGTAAATGGTACTGGTGTTTTCCACTTTAAAATATATTCGGCGACCATTTGGGGCCATGTTACAGACGTTTGCACGGAGAAGAGCAGGTTTGGGTTTGTTCAGCTTTGTTCCTGTTGCTCTCCACTTCAGGTTCAGTTCGTGCTATCCTGAGCGTTGTGTGTACGGTAGTTGACGGTTTGTGAGGCTCTGTTATCACTAATGACCCCATTCCAACAGGCCAAAAGCACAAATTGTAGGTAGAAAGCAAATTTTAGTTTTGTATTTGTGGGGTGCTGGTGCGGCCGTTGAACCCTAGATTACCACTCCTATACGACAATTCGATGCGTATTTTTCTTCAGTTGGCAACATTTCCCCCTAGGGGCACTTCAGCAGCTCGAGCCTTCTGGTATACTGCCACCGCTTAGTTGTCTATTGAATGCTCAGTGGAACATGTATCTTTTAGTATGCGACAATGGCACAAAATAATATTTAGCACTAAATTCTATGTTAGCTGTGGTTATTATTAGAACTTACAAGAATTTATTTTACATTCGTGATTTCAGAAACTATATTTTTGCCTTTCAAATTGTAAGAAAAAAGATTTTAATTGTTATTTTTAAAGAAGATTTAAAATTTGTCAAGTTTTTGACGGCGGTTAGGTGCCACAAAAATAACACAAAAGCAATATTTCTGTATTTCAGCAGAAGTAAGGGTATCGGAAGTTGATATGAATAAAGTTCTGATGTTTTGATATAAGAATACTTTATTGGTCGCTTGATTTTCGTGAGAGTTTTTAGCAGAAACTATGATTTCCTGGTATGAACGTCGTTTTGACGTGGGGGTAATAAGCGATCGGATTTAAAGGGTTGTAATCTAAGGTTATGGACGTTATGTTCGCTATAATGGGACAATCTAAGTGATTTTCGTGATTGAATTTATTTTCCTCTAGAATAGACTAAGTATAAAATTTATTGAATTTGATGGTTAAAACATGAGATTAGAAATTCAATCACTAGGATATTTAATAACTACCTGCAAGAAAGGTATCAATGGAGGATTCTCTAATATGCTTTCGAGATAATATTGAATACAATTCAATTTGAGGTAAGAAAATTACCACACGGAGCGAGATTAGGTTACGATAGCAATTGGCTAATGGATTAAATCAATGGGGAATGGATAATAGACAGTTCCTAGTAGATCCGTAAAACACAATACGTCGTGCGGTATTGACAATCCAGCGACGTAACTCTGACGCAATGAGTTACGGTGACGCATCCTTCCGTACAGATACGTTGACGGATCGTAATCCGGAAAAAACATAATCGTCTAAAATAACCTCCTTCCATGGACCTACTAGAGATAATTTCCTCCTTCCATGGATTTAGCGTTACAACTGGATCCGTTAAGGAATTGACGTGACTTTAAAGTGAGGTAAACGTTTCTCGCCGTATTGAGACCGACGGATCTCAAGGAACTCTCTAATGGTTATTTCCGATAGGCCTTGCACGAATCGATCGCTGCGCTCCCAAGTGACAGCTGGGCGAAACAGTGGGGTTACCATTTGCTGAACGTTGCAATCCCGAGTCTTGATGGTACCGTAGCCTCTGATTCCTCATAGATCTTCTGAAATTCTAATCAATCACGTTAGTTTGAATGTTATTTAAGTACAAAACAACTGTGTGTAGATCGAGAAACTTTTGCAACAGTGAAACCAATGAATTCGATGTATTTACTTTTTGATGCAAACATGCACACTTTTATTATGCTTCTAACGAACTCGTCTGATATAGGAAGGGCCAGCTCAGCCTGGGTGAGAGGTGGGAACATCCTCTCAATTTCTCCGTGACTTGATATTTAAATTGATTACTTTATGATGGGAGCATAACACTCGATATGATTCGTTATTGTTGTTTTGTGTTATGGAACTAAGGTATATCAGGACCTTACTACAAATATAATATTTATGATGTTCCTACCAGGGAATATAAGACACCATGTGTAGACAAAATGATTATCTTGTACGAGTTTGTATCCTGACAGAACATCATCTGCTTCCCTGAAGACATAAACATCCAGTTTGCAGTGTAGGTACTTTGGTGAAGTGAAGATCCATTTTCTCGTACATTTTTTTACACTCCTGGCATCAAACGCAATAACCAGTTTAAAATGCGTTTATGGTTGTTTTCCTTCACCACTTATGTATACATCAGTCGAACCAGTTCCTTCGCATTGTCCCAGTTAATACTGGCCGTGTGCAGGTTATTTAGCCCAAGAACTATGATGTACATTATTGATCGTGAACTATAATGCAGTCTCACAGCACTAAATGCAGTTGCTAGAGCTCCAGTGTATGTTATGAATAGCTCATGTTGTTTCAAAAACTTGGCCGATACTCCGGAGCACCTTAGACAGATTTAACGCTGATGGTATTCAGGGTTCGGTTCACAGAAAATAACGCTTTGGAATGACTACGTACCAACTTTTAAAATAATTCAGTTCAGGAATCAAGAACACAGATTTTCCTGTGTACACTGATGAGTAGTTGTGTAATGATAATAGTTCTGATACATTCAGCTGAATTTACCAGAAACAAAAAAAAGTTGTCTACATTCCACCTATTCAAGAACGGCTTTTTCACATACCAGTATGAATCATGATAATAATTTAATTTTGGAACTGGGTGCTATACACGATGTGCAGCAATCCATGATTTAGTTACCACTATTGATAATGATGGTATCTTGGAACAACTTGTCGATACTTTCATGAAGTATACAGTCACATATTAGGAAACCACCAAGAAATCTGTGATTGCATTTCTAATACTACGCTTCACTCCACTCATGCCCTGTGCTAAGCACGGGTATATGAGCTTGCTCTTAACCCTCGAGGAAGTTTGTGTTGATCCATAGAATAGCTTCGGGATAGTTCATTAATGCCAAGATCCGTCCAACTCGGTGAATTAGGAATGAATTCTTGTAAACCTGAGGGATCGGAAATAAATATTCGTGAGGATACAGATATTATATGTGATGAGTGCTTTCCGTATAATATTCTAAGTCAGTTCGTCGAGTGGTATATACATATGTGTAGGAGAGGTAAATTGGGGAAATACGGATCGAAAGCCATTTCATTCTTGCATAACATAAGACGCGATACGAAATCAACAGTTTCAAAAAGAACAGCCGTACGTAATTCTACGCTATTTCCGTGCTGAACCCCAACTGAACTTGATCTGGTCAGGCAGCAGAAACAAAGATATTATTGTAACCAAGCCTCATGTCAGGTCTAAGACCGAACCATTTTTCACCGAATTCACCAAAAAATGAAGGATTCTTTGTTTACCTGTACAAGAACTAGGTACTTTTTTTCGTTTTTAAATCATTTGATTATTTAAATTATTGCTACCGTTATTGATTTTAGGCCGTCTCTCTGAAGCTAGGTTATATAAGCGAAGCTTCATGTGTGAAAAGGCACCTATTAGAATTAATTAAGCATGCAAGGAGGCGGGAATAAGAGCGGATCCAGAAATTGTGGAGGAAATAACTGGCTCGTGCAGCTGGGGATGGACAAGTTTTGCCTCCTTGCCAGAAGTTCGTGGAATTTTTGGAGCCACTCTTGAGTGCTCCCAGCGACAATCCTGGCGAGCCCGTGATACCCCCAGCTTCCACCAGGGATTCCTTACACAGCATTATGTTCATTCCGGTGGTTCATGATGAGGCACATGAGTGCCGTGTCAAAAACTCTACCTCTGCGTGACCTGATGGTATTTCTACCCGACGCTGGAATAAAGCACCAAAGTATGTTGAGCTGTTCATTCTCAACCTGTTACTGCTATCACGTAGACCCCCGAAAGCGTTGACCCGTGCCCGGACCATCTTCATCCCAAAGAAAGGAGGAAGTGGGCCTGGAGGCTATCGTCCAGTGGTGTCATAGGTGATGTTCAGAGAGCAATTTGGCCAGCTGATGGCACAGCAGAGAACCTAGCAGTTCTCCTAACTGCCATTTCGCTGGTTTGTATCAAGAAACGGCAGCTCCACCTTGCCGCTCTGGACATCGCTAAGGCCTTTGACACTGTAAGGTATTTTGCCCTGACTGATTGCCTTCGTGGTGTCGGGGCACCAGCTCAGTTAATTATGTTGCTTGTCCTTGAGGCATTAGGCGAGATGTCAGGGGATGTTGTCATTCGGCGTGGTGTATGCCAGGGAGATCCTCTATCGACACTCCTCTTCAACCTGCTTGTGGATATAGCCTTGGGTAAGTTTTCGGCTGAAATCGGGTTCGATCTCGCCCCTGGGATATGAGTAGGTGTGTTGGCCTTTGCCGATGATGTCATCCTCCTCTCAGAAACCAGTGAGGGCTTGCAGATCGCCCTCAACGTGGTTTGCTGGTTAACCCATCTAAGTGTGGGTTGGTTTCCTTGGTCCCGTCGGGCCGCCACCATAAGGTGAAGATGGTGGATGAGGAGTGCTTTGTCTTAGGGCTCACACCCATCCCTGCCCGATCAGTGTGGAAGGTCTGGCAGTACCTTGGGGTCGACTTAATGGGTGTGGCCACTATAATAGCCGCAAGCGGTGTGGACTTTGGTGGAGCATTATCTCGTGTCACCAAGGGCCATTGAAGCCACAGCAGAAGCTGTGCCTCCTCGCATGTACTTACTGCCAAAGCTAACCTACGGGTTAGTCTTTGGCAGGCTCACTGCAGGGAGGCTGCTTGAGTTAAACCGTGAAGTGTGCCCCCTCCGCTTTTGAGGGCAGTTTCATTGTTTCATTTTTAAAAGTGTGTGTGTGTGTGTGTGTGTGTGTGTGTGTGTGTGTGTGTGTGTGTGTGTGTGTGTGTGTGTGTGTGTGTGTGTGTGTGTGTGTAGCTTGACAAATTTTGTCGATGCTTCCCAGGTTACAGTTTTCAGCCAATTTTCGTGGTGCTTACTTTGTCCGATCCTAATTTTAGTCTAGTTGTGTAACAAGCTTTGGAAATTTAAGATTTATTGACGAGAAGGTGGTGGTTATGTAATGATTCTTTCATGCGCTGCCAAAGCTATCACGCTGACAAAGTTCTCGACTGACTGTCTGGGAACGTCTGTCTGGAGTTTCAAATTTTGTTATGGAAACGGGGGAGTGGAGGCAATAGTGCCGATAAACATTTGTATGTTCGTTTTTCTCGTCTGTTGTTTTGATCTTTCCATCTTTCGGTTTCGATTTGCTAAAAATCGGGGATTTCATTTTGATGAAGGATTTTTGTGACACAGAGTGATGGAGAGGAAATGAACTGTGCCATTTGAGCGATTCTCAACCGACTTTGATGAAAAATGTTTGGTTCTAATATTTTTCTGTTTAGTTGGAAAAACAGGATTTCTATGAGAAACCATTGTAGGTAAATTTTAGTGTTTGTGGGTGGGGGTACTGAGTAGCAATACCGAATCTTGACATTTTCAATCAACTCTTAGAAGCAATTCTGCTTGTAACATATTCACGTTAGGTTAGAATGGAGGGGGTAAAATCACGATCTATTCACCATTCTCAATTGATTGATTGATTAGGCGTTGTCATTAATAATTCCTGTGCCAGAATTGAAAAGGTTAGTTGTATGTCATACTAAATGGCAGGAAGTTTGCTTTTATTCAAAACCGTCTTTAGTCCATTCTCTACGAAATAAGTTTTGATCTAGGAAATACCAACTATACATTCTGTAGGAAGATATTTGTTATATATATATTGGGCTATCCAACTCGTTATACCAGGATAGTGCAAACGCAAGGAATCGAAAAGGATTCGGATATCCCGAGTGGTATACAGCTGTATATATTAGGTGTTTGCCGTTTGAATTGTATATTATTCCGTCGAACGGTGCTGAGGGAGGGAAATCGTGGGAACGCAGTTCAGAACCCATTTTCGTTTCCACTTCTGTGCGATACGAGAAGCGCAGGCCTGAAATCGTCGCCTCTCCCTCCCGCTCAGCGTCTCTCCTTTTTGAATCATCATATAGTATTCATGGTGATCAAGTAACCCAGCTCCCGGCCTTTGATGCGGCTTGCATAGTGGGGAGTTCGGAAGATGAACTTTGGGGGAGAAGCCTTTCGTCTTTTGAATATTTCATAAGACTCGATCCACTTATACAGTCAACGAGAGGTAACGGAACCTTCAGCAAAGTAAATTAATTACGATCAGAAGCTCATACTTGAATTCCGGAATGAAGGATTTTTTCCACATGATCACTTATTTATTAAAATATTCGAAATTGTTCAAGTCCGTAACAGTATATAGTGTCATACCTTAACCCTTTCATTACCAATTATAAAAAATTGAGAAAATACAAATTTGCTATAAAATCTCTTGAGGCCTTTGTAATGAAAAATCCACGATTTCAAATGTTTTGAATCAATTGGTCAAATTTAGCATTTGTCCCAGTGGTTGGGGCAGGGTGTTTAAACGTGTCCCAGCCGTAGTGGCAAGGCGTCACCATGTGTCCCAGTCGTAGTGGCAAGGCGTCACCACGTGTCTCACTAGTAGGAGCGAGGTGTCCCCATTTTGTACCAGTGATGGAAAAATGGGTTATGTCCCTATGGTAGGGTTCAACTCCGATCAAAAATATCAAAATAGTTGTAATTTGAATTCACAATTGGATCGTGAATGACGTAATTTTGGGGGTGGGATCATGCAAACGAATGGGATCTGTGGTGTCCCAGGCATACACGCACGTGCACACAACCAGGTACACTGTAAATAAGGTTCATCATCATTAGTTGTCATAAAGAATACGTAAGTGCCAGAACGTAGTGTTTGGTTCACAGAGATTGGCAAAACAATGAAAATGGCACAGTTCCACCCCTGATAACATGGTTCAAGAGCCAAGCTATTTTTCAGCTCAGTAAGTAATGGAAACCCAGAAAATTATATTTTCCCAAGTAAAGATATTCATAAACTTACTTATCAAACACTATAGCTCCCTATTGACCTTTGCATTGGCCCACAGTGGCTGGGTTCAGCTGGATAGAATCACGAAGAACCACAGACAAGATAACACTGATGTCAATGGCGTTCCATTCTTTACCTCAGCTCTTGGTGAACTCAAGCGGCTGGGAGTGCGACCATTATTTTCCTTAGATCGACCCCGACTATTGGAATCCAGTTTGTAGCTGTTTCTCTCAATTAGTTTTCCCAATACATAATTTTAAGTGTCTGCTGGGACATGTTGTCCCACTGGGAGTGAAAGGGCTAAGGACAAATAGTACGCGCAGCATAAGATCCATTATATAATTATTACAATGTTTTATTTATGGGTTATTCATTTGAAGCGACGAAGTCTAGGATGTGGCGGTCTGAGAAGACGTTGATCAGTGAAGGGTGCAAAACCATCAGCTGCGAGTTGTTATCCAAAAAGTTTGGCATGGAAGATAGTCGAAATTCGGAAGGAGTTTCCAAATTGAAATCAGATTTTATTGTTGAACGAAAGGTGGGGCGTGTATTATGTGCCTCTGTAGATTCGTATTCTACTGCCCCTCCAGACTCTGAATCGCGAATCAGAGCGCGTTCCCAAACAGGCAGGGCATTTATCCAAATGGGCCTAATAATAAGGGCTTTGTACTTTAGCATTTTATTTGCTAATGATAGAATGCGGTTGTATAATGAAGGCTTCAATCGGGAAGCTCTATTTTTAGTTCTCCTAATTAGATCTGAAATGTTTCTGACTAGAGGCAGCAACGAGTGAGACTCCTTCATATAGTGGTGGAACATCCTAAAATCTTCTACGGTAGAAGAAGTGACTGAACACGATTTGGTATGATTAATTTTCAGTCTCCACTTAGTGCACCATTGACTGATTTCGTTGATAAATGTTTGTAAGACGCCTGTGGCATTGTCCCCATCAGCTTGGCTGACTGCATAGCAAAGGTCATCTTCGAAGAGGCCGAAGAATGCTGAAGAAGCTGGTATTTTTGAAGTCGTTGAAACTCTTGGGGCCTATTTCATAAAACAACAAGTTACAAGAATACAAGTACATGTACTTGTAATGCACGGTAAACTAGAACAAGTGTTTCACCAAAACAAAGAGTACAAGTGTAGAAAAATTACACTTGTAGAAGCTAAGTTTACAAGTGTAGCAGAAAAGAAAAATGGCGGGTGGGAACTAACGAAATGAACAACGTCAAGAGGGATGCCGAAATTGAATCTGTCAATTTTTGTCAGCGAATCATATTGTAAAAACGGTTCTAAGTACTCGATAGGGTGTTTGTCGTACATGATTAAGTGTAATGATTGGAAGACAGACCAATTATAATCTGAAAAGTGGAAAAAGTGTGTATTTGATTTCAACTTATTCTGATGGCTGGCATAATCCAATTTTTCTCCTTCATTCAGTGGAAATGACTAATCAATTCATCAAGTCTTAATGCTGCTGGGTTAGGAATGTCATGCGTAACTTCGAAATTATCTTCACTTCGTTCTTCAATGATAGGGAGATCCTCAATACCCGATTAGGAAAAATTGCACAGGGTCACGCAGCATTTGAATCATTCAAGGGTCTTGGATGACATCCTAAATCTCTCGTTAAACTCGAAAATACCAACAAAAAAAGCATTTATTCGTGACCGAAAAAATCGTTGGCGTCTTCTACGCTGAATGCTTCTTTCTTGTCTGTATTCTTCAGCAGAAGAAGATTCCCACATAGTAAACACCGAAAAATTGTCAACTCGCAATGCTGGAAAATAACAAGTTTACAGGTGAATAGACGTAGGTTAAAAGTCGGCTATTTTTTACAACTGAAAAACAATGACTTGTACTAAATGATGGAGAAACACTTCAAATTCGCCTGTACACTTGTTAATTTTCACTGTGAATTACAAGTTTACACTTGTACCTTTATGAAACGCTTGCATACTCATTTTTTACAACTTGTACATAAAATCGGCTTGTAACTTGTCACTTTTTGCTTTATGAAATAGGCCCCTGGAGTTACGAAATGGAAAAAAAAGAACAAGAAGATTGGGTAGTGATGATAATAATCAATCAGAGTTGTAATGCATCTGCCCTAATTTCTTTAAAATTGAAAAAATCTGGGTTTCTAGGTCTGGCCGAGGCGCTGGTTACTACAATAATTATCACTGAAATACTTGATTGATTCTAATAATTACATTTAATTTGTGATTCAAACCAGCTCGTCTTCTCCATTTGGTTCTAGTGATAAGTGTGTATAAATTGATATTTCCAATATAAATCTCTACTGTTCCATGTCCAATGATTGTCTAATAACATTTTTTTCCACACTTTGTGTTTCAGTTTTGCATGGTGAAACCAAAACAAATTTGATTGTTCTTGACGGAAAATTTTGTACTGATTATCTCTAAACGTACGAACAATTTATATATATATTATTGAAGAGAGTCTTTTTATCCTTGTACATAAATGCGTATTCTATTGTAAATGGTTGTATAGAGTATAATGTATATTTGTATTATTTTAAAGACCCGTCACCATAGATATGTTTGATAGTGTTGTATTCCATTATTCTTAATATCCAGGAAAAGTAATAGCTATTCTAAACTCAAAACGGTGATCTAGGTATCTGTTACATTTTGAATCTCATAATCCTGTTTCATACCTCCATAGTTATACGTGAAAAATGTCTTCAAGCTGCGATGATTAGGGCATAATATGGTGCTGAATCCTTATAAATTCATCGTGAAGCATGTTAAACTTTAGAAAATCTCACTGAAACAGATATTTTGATGTAGGAATAATTCAATGAGAGCATAAAACAGCATAATGAATTTGTGGATTACATTTCATTCCTATAACTACTGATCGTCAGTATCCTTCTCAAATATTATTTATATTTCGCGAAATATCATCAATTATTATTTAATATGATTATAAAAATGTAAGAATTTCTATGATTATATATACAACACAATAATTGGCTCAAATATCTTTCGAAATTCTTTTTTATGATTCCTTTCTTTTATGATTAAATACCAGAAATTGATTTGATTGATTTCCCAGAATGAATTCATTACTGAGTTGGTTGAAAATGCAGGGTGGCCCCCAAACTGGAAAAGTCAGGGAAAACCTGGAATTGTCAGGGAATTTTTTGCGTCGAGAAATGTCAGGGAATTTTGCAAAAACCACCAAATGTCAGGGAATTTTTTAAATGAAAACTTGGAGTAAAAATGTAAAGCGTTTTTAAGTATATTTAACTCCTAAACAATCAAACTTCTATAGCGTACTTTATCATACTATGTGAATATTATTTCATAGGCGAGTTATACGAATGCCAAAAATAATTATCAAGAGTTGTGGTTAAACTGTTCAAAAGTAACAACGCTACACGCACATGAAAAGTGAATGGATATGCCACTAGCTTCCCTGGTAACTACATCACCTAGAGCATGGATTCCCAAACTGGGGGGCGTGAAGACGGGTTAGGGGGGGGGGGGGGGGGGGGGGGGGGGAGACCATAACCATTCTTTGGGGCAACATCGAGCCAACTCCAGGCTTTGGGGCTCGTTTTTGCCCCAAACTATCATATATCATCCTTGGGGCTGACAGCAGGAAAAAATTATCTCAAATACCACTGTCGGACAATATAGTGAAACGTCGTATTGATTATATGGCTGAAGATATAAAAAACCAGGTTGTCGATGGAATAAAACTATCACAATTTTGCCATCCAGCTATGCGAGAGTACAGACGTTGCTCAACGTTCTCAGTTAGTTGTATATATTCGATATGTTGAAAATCTCTTTTCAACTATGACGAGCTACTCTTTTCAACAGAGCTGGAGACCACTACAAAAGCTGTTGATGTGATGAAAGCCGTGTCTGATATTTTGGACGATCATAGACTCTCATGGCAAAACCTAATGGGCACCCCTTCAATGCTTGGTTCTCGCTCAGTCTTCGTGCAGTTAGTCAGAGAAAAAAACGCTGATGTGACGCTTTATACACCGACAAGCTTCGGCAGCCAAAACTCTTCCAAACGAACTCAATGCCGTCTTAAAATTATGTATTAAAATAGTGAAATACATAAAAAACAGTGCACTAAATACCCGACTGTTTAAAATTCTTTGTGAAGATTTAGGAACTGACCACAAAACACTGCTATTTCACACAGAAGTACGCTGGCTCTCAAAAGGAAACATGTTGGCAAAACTATTTGAGCTCCGAGATGAAGTAACTTCGTTCTTGGAAAACCAGAAGCAAAATGAGCTAAGCATGAACTTAAAACTTGATTCGTAAACAGCCTTAACTTAAAACTGCAGATGGAGACTCAAATATCAAAAACTCATCGTGATGACATCAAGACGTGTGTTGAGAAACTACAACTTTGGAGACGAAAAGTATCAACCCCTGCAACTTGTCAAATTTACCAAAGCTAGTATCAATCTCAGAAGAAACACGCTTCAAGGAGGTTTTTGAAGGATAAAACTTGTCAAAACAAGTGTCAAACCATTTGGAGACGCTCAATGATGAATTCGGGAAATACCTACTTCCCTAACATTGCTGACGAACATATTCACAGACTTTTAACAGATCCTTTCCATGTCAATGTTGAACATGTTCCAGAAGCCCTGCAAGAAGAATTTTTTGAAATAAAAAATGATTCTTCTGCCAAGTATGACTTCGAAAAAATGGCTAGGTACTTCATAAAAGCTACGAGTTATCAAATCGTGTTTTGTATAATTAGCAAATAAACAATTGTTTTCAGTGTAAAACTTGCAATTTTTTTCACACCCATTCATTAGTTATGTAAGGGGGGCGTGGGAGGCTTTTATTTTACCACAAGGGGGCCCGTTACAAAAAAGTTTGGGAACCCCTGACCTAGAGTAAACCATTTGTGAGAAAAGTCAACAGAGTATTTATTGAGCTAGGGAGAGAAAAAACCCAGTAGAGTTGTGAATTGATCCAGTAAGGGTCCCAAAACTAGTTTGTGTACATAAGCTAGGACTTCTCAGGAGGGTTAAGGAGGGGGAAATTGGCCCATTGGAATGCGGAGTCAAGTGTTATAAATTCACAGAGCAGCTTTCTAACGAACGATTTTTGTGGGATGTGAAATCAGGAAGTCATACTCTCTCTGGCAGCAATTGGTAGTAGGTGAGAAAAAGCGTGACATTTTTTGCTGTCGGACGAAAATTTTGAATTATCCCCAGAGATAAGAATTCCATTTAAGGAAGAATGCACTTCAGCAAATAGCATGATATCACAAATTGATAAAATATTAAATAAAAAGTCATGCACCAAATGTTGTATGGGTGAATTTCCGTAAATTATCGTGTTACATTTAAGTTAAATTGTTATGATATTTGAGCCCTTCGAGAGCAATGAAATTGTTAAATGTATAAGTGAACTGCATATAAGAAGTCTTTTTTTTTCCTTCAAATTATACGATTTTTGTTTTAAAAGCATTAAAAGTTACAATAAAATGACGAGAAAACAAAAAAAAAATTTTGAATTTGATATTTTTGTCAGGGAAATTAGAAATTTCCGTTTGGGGGCCACCCTGAATTATATTCGTATAGAATTATTTCATTTCAAATGTTGAATTGTATCTCCCGTATTTTACTTGTTTTTGTTGCATATTTCATTGGTTTTTACTGCATACTCTATGGCATCTTTGGGGCATTTGTGCTGCATACAAATCCGGTCTACAACCATTAGGTACCTTCATTCTGTAAAGTATAATTAGTTCTTTGAGTGTCATCAATTTTTCCTGGGCAGTTTTTTTCTCATTTGAAACTTATGACCCGTTGAATCAATAATTCACTCATGTAATAGGTATACATTTGTTGTAACGTTTCATTCAACTATAGCTTCTCAAACATCGTGTTTAGTGCTTTCCTGGAGGTTGTACATAATGTTATGTAAAATAGACATGCACAGTCTATGATTTGGGATAGAAATTATGCTAAATGAATGTTTATAAAAGAGATTTGTTTTTTGTAAAGTCGTATAAATTGTTTTATACATCCACATTAATTTACTATCGATGTTGAACAAAGTAGAAAATAATTATCTATTATCTAGGCGATATTGAAGAAAAAGATTCTGCAGACTAAAGCTGACTTGTTTGGATATATACATTGCCGGACTGTAATATTTGTTCCATTGCTACATGTTTTGTGTGGTATCCATGTTACCAGATTTTTTAGTGGGGCCCTACGGATCACATATTTTGAAATAGTCTTGATGTTACTATTTAACATAATTTACGGATCATTTTTTAAATATAAAAGTTTAAAAAAGTAAAAATAAGAAGTTTTTTTCGTATTGGGCCCTCTGGCTTTGATTAAAGCCAATTCTCGTGTTCTGAGCTATAGGTGATTTTCTCGAGACTTAAACACTAGCGCACCCTTACATCGAGGCAAGGCTAAAAGACCTAATTTTTGAAGTTATTTCACACTGTCATGGTTACGAGTGAACTATACGAAAAGGCGCCATTAGGAGTCACCACCTACATACTTACTTTCTTATGGTTTAGTATTTACCTAGTTCAGTATGTTTTATTATGCCAGGTATTAAATTTTATGCGAACTATGTCAAGCTGTAATCCGGCAATAACCTGAAACGTAGTGAATGCATGTGCGGTCGAGATCCCAATGAAATTTGTGTTGGGAAGTTGACAAACAAGTGTTAGAAGTTCCAGACATCAGCCGCAAAAATGTTTTGGATTATTCAGTTTTCAGAACAGTTCTTTGAATCGATGAAGAAACTAAAAGTCTTAGTCCTTTTAAAGTAGTCATTTGGAAGGACGTTCCATGAGAGCAATGCCAGAAGGGAATATTAGGTAGGTATCGCCTTTGGAAAGGTAAGAAGTATACACGGAAGGGAGGTAGGTATACATTACCTTCTTTCCGTATATTATTAGGTACTTGTTATTCATCGTGTACTTCCCTAGTCAAAAATTGAAGTAGGTACCTACTTAATCAACTTTTTGTCCCACAAATTTGCGTAACTGCCTTGGAAGAACAGGAAAGAATTTAGGTCACTTTGCTGATCAGAAAAGAGCCCATCATTTCAATCGCCTCTTAATGTCCCAAAGAGTCTCCCTAGCTAGTTTCAACTTCCTTGGGTGAACCTGAGAGAATTTAGGTCACTCTTTTCATTTGGAAGGAGCCCATCATTTCAACCTTCTCTTGCAGGGTGGCCCCCAACTGGAAAAGTCAGGGAAAACCTGGAATTGTCAGGGAATTTTTTGCGTCGGGAAAAGTCTGGGAATTTTTTAAATGAGAACTTTGTGTAACTCCTAAACAATCGAGCTTCCAAAGCGTTCTTTATCATACGAAGGATTATAGGTGGATTGTACGAAATACACAATTATACAAAAATAATTATCAGGAAAGGTGGTGGAATTGTTCAAAGAGTAACAACGCTACACGTTGTATTGAACTAGGGAGCAAACCTAGCCGAGTAGTGGATCGATCCAGTGAGAGTCTTATAACTAGTTTGTTTGCATAAGCTAGGACTTCTCATGAGGGTTAAGGTGGGGGAAATTGGTCCATTGAAATATGGAGTCATGTGTAGTAAACTCACAGATTTCCAACGAACGGTTTTTGTGGGGTGACATTTGTTGCTGCCGGACGAAAATTTGGAATTAACCACAAGCTAGAAAATAGCCACGTAAAAGAATTTTCTTAAAACTCAAATGATTAAAATTTTAGTTTAAATTTGAAGTTATAAAAATAGCTGAGTAAGCTAAATTCTCTCCTGTTCATCCTAGGAAGTTGAAATTAGATATGGAGATACTAAGAGACGATTGAATTGATTGGGTCTATTCTGATCAGCTGTTTGAGCTAATTTAATTGAGACATTTTTAGACACAAAACATATATTTCACAGGGGGGGGGTAATAAATATCCATGTACCAATGTATCTGGATGTAGTGTAGATACTCAATTTTAGTAAATGAGTCTAAATGGTGTTTGCTTTGGTACATAAACTGGGAAATCGTCACGAAATGGTTAGTCAATTTTGTGTGTTTTTAAGGGTAGAAATAGTTAATTAAAGTGTGACTCAGTAACAACGGAGTTGGGGAGATGAGATCTGCAAGAGTTACCATTCTATTCAGCATGGAAAAATACGTAAAAACCGGCCCGAAACTCGTATTTTCATAGAGGGTTAATTTTTTACGAAAACCTTCGATTTCATTAAAAACCCCGTGTTGTTCAACGTTAATGCATACTTTTCTCCGCTAACTAGTAAAGTAAAAGTGAAATAAGCAATACCGTTAAAAGCTGAGATTCTGAGGAAGTTTTACTCATGCAGTGCCCTTCCAAAATAGTCTGTTTTAAAAGCAAATGTACGAGAAAAAAGTAAAAATTCTGAGAAATTTTCGAAATTGGGTTTCAACCACTTTTTACGTGGTTTTTATTAAGTTGGCTCAAAAAATATTGTTTTGTCATCAGGTAGATAGGAAATTCAACACTCTTTCCAAAGGTGTTCTTATGTTTGAGTTTAAAGTGGTTCAAAGTGGAGTTATGGCCGTTTTAATGTCATTAGGTACAAAAAAGCGTTCGAAAAAATCTCTAAGAGGAACTTTCGATCAGAAATGAGCTCTGCAATGGACTCTCAGAGTTTGATGAACTTATGTCGGAACAACCTTTATAAATTTGACTTAGATATTTTTTGTCGGGAAATCTGCTGTTAAGTTAGGGAAATTTAAAATTTTCATAGTAACGAATTGTTATTTGTAACCATGACTGTACCAATAATATGTTAGGCGGGACAAAGTCCGCCGGGATTTGGTATGTAGGTACCTTACTAGGTAATTTTTTAGGATAATAGGGTAATATTTTTAGGATTTTGAATTAAAATATCGGGGCATTTTCCGTTATATCCCTGCATATTTCCGTGAATTCTCTACTATTCATTCATTCTGACCTGTATGTCCAACTAATCTGTATTTGTACTAAGGGATTGTCTACTTGATGTTATGTATTTTTGAGATGCGAGCATCCAGACTCCCAAACTTTACACATCATTCTGACCTACATGTCCAACTAATCTGAATTTTTACTTAGGGATTGATTACCTACTTGATGTAATGATTTTTTTAGATGCGAGCATGCTAGCATCCAGACCACCAAACTGTACACAGCATTCTGATCTATTTTACCACAGTGGACGTAAAAATGATTGGGGATCATCAATCCGATCAATTCTCATTCTATAGAAAATAGAAATTGAAAAATGAATTTTTTTTTTGAAAATAAATTTTTTTAATATCGGGTGGTACCGTCCTTTGCTTGTACCACCGCCTGAATTCTTCTCGGCATGCTGTTGATCAAATTTGAAACCGTTTCTTGTCTGATGAGGTCCCATTCTGCGACCACCGCTGTCCTGAGGTCTAGGAGGTTTACAGGAGGGTTCGGTCGCCTTCGGATGCACCTCTCTAGCTCGTCCCATAGATGTTCTATGGGATTGAGGTCGGGGCTGCGAGCTGGCCATTGTAGGGTGCGCATGCCAACCTCTTCGAGGTAGTCAGTAACCACGTATGCCACATGTGACCGCGCGTTATCGTCCATAAAAATAAAATTATCGCCGGTGTAAGGGGCGAATGGCACTACATAATCTTCCAGGATGTCAGAAATGTACCTCAGTGTGGTTAGACTCCCTCGGGGGTACACATGGAGTTCCGTATTCGCCTCTGAAGTGATTCTACCCCAAACCATTTCAGAACCTCCCGCGTAAGGCACCCTTTCAGAAATATTGCACTGAGCGAAACGCTGGCCTCGTCTTCTCCACCCTCTAACACGACGATCTGAAGCGAATAGTGAGAACCTGGACTCATCGGAAAACATTAAGAGTGCTGAAAGGGTGCCTTACGGGAGTGGGTCTGAAACGGTTTGAGGTGGAATCACTTCAGAGGCGAAAACGGAACTCCATGTGTATTCCCGAGGGAGTCTAACTACACTGAGGTACATTTCTGACATCGTGGAAGATTATGTAGTGTCATTCGCCCCTTACACCGGCGATAATTTTATTTTTATGGACGATAACGCGCGGTCACTCGTAGCAAACGTGGTTCCTGACTACCTCGAAGAGGTAGGCATGCGCACCCTACAATGGCCAGCTCGCAGCCCCGACCTCAATCCCATAGAACATCTATGGGACGAGCTAGAGAGGTGCATCCGAAAGCGACCGAACCCTCCTGTGAACCTCCAAGACCTCAGGGCAGCGGTCCTCGCAGAATGGTACCTCATCAGACAAGAAAGGGTTTCAAATTTGATCAACAGCATGCCGCGAAGAATACAGGCGGTGGTACAAGCAAGGGAAGGTACCACCCGATGTTAAAAAAATTTATTTTCCAAAAAAAATTCATTTTTTAATTTTTTTTCACACGATAACTACAGAAGAATGTTTTTTTACTTTTGTCCAAACATCGAAGTTTTGTGAATAAAGCTGATTTTTTCAAACGGGTATTTTTTTTGCCACTCTGTGTTTGTAAATGCGGGGATATAAAAGGAAAGACCCAAATATAAGACCATTATATCGTTGCGTCACGTGGATAGTGACGTCACATTTTCCAAGGTCACACTTCACCATTTTCCCGCCACAATGTGGAACTAACCTTGCCGTCATCCAACCGTCTATGTGGACTGCTGAGCATCATGTTCACGTACATCCGAATCGAGATGACGGTTCAACGGACAAGGTATTCTGCAAGTAGGTAGGTACTCATCTAAATACCTTAGTTCGGAAGAGACACTTCTCAATTCAATCCTTCAATTCTGTATGGATCTTCGAGAGGGTAAGATTCTGTGATTCACATCTTTGGAAGTGACGTCACTTGTTTCACAGTCTAAGTTAAGGAGAGGGGAGGAGGCGTGTCTTCCCCCTCCATAATGGAGGACATTTCCCACCTGACAACATCCCTTCATTCCACTCCGGATCTTCAAAACGAGAACTACTTGCCGTCTCTTCATAATTCCAACTGTCCCATCATGAAGGTCCAACCTCACATGCTGTTGGTCTTCATTTCTATGGGCCTGCTGATCGGTTGGTCACTACTCAGTGTCCTGTAAGTATAAAATTCCATACCTAACCAGTAAAACCTGAACTTATCTGTCATCATGAAGTCCTGTAATCTTGCATTGACTTGTAATTCGTAAATTCGGGATTTTACGGCCTCACTTCTCTGGCGTAATTTTTTTCTTTTTTTCCCACTGCTGACTTAGTAACTTTATGCGGGCCATTCTCCCATTTCGTACGAAATTAGAGTTGTCGTTTCCATTTAAAAAAAATTTAGTTTAAAATATTTTTTTCCCGTTAATCCTTTCTTCTTTGGCAACTAATCACGCTCAAGAAAACATAGTTCATAGGAGGTATACAATTCACCATTTTCTCGGCTTGGATGTGTTGGTTTTTAAGATGATTCACATCATAGTTCGTATACGCAACGAAGAGTGTGGTCTTCTCGGAGGGTCAAGGAGGGAGAAATTGGCTCATTGAAACAGGCGAAGGAAAGGGGCAAAATTATTCGACAATGCACCAGTTTCCAACAGTTTCAATTTCTATTTTTAAAAAATTAGGGTTTGGTACTAATTTCAAATTCCAATGTGGTACCATTCCATGCATGGGCGTAGGCAGGATTTAGCTAAGGAGGGGAGGGGGGGGGGGGGGTCATCCCTAAGAGCCATTATATTTATAAAGTATGCGTGTGCATATTATAACAAACAGAAGGTACAACGTCTGAATTCAGAGAAATAATATTTTTATGACATCTTTATTTATATATTTTACATTATTTCATTACACATAATAGGTACTACAAAACAGCAATGGACAATTTTTAAGAGCATCAGTCTTCAGGGGTTGCTGTCAAATTGATCAACAACCTCTTCTACAATGGTTTCCTTCTTTGATTTCACCAAATCTCGGTGGAGGCTGAGCATACACAGACCATTCAGCCTATCCTTCCCCATTGTAGACCGTGTCCATGTTTTTACGCGCCTCAGGGTGCTGAAAGTTCTTTCCACCGAGCAGGTCGTGCAATCAAAGCACCGCAATCATCAGGGACTTTTTGATGGAAGGATAGAACGGGTCCGCTTCCTTGATCAAGTCTTAAGTCTCAAGTCTCTTACTATGAAGGTACTCATGCTCACAAAAGACATGTTTCTAAAGTCCAATAATATCTTCCCATGCCCCTAACTACGCATTCAATATTCTAGTGTTTCTTTTAAATAAGTTCAGCACAATCAATTTTTGTGTTCCCGCACGGCCCCTCCCTGCCACGCCCTTGATTCCATGATCATGTTTGAAATCGTTGTAGTGGGGGAATTAGGTAACGAGTGAGGGAATCAGTTAACAGTACAATTGACTCATAAAACGTTAAATTATCACATGAAGTCACAAAACGAGTATTTAAGCTCTTAATTAAGGTAAATCTTAACTCCCAGTATGTATACTCGGTTTTGCATAATTGCTTTGTAATGTATGGAATTTAAAAGCAATAAAAACTCGGCCTATGCCATCTACTGCATCCTTGCCGTGGCCAGGAGCCGAATAGCTCCACATGGTAATTCGAAGTTTTGGGGCCAGAACTTCGAGAGCCTGGGAAAGGAGATTTAAAAAAAATTATTGGGCCCGAAATTATTTTCGTATTAGATATTAAGCAAAAATCAATTGAAAAAATACCGTTTTTATTCCAAAATTTGTCGAAATCTATATATTTCAACCCTTAATTGTCGTCCCTTGGGATGGGTAAAAAGTAATGCCTAGATTACAGGCATATCCCTGGCTGGTATACTATGATTATTAAGCCGAATATCATAAGCTGTGGTTCTGTAGTTCCGGAGAAAAGCTAGGTTGGTTTAGTTGAGGGTGAGAGATGACATGTATGACTCTGATTATGTCGTTTATTGTAGTTGTGCTAAGCGCTTTCGCCATGTATGGCCTCATCAGAGCTGTAAATATTTGTTTACATTTAGATCTAGGCTAGTCTTATAGGTACTTATTAATAAGTTGTATTTTTTTATACATATCCACCATAGTTTGTGGGAGGAGTTATTAAGTACTGGAGGATCATTTATAAATACTTAACAACTCACCTCCCACAAACTATGGTAAATATGTATAACAAATACAACTTATTAATAAGTACCTATAAGACTAGCCTAGATCTAAATATAAATAAATATTTGCAGCTCAGATGGTGAAAGCGCTTTGCACAACTATAATAAACGACATAATCAGAGAAGCCTGAAATCTCTCACCCTCAACCAACGCAACCTACAATAAGGACAAGGCAACACACAATAACCCCCATGAGAAAAGCTATGGGAGTAGGATTTTTTAAATCGATTTTTCGAATATGTATATATCTTCAAACTACTAATTTTGAGAGAGGGTTATTATTATTATCTTTCATGATTGTTTCCAACGGTTCATTCTTGAAAATAATGACCCAAAAGTTCACAGTGTATCATTGGCATCATTTTTCCACGTTCTTTCTGATTCCCTCACTATAGGTGAAGTGAGGGAATTAGGTTTTGGCAGATTATCAGGGGATGTACCCCTCTACCTGTGTTTCAAAAAAAAAAAAAAAAAAAAAAAAACGAAACATAACTCCCCGTGATAATATTAAAATTAACGCAAGAAGAACAAGAGTCTGACTCTCCTTAGTCAAGATATAATCGAGTGAGGGAATTAGGCTTTTGATATGACGATTTTTCTCTGTAAAATGTTCTCACAAACTGAAGAAAGAGAAGGATACTGTGCCAAACGTTACCCTCAGTTAGGCGGAAACTTTGTCTATATTGCCAACACTTAAAAATACGAAAAAGATGCTCTGGGAATATGTGCAGCCATGTTAAAAACTGTAAAACATGTAAAGCCCGTCTTTCATTACACCTGCTAGATCCAGTAGCTCGTGGTGTTGTGCGTGGGAGATGTGAGGGTGATTTGTCTATCCGCCACTTTTTGGAGGATTTCCCAGCCCTCATGGACCTCAGGGTCCAGCATTCACCCCCTCAGTGGGTGGATGTTCTGTCAGGACCAGACAAGGTCCAGTCCCTGTTGGTGTACCTGAAAGCCACTGAGCTTTACAACGAACTGTGATATTCTGATCTGTGATATATTTATTTATTTATGTACATCTAGTACCTTTATTTAACTAAGATGTATAGTATTTATCATTATACATTTATCGATCATATTTATGTATTTGTAAGGATCACCTAGTTGTAGTTTAGTTTTTATTACGGGGTATTTAAATTTTATCCGCTGAAGGTGTTACAAAGCGGTCATCGCTGTATCCCTTGAGGCAGAGTGTAGCGATGCCTCGATTTGCGGGTTAATACTATTATTTTTATTATTTCTCCCCCACCGATCTGCCAGTGGAGTCCGTGATGGTAATCCGTTTGGTGACGGACAGCCAGCATGGCTCCCCTTAGAATCGTGCCCGTTGCAGTGTCCTTTTGTGACACCCCCCTTTTCTATTGCCGCTAATGATACTTCCGGTTGAGCTGCAGCTTAAATTCTAAAAAAAAACCATTCCCGTATTTACTGTTAATTGGAATTTTTTAAATGTGATGAACCTTTAAGAGACACCCTGTATATAAGTAATGATAATAACAATGAATACACGTAATATGACTGGAACAGAGAAAATAATTATTAGGTCGAGAATTTAGAGGTTTCGAGCTTATAAAAATCTATAACATTATATAGGTCTTGTTCTACAAGTACCTACACGTTTTATAATATTATTAAAATACTTAAGTGGCAGATCCCTCGTTGAATGATGTAAATGGTTAAATAAACGACATCCAACTTGGTAGGGGATCGTTTTCAGAGATTCTGCCAATCTGGTCAAAGGCAGTGTTGGGCATAATCTTATCGTTGAATACGATTACAATTGTAATCGTGATAATTATTCGTTGATTCTGAGTCAACTGCGATTATATTCGTGTTCGTGTAATCGTATTCGTCTGTCGGTGATTACACGAATACAACCCATAAAAATGCGTCACGGTCATAAATTTCAATAGGTCGTCCCTCCTATAATATGCGAAGCCTTGCTAATATTACCTAGCTTCAGAGGGACGTCCTATTGAAATAGATTTGAGACAAATAGGCTGGGCTCCAATCGTTGAATTCGCTGTAAGGACGTCCCTCTGAAGCTAGGTAATAGCAAGGCTTCGCATCACACCGGTGATCTGATAGACCAGAATCAGCTCCAAGCAAAGGATGCTCTATAGTTATTGAGGAGGAAGTTTTCAAGTCTCCGAACAATCCCAACTCATACACATGCAAAGGATCAGCAGAATGCCAGACACCTATGTGTGTGTGTGAGTTGGTTTGTAAAGAGCCTTTTACGTGGGGAAAGCAGAAACTCCACTCAACTTGAGGGTGAACCATCCCTGCATCCGTGGTTCGGTCTGACGATGATCTTCCAATAAGCCGACATGCCATTGCCCATAATTCAACTTATGATGGTTGTTTAGGTATTAAACTCTTGAAGAAAATGAGGCCGAACGACAACAAGAGAATACTTCACCAATCGGAAAAAGCCCATAGTAACGTGTTAGGAAGGTGCTTTCGATCCTCCAGCCAAATATTAGACGTTGAAGCGATATCCAAAGTTACGTAAATTTCTTGCCAAAGTTGCAAACATCCCAAATTAATCATTTTCTCTTGTAGTTTCGAAAAAGGCAGAATCCGAAATATTAAAAATAGTTTTGTGTTGTCATTTTCTGTTCTCTATTCTTTCTATATCATATATATATCCTAATCGGTATACTCGTCCCGCAAGTGTGACAACAGAGGCCGCGCCCGGATGAAGGTTAAGGAAACTAGTAACATTACACGCCTTAGTAATGCTATGTGGTCATAGAACTTATTCATGAACGAGTTGGTTTTTTAACCCTGGGTATGAGCCTGGGGTCCTAAGCCGTGACGTGCCTTATGTACATTTGTCCGTTATCCTGAAACTGAACGTCTCTCGATTTTTTCACGAATAAGTATCCTGTTTCTTTTCAAAAGTTTTGTTTACTGAAACATGCTCCACTAGGACGATCGAGCGAAGTACCTAAGCTGGCATTACAATTTTTTGTTACTATGATGATGAAAGTCTTAAATTATAAATTCAGAGATCAAAGATGAATAGAATCCTAAGAAATGTTCCTAAGAAAAACGTGCAAGCGCACACAGAAGGTTTCATTTCGGGTTCCTTCCAACGGAATCCCATGAACCAATGTTTCCTTAAAAATATCCCCAATCTTTTCATGCCACCACATTATTTCTTTCCATCTCATCCTTCGAGAGTTACTGGTATACTGCATTTCAAACCCTAATCTTAAAACCGCGTTCTTGCCAGAGAACCTGGATGTGCTTCGATCAGTAAAGATAACAATATTCGAGTGAGAAACGCTGTTTGATGCTTGAAAGGAATTAAACTTCTGATATTTTAGAAAGTTTATCTAATCTCTGCTGATAAAACCCCTACAGGAATGCCGACAAGCCTCCTATCTCTCGCTCTTCTCGCGGCATTCGCTCTAAAGCGAGTTACCGTCAGCGCTTTATCGACATTTCCGAACCTCCAAGTGTATCGCGCTGAGTTCACACGATACCATTTTTTAAATGTATTAGATGGTTATGTTAAGACTCGGACAAAATACTGATTACAAATCACAAATGCTGTTCCTTGATTTTCAAATATATTTAAGCTATTATTTTTTTAATATTCAAAAGATATAAATTCCCTACTCAAAAAGGTGCTTTTACTTCACTTTTAGCGAATTTTCGTAAAAATTATAGCTATTGCTATGGCTCAAAAAAATTTAAAATCA
Source organism: Adelphocoris suturalis (assembly GCA_030762985.1). NCBI lineage: Eukaryota > Metazoa > Arthropoda > Insecta > Hemiptera > Miridae > Adelphocoris > Adelphocoris suturalis. The sequence goes on along the minus strand of CM061041.1, from coordinate 72,798,597 downwards.
AAATTTTCGAAAAATCCTTCATTGAAATCTGTTTTGAGACATTCTGAAAAATATCCTAGAGTTTTTTTTATGTGTACTTATATGCGTACTTATATGTACTTATGTACGCTTTTTTATATGTACTTATATATATGTAAATTCCGTTCATTTGCCTAAGAATCAAGCTTTCCAAACGAAAGGATGAGTTCGTTGGCCAACAATTTTTGAGCACATTAAATTGGCCAAATATCAAAAAATGTACTCAATAAATCACTGAAAATGGCTAAAAACGGCCAAAAAAGTTAGATTTATAAATTTTAGGAGGGTTTCAGTAAAAAAAAAATTATCATCGATTAATCGAACAGAAATGTTTTGCGAAAAATTATGCTGAAAAACGTACTTAAATTTCATTTGTATTTCATACATATTCTATAAAAACTGCAAAAAAAAAAACCTAAAAATCTAAACTCTTTTTTGAATCTTCGAATTTTATTTAGTACGAGTTTTTTTGCCATAAAATTGGTTTTTAACAATTTCTTTCTACTTAAATTGCTAAAAGCCATCTGAACAGCTCATTTTTCTATGAAATTTTTCTGATTGGATGAGGTAGCTGAGCTTGTCAAACTTGTCATACCTACTCCAGGCGGCTACCCTTACCAATTCAAAGAGAGGGTCAGTGGGAAATTTGGGAGGATCTTTGATAAATAATTGGTAATTTTAACTATTTGCTGTACTGTGCAATAAAGAGTACTGTAGTCTGCAATTTTTGCTTTGGAACTAACCTAAACTCGTGTGAGAAGTAATTTAGTAACCAGAAGAAATGTATTTATTTATTTATTAAGACATGGTCAAGCCTAATTACATTCAATAAGTTAGGTACCTATACCTTCATTAGGGTGCCCGCTATTTTGAGAAAGGTGGAATTTAGGTGACCTCCACCCGAAATTTGTTTAAAATGTCAAAAAAATGACCCCTGAATTTTGGTGACCTCCACCCGATATTTGTTTAAAATGTCAAAAAAAATGACCCCTGAATTTTTTCAGATTTTTTGCATAGCAAAAACCTACGCCGGTAGGGTAGAGGCACCAGTAGTAGCCACCCTTAAGCAGCCCAGTTTCGGTATTTACAACGTAATTTCTTCATTTCTTCGTTCTTTCTTCCAATCCCGTGTTTTTCCTTTACCCCAATGTCTGCTCTATAGAATGGATATTTTTAAAAATCGAATGTGTTGATTAGTTTTACGAAAATCGAAGAAAAGTAAACCAACATCTGTCGCTTGTAGTAGCCACCAAAATCTTTAGTAGTAGCCACTGTAAGAGACCAGAAGTTGCCACCCCCTGGCTACTACTGGAAATACTCATTTTTCAGGAAGACTAATTATATCAGTGTGGTACTGATAAAAATCTAGCTTATTTTTATGTTGAATATGAAAAAAACACGAAAACTCAGTAGTGGCCACGTCATGGCTACTACAGAAATTCGCTAGGTTTTCATGAACTGGTAGTAGCCACCAAAATCTTTATTAGTAGCCACTGTTAGGGACCAGCTGTAGCCACCTCCTGGCTACTACTGGAACCTCTAATTTTTCAGGAAAACTAATTATATCACTGTGATCCTGATGAAAATCTAGCTTATTTTCATGTTTAATGTGAAAAAAACACGAAAACTCAGTAGTGGCCACATCATGGCTACTACAGAAATTCGCAAGGTTTTCAAGAACTGGTAGTAGCCACCCCACAAATATGACCCTAATTGTCTAAAATCCTACGTGAAACAACTTGAAATACGTCAAGAAATCACCAAGGAACGTGAATAAAACGAAACTATCTCAAAAAGTCCTAGAATGAAGTGAAATATTGAGGTAAACAAGGACTACGTCCTTAATCAAAACCGTTGGCGAGGAGCTCATCTGATCAACTGGCAGTCCATCTGGGTTATAAGGCGTGTTGTTAATCACACTGGTTTCTTAATTATGGCGAGAACGGTTGGAATGCGCAGCTGACATCTCCTGCTTTAAAATGGTGCTAATGTCGAATGTCTTGATGGGGCCAAATCCTTATTTTTCAAATCTAAAGTTCATGGATGGCTACTACTGGCAGGGGTGGCTACTATCGGTGCCTCCACCCTAGCTCAATTTTGGTTTTTGAAATAGGTACGCTTTTTTTTTGCCAATATCAGACTTTTGAATATAACTTTAACAAACTTCTTTGTAAAATGGTGAAACTTCGTATATTTACGTTTTTGGGTTGGTGAACTCGAAACACTCAAAACAAGTCGACAGTAACAAGTTTTGACAGAATCTCAAAATTTTCAAATTCACGTCAAAAAATGACTATTATTTGAAATTTATTGTAAAATTATGAAAATTCGTATTCTTATGTTTTTTGAGTCGCTGAACTCGAATTCGCTGTCAAATATCAAAATTCTAACAGTAATACGTACAACTACGAATTTTTTGACATGATTTTGATAATTTTGAGATTCCAAACTATCAAAAGTTGTTGCTGTCGACTTGTTTTGACTGCATATTCGAGTTCAGCGACCCCAAAAAACGTAAGTATGCGAAGTTTCACAATTTTATAAAGAAGTTTGTAAAAGTTATATTCAAGAGTCTGATATTGGCAAAAAAAGCGTATTTCAAAAACCAAAATTGAGCTACTGGCGTAGATTTCTGTTATGCAAAATTCCACCCTTCTCAAAATAGCGGGGACCCTATTATACATAGCATTCAAACATTATTGAACAGAAGATATAAAGGTATGAAATTAACAGAATAACACTGGGGGTGAAAAAAAGAAGAGATTACTGGGTGGTGATGGAGGATGTAAAAATTGGAATTCGGGATTTTTTTTTAAAGATAGAAACAAGTTTGCAGGGGAAGTCTGTGAAGAGACCGACTGTTCAAGTTATTTGTAGTGAAAAATAGGACAAAAAATAGCAATGGTGAGCTGGAAGTAATGCGTGGGACTAGAAGGTAATGTGATGACAAGAGCTGCTGGCAATTTATGGTATTGCTCATGACTTTATATAAAGGAGGATGATGTCGGCTGATCCTCGCCGCTTTTCAAGGGTCTCGCCTGGAATCGCCACGCTTTTTGGAGGTCAGGAAGGAATCGCTGGATCCCAGTAGAAATCATACTGAAATATGCTACATAACGTAGCATCAATTCGCAATAATAAGCGCTAGGAAAAATATTTTAGATTCGATCTCGATATATTGATTAAGTATTTGGACCAATATTGGGCTTCCAATAAATCATTCGAATGCATATCGATATTTTGCGTTCGAGGTTGCATCCCAAATTTAGGGTTGATCTCCCACCACCTAGTGTTTAATTCCTTCACAATGTTGATTCCTCTCCTGAACATCGATGTCGGATTCCTTCCCCATGTGAATTGTGAACACGACCTTTTCGTGAGTTGTCACACCTCCAGCGCTGTTTGTTATCACTGCTCCTTTTAATACACGACAGGCTCCAACTCCATTTAATCCAAAAATGAAATCAGAACCCTATATCTAAACTAACCAGCTGTTATTTAATTTACACGCCTCATTCTTTGGAAATTTCATTCTAGTATATATAGTAAAATCAGCCCAGCCATTCAATCCAACATACCAATTTGTTATCCCAATATTACACTCGCGGCATCAAGAATGTGTCAAGTCACCATTTCTCCATTTTCAGATCGTAACACGCAAATATCCTACAGGAGAGCAGTAGGCATATCTCCCGCTTTCTAACTTACATCAAAATCAAATCAAAACTGCAGAAGCTATGCTTGTCACCAGCTAGATATTATGTTGAACTTAAAATATGAGATGATCAAATTGACTGTTCCCGACTACGCTCTGATTTTGAGGGAGATCGGTTCATTATATTGTGAGAAATTAATGCTTGGTGGATTTTAGGTTTGCGAATTGTACTACAGTGTTGATGAATCCCTCGATTCCGAACCACTGATAGTTTCCACATGTCTGATCATCTGTTTGATAATTTTTTACCATGTCAATTATTGAGTTTGAGTTTCATTTATTCACTGTAAAAATTTGAATGGAGAAGTACCTACGACCCTGTCGTTTTGATGCTGATTCGGATTTCCCAACAGCCACTATGGATTGGACTTACTGGCTAAACACCTTCCAAAATTTCTTGGGAACTTTGGAGGATCAACTGGTCTTTGGGATCGAGGGGTTCATTAACACTGTAGTACCTACTTCATCAGACAGTTTCCACATGTCTGATCATATGTTCGATAATTTGTTATTATGTTAATTGAGTTTCATTTCAGTCTTATCTACGTGAAATTCACAGTGAATAAAAACCACTTTGGTTTTGTATTTTTCTATTCAAATCTTCTTGATTTATGACACAAATGCGCAGAGTTAAATATTGATTTGGAAACAATGAAACTAATAGGGGGCGATCTACAGCCCTCCCGCACCTTCCCTTAAAAACTGATTAAATTGGATGCAAGCTGTAGAATTTAAACTTTTTACAAGAATTTGCGAACATACCGCACACACACACACACACACACACACTCACATGCATAGAGACGGACAAGCAACAAAAGTAATTCAGATTAGTACAAAGCGTACACGTGAAATGCGAGTAGAAATTTAGATTTTAGCGAAAGGTAAAACCAAATCTTCCGCGACCTACAGATAGATTCAGAAGCAATACCTAGTCACATATTGCGATATTGATTGATTACATGATGGTGAACTGATATGAGAATTTGCTTCCAATTATGGGTACGTCCTGTTCCAGAAACCTCGTGCTTATCTTCTACCTCTACACCACTGTCGAGGCTTCGCCGAAAATTGACAACATCGTGTTCGCTGATTTGATACTCGTAAGTACAATACTTGCTGTTTATACTTGTAGTTAATAGCCAATGGGCGAATTTTGAGTGCTGGAATATCTCATTTGTTACCGAAAAGAAATGAAAATTTAGTCTTTGCAAATTCACCATGTACATTATAGTGTAGAATTCAACTTTAAAAATAACTCAAAAACAATAAAATCAAATCAATCTGTATTTTTTTAAGTCCTTGACCCATACAATGTGAATTTACAATTTCCTACAGCATAATTTTACACTAAATCAACATCTGTCAGTAATTTTTGAATAAACTTTCTAATTGCAATATGCGCTCCGATGCTCACTTAACTGATCGGGCCGCTTTTTATGTCCTGAGTGGAGGGGGGTTCTGTAGAATTTCACCTTACAAGAGTTAACCCTATAAACCCCTATAAAGAGTTACATCAGCTCATTCAGCTGATCGGGATGGTGTCCGTTTCTTCATTATTTTCTCGACATCCTAGAGAAATTCTATTTTCTCCCAATCAACTTTTATCAAACTAGGTGAATAGTAAGTAATTCAGCTTACTTAACTAATGAGGATGGATCCCATTTCATTCGTGTTTTGTCCCAGAGAGGCTTCATATCAAATTAAAACTAGTGGAGTTACAGATTTGAGGCAAAGACTCAGAAGAAGATATAGAGTTTTAGTGGCACAAAACCTACGACGCATCCGCACCCGCATCCATATTCCTTGGACGGAAACGTAGCGCTCCATAGTAATGCGTCCCGCATCTCAGGCCTGCTATACGTTCAGTTTATACGCCTTCTGACAGGCGATGGAACGGTTCCATAACCTTCACTTCTTGAAACATCGTGTGAGACAAGTTGAAACTAAGAAGGCAATTGTTTTCTTTTCGTTTCATTAGGCGATGTTCCTTGTAGACTAACACTCCTCCGGTCGCGATTTTTTTCTGGTTACGAAGTTAACTATTTGATTTGTACACTTTTTATTGTGTTTTCACAACTCAAACTTTATAATCGATGAAGCTTTAATTTATTAGAGACATGCAGTAGTCAAATGTCCTTTGGCCTATCATCAAAAGGTTATGAAAATGTACGTACTCAAACGACTTTTGGGACTGAGTGGCCCGAGAATCAGTTGTTTCAAGGGTTTTGATGAAAGATAGAAAAAGAAGTACCTGATTAAGGTAAGTAGCTAGTGAAAATAATTCATTTGACATGGATAAGTTTAGTTTTTCGGAAGATTCAGGTCGAAGTTAGACCCCCCCAAATCCGCGTTTCTCACTCCAAATGAATTCGGTTAACGGAATTTTTCTGTGTTCCTTCCTCTTTTATGCACTGCAGCATCATAGCTGATGTTTTTAGATAGGTAGATAACGTGCATATATTTAAGAACAAAAAAAAACAACAAATTTTAAATCACGCTTACACCTTGGCACGATGGCCGTTAGGCGGAGGACGGCCGTTGCCTTACATAATACATATATACCTATTAGAATTGTGCTTCTACGCTCAATCAGATCGTAGTTGATTTAAGTAAACATTTTATATTGTATTGTACTAAAATCAAAATTAATCAGAGGAAACAATTCAACAATTAAATTAATTACACTCGTAACCAACATCTTACAATCCCATCCATACTGAGTACATATTCTTAGATTACATTAATATATCACATTTTAAATTTCATATACCTAATTGAAGTGTTTTTATAACGGTAGTATTTAAATTAAACATGGTATGATGTTTTTAGTATTAACTATATATATGTAAAAATCAATTGCTGTTCGTTAATCTCGCTAAAACTCGAGAACGGCTGGACCGATTTGGCTAATTTTGGTCTTAAATTGTTTGTGGAAGTCCAGAGAAGGTTTAAAAGGTGTGGTTCTTGATCTGCCCCATAGGGAGTGTTTTAGGGGTGGAGGGGGGAATGGGGTATCTTTGTCATCACTGAACAAACTGGGGATTTGATTGTCGAATATGTTTGGGTTACTCTGCATCAAGTCAAAGACTACTTTTTTCAAAATTTTCAAATCTGACCCACAATGGAGGTGGAGGGATGGGGGAGTAAAAGCGTTTCGACATCACTGAACGAACTGGGGATCTGAGTTTTCGAATATGTTTGGAGTATTCTAACTTAAATCACAGGCTACTTGAAATTTTCAAATCTAACCCATAGAAGGGGATGTTTTAGGGGAAGGGGGGGGGGGGGAGAAATAGGGTATCTTTGTCATCACTGAATGAACTGGGGATTTGATTGTCGAATATGTTTGGATTACTCTAATTCAAGTCAAAGACTACTTTTTCAAATTTTTGAAATCTGACCCAATGCGGAGGGGAGGGGGGAGGATATTAAAGCGTTGTGATCGTCACTGAACCAACTAGAGATCTGAGTGGGCGAAGAATTAGGTACTTTAACTTGGGTCACAGGCAATTTGATAATTTTCAAGTCAACCTGTGCAACGCACGGTGAACCAGCTAGTATAATTATTTAATTATATATACGGCAAACGTTTCGCCTCATGAACACCCGGGTAGCCTCAAACAATCGCGGCTTCAATTGAAACGAGGGTTCACACGGTTCTCAGGGAACAGCCAAAGACAGAGTTGCTGTGATGAATATATCAATTTACAATATAAGTCTATACAATTATTATTATTTCCAATCGTACAATTAGTGCGTCCAATGATATCAGCAGGAAAATGACGAATGACGGAATGGTCAACGTGACCTCTAGGTCGAGGAGAGATGCGTAGGACGTAATGCTGATGCGTTGGCGTTACAACAAAAACGTAACCTCTACGAATTAGGGGATACGTTTTATACGATACGTATTTTCCTATTCGCCGCTAAAATTCTCTAATAACCGTGACATTTCTGGTGACGTGATGGAAATGAAGTCCAATAAAGACATGTCCATGTCAATATGCAAGTAAGAAGGTGACTTAGCCGTTCGAAATTTAACTTTTACGAAACTGGCTGAGCAAGCGGGAAACGTGTGATTCTCTCAGCACGATTCGCTGTTTCAACCTATTGTAATAAAATTGTCAAGGATTGTGCTGCACATAACAGTACATAATTATATTCCACTAGCTGGTTCACCCGTGCGTTGCACAAGTTGACTTATCATCAAATAGCCTGTGACCCAAGTTAAAGTAATTCTGATAAATTCGCCCACTCAAATCCCCAGTTGGTTCAGTGACGTTCAAAACGCTTTAACATCCCCCTCCCCTCCCACTGGGTCAGATTTAAAAAATTTGAAAAAAGTAGTCTTTGACTTGAATCAGAGTAACCCAAACATATTCGACAATCAAATCCCCAGTTTGTTCAGTGATGACAAAGATACCCCATCCCCCCTCCTCCCCTAAAACACCCCCTATGGGGCAGATCAACAACTACACCTTTAAAACCTTCTCTGGACTTCCACAAATAATTTAAAACCAAAATTAGCCAAATCGGTCTGGCCGTCCTCGAGTTTTAGCGATACTAACGAACAGCAATTGATTTTTATATACGAGTATAGATTTGTCTCTCTCCGCCTGTAGCAACCTTGTTTCAAATGAAACGCCCCATCATTACCGCGCCCGAACATCATACTGTCCCCGTATCATTTTTTGAGAGATTGTTCAGTCGAGACCGAATACTCACACACATGCATCCCAGCGATTTTGAGCACATTTTGCAACAATGCAAAACGCAACAACCACTTCAGGGGTGGCCCAAGAAAGGCTGGCGGTAACGTTGCGGTTTTGTCCACTGGTGACTCATTTGCGCGCCATCAATACTCTTCAAGATATCGAAGAATACTACTAGCAACATTGTCCATGAAGTTGTCCATGAAGTGGGTGGACGGCCGGGTCCTCAAGTTTGTAGGATATACTAGGTATTTGGGGGTGATCTGGGAAGAAGGATGGAAGATAGGCCGGCACGTAGACCATGTAGTGGAGAAAGGGAGAAAAGCAGTAGAGAGGTTAGCGAGAATGGCAGCATTAGGAGGAAGGAGTTAATGAGAATCTATCATGGGGTGTACGTTCCCATAGTGGCCTACGGTGCCGGAGCATAGGGGGACCTGTTGACAGCCCACACCAGGAGAAGGTTAGCGAGTGGTCAGAGAGGGGTGTTGGTATCGATGGTTAGGGCGTATCGGACTATTTCAACGGATGCAGTATGTTTGGTGATTGATATCGAGATTGGTAGATGTTGGGCTAGGTACTGGCTGAGAGTGAATGGCAATGTTGAATGGCTGGGAAAGAGGATAAATAGGTTGTAAAAGAAAGGGGATGCTAGGAAAAATTTTATTGAATGAATGGCAGAGGAGATGGGATGAGAGCATGAAAGGCAGGTGGACGTATGAATGGTTTACCTAGTGTGAAAGAGAGAGTGGAAGCGGAATGGATGGTCTTCGACTTCCACATGACTCAGATGATATCTGGTCATGGGGACTTCGAGGACAAGTTGCATGGTTTTGGACTGAAAGAGAGTAATCTGTGTGAGTGTGGACAGGCTGGTACTGTCCATCACTTTGTGTTTGAATGTGGGCTGTTTGATGAGGAAAGGGGTTGGACGGAAAGGAGGATGAATGAGATAGGAATGGAATGGGACAAGACGGTGGTGAGAAAGGAAGAAAGCTATGAGGTATGGAAGAAGTATGCATGGGATGTTTTAGGCAGGAAGGAGGGGTGGTCCGTGCGTCCGGCCATCGAGGCCAGTAGGGTAGAATAGATTTAGGCATAGTAACTATAGGATTAGGTAGGAAGGGAGGCTGATGAATATCGAGTAGCCAGCTTCCCAAACAACTGTGGAAGTTATTTTAGCTAGGATTGAGTGAATTTAAGGTATGACTGTAAGTTATTTTGAATGAACGGATTAGGTTAGGTAGGAAGAGAGGAGAGCCCCTGAGTTCTGACCTCTAGACTCAGGTGGCGTCAAACAACGGGGACCGTATCCCTCATGGGTCAGTGAAAAGGTGGCAAGTCCAAACCACACGATCACTGGCTCATGAAAAGTGGTAGGCCCTCCCTTAAAATATTGAAAAACGGGGAGGGTCGAGCCTGCGACCATTCCAGGCTTAGGGGGCTTGAGACGGGGGGGGGGGGGGGGAGCGGTAGGTACAGAGTCTTCTTCTCTGTTCCGGGCCAGCGACCATTCTTGGCCTTTAAGAGCTCTGCCCATATTGGTACCACGGGCGGGTGGGGCCCTAGGTCTAGCCTGCCACCCAGTTGAGGATGGATTCGCGGGGGTAGCAGGTTTCACGCCCTTGTAGTTCTTCCCTATCTAGGGGGGCGGCGGCTTGGAAGTAGAGCCTTGCTGGGGTTAATTGTCTCCCCTATGGTCTATACGTTTACCATCGAACAACTGTCCAAGAAGTACCTATTTCTTCCCAGCTGATCTGGGGGGAGACCATAAGGCATGGTTGCCTAAGGACTCCTAAACACGACTTCCATTTTTATTTTTATTTTTATTATTATTATTTTATTTTTTTTTAAGGAGATATTGGATTGTTCTGTCCATGAAGTATGCCAATCCGTAGTGAAGGTACTGATGGAATGCTACATGCAGGAAAGCCAAATATCATTTAACTACTATTTTACGTCCATTGGCAGGGCCCAGGGTAAGCATTAAGACCCTGATTGGTTAACTTGGTACATTAATGTTTTAAAAATGCTGCAAATCATTTCAGAAGAGTTTATTATTTTAGAAAGAAAAAAAATCAAAAAGTTGAAATTTACAACCATTTGCTCATTCAGGTGCAGTCTGATCGCCTTTTTTGCAGTACCTATTATTACAAGTTAAGTCTAATTATTAGAAATTATAAACCAAAATGACAATGTACTTACAAGTACATAAATATCTTTTAATACTTTCGAAAATTTATTGTTGGAACTATTATTATAACGCTCAAAAAGTTTTATGATGTTGATAACGTAGGTTTGATGATAGGATGGGGAAAGTGTGCATTAAACTTTCTAAATATTGAATGATTCGCACTTGTATTTCATGCATATTTGTGCACAAGCATATTGGAACCATACTATGGGTATTAAAAATCGTATACTGTATAAAAGTAATGGGTTGGAATGTTGATATAATACAAAATACAGACACCTTCACAAATAGAGGTACTAGGGAGTAACTAACAAGTTTGCTAATAATTTTCAATCCTTAAATAGGACCTAAAACTTGAGAAAATCACTAATGCGAGGCGATATGAGTCAATACCATTCCATATTGTTATAGAAGCAGTATTTAGATAGTCATATTCATAAAACATTCTAAAAAGTGGGCATCACGTAAAAAATATGTACAAATTAAAAGAAAATCAATAAGTACCTGAATAAAGTTCATGTTAATGGTTATTCAAATCCTGAAAGCCATTCTCTCATTAAATATCTACCTATTGTTAATATTTGACGAATACGTCAATCCAAAGTACAATGATCACTTCTTGATACATAAATAGAATTTGTGCATAGCATTCAAATGAGAATGATTGTATTGGACATCTAATTATCTGTATTCACTAAACCAAGCAGAAAGTAAATACACTGCCAAGGAAATGGCACATGAGCTTCCTCGTGACCTTCACAGTACGGTTTGGTATAGGGGACCATGTAGAGCTATACCCGCACGATCCCTAAAAATTTGAAGAAAATCGCATCAAAATTGTGGAAATTACGGCTGTTGCAAGGACCGTAACAAGAATATTTCGTTCACGCATGCGCAGAGCGTACCGCTAATACCCACATCATCCCTGAAAATCTGACCGAAATCCGTTCAACATTGACCGAGTTATGACCGTCACAAGGAATTCACGTTAGCGCCTGCGCAGAAGCTACCGTTGATTCGATCATGATGAAGTTGATAGGGGACCATCTAGAGCTTAACCCGCACGATTCCTGAAAATTTGGTTAAAATCGGATCAAAATTGTGGAAGTTATGGCTGTTACAAGGAAATGTGGACGGACAGACAGACAGACAGACAGACACGGAACCAAATTTGTTCAGGAGGCTCTGAAACGCAAAATGCGAGTGGAAATTTTGATTTTGGAGCAAAAAAAAAAGTTTTCATTTCGAAAGTGAAAACAAAACTTCCGCTGCCTTGCAGTCTCGGAAGCAAAATAGATCGCCTTTGGACCGAACCATGAGATAAAATATGCACTCAACTTACACGTAGGTTAAGTTTCATCTTCCATGCGTGAACCGAAATTGTAGTAGGAATCATGAATTTTTTTTTTTTTTTTTTTTTTTTTTGTAAAAGAGTGAGAGACCAGAAGGTGATACGATACGGTGGTCGGCGGACGCTGTTTCCACTGCCCGAACCCCGTGTCGTATACATTCCTTTCATGTTACGGCCAAAAACCGCCTACGGAGCGATCGAGTCCGAACCAAACATTTCGGTCGAAATTACGGTGATTGGTTCGGAAATTCGTGGTACAAGTAGAGACCTGGCTTAATTCGGAAGTTCGTAGATTATCATTATATATAAGGTCCCGGCTGGATAAAATTGAATTTAAAATTTTGAAATGGAGTGCGCATTTGTGAGACCTACCATGAAAACAATCCAACTAAATTTCCGTTTCTCGATCGATTACGCTCTAGAATTGCTATTTATACACCACAGTGATATATATTTATTAAGCTAAAATACGAGGAAGCAAACGTACAGCACTCACTTTATTATTTTATCTAATCATTGAACAGGTATTGGTGGCTTCGTTGATTGGTATCCCGCTGGCTAAACTCCTAGCGAAACGGGCGAACCTCGTGCCTTTGTCTGAATACCGCTCCAGATCCAAGCCCGTCCATCTTCGTACGCCAAAAGAAAAGTAAGCTAGTATTTTATTAAACTAGTCGATAAATTTATTTTGTTGGTGTTATTTGTTATGCCATAATTTCTAGCAGAATGTTTGAGATGTTCGTATTCACTAAAAACAACCACATGACGTTGAACATTAAGCTGTTAGTAGAGTAGTGCGGGGGGGGGGGGGGGTCCGTTGAACACAAGAGGCGCTTTCCTCCCCTCTTGTGCACTTGGAAGAGTACACAAAGAGAGTTGGGATAATCCCAAATACACACCTGATGTACTTGTATTAAGATTAATAAGTACAAATACATGAGTAGGTACCTACTTGTACTAAGAACTTCATTTACAAGTATTTGTACTTGAACTTACTAATTTTGTTTCAATTACAAGTGCATCAGGTAGGTACTTGTTATTCTACTTGCGATTTTTCGAGTATTGTACCTGTACTTTGTACTTGTAGGTACATTTTTCCCAACCCTGCTTAGAACCACTCAACTTTCTGACCCATTTTCTGGTTTTTAGGACGTCCCTCAGAAGCTATGTCTTATAGGAAAGTGTTCGTTAACAAGAGGGATGCCTATTAAAATTGATCCAGGGGCTGGGGGACAACCCAAGCAAGAACAAAAAAAAAAAAAAAAATAGCGAATAAAAATTCTAAGACCCCTTATCCGTTAAAAAAAATAAAATAAAATAAACAGTATTCGTGTATGTCTGTGTATATGTGTGTGTCTATGTGTGACAAATTTTGTCGACGCTGCCCAAGCCACAATTTTCAACCAATTTTCGAGATTCTATCTTTGTAGCTCCAAAAAGTTAAAACATTAATTTTCGAAAATTGTATTCATTGAAGTCCATTTTGGGGCATTTCAAAACGATTCCAGGATTTTTAATTTTTTAATTAGATAGACCCGATTCACAGTTCCCAGGCGGGAACATGGTCGAAGTTAATGGCATCTAGCGTAAAACCCCTGGACTTCCTCGACGTCCGCCTGGCTTCGGAAGTTTGAAAAGCCATCGAATCGCAAATTCAGTTTCCCGATCACAGAACTTCGTGAAAAATCAACTGATTTTGTCGTTTGAACACTTAAATCGAAACGTGAAAGCTAAGGAAGACATCCGTCAGGGGATATTTGCGATAAATCATCATCCAATACAGCAATCATCACTCGAATAGAGTAACCTCTTAGCTGTGACTTTGTTGATGACATTTTTCTCCCAAAACGCCTAAACGGATAGAGATTGGTTTCACTTGAAGATTTTTTAAAAATCATGGAAATTGGTGCATGATTCGAGGATTTATGACGTCGGGAAAATAACGTTGATTCCTTATGGGAGCAGAAAACATGGCCGACACCACAGCCCGCTCTTGACTATATATATGTGCGTGTGTGTGTGTGTGTGTGTTGAGTCATTTTATAGGGGCACTTCCTTTCATCCTACTCTCCCTTCTCCTCCTTCAGCTTCTTGGTCCCAAGGGTCGGCGTCGGTTAAACCTGAGCGTCCTACCTTTTTTTCAATTTTTTTACCTACTTTTTTTGGTGTGCCCTCTCCGATTTTGAGGAGAGTTTTCTAAAAAAAGTGTGTGTTGTTCTTGACGATAACTTTTCTTAGGATTGAGATAAAAATTCCGTTCTTAAGCCATAAAATCGAGCTTTCCAAATGAAAGGATGAGTTAGTTGGCCAGCAGTTTTTGAGCACAATAAATTGGTAAAATTCCTAAAATAAACCGTAAAAAAAACCACAAAAAATGGCTAAAACTGCGAAAAATCGTTAAATTTATATTTTTTAGTAGGACATTAGTCAGAAGAAGTTTATCAACGTTGAATTAAAACATCATCAAATTTACGCACCAAATTAATCATTTGTCAATAATATTAATCATAATCATTAATAATAGTATCAATCATTCATATTTGGGGAAAAATCAATAAAAACTACCTACTAAAGCTAAACATCCAAAATCTTTTTTGAATTGCAGGAACGGGTTTTTTTTTTTTTTTTTTTTTTTTTTTTTTGCGATACAACTAGTAATTAAAAATTTCTTTGTACTCTAAGTGCTCCAATTTCGAAATATTTTGTCGTGAATATAATACGACAGGTCGGAACCTATTTTACGAAAATTCGCTCATACGATCATGCTGCATGACTGGAACTTTTAATTTGATTTGGCTTGTAATCACTACTCACTGCAATAACAAAATTGAATACAAATAAATGTATTGAATTGAATTGTTTTTCCCATGAAGAGAATATCTTGATTTGATCGCATGTTGGTTTGTTTAAGGCGCGGGTGCAAAAAGCAATGTCCCGGGAAAGCGCACCGTCCGATCATGAACCTTCCATCTCACATGATGAAGACATCGAAGAACTTCTCCATCGACAGGACCATGTGGTCAAATGCCGGCTACCTGCAGGAATTCGGCCCAACCATCGACAGGTCAATGTTGTCAAACGGTGTTTTCCCGCTGGAGGCTGTGCGTGAGTTCGTCGCTCCTTGTAAAATGACGCTTCTCAACGAACGTGACATGAATGCGACCCCCGAAAATAAGTAAGTTAGAACTCAGTTACCTAATATTTTTGCCATGTAAAGCCCTGCAAATAACTTCACTTGTTATAAGAATCAGTGGTTCAATACTTACAAAACACACATATTCGGTTATAGCGATCTACGTGTCACTAATAAATTACTTATTATTATCTTGCAACGCAAAAACAAAATCGATTCTTTGAAATCCAAACCAAATCACTGAATCCGCGTGTCGTTTGTTTGTTTGGTGGAACAGGGATATCTGAGCAAATTGCTGAGTTGAAGAGAGGAGCAGAGGTTATTGTCTGCACTCCAGGCAGGATGATTGACATGTTGGTGGCTGATAGTGAGAAACCACGCTCTGCTACCATGTGACAATCTGATGATTGTCGTGATAAACTTTCCTATTGCAACGTTTCTTTATTAGGACAGTTCAGATTACTTACCATGTTCTCAATAGTACCATGGTTCGGCACTTCCACCATTGGAACTATTGAGGTATCGTTCTCTTCTATTGAATCGAAATACTTCTGTCCTTGAATTGTTTTTTTCTTATTCAAATATTGTTTTGGGATAAAGGCTAATAAGTTAGCTATGCAAATTAATCATTGGAATTATTTTAATACCTATTTCTTTTTTGGTGCTTCAATAGAAAGGTATTAAAGGGTTGAGATCTGACTAGGATGTGGTCAGGGTTTCTCGCATATTAAAAAAATTTAAGAAATCTAACGGCAGTTGGTACGGCCATTCCATCCTGCCGATTTATTTATTATTATTATTTTTTTTTTTTTTATGAAAGGTATTTATGCATAGATTTTCCATCTAGCATTGAACATCAGATAACTCAAATTTTTATAGCATTGTCCTTTGATAGCTCAGGTTCTAATTGAGATACATTGTTCGTTTTGGTGTAAGAACACTCAGTGAATCAATCATGCCGTTTCATTCGGTTGATTTTGAAAGGATTTATGAGCGGGAAACCTATTCTGTTGCAGCCCAATAATTCTACACAATAAAAATGCACAACAAGAATGATGAGGATAAAAAAAATCGCCCATTTCGGCTTACAGAACCCTAACGCGTGGTACCTAAATTCAAGTTCTGGGTCTCCTGACTAGTGTGTAAATACCTTAGTTTTCCAAAATTAGAACCATATTCGTTTGAATTTACATGCATCACAGGCTATCTACCTCACTTCCTACCGTATGGCAGGATACCTACCGCCACTCTTGTTTACCTACCGTTCTCACCTTTTACCTCTTGAGCTTAACTAATCTGATCTAATTTAATCCACACACTCACAAGTGACACATCGTCCCAGTTGAACCGTATTGCTTGGTGAGTAAATATGAGTTTGAGAAGATTGTACCCCGAAATAATACTCGATGAGGAAACGTGTACAAAATTTTTGAAGGACAAGGGCGTATTATTGAATCAACCAGTGAGGTGGGCAGTATAAGTCTCGCCAAGGAGGTGGGCAGTATACATCTCGCCAAGGAGGTGGGCAGTCTAAATATTGCCAATGGGGTGGGCAGTATAAATTGGATTATTATTAAACAGTATTATTGGATTATTGGCGTCAGGCCTCAATGGTGGGTGTTGGCAGGCGAAGCCTGCAGAGGGTGGCCCTCTAGTATTTATTGAATACAATCCAATAGGGGTAAAAGACATACCGCACTGGGGTGTAGGTATGTGAGGATAGCAATTGGGTTAGGTTAGGGTGTACAGGGTGTCTCACGTTATATCCGGAAAACTTCACCCGCGTATTGTACAACTAATGTCTGATCGTAAGTTCCTCATAGAGATTTTTTTTAACTCCTAGTTTTCGAAGTATTCAAGTTCTAAGCTTTTTTTTTTTTTTTTTTTTGTAATTTCGACTTGAACTCACAGAACGGCCATAACTCCCTTAATTACCTGATACAATTCAAATTTTATTAGGTGTGTTCCAAGCACCGCGAGTTCATGAACTTTTCGGAACTGGTTCGGCGCCGAACCTTATGCGCACGTGAATCGTGTTCCAAGCGTTTTGAGTTCAGGAACTCAACACTAAGGTGTTCCCACCGTGTCAGGTTCATGAACTGAGTTCAGCGAGTTCATGAACTTTTCAGACCTGCTCGGGGATAGGGTTGAGAACTCGAACTGCAGGAAACCTTTCTGAACCTTCCTAAAATTCATTTCACCGCAAACCTTCACGCTAAATGCCTTGTCATTAGCCTGCTTGATGCTTGTTGTGTTATCGTTTTTTACATATCTTTTTCAATTTGCTTCATCTAATAATTATTAAAACCGTCAGTTTTCTTTTATCAGATGTCTACACATAGATAAAAAACATTTATTTAAGGGTAGTTTGTCTGTTTAAGGGTAGTTAGTTTAAGGATAGAAAACATTTATTTAAGGGTAGTTAGTTTGTTTAAGGGCAGGCAAAGTCAAACCAATGTTTTTCTCGAACGCACTTGGCCCACCCTACCTTACTTGAAAAAACGTCATGTTTATCACTTTTTTTGTTGCCTTTTCTCAATAATGGCTCGAGGGATTTTGATGAAATTTTCAACAGTTACTCTTCTTCTGGATAGGAATGATATCCCATACCCTTCACATCTGGGAAAATACTCTGAGGGTGACAATTAGCAAATAACCTTAAAAAATAGCCGAAAATGCCGTTTTTTGGCACCTTCTTGGCCTTTTCTTTAAAAAGCTTAAAGAATTTCGATGACGAGGAGGACGATGACGTTACTAAAGACGACGCTACCGCTGGTTGGTGCATTGAGTGTCAGGTGAACTATACTGTTCCCACCGACGGATTCTTGAACCCAAAAGTTTCGTGAACTCGTGGAACCCATCTGAGTTCATGAACTCAGACGGGTGCTTGGAACACACCTATTATAGTGTTGGAAAGAGTATTGAATTTCCCATATCCCTAATGTACCGAAAAAGTATTTCAAGATGGTTTAATTGGTAAAAAATCAATCTGAAAAGTGAATTTTGTCAAATCTTTAGAATGACCACTTTTTTCATACCTACTCTGTAGGTTTAATAAAATTCTACTTGTCTAATAAAATTCTACTTTAGCCTGTAGTCCTTAAATAGAATCTCAGATTTCCATCAGTGCAGTCAAATTTACTTTTACTTTACTAATTGGGGAAGAAAAATATGTTTTAATGTTGAAAAACATATATATATATTTTTTTTTTTCAATGAAATCTATGGTTTTCTTGAAAAATAACCTTCTATGAAAATGCGAGTTTGGGGTCGGTTTCTACGTATTTCTTTACGCTGAATCGAATGCCAACTCTTGCATATCCCCAAAGACGTTGCAGCATAGTTTTACATTCTTATTCAAACGTTTAAGTTCATTTGGTATGACAAATTTTATGTGATTTTAGTGGTGAAACTAGTAAGCTGAAGTGCAAAACTCTGTTTCAAAAGGGTTGAGGAGATATTCAGCGTAAAAAGATACGTAGAAACCGACCCGAACCTCGTATTTTCATTGAAAAAAACCCAGAAAAACCTCAAACTTTCGATTTCATTGAAAAAACAATGTTTTTCAACATTAAAGCATAGTTTTCTCCCCCAATTAGCAAAGTAAAAGTAAAATTAACGATTCCGTTGGAAAGCTTGGATTCTGGCGCAAATTTTAGCACTACAGGCTAAATTTGATCTGTAGAATTTCATCGTACCTACAGAGTATTAAAAAAGTTGTCATTCTGAAGAATTGATAAAATTCACTTTTCAGATTGATTACTCACCTATTGAACCTTTTATGGTACATTGGGAGGTGGAAAATGTACCATTCTATTTTACGGTATAATAAAATTTGAATTTTCTGAGGTAATTAAGGGAGTGATAGCCGTTTCAGTGAGTTACGGTCGAAATTACGAAAACATTCTTGAAAATGGAATAATTCGAAAATTAAGCAATTAGAAAAACGTCTCAATAAGAAATTTTCGATCGGAAATTAATTGCAGGATACTCGGGTGAAGTTTTCCGTGTAACACGTGAGACACCCTGTTTATCAATAATGGTTCATATAATGATTAATTGCTACGCACAAAAGAGAGTGGAAGCTCTTATCTTAAGAGAGGACAGGAAACGATTGGTTAGAGTACAGCAGTGTCGTGGGTAACCCTGCCGCCATTTAATAGATCGGTTCTCGTAACGGATCGTTGGGACTGTTATAAACTGGAGTTGTTACGTTCATATCAAGGGAAACTCCCCACGTCTAGGAGGATGATTGAAATCAGCCATGGTGGGCGAGCAGAGTGGACCACAGTGAGCGAAATCGCCAAAATCCGGCCAAAACTTTGAAAGTAGGTACTATTTTACCAGCGAATTTGTGTAAAAAAATGAAGCCAGTGCAATAGCTCCATAAGTTTTAACCACAGAATTGTATACCTAGAATGCGAAAGCCTGTTCAAAACTCCGGTGAATCTAGATCCGGGAATCCCCAAGGGATATTCGACCTGAAGACAAGGTTCGGCTAATCTCGCTATCGAGAAGGCCCTAGTCGCCCAATGTCGCTCAAATTCGGTGCACAGTTATAGGACGACGATTTAACCATTCCATATCAAGTTCAAAATTATTGCACCATCAGTAGCACCTGCACATGCGCGAAAGTGTAATCCCAGGAACAAGTTTAGTGTCTAGTTTTCATCAGATTATGATGTCATTTAATGGGAATGTGCGGGATAGGCTGTAAATTATCCCTTACTCATCTTTATTTTTTTTCAAATCATTACTCAATTCGGCGCATGCGCTAACGCGTATTGCTTCAAGCATCTTTTTTTTCGTTTCCTAAATATCCGATTTCGACGTTTTAAGTTACCTCCACCTTCATTAACTTTATTCCGCTATATGGAGCCTTTATGAATAAAAAAAACGTTTAAATTATCCATACATTTATGTCATTTTCAGTTGGTAGACTTACATAAATATCGTTATACTGAAATCAGGGGGACTAGTAAAATGTAGATGTTTTAATTATGTGCAGTTATTTTCCCTCTGAACGGCCCTATGTCTACGCAGGCATATTGATGTCAACCTACGGATCTGCAATTTGAAATGGACCACCTTTGTAATATCATGGATTCAATATCAGTGCACACTGATCAGCTGTGGGGCCTCTGAGCCTTATTTGTTTCTTATTCGACTTATGATGCTGAAACCTGAAATGTAGCTCCTTTTTGGAGATTCGGAATACAATTACAAATTATGGAGGGACTCAGATCAGCTTCGGAACCTCTGAGGCTAATTTCTTTTCCAATCGATTGCTGTAATTTAGATGGGGCTTCTTTGGGGCACCTCCGAAACAATTTCGAGGTATATACGCAGGTGCACTGAACAGCTGAGGGGCTATATAGGGGGACCTATATTCTTCCCTTACCCATCGACTTTTTTTTTTTTTACATTGACTGTAAAGCGTGAAATTAGGGGGTCCCGTAACTGAAATGAGTGATCCCTTTTGAGAGGCATAATGCGCCATGTTCTGATCATATGCTTTAGACGGGTTTTAATAATTATAGACCTATGATCTGCGTACAAGGGGTATCTCCTGCCTATCTCTTACCTCCGTAGAAGTAATGAACCTTTGTGTATTAATTTGCTGCGTTTTTAAATCTCTTTGTTTTTACTATTAGGGGCGATTCAAACAAGGAGCCTTCCATGGAACATCGGGAAACGCCCGACACCATTCCTAACCACAGCATGGAGGCTCCTCAGGATGCCTTCGCTCCAAAGAGATTGTTCTACACGATTGAAGGCGAAAACTATCTCGTTGTCGCATTCTGGTAAGTCATAACTGAAGTTTAGCGAATTTCCATAAGAAATAAACTTATTGCAATGGTTCTTACAATTTTAAAATCAAAATCTTCGAAAGTCTTCTTCACTGAAATCCGTTTTGAGACATTCTGAGACGAATCCTATATATTTTTCATATTTATATATATAAATTTTTTGGTTTACGTTTCAAGACGCGTAGAATCCAAAAATCGAATTAGAAAAATCCGCCCGCCGCTTTTCTCCGAATACACTCGACCAAACTATACGAAACCCGACGCGAGCACCTCCCAGCCTACTGCATTTTCCCCTCCGTTTGTTCCCCGCTGGGTAGCAACCGAACAGCGGATGAGCTGACCCGTCTTATCACTTATCTTATTGTTTAGGTTCAATTTAGATTACAGTACATTGACTTGCGTGTTTAGTTTATTTGTACTTCTAACTATATGTTATATGTAGTTTAAATTACTTTTATTATATGTTCCTCTACACGTATGTTCCTCCGTTTCACATGCTATTTTGTTACCATTGCACATACCAAACGAAGAGGAAATTCAATCTTCGCCGGCACAAAGAATGCCGGCATGGTTCGGACAAAGTTAACTCGCTTGTAAATAAGTACCGGTGTGTTTTGTACGGGCTTTATTCCTCGAACAAACGGGAAAATATCCTCCACCATTATGAACAATTACACAACATCTCTATAAGTCCTGATGTACCTTACAACTTTAGCAGTTGGGATGAGTTGTTGGAATGGAAGTACTCAGTCAAAGAACAAGAGGTAAGCAAGTACGTTAAAGTTGACAGTAGTTACCGTAGGCGTGAACAGACCAAAATTTTCTATTACCGTTGTCACCGTGATGGCTTCCATAAAAATAGAGGTAAAGGCCTAAGAAAAATGAAGGTGAAGGGTACTAATAAAATTAATGGATGCTGTCCTGCCTCTATGGCAGTAAGAAAATCAGGGGATGGGAAGGTGGACGTTAAGTTCATCCCAACTCATGCCGGACATAAGCACGAAATTGGTCGTTTGCGCCTCCCCAATAAATATAAAGATACCATCGCTCAAAAAATCGCCCAAAAAATTCCTGTAGACACAATATTGGATGTTATAAGAACTTCAGTTTTTCAAGACGATCTTGAAAGAGTTCCTTTGACCAGACGTCAAGATATTAAAAATGTAATTCGTGACTATAACCTTGGAGATGATTATGTACGACACCGTGACGATTGGGCCAGTGTTGAAGCTTGGATCGCTGAAATGCAACAGTGTTCATCCATTGTGCGTCTGTAAAAACCCCAAGGCAGTCCATGTCCGAGCCATAGTGGGCTGAGAAACGAAGATTTTGTACTTATAATAGCGAACGATGCCCAGTTGGAATTTCTTGCCAAATATGGTAAACACTTTATTTGTGTGGATGGGACTCATGGAACCAATGCGTATGGGTTTGAAGTAACAACCGTATTAACTTTGGATGATTCACATGAAGGCCTCCCTTGTGCTTTCATGACAAGCAGTAGGAGTGGCGAGGAAACAATGAGTGTGTTCTTTTCAAATTTAAAAGAATCCCTTGAATCTGAAATCGACACTGCTGTTTTCATGAGTGATATGGCCAATTATTACTTCAATGCTTGGAAATCCGTCATGGCCCTAAGCTACAACTTTTTTGTACATGGCATGTGGATAGAGCTTGGAGGAAGAATCTCTGCAAGGTGAAATCTACAGAGAAAAAAACTTACGTATACTGGCTCTTAGGGACTATTCTACAGGAACCAGATAAAGAAGCATTTAGCCGTCTGTTTACTAACGGTCTAAAGGAACTTGAAAATGACCCTGACACTGCCGATTATGCAGTTTGAATCATCATGTGAGTGTTCGGCATACTGCTACAGAAAATATACTGTGCTGAATTGTAATATGCATCTTGAGGCCATGCACAAAGTTGTGAAATACTTCTATTACAATGGGAAGAAGATTCGGCGACTCGATCGTGCAATTAATGGTCTTTTGAGGTATGTGCGGGACAAAATGTTTTCTCGAGTAATAGCTCTCCACCGTGGGAAAGTTACTGCTAAAATGCGAGCTTTGAGGGTAAGACACGAAAGATCCCTCAAACTGGATGTGGTCCTCCTGAAGACTGAAGATTTCTGGTAAAACTGGTTTAGATTTGTATTCGATCAGAAAAAAGTCTAGTGTTGATTGTAATTGTGACACAAGGTGCCTCGACTGCTCTATCTGTATCCATGAATTCGCCTGCACATGCATTAAGTAGTAGCATCAAATAGAACATTTGCAAACACATACATTTCGTGTGCACATTGAGCAAGACAAATAATGCAGCAGTTGACGCTCCTCTGCTCATCAACGAAGATGTTAATTCGCCTGACATTATTGGAGATCTTGTCGTCGATTTTTCGAAGAAGGAAGAGGTTTCCAATGCTGAGCAACAAATAGTTTTGAGAGAAATCTCGTCGAGCAAAACAGCATCACAAAAAACCATTGAAGAGAAAAAGAATCTAGCTATCAGCATGCTCCAGAAAGTTCTTACACTCTGCACGGAGTCTGAACATGTTGACTACGTCATTGGTCGTATTCGACCTATCTTACCATGTGTTGAATCTCTTATCAAACCTTTCCCAGGAATTCCTGTTTTTAAATAAAAACCAGAGGAAATCCCAACAAGAATGTCTCTCCACAGAAATGATTCAAATGCGTGAAGAACCAGTTCAAAAAAAGTAATAGAATGTGTCTTCCTTCAAATTTCAATTCATTCTTCCTTGGAAATTTCAACACAGATTTTATCTGAAGAATAAAATGCCAAACAATGAATTTTTTTATGTTCAGGAAAATTTCTTGAAATGTATTACACGTTTACTGTGATTTTACTTTACTCTTTTCTAAGTCACTCTCTCTTCTAAGTCAGTCTCTAAGTCACATGAAAAATGAGTGGTGGTAATTTATTGTTCCTCCTACATAATAAACGCTTTATTGTTCTATTAATTTGTCATTTTGGATTAATTTTATTTTCCTTACTCCATTTGAAATATGTGTTCAGATACAATGAATCAAAAAGTTGAGGACAGCAATAAATTTGATAGTTAAAAATGTTGACGTAAAAAGTTGCTCTAATTTCAAAATGTATGAACTCGAGAAATGGCAAAAATTTCGTTAAACAAATTTCCTTTAATAATTTATTGGGGAACTTTCAAGAGTTGGAATTTCACTTTTTTGACCCCAGATTCGGATTCAGCACACTTGAAAACCCTCTACTACTAATTTGCAGCTCAAAATACTGTTTAGTCTGGCCAATAAACGGGTGATAAGATAACCCAAGTAGTAACTAATGCAAGAGAGCTGAAGGTTCCTTCTGGCAGGTGAGGGCCCGTGACGTCATCGTGCAAATGAATTACAAGAGCCGTATTACTGGTCTGATACCCACCATACAGCTACTTTTTGGAAAGCTCTCGTTAATATCTGTCTATTAAGCAAATAAAAAATAACCATGCAAATTTCGCATTGTTTTATTATTCGTTTTTATTTTATTTTAAGATTAAAATATTTATTAAAACGAGTTTGTCACAAAGGAAATTTGAACACTACCAGGCAGATTAGCTTCATAAAAGTATTTAAATTTTAACTTATAAGGTGCATGCTGAAAAAGTCGTGAGTTAAGGTATACCTTCATGAATGAATATGAATTAGAATTAACTCGGAGGTTCATGCTGCTTAACTGAAACTTTTAAAATCATAATCCTAATGTCTTACGCAATCAGAAATATATGAAAAATAGCTTTAAAATACATGCGTTCGTTCGATTCACTATTTGTTTGTACATTTGACAATAACGCCCTGCAGTTACGGATATTTAGGAGGTTGGCAACGCTGAGCGGTTGCTTTGTAGGGGGGAACATGATGGAGTGGGAGGTGCTCGCGTTCGATTCACTATTAATTTAGTTTGTACTTTTGACAATAACTCCCTGCAGTTACGGATATTTACGAAGGTTGGCAACGCTGAGCGGTTGCTTTGTAGGGGGGAACATGATGGAGTGGGAGGAGCACGCGTCGGGTTTGGAACGTCTTGTCATAAATATTGCCTTGTAAATATCAGCTGATATATTGGAATTATCAGGTGATATAGTTCCAATGGAATTTATTATAACGTTGCGAAATCGAGTTTATTCCGTGCGATGTACCTACTAGTGAAGTATTGGCACCTTAATGCTAAATTTCATCTCTTAAATTGCTCCCAAGTCTACCTATAGGTAGCGGAAGCAATGTATTAACTTTTGAGAGATTTAAAAGTTGTGGTCTCCACTAAAATCAAAGGGCTTTTGTTTTTTTACAGTGGTAAAATTTCCACTCGCATTTTACGTTTTAGACTATTCTGGACAACTTTCGTTCCATGTCTTTCTCTCTCTCTCGCTGTGAGTGTATCTGTGTATATCCGCAAATCCTTGTAACAAGCCTAATTTCCACAATATCCAACCGGTTTTCATGAAATTTTCATGGTTTGTGCGGGTTAGGGTGAAGATGGGCCCTTGTCTGGTGGACAAAGATCAGCCAGGCAACGGCTGTGAGTCAGCTGGCAAGGCTGCAAAGGATGGCGTGCATTGGGGTTACAGGCTCCATGCACACAAGTCCTACAGCTGCACTGGAGGTCCTTTTGGACCTTCCTCCTCTACATATCCATGTAAGGAAGGTTGCCTTCCTGCAGGGAGTGAGGTTGTGGAGGAATGGCTTTTTAAAGCGGGAATCTGGGCGTACTCACCATGCCATCTTGAAGGAGGTTGCAGTGGATGAGTCATCGCTCAGTGTTTCCGACCACATGGCGGAGACACGGAACTTTGATCTCCCCTTCAAGGTCTACATTCACAGTAGATCAATGTGGTCAGAAGGGAGGCCCCAATTTGAACGAGGGGCTATAGTGTTCTACACAGATGGCTCCGTCATGAATGGTAGGGCTGGCTCGGGTATTTTTGGCCCACGAACGGAGATTTTCCAGGCAGAAATATATGCCATAAACTCCTGCGCTGACAGACTGGTGAGTCGTCAAGTGAATGGAGCAAAAATCTACATTTTATCAGATAGTCAAGCAGCCTTGAAGGCACTAGCTTCTTTCACCATCTCGTCGAAGCTGGTGTGGGAATGCTTGACTAACCTCAAGACCCTTGCCAGGAACAATAAGGTTACCTTGCTGTGGTGCCCAGGGCACCAGAGGGTGGAGGGGAATGAATAAGCTGACGCTCTTGCTAGGAAGGGTGCTGCTTCTCTCCCTATGGGCCCAGAACCTTTTCTGGCCACTACGGAGAGCTTTCTCCTCGGAGAGCTCACCAAATGGGAGAGTAAGAAGAGGACTGCCCACTGGCTCCACGTCAAGGGCCTGAGGCAGGCGAAACAATTTATTCACTTCTCTAGGAAGAGAGCTAAGGAGCTGCTCAGCCTGGGGAGAAGGGAGCTGCGTATGGTTGTGGGGCTCTTAACTGGGCACTGCCCTCTTAGATACCATCTCCATAAAATGGGCAAATCAGACTCCACTCTCTGCCGCTTTTGTGGGGCAGAAGACGAGACATCGAGTCATGTGGTCTGCCATTGCCCTATATTGGCAAGAAATCGCTTTTTGAATTGGGGCAGAACCTCCATCGATCCCCAAGACATTAAGAATGCCAAAACGTGGTGGGAAAGGATTGACTTCCCAGCTGTGGATGGCATTGGTGATATGGCGCCAAGCCAGACAGGGGCTGCGACCCAGTAACTAACCGAGTGTGGAGCACTCGGGTCCCAGGTAGTGCCTGTTGGCTGGCACTAGTGCCGGAACCAGGCAGATAGTGCTTGGTTTGGCAGGGCTGTCGGTATTGGGCCGATCTAGTGTCTGGGATGGTGAAGAGGTACGGCCTCCTCCTCCAGCTACAATAGGCTATTGCGGTCTCAGTGGCTTTAAAAAAAAAAAAAAAAAAAAAAAAAAAAAAAAAAAAAAAAAAAAAAAAAAAAAAAAAAGTGAATAACCTCCTCCATGAGTTTCGTTGTTTCCAAATCAATATTACAATCGGCGAATGCACTACCGTAAATTCCATCAACTATCATTTTCTCACGCCCCAGTTGTCGATCTCGCTCAAATTTGCAGGATAGGTGGAAGAGGTTAATGTGGGCATCCTCTAGCAATCGCAACATATTCCTATCATTAGTAGCTATTGCGCATGCGCAAATATGTATTCCTTTTAAATTTCAACAGTTTTCATCTGATTTTGATGAAATTGTCAGGGAATGTGCGGGTTAGGTTGTGTAAATGGTCCACTATTAATTCCATGCTTCTCAAATCACTACTCCGTTTGCGCATGCTCAAACGTAAATTCCTTCGAGCATCACTTTTTTACGCCTTAGTCGTCCAATCCCGCTCAAATTCGGTGCATGGTTGGGGGATAGTGGGTTACTTATTCCATGTCAATTTCAACCTGCTTGCATCATTATTAACTCCTGCGCATGCGCGAAAGTCAACATTACTCCGAGAACAAGTTCTAGTTTTCATCAGATTTTGATTACATTTTCTGAGAATATATGGGGTTTAATAATTATAGACCAATGATCTGTGTAGAAGGGGTATCTCCTACCTATCTCTTACCTCCGTAGAAGTAATCAACCTTTGTGTATTAATTTGCTGCGTTTTTAAATCTTTTTATTTTTACTATTAGGGGCGATTTAAACAGGGAACCTTCCATGGAACATTGGCAAATGCCCGGCAAAGCGTTTTCCTGTTGTTTTTGGAGCGGGGACACATGACTAAAGCATGTGCGTGCTAATAAGGATATACATAGTCAGTCTGTATGAATTATATGAATGGTTGCATGAATCGGATTGCTGAATTTGGCTCATGTATGCCAGCGCAAGCTTAGCTTTTAGGCATACATTGTCCTTCAAAGTGGACATAGAATCAATTTTTTTTTTATCACACCATGTACCTAGGTATATTAATTTTATTTATTATGTATTTTTTTCAATTTAGATATAATTGAAAATTGTTATTATATTCGATGTAAACTGTATGTATCAAGAATAAGGAGAATAATTTTCATTTCAATCATCGAATAGGCAATCGTCAGGAACATAACGTAATATAAGGCTACATCACATGAAGAGGTCATTCTGAATATTGAAGTGAAGGTGAACTTGATTTTCAAAAGGGTGAATCTGAATTGTAAAAGGGTGAATTTGACTTGAAAATGCTTCATCTCTACTGGTAAAATTATCAAGTTTGCTCTGAGGCCGATGGGTGGTGGAGTTGATATTGTTCGGACCCTGAAATGGGCGGCAGTTGATGCGACCGCGGAAGGGATTCATCAATTCCCGCCCAGGGCTCGTTTCCTACCACTATTTTTGTTTACCTCCAAACCCACCCAAGAGAAGTCAGATGAAGAAAAATTAAAATATTCTTTATCTGTGATATTTATTTTTCTAAGAAATTTCACAATCAGTAGCACTTGGGATATAAGGGGTCAGTCTATGAATTACATTAATTATTGAACGATCGAATCGGCAGCTGTTAGGAACATAATATACTACAAGGATATAGGATATATACCTAGTCAGTCTATAAATTATCAATTATATGAACATCCTTCATATAATAACAGGGACATAACGTAACATTAATAGGAACATAATAACCTTACATAATAAATAAACCTACTTCGGCACCGGGAGTTGAACCACTTTTGGGTCTTTTCTGTTATATCCCCGCATTTACAAACTATTTTCTATAGAATGAGGATTGATCGGATTGATGATCCCCAATCATTTTTACGTCCACTGTGGTAAAATAGATCAGAATGCTGTGTATAGTTTGGTGGTCTGGATGCTCGCAAGCTCGCATCTCAAAAATACATAACATCAAGTAGTCAATCCCTTAGTAAAAATACAGATTAGTTGGACATACAGGTCGGAATGAATGAATAGTAGAGAATTAGCGGAAATATGTTGGGATATAACAGAAAGGGCCCCACTTTTAATCCCCCCGAACGCCCGGGTGGGGGTTGATGGACGTTTATTATGGGTGGATTATTTGACGTTTATTTTTTCTAACTCAATACGTAAACAACCACTAGAGAAACTATTTCTCCGTTATATTATGTACCTACACCGCAAAAAAAAGTCGTGTTCCCACGAAACTGGTACCTAGTCCAAATTTGAAGCCCATTTTTCACAACGTCTGATTTTTAAGGTACGGCCCCTGCATTTTTGAAAAAATCTCTTAAATTCCAGGATAATTCTTGTTTTGTATATAGGGAGAATGACTTCTATTCCACAATTGAATTGCAACTACAATACATATTTCACCTGTTTACAGGCATCATCTGGTAAATATCTTGATTATCATAACATTGCAAAAGAAATTTCTACTTTAAAACACTAAAAAAGGAACAATGTAACTGAAAAACTAGGCTGACGAACAGAAAAACTTTTTTTGTTAGTCAGTGAATTTTTCAGTTACACTGTTCCTTGTGCCGTTACCGTTAGCAGGACATTCGTGCTCTTGAAATTAATCTTGAAATAATTCGTGCTTTCTTTTGGAAAGGTTGAGTTCTGATCGGGCGATTACGCGATTCTGAACTTGTTGGTAATTATAATTCACCAATTCCGTGAGTTTTTCGCGAGTTCAAGGTTTTCGTCGTTGTGAAACTTTTTTTTAGTGAAAAAATGATCAACAATTTCAAGCATAGCAACCGAACTACAACTGTTACCATGCGACCCAAAGTTGCTGATGGAGTTAGTGCTCGACTGGATCAGCCAACAGTTGATTCCAGTACTTCAAAGAAACGAAATTTTTCTTTTAAAACAAAACGTCCAAAACTGTGCAGTTCAGCGAGTTTGGACAATTTACATTTTGATTTCCCTGCTCTATCACCAAGGCAGAATTTTACTATCCCTCCGTGTACGAATCCCCCTTTTATCACAACTAGCAATAGATTTGCTGTATTGGAACAAATGGAAATTCAATCCACTTACCAATCAAACATCAGAAAAGCGAACCATAAAACCACCCCCAATCTTCATAAACAATCTCTCTAACATCCATGTTGTTCTCAATCATCTAAAAACTGACAGAGGGGCTTTTAAACATATAACCATTGACAGTAAATTAAAACTGAATTTTGAGGAGGTTGACGATTACAGAAAATGTGTTGACTATTTACAGAAAAATGGAGCACAGTACCACACATTTCAGATGATTGAACGCAATTTCCGTGTAGTTTTACGTGGGCTACACCCCTCATGTACATTCCTACCATGATGAACGAATTGAGAGAGTTGGGACAAGAACCAATCCAGATGCTCCCAGTTCACCACCCAATTACCAAGGTTCCTCTTCCCCTTTTCTTCCTTGACTTGAAACAAAATTCCAATAATGAGCAAATAATTCTTTAACAAGTTTGTATTACTGTAAAATCAGGGTTGAACCCCCAAAACCTAGAAGAACTGTTATTCAGTGTATGAATTGCCAGGAGTTCGGGCATTCAAAAAATTATTGTTACAAGAAACCGCGTTGTGTTAAATGTGATGATGAACATGCATCCGCAGAATGCAACAAATCACGAGATACACCTCCGAAATGTGTAAACTGCAAGGGTAGTCACACGGCCAGTTATAGAGGCTGTCCGACACACAAAACCTTACAAAGCATCACATTCCCTTTGAGAAGTACTGTACCTGTAAAAAAGAGTTTAGCCAACCCTCAAACAAACTTTAGGCAAACAAACTCCGCAACAGCCACCAATAATCGATCGGGGAGTGACTCCAATCTCCTACGCCTCAGTCCTTCAAAGTAATCAATCAGATTCAGTAAACCAAAAATTAGACAAATTAATCTCTATCATTACACCAATGATGGAAATGTTGTCACAAATCATCCCAATACTTATCAACAAACGATGATCAATTCCTCACAACATAGTATGAGAATATGCACATGGAATGCTAGAGGGGTGAATAACAAGTATCATGAGCTGAGCCTCTTCCTTAATATTAATAAAATTGATATAATGTTAATCACTGAAACAAAACTAGCTCCTAATATATATTTTTTTGTACCTGGCTACAGATGCTACAGAGCAGACCACCCTTCAGGCAGTAGGAAAGGTGGATCAGCTCTTCTTATTAAAACTTGTATAAATCACAACGAACTTCCTCAGATAATAGAGTCTAACTTCCAAATAGCTCAGGTTGAGTTGAATCATTCGCTTCTGCCACGTTTACGAATCGGATCATTCTACTCGTCTCCACAATGATGTATTGATGTCAGATTTCTCTAATTCATGCTACATTTTGTATTGTGTCAAACCCACGGAAATCCTTCGCTGACAACATGCTTTGGATTTTCTCTCCACATGAACCTACTCAATCCATCTGACGGTAACATGCCAGATGTACTAGATTTTTTCTAAAGAGCGTGGGATGTTTTCACTCTACTGTTTCAGTACTTCACGAATTGAGTTCAGAGCATCTTCCTGTGTTGTTAGAAATCGGAATTGAACCAGAAAATTCTACTCCTCCAGATTTTCTAGTAAAGTACCCATTTGAAAATATAAAACGGTAGTAGCTGAAATGGTAGACAAAACCGGAAAAGATATAGAAGTGGCAATAGCATCTTTCACCAATGCAGTTCATATGGCAGCTGGTATTTCTTCAGCCTCGCCTTCAAAAGGATCATAGACATTCTACCACTTTATCACCTAATATTTCAAACCTATTATCATGCAAAAGATTAGCTAGAAGAAGGTGGGAATCAACTAAATATTCACAGGACAAAGTTGAATACAATAGAGCTACAAGATTATTGAAAAAAGCCTTGGAGAACGAACAGCAGTCAGCAGCTCACACCGAAATTGCATCTCTAAACAATACAGATGGGTCCCTATGGAGAAAAACTAAGGTCCTCACTAAGGAATACCATAGTATTCCTCCATTGAAACAAGATGGGCGTTGGTTCTCAACACCTCAAGAAAAAGCAGATATATTCTGTGAACTGCTTTATGAACAATTTGCACCCAATCCAGAAATTCGACCCGAACACTCAGCTAAAATTGCAAATAATGGATGAACCATTACAACTTCAGCCCTTTTCTCTCTTCTTCACTCCTGGCCAAGTTATGAATGTCATAAGAAGATCTCCCGGAAGGAAAGCACCTGGACCCGACCTCATTACACAAAACCTTCTGAAAGCTCTTCCTCGTTTTGATGTTGACACAAATTTATAATGGAATATTACGTAGTGCACACATCATCATGGTTAAAAAACCTAAAAAGCATCAAGACAACCCACATTCATATCGTCCAATCAGCAAAATTTTTGAGCGGCTATTTCTCCCTGTTCCTTGTTTCGTGTTTTTCCTGTACCTGGTTTAAATGCATATAAATTTGACCCAGGGGGAAAAAACCAGTGACGTGCGGCAAAAATTACAGTCTCATCTTGATAGAATCTTGTATAATGGTTATAATACTAAAAGGCTACTATACCTCACATTAATTAAGATATCTACCTGATGATGCCTGTAAACTTGTGAAATATGTATTGTAGTTGTAATTTAACTGTGGAACAGAAGTCATTCTCCCTATCTACAAAAATGGAATTCCACAAAATCACTAGTGACACCATCCAAAAACTCAGATAATTTATGTTCAATTAAAGGGTGTGATATTCTTGTTGGAAATTTGAAGCTGTACACTCTTACACTACATGTGATGTGTCTGAAATGCCTCCTCATCGTGTCTTCTGTCTAACACTGCCAAAAAAACGTGGTTTTCGCCGATTTTTCCAGTTTTTTTGAAAATGTTTGTACAAATTACACCACTTGGCCACCTAAAAAAAAATTGTGCTACTACATGGACTACGTCGAATGAGGCTAACAGCAGCTCTGGAGGTGTGATAATTGATTTTTTTGCGATTCTTCAACGACTGAAAAACGTAATTTATGGGCAAATACCGAAAAAAAACTGACAAGAAATGATAAAAGTTATAGGGAAACGGCAAAAATTTTAAGGTAGTTGAAAAATAGCGAAAAATCAATTATCGCACCTCCAAAACTGGTGGTGGAGTCATTCAACGCAGAAATAGTTCAAGTGATAGCACAATTTTTTTCAGGTCACCAAGTGGTGTAATTTGTTCAGAAACTATCAAAAACCTGTGGAAAAATCCGTGAGGAGGCATTTCAGACCCATCATATGTGGTAGAGACGTTTTCGGGCAGTTAGCTCAAGGCTACAGCATGTTCCATGCTAAAATTTCATGACACATCCGCCTAACGTCTTTCGCTAGTTAGTTCAAGCTTTGGTGACACATCCGCGTAACATTTTTCGCTAGTTAGTCCAAGGCTAAAGCATGTTCCATGCTAAAACTGTAGAAAAATCGTGAAAAATCTCGTTTTCGGCAGTTTTTAAGCTAAAGACACGTTAAGGAGGCATTTTAGACCCATTATAAGTGGTAAAGGCGTGTTCATCGTTAAATTCCCAACAAGAATATCACCTTTTAATTGAACATAAATAATACCTACTGGAATTTAAGAGATTTTTTCAAAAATGCAGGTACCGTACCACAAAAATTATTCGGATTCGGCACCCGGGAAAACCCTCAGGATAAAGACCCTCTTGAAAAAATGTTAAACTCACACGAAAATGTAGATAATTTAAAAGAATTCAATTTTTGTCTTTCATTGTTGATTCTGATTCACTATCGTTATGTTGCAGGGACGATATTGTGATCATCAACATGCCTGGTGTTGAGGCTGTCATGCCTAACCATGGACAAAATTTCATGAACGACCGTTTTCCACCCGAATTTGATTAATTGGATCTCCATCCTCCCTCGTTTTATGATTAATATTAAGCTAATGTAACCATAACTAAATTATGCACATTATATCCAACTTTTTTTGCACGTTTGCACTTTTTATATTTACAAAATTTTAATTTAATGAAATCTTATTTATATTATGCACATTATATCCAACTTTTTTTGCACTTTTTATATTTACAAAATTTTAATTTAATGAAATCTTATTTATATTATGCACATTATATCAAATTTTTTTTTGCACTTTTTATATTTACAAAATTTTAACTTAATGAAATCTTATTTATATTATGCACATTATATCCAACTTTTTTTGCACTTTTTATATTTACAAAATTTTAATTTAATGGCATCTTATTTATATTATGCACATTATATCCAACTTTTTTTGCACTTTTTATATTTACAAAATTTTAATTTAATGGCATCTTATTTATATTATGCACATTATATCCAACTTTTTTGCACTTTTGCACTTTTTATATTTACAAAATTTTAATTTAATGAAATCTTATTTATATTATGCACATTATATCCAACTTTTTTGCACTTTTTATATTTACAAAATTTTAATTTAATGACATTTTAGTTATATTATGCACATTATATCCAACTTTTTTTTTGCATGCATTTATATTATGCACATTATATCCAACTTTTTTTGCAGTTTTGCACTTTTTATATTCACATAATTTTAATTTAATGGCATCTTATTTATATTATGCACATTATATCCAACTTTCTTTTGTACCCATTATATTAACAAAATTTTAATTTAATGACATCCTATTTATATTATGCACATTTTATCACATTTTTTGCACTTTTGCACTTTCATCTTTAATAAATTTTAATTTGATGACATCTTGTTTATATTATGCACATTATACCCAACTTTCTTGCACTTTGCACTTTTTATATTTACAAAATTTCAATGAATGTTTCATTAATGAAACAATAATAATCAACCACTCATTAGAATCCTCCAGTTCGTATTCAACGATTATAACCAATTTTATCAACTTTTTCCAAATTTTCTGTTAACATTTTTTTTTTTTTTTTTTTGCTGCTGTGAATATTTGACACTGAAGGTTAGTAGATATACCGGATTTATTAAAATTGTGGAACTGATATATAATTTGTGACGCAATTTTGTCATATCTAAATCATCAATACAATAACTAAGTACCTGTGCACCTAAATAATTGTCTATTACATCCACCAAACATGTGGAAAGAAAAGGAAAAAATAACTTTCAGAATCTTGATGTTTTTGGCAAAACTCCTTCACTAATACTTACATTCAACGGGGTTCCTTAAACCTACTACATTCCCACAGAGGGTTTTTGGTTGGTTTGTGGTCGATTAAAGAGCCGTGCCTTCATGTAATCCATACTCAAGATTTTTAAAAGCAGCAAACTCTACTAAAAGCTAATGGTCATGTATGTTGGACCCTTGGAATAGAATCGCAAATATGTACTTTCTTATTTGCGGTTGTAAACAATCAGCTCCCTGTATTTCAGTAACTCTAAGCTCTCTTTACTACTAACCTATACTTACTGTTTGGCATCATCAATGAGTTTGTAATAATGATGATGAGTTCGAGCGACGATTTTTTTTTTTTTTTTTTTCTTTTTTTTTAATGAGTGTTTTTGTTATTATTTGCCCAGTTGCCCCAGGGTTGCCTGATTTTTAATGTTTCTTGTTAACCTAAAACCCACAGTAAAGTTTATTCGTAGGATGTTCAGATTTGACCCCCCTCCCCCTCCAGTTTCTACTTCCTAAAACATTTTAGATATCCAACGTTACCACAATAGTGAATCGTTTTGGAATATTTACTTTTACCTACTCCCTAAATCACAACACTATAGGTACCTATGAATTATAAAACTAGTTGTTACACCTTCAACTTTTTCATTTTATTCCACCTTTTTTATATTATGCAGTTTTTGCCCAACACTTTTCACACTATTCATCTCTGAGTTTTTGACATTTTATGTCTTTACTTTGGCACATAAACGAAAAAAGCGTTACGGTTGGTTTTCTGATGATTTCCGCTTACAACCGAGTCGTTGCTAGGGAAATGGTACCTACTTCGTCGTTTCTCATCCCACAAAATTCGTTGACCATTCGTTCGAAAGCTCTCGATTTATCCAACCATATTATGTTAACTATTGCGAAGTGCGTGGCCAACAAGCTGAGTTATGAGCATGGTTATTTGAATAATTGTGTACACTCAGGTGATCATTCTCAATAATTGATATTGTGAACATGATTGCAACCACTTGTTAATTTCTGATGATTTCATTGAGATGGTATTTTGGAAGATTTGATTCATAGCAGGTGATCCAAATATTGCGAGAACTGTTTGATTTGTGAAGCGGTGGTTAAATCATTTTAATAGGTAATTTCTATACTTTACACTCCAGGAAGCTGTAATTTCGTTTGTGGCCTCTTCAGAACATTTACTTGACGATGCCAGGGTCCGGATCAGCTGAGCTCTTGGAGCTTGCATACGAGTCTGCAACTGAAGACATAAAATGTCCCAATGTGTTGCAGACTCGTATGCAAGCGTTTCTTATGATTTCTTTCTTTCTGGTGATTATCGCTTACAACCAAATCTTTATTAATAATTGGATGGTTTCACTAGTAATTTTGTGGAATTCCATTTTTGTAGATAGGGAAAATGACTTCTATTCCACAATTAAATTGCAACTACAATACATATTTCACCTGTTTGAAGGCATCATCAGGTAGATATCTTAATTATTATAACATTGCACAAGAAATTTCTGTTTTAAAATTGACTAGTGTTTTAAAATAGAAATTTCTTGTGCAATTTAGGTATAATAATTAAGATATCTAGGTACCAGATGATGCCTGTCAACAGGTGAAATATATATTATAGTTTCAATTTAATGGTGGAATAAAAGTCATTCACACTATCTTTACAAAATTGTATAGAAAATGTAATTAATGAAAAATAATTTAAATTAGTATCCTCTATATTATCATGTTCAACGATTAATATGTATTTTATCAACATTTTAAAGCTTATTCCATTTTGAATTTTTCCAAATTTAAATTTTCTGACACAATTTTATGCTTTTTTATATACGTGTGTAGTACTTAATAATGTATGATGTCAAAGATAAGTAGATACCAGAGTTATTTAAATTTATCAAAATTGTGGAACTGCTAATTAATTCGTGAAGTAATTTTCTCATGTCAAAATGACCACTACAGCACAATACCTACCTGTCTAACTAAACAATTACCTATTGCATACACCAAAAACGTTAAAAAATCAGGAGCTGGATGTTTTTAGCAAAAATCATACCTCTGAAAGCTATTTCTTGTAATTTGAAGGAGGTACTAAATTTTCAATGTACAAGGTGTCTAAATAAGCAAGACAAAATATGATATTTGCTTGCGAGTTTATAAATGAAAAAGTAACCAGGATAAAACGAAACGGATGCTAGAATCTAAAGATGAGAATATCCCCGACAAAACATAACAAAAATCAGGAGAATTGGTTGGTCAGGGACTGAGGAGAAGGCACATGAAATCACCTCTGTTAAGGGTGGGGATGGGGGCCCCTAATGAAATCAAAAGATTTTCCATAAGCATGGTAATATTTCATTTTTATTCCCTCACAGTAGTAGGTGCGTCACTTTTATTCCCTCTGGGGTATTTTCGTTCCAAGCAGGCTCATGGCTGGAGAGTAGTCACAATCACATCCCGTGGCCAACCTTTCAATCCACTATGTTTCTTTCAGTCATTGTTGTAGTTCATTTGATTTTTCATATCTTGCTCGTTCCGAGTCATCTGATCCAGTTCACTGAAAAATCAAGATGTAAATTACTAAATACCAAAGAGCAATAAGCCTTCCGTGATAAGAAAGAGATAAAACTGTCTTCCATCTAATGGTGTGTAGTGCCGACGGAATTTTGAAATAAATTTGCTTTTGGCAGGTCATTCCTACGATCAAATAACTTTATAAAAGTTATCACAACAGCACAATATTATAAGAAATAAAATCAAACCATCACAATTCAGAGATGCATGCCAGTGTGGAGTTGGTAAAACGTTCCAGGCATGCAGCTGGTTTTGAAATTAGGCACCCACTTTTTGTTCACAGAATACTAGCTTACGCAGTACTCCCAAACCGTACCTCATCAGTCGAAAGAGTTTACGTAAAACAAAGAAAAACGTAAAGAGTATGCTGTGAAATGTGAAATAGAATTTAAATCAGCAACAAAGAAACGTATGCTGTGCAGCCAAAGATGTTTTAACCGCACGGATCGATGGATTTCATATAGCTATTTGATATCCACGTTTCAACTCACTTCAGTAGACCAATATCTTCTCCAGGAAGGCATTCTTCGGTTCTCTTACGAGATAATGGAGTTGAGTGTATAGCCTAAAACAGATCAGACTAAGATAACAGCATGTGAACAATAGTTTAGGGCCTAATAAATTGAAATCGGTAATTATTGAATTCAAGTATAATATAATTTATCTTTGATATTGTTAAGTGGTACATTCACTTTTTGGTTAAATGTCTACCAATGTAACTGCAGCATTATGAATGATATTTTCTTCAAAGTGGACCTTTTCATTCGCCCTTCACGTTTTAGTCTGAGTCACAGTACTGAGAAGTACTGCATGTAGGTAGGCGTCTAAAAACAACTTATTATGTGGTACCTATCTACTGCTTGATGTCACGCAACTAGATGAAGTTGAAGTCACCAACAGTTTAATATTCGAAATTGGATGATTGAGCAAAACTACAACGGGAATAAAAGCCTAGAAAGTTGAATGATAATAAGAATAATTCATTAGGTATAGTAATGGTAAGTAGTTCTTGGACCCCAGGCTCCTAATGAGCATTCAATGGAAAGTAAATTTCAGGTATCTATCCATTGTTTCCCGAAAGGGATATGTCAAAACAATGACATATTGTTTACTTAAGGCATACTTGCACTTTTTCAGCTTTTTTCTGGCATTTTTAATGCTCGAACGTGAAGAAGGCAAAGTGCTTTTTTCCAAGGCAGCTTTTTCGACCATTGCGCATCCTGGTGGAGCATTTTTAAGCTCACTTGGGAAAATTAGAACATGTTCTAATTTTTATCTCAACGCGAAAAATGCTAAAACGTAACCCTTGGGAAGGTAGCAATTCAATGGAAAACCCCTAGGAGCCCTAACTTGACAGACTTAATAAAACTGCATTCCACCTGAATGCACTGGTTTCGCTCTTATTCCTCTTCAACATTCACAGCTGACCTTGGAAAAAAGCACTTTGCCTTCTTCATGTTCGAGCATTTAAAATGCGAGAAAAAAGCTGAAAAAATGCAAGTGTGATAAGGCCTTATGGTTTGGTATGGTTTGGGCTCAATCGAATTTCTCCTTAACAAAATATGTTAGCCACAAATCATTTGACGCAACAACAGATAATTAAATTGGGGCTACTACTTAGAAATAAGGTTTTTTGTTGTAACCAGGTTGTAAGAAGGTAGGTACTAAGTGTACATAAATAAGGTTCAGTGACAGTTATAAGACATAACCATGTACCTACCGATTGTTTCCACATGAGGTGTGGATACTCGTTTGCGCATGCGCAGACGTATAATAGTTCATCTTTTATGCGTAATTGGGCTAGGCTCATAAATTTATAAAATTTAAATTAGCACATATATTATAATCAGAGTCAAGTAAGGCTGGCTTCACGAGGCGGTTTTGAGATTACACAATGTGAATGGGCGGGTGCAAGGAGTGTAGCTCTGGGGAAAGTGAATGGGAGTTGCCCGAACCCCTTCACACGCGGTCAACTCGTCCGCCCGTATAGCGGAGCCAATATTTCTGTGCGCGCAGACGTTCGCTATTACCCGCACTAAAAACATAGCCTGTTGTTCTCCGCATTGTACAAAGCCTATATTCTATATTTATTTACTTTCTTAACAGAATGAAAACTACCGTTTTAAGATGTGTTTTTTAAATCTACTGAAATTTTATTTAAAGTGATCTGGTCGCATGCACAGAAATGTTGGCCGATTTGTACACGTGGGAGCCCAGCACAGTGCCTGCACCGTTCTCATCCCCACTAGTTGGTTCTACTCAAAGGACACTAGCGCCAATGAGAGTCTTCACACGAGTCAACTTCGAGCCACCATGGAAGGCATAGCTCTGCGAGGTTTGAATATAGAAACTTTTATAGAATCTTCGGATTTGTCCCACGATATGGGACATGAGGTGTACCAATTATGGGGACAAATTTAAAAAAAGTGAGGCGTGGAGGGAAGTGGCCCGATAGTGTCATGATGGATTTGATGATTTGGAGCCAACACAACTGAGTGGAATCAGTAAGAACATTTCATCAAAATTATTTGAATTATTTAAGTACCTAATTATTAAATTAAGAATTTTACCTATATTACCAAATGTCAACAACCAAGACCTATTACAAAATATCCCGGAAGTATAATGGAAATCTTGTTACGCAAAGAAAAAAACGTCACGCAACCTATAAACAAGGTACCTAGGTGTTGTTATG
Organism: Adelphocoris suturalis; assembly: GCA_030762985.1. NCBI lineage: Eukaryota > Metazoa > Arthropoda > Insecta > Hemiptera > Miridae > Adelphocoris > Adelphocoris suturalis. Next base: position 72,758,291 of record CM061041.1, on the reverse strand, counting down.
ATTGTGTATACTAGCAATGTTATCACCACGATGACGTGAATTCATATTCGTGGAAGAATTGGGCATCGTCGAGACTAGGTTACAGCAAAGGTCAGACTAGGTTCGACGTGGTCTCCTCCTTTTTTTCGCTTTCTTCGTGCAAAAGAGCAAGCACAAGAAGTGCTCCAGCTTCCTCGAGTTCTAACATCGTACTAACGTCCCCTTGGGAAATAAAGTTGATTCCATATGGTGATAAAGTAGCCTCGTCTGAAGGGAGCGTTCACACGGCGGTCAACTTTGTGCCAAGGGCAGGCAACTTTAGGCCGGCTTCACACGAGGCACTTAGGCTGGCTTCACACGAGGCGTTTTTGAGAATACACAATGTGAACGGGCGGGTGCAAGGAGTGTAATTGCTGTGGAAAGTGAATGGGAGTTGCCCGAACCCCTTCACACGCAGTCAACTCGTCCGCCCGTACACGTGGGAGCCCGGCACAGTGCCTGCACCGTTCTCATCCCCACTAGTTGGTTCTACTCTTCAGGGCACTAGCGCCAATGAGCGTCTTCACACGAGTCAACTTCGAGCTTCGAGCCACCATGGAAGGCATAGCTCTGCGAGGTTTGAATATAGAAAATTTTATAGAATCTATTCGGATTTGTCCCGCGATATGGGACATGAGGTGTAGTGATTATGGTGAAAAGATTAAAAAAGTTCCAGTCATGCAGCATGATCGTATGAGCGAATTTTCGTTTTGAGCGAATAATAAATTGTTTTGAAATTTGAGCTTTTTGAGTGCAAGTAAATTGTCAACTATTGATTTTAATCCAAAAAACGTATTCTAAATAATAATCTCCAGTTCAAATAGAGAAGAACGAACTTTTGAATTTTTAGCTTTTTTGCAGTTTTCATCGATTTTTTAGCAAATTTTAATGAATTTTAAGTACATTTTACAGCATATTTTTTTACATAAATTTTTGAATGTTCTATTTCATAGTTAATAGACTTTATTTGAGCAATAGTCTACCAGCAAATATGAATTAAACGATTTTTAGCAGTTTTTAGCTATTTTTAGTGATATTTTTAGTACATTTTTTGAAATTTGACCAACTTACTGTGCTCAAAAAGTGTTGTCCAACGAACTCATCCTTTCTTTTGAAATGCTTGATTTTTTGGCGAAAGAACGATCAATTCTATCGAGAGTTATCGTCTGGAATGAAACACACACACACACACACACACACACACATATATATATATATATATATATATATATATATATATATATATATACACATATAAAAAAGCGTTAAAATCCAGGAATCATTTCAGAATGCCTCAAAACAGATTTCGATGAAGAAAATTTTTGAAAATTTTTATTTTAAAACTTTTGGAGCCATTGCAATAGCTTTATTTTCTAAGAAAATTCGCTAAAAGTGAGGCGTGATGGGAAGTGGCCCGAAAATGTCATGGTGCATTTGACGATTTGGAGCCAACACAACAGAGTGGAATCAGTAAGAACATTTCATCAAAATTATTTGAATTAATTAAGTACCTAATTATTAAATTAAGAATTTTACCTATATTACCAAATGTCAACAACCAAGACCTATTACGAAGTATCCCGGAAGCATAATGGAAATCTTGTTACGCAAAGAAAAAAAGTCACGCAACCTATAAACAAGGTACTGTTGTTATGATTGTGTATACTAGCAATGTTATCACCACGATGACGTGAATTCATATTCGTGGAAGAATTGGGCATCGTCGAGACTAGGTTACAGCAAAGGTCAGACTAGGTTCGACGTGGTCTCCTCCTTTTTTCGCTTTCTTCGTGCAAAAGAGCAAGCACAAGAAGTGCTCCAGCTTCCTCGGGTTCTAACATCGTACTAAACGTCCCCTTGGGAAATAAAGTTGATTCTATATGGTGATAAAGTAGCCTTGTCTGAAGGGAGCGTTCACAAGGCGGTCAACTTTGTGCCAAGGGCAGGCAACTTAGTGCCTGTCAACTTAGTGCCTCGTGTGAAGCCGGCCTAAGTTGACAGGCACTAAGTTGCCTGCCCTTGGCACAAAGTTGACCGCCGTGTGAACGCTCCCTTCAGACGAGGCAACTTATAAGACAGGCCGCTCGTACTTTTTCTCTTATGAGAGAAGAGCTATGAGCATTGAAAATATCTCAGTAATTTCAATGTTTTTTATTGTTTTAAATAAAATTACAATTAGAAAACCACTTCCCTCCACGCCTCACTTTTAGCGAATTTTCTTAAAAAATAAAGCTATTGCAATGGCTCCAAAAATTTTAAAATAAAAATTTTCTTCATCGAAATCTGTTTTGAGGCATTCTGAAATGATTCCTAGATTTTAACGCTTTTTTATATGTATATATATATATATATATATATATATATATATATATATATATATATATATATATATATATATATATATATATATGTGTGTGTGTGTGTGTGTGTGTGTGTGTGTGTGTGTGTGTGTGTGTGTGTGTGTGTGTGTGTGTGTGTGTGTGTGTGTGTGTGTATGTGTCATTCCAGACGATAACTCTCGATAGAATTGAGATAAAAACTTCGTTCTTTCGCCAAAAAATCAAGCATTTAAATAAAAAGGATGAGTTCGTTGGACAACACTTTTGAGCACATTAAGTTGGTCAAATTTCAAAAAATGTACTCAAAAAATCACTAAAAATAGCTAAAAACGGCTAATAATAGTTTAATTCATATTTGCTGGTTGACTATTGCTCAAATAAAGTCTATTAACTATGAAATAGAACATTCAAAAATTTATGTAAAAAATTATGCTGTAAAATGTACTTAAAATTCATTAAAATTTGCTAAAAAATCGATGAAAACTGCAAAAAAGCTAAAAATTCAAAAGTTCGTTCTTCTCTATTTGAACTGGAGATTATTATTTAGAATACGTTTTTTGGATTAAAATCAATAGTTGACAATTTACTTGCACTCAAAAAGCTCAAATTTCAAAACAATTTAATATTCGCTCAAAACGAAAATTCGCTCATACGATCATGCTGCATGACTGGAACTTTTTTAATCTTTTCACCATAATCACTACACCTCATGTCCCATATCGCGGGACAAATCCGAATAGATTCTATAAAATTTTCTATATTCAAACCTCGCAGAGCTATGCCTTCCATGGTGGCTCGAAGCTCGAAGTTGACTCGTGTGAAGACGCTCATTGGCGCTAGTGTCCTAAAGAGTAGCCTCGTGTGAAGCCGGCCTAAGGGTTCTGCACCCAGGCCTTAAAAAGTGTTGCGCTCCACACCAAGCCGACTCAAAATAAGATAGTTGCTTTTGGCACCCAATAATTGTGTTTGACACCCAGGTTTTTCTGAAACGGACTTTTGCGCTCGGCACCTAATTGAGTTGGGCACTCAAAGGTTCCAAAGACTTTTTGCACTGGGCGCCCGGGCCTTCCAACGAGTTTTCGCTCTGGGCACCCAACTTGCGAAGCGGCTGGCAAACACACAAAAATCAGCCTTCCCACTTTAACATACTTAGGACTGTCTCCACGAAGATTGTGTAGAGGTTTGGTTAAAATTTGTTCGTGATGTGTGCAATGCTGTAGAAAGCATCTTGTCATAATTTCATTTCGAAAATCGTCATAATAAAAAAAAATTTACGAAAAAATGAAAATTTCCAGAAAATTCATTTGGAAGAGTCCTTGGAGTGAGGCCGTTGCCGTTGCTTTGCGGGGGGGGGGGGGGGGGATTGGCCAAAGGCTCAGAATCCATTCAATAAATCAAAGAACGAAATCTGAGATTTTTAAACTTATGTACCTACATGAACATACACACATACAAACAACTACAGCGGGTGCCGAATGCAAAATGTCGCAAAGGGGCTGACCTTATCCGGGTGCAGCAGTTGGGTGCCGAGCGTAAAAGCTAGTTTCCAAAAAAACTTAGGTAGGTACCAAAAGCAACTGCCTCATTTTGATACGATAGGTGCCGGATCCCGGTCCTCTGCATTTCCCGTCCCATTCATTTTCTTGTTTCTACCTATTACGTGAGGGCAATATACATAACCAAACCTCAACCAGCCCTAGGAGTAAGAACTTTGAATTGATGGGGTGAAATATAAATTTTACTGCCACTTTTAAACCCCTGCCTCTTGTTACCGTTACTTACGTTCCTAGACAATGACGCATATTGGTGAGAGAAGCCCTTAAGCTTAAGTAATGGGAATGTTAATTTATGTGTGTGAACGACTTACGTTGCAGGTTCTCATGAGCGTCGTCTGCCGCAACATGAACATGAAAACCATGAAGAGAGACGCGATGGTGGATATGATAGTTACGACTTGGAGGGTGATGAGTGTGCTCAGATTACCGGAGATTTTCGAGAAGATGGCGCTGCTACCAGTGAAATGGGTGACGAGCGAGCCCCACTCATAGGGAGGAAGGAGGACTGAGCGAACGTCATCGTTGGACAGCGTTCGCAGAGCGCTGGCAACTCCGTTCTGAGCAGCAAACTGCGCCCAATTTGACGTGAATCTGAAAGCACAATTTCATGACTCGAAACTTGAATGGGACCAAATTCGAACTCCAACGAACATTTCAATACCAACCCGAGTAACCTTCAACATTTACTGGGTTGAAGCCCGAAACATAGCCAGAATGATTTTTTTTTGTCGTTTTTTTCTGCATATTTTTGTCGTTTTTTTCTGCATATTTTTGGTGATTTTTCCGGGAATACAGCATTTTTTGGCAAATTTTCCGGGAATACAGCATCTTTTGGCAATTTTGATGGTACCATCGTGTTCTACCGGTCCAGGAACTGCAACATAAAGTGCTCTTGATTAAATTTTAATGTGGGAGCCAATAGAAGATCGAGCGCTTGGCCAAAAAACATGATGGGGACCCCACCCCCAGCCCATAGTTCGAATGGGAGTAGACAATTGTAAAATTGCTTATATCCCCTTTGCGATAAATCCAAGAAGATCCCTCCATTCGTAAACTCCCCCCACTCAGCCGTTTGGACGTGTATAGCTTGGACAGACATACAGGCAAACAGACGGATTTTCAGCTCATGCAACACGACTTATTTATTTATTTTCATTTCATTTTATTTTGTTCCATTCCATTTTTTTAATGTATCTTTTGCATTTGGTACCTATGTTGAATTGTTATGCAATTTGAGCATTTTGTGAGCAAAATCAATTATTGAATGGGAAACCCCTTTAGCAATTAAATAAAGTTGTAAAGCATACCTAGTGTTACCCCAATAACGTTATTTGTTCAACAATTCGCTAAAGCGGTTGAAAATTGAAATTCATGCTTTGGCAGAAAACTGTTCAGAAAGAGTTCAACTAGCTTGTATCCCCTAACTCAGGAAGCCTCTACACCGATAAAACAATTACTCGATTGAAAACTTGAAGTTTCATTAGAAATCACCTAGCACTCCGACAAAAAATGTGCCACTTGCCTAAATGAAGTTGAGGGTTAGCGATGGTTGGTCAATAGTTCAAAAACTCTTCGCCGACGTTTCGCTATATTTGTATAGCATCTTCAGCACTTACTAGTGGAGCAGGAAAAAATTCAGGTCCTCATTGCTCGTTATACAATCCTTGCTAGACACATTGTACTTGTACACTATTTTGGCGTAGAAGAGTTTTTGAATTATTGACCAACCCTCGCTAACCCTCAACTACATTTTTTTTCAAGTGGTCGAGAAAACTAACATAATTTAAACTAGGCTAAATTGCAAAAGAAGAGAATTGGGGAAGAAGGACACGATGGCGTGAGAGCTGAGTCGGGTAAAATGTAGTTTCACTTGCAATCACAACTACCTTGTAACGTCCTGCATTCGTAATTGAAAAACCAAAATCAAGATTTCAGGTAATCGTAATTATAAATAAAATTACTTGTCTCATAAAATTAATTGTAAATGAAATTTACATGTAATTTTAAAGTAATTATATGCCAATTGCTTACCTTGTGGAAATGGATCTAGCGAATTTAAAGCAATTGGATAAGTTAAACCTTAGAAATGTCAACCGGCTGAAAAATTTGATTTTTAGCTAATAAATTTTTTGGTTGGTAATTCCTTTTTTTTCTTTTTTTAATGAAACATCAGATCTCAGCAATGGATTGAGATAAAACAAAAAGTTGTTGTCACTTTATTCCATTTTCGGTTTAGTTTAACTCAAATTGTTCATTAACACATTTACCCATCGAGTAGGGATTCGTATAATATACATACTGAAAACGCATAAGTATTTACTTTGATACTGTATTTATTTCGACTGATCGATGGCATCTAGACCTCTCCTGTTATTCCTATGATATAGTCTATCGACCAGGAAAAGAACATGTTGCTACAGATGCACTTTCTAGAGTCTGTAACATTTCATCAGGACTAGATAACATTTCTGCTCTTCACCAATCTCTCTGCCATCCCGGTATAACTCGATTACACCAATGGATAAGAAGCAAGAACCTTCCCTATTCTATAGAGGACGTTAGAAGAGTAACATCGAGCTGTAAAGTCTGCTCTAAACTGAAGCCCGAATTCTGTAGGCACCAGGGCACATGAATAACAGCCACAATTCCGTTTGAAATACTCAATGTGGATTTCAAGGGACCAATACCTTCACAATCCAAAAATCCACAGTGAAAAATTGTTTCTTCACACTTTTCAGTATTTTTGGAGCATCTTCCTACATCTATTCGGACCGTGACTCATCTTTCATACCCCTGGAGTTGAAAACTTTCCTTGCTTCGTTTGGGGTAGCCACAAGCCGCACAACTGCTTACGATCCCCAAGGCAATGGGCAAGTGAAAAGATACAATGGGATTATTTGGAAGACGATCGAGCTAACCCTGAAAGGAAAGGGTTTAAAAACCACACAGTGGGAGACGGCACTACCTCAGGCTTTACATGCTATTAGGTCTCTCCTCTGCACTAGCATTAATGCCACACTCCATGAGCGAATGTTCAACCATCCCAGGCGATCTGGTATGGGACAATATATGGCTTTTGACACCAGGGACCGTTTTACTCAAAAAGTTCAACAGGTAATCAAATTTTGACCCACTGGTGGAAGAAGTAGGTAACTCTCGTGGATGGTAACCATGAATACGCACTTGTACGATGCTCTGATGGTAGGGAAACTTCAGTTTCAACCCGACACCTGTCACCAACAGGAGGAGAACCAAATTCCTCTCAGGAAGAAGCCCAACCTCCACCATCAAATGCACCAAATACCAACGTAAATGTAGGTACTACTGTACAAAGAACAGAAAATTGAAGGACTTTCATCATCACAGCCAGATCCTACTCCTACACAGAATGGACATCATTCATTGGATACATCGACTTTGAAGCCCTCATCGAAGTCGCTCCTTGTGGATCTCTCACTTGTTATGGGAGGATCTAAAACCCCAAGAAGAAGTTCTAGATCAAAGAGACCGCCTTCAACTTACCTCCAGGACAATGTTCAAAAATAAGAAGAGGGTGAATGTAGTATTATTACAATTAATACCTAGCATGTGTCATATGGTTACTTGTTTACATCAAACTGTTGTGGAAACCCAATCTACCCACTCGTTCAGTTGCATTTTATGTACAATAAAGCCTTCATTAAGGTGAACTCTTTCGTTCTAAATATTTCAGATACAATGTGCCTAAAACGGATTTCTGAGTGTGAATTTCAAAATTCAAAATTTGCATTAGGTAAGGACTCAAAATGGAAAATTGTAGACTCAGAATTGTAGCTTCATTATTCCTTGTAATTTTTTCAAGTAATTTTCCTTAGATTTTAGGAACTCAACAGATTTTTCTGTATTTTTATTACTTAAAAACTTTAAGGGCTTTATGACAGTTGGAAAAAATAGAAATAATGACTGTATTTTTGTGTGTAGCAAATTTACGTTTCAACGGCACACCATTACGAGAAAATAAAAATCTTAAACGATCATGTTTTATGATTACTCGTATCATAAATCATCACATAATATAAAGTTTATGCTGATTCCAAACAATATTCCTAATAAGTAGGTACCTACTCATAGCTGAGATTTTACCTTTGAATCAAATCCTGTTCATTTTGGTGGGATCCCGAACCCCGGCAGCCTTGAAATAGGTTGTACGCTTTTTGAGGGTCAGTGAAATCAAACTGAACTCCTTCGCAGAACTCTGCCGACCATGATGGTAAGCCCACCATGATGCTGATCTTAATCCTAACGGAGAATCTCTGATATCTATTTTGAGTGAGATTGCGAATGTATCCCTACTTACAATACACCTAGTCTACTCATATGTGGTTCATAAAAACAAGAGAGATATTTTGACAAAACTGAATTGTTTTGATTAATCCGAGTAACCGCAGCTAAGTATTCATTACTGAAAGTACGGTCAGACTTTATGATTATGTAACTGTAGTAATTAGGTTCAAGTAATATCATTAAACGTTGGTCCAATACTCGAATGTTTGATCAAACGTAGTTAGGTTTCCGCCACATTACTTTTCGTAGCTATTTAACTCATTCCCGACCGATGGGATCATTGCCAGCTCTTGCAAAAGTAACGACTCCAACATCTCTGAGTATACAAGCAACCACTGTTCGCAAGCCTACCTAAATAGGTACTACCTGCCTACCTATACTGTGTTTCTAAGCGACCAAGTACCTATTAGAGGTACTTTCATGGATGCATACTAAAACACAAACGTATCTGAAATCTAAGATGAATGATGTTCTGTGCGTCCACTACAACTTTCGGCCAAACAGGCCTTGAGTAGACAACCTAGAAAAATGTTTTCCAGTGTCTCTAGTCTTTAATTATGGAATAAAACGTATTCACTAGCAATCTAATTCTGCTAGCGCGTTTTCTAATGTACGAGTGAGTTCATAAAATACCGCAAAACACAGCTACACCAAGCGACAGAAAAATCTAGCATATTGGACTTCATTCTGAAGTAGGGAGACGAGGTACATCTTTGTTAAGCTAGTTTTTTGGGCCTTGCAAACTGATAAATCGAACGAAACTGCATTCAAGCCCCATCTAATTTGACAGTACTGTAATTTACATGTTATATAAATTACGTAATATATATCGGACTCCCGAGTTTTCTTTATGGCAGACTGCATCATGTTTCACACCAACTTTTCTCTTCAATCCATTCCATTTCCGCGTCTAAATTTAAAGTTAAAATGTACTGATTTCAAATGTTTTACTTACCTTTATAAAGAGACGGTAAATAATTGAAAAACAAACAAAATCAACGTTTGAAGAATACTTCAATAAACTACTAATAATTCTACTTGAAGAATACTACAATAAAGTTCAGGACTGCACGTGAAAACACGTGATATTTCCTACTTCCTATATATATTTGACAAATTTTACTATTCAAGCCGATTTTCCCCTCATTAAATGTGCTTAAATAGAACATTTTAAATATTACTTATATAGGTATATATATATATTTCAAGTCACCGTCTATGTGGCAACCATACAATATTGAAGTAATGTGGCACCCTCATTATTCCCTGGTGTATATGTATATAAATAAATATTCTAACATTGTGGCACCCATACAATATTGAAGTTAGGAGGCACCCTCATTATTCCCTGGTGTATATATTTATTTTATGGTGTATATTGATTCGAATGACATTTAAAAACAGCAAGGATATTTTTATTTCATTTTAATGGTTATTTACTGAATCCCACAATGCTATACCTGTGGCAATCTTCCAGAAAATTTCATATCACTATATATATGTGCCAACCGAGATATACAATTACAAATCACGGACTAAGTGGCGACCACTTTGATATCTGCGACGTTGCCAAACCACCTTCAGAACAGCAGACAAATCAACCATTTTATAATAGTGGACAAACAAGAGCGAACCAAGAATTTCACAACTTCCATTGGTCTTCCTGGGTTCTGTTGAGGTAAACAAACTATGGTCAAAGATCCAGAGACTGAGCTTCAGGGAAGGAGAATGTTTAAATCTCGTAGACTTTTAGTTTTGCCAGCAGATTAGGTACCTAGATAATTTAATTTTGTAATTCTATATCTTCTTTTGTTAGTGCAGGTACTAAACACGCTGAATGTGGATATTGAAAAAACCACAACCAGCAAGCAAAATTTTTAATAAGCTTTGAAAAGGCGTAGGTATTAAATGTGCTCCAATTTTCTCAACAAAATGTGAATTATTTTTCCCACAGAAATCGTTTTGGGTTCTATGAAACCTGGATAAAAATTTCTTTTCGTGGAGCTACAGCCAGAAAGTGAAGGTCTTTTTATACCTTCCACAGTTACGGCCAGATATAAGCAACTTTCGTTGTTAAGAATGGCCCAGAACACCACGAAGATCACTCCGGAGGATTGACCAGTGCAGATTGTGTTTTCGAGTCGAAATGGGGGGGTATGTATCCCCTGATGATTTATACAAGAATTTCTCGTTTAAGAGTATAGGATAAGTGAAACAGTCGCGAAAGTCGTGAAGCAGTTGGGGGGGGGGGGGGGGTGGATAACGGAATAGCACCTGAGTACAATACCATGTAATCAATGTTATTTCTTGGTGTCATTCACCATAATAATTATCACTTATCAACTCCCTACCTATCTAATAAACCGTCTTTATGCGTTTTTCAGAAAAACATTATCTCGTTTAAGAGAATCGTTATTTTTTACGCGGAACCATCGTTGTATCACCATATAGTACATTGGTGCACAACTAAGTGCCGTCCTTCTCACCGGAGAGAAAGAGTTCATCCCCATCATTATGGCTCCAGATGTTTTCCATGGATCTCACAGGCATGTTTTTTACCTTGGTAATATGAACATTCCTCTTAAACGATGGAAATGGTAGCGCAACTACGAGGTTCTACCTCGGCCAAAAATTCTCTTACCCCAGCCCATCATTACACTTGCAATTTGTGTGTATTGCACAAAAGGTGAGAAGAAACATTCTCCTCCGTAACTTCAAGATGTCTAAAGAAATGGAAGTTTTAGTGGACAAAATCCTAACTTTTCAATTTGGAGTACACGACCTCATAACGAAAATGAAATAGTATATTTGTGGGTAGTTCTTGGTTGCTTAAGAACTAGTAGGTAACACTTAACCAGATATACGAAAGAAAATTGTCTATACGTTTCGAGACAATCGTTTGAAATTCCAAAAACACGTTCTGACATTGTAAAAAAAATATTTCAGTTCCACCTTTGCCGAATTCCCATCAATACAATCGTCCGTAGAACGTGATCAGCAATTTCTAACCCACAGGGGCTCCTAGAAAATCATCAAATCTATGAAAAAAACTGGAAGACACAAATAAAATAAAATGAGCAGTTCTAAAATTCCAATTCTTATCCGACCTTAAATATCCATGCCCCTTTTGTAAGAAGCCCTATGGAGCGAGAAAATGTCCCAGTTTCAAGGTATCAAGGTCATGATTAACGTAGTCAAGTGACCCTTTTGTATGGTTAATGTAAAAGCCGTCTACCGGCTGCCCACAAACTCGAAAACTGTCCTTCACTGACCGTTTGCATGTATTGTAAACAGTTCCGCAACTTCCACCTTCAATATCATCCTGGACAAAAAAATGGAGATCGGCGTTTTTGACTTCGCTATCAGGGTTCAAGTTGATAACTGACACACCGTTTCGATCCGAATTTAAATCTGCATAACCATCGGAAGCAAAACTCATGGATCCCTCCAATTTCCCGTCTGGTTTGGATGCTAAGGACCAACCTCGATCGGGAGCATCTCCAACCTCATCTGCCCGTAATGCCAACATCTCCGGATGCAAAATCAGGCTCGACAAAGTTCATATATCTACTAAATTCTACGACGCACGATGTTATCTCCTTCAGCTAGATGACCGTGATCGCCCGAGGACAGGCGATATCAAAAGGAGGGACATCAAAGTACTTTTGAGACATTAAAAAACTTAAAGAGGAGCATAGAGTTCTATGCTTGGTGTACTGTGGTCGAATGTGAATTACAAATTCATTTTAAACTCACCACAAACTCATAGGAATTATTTTGGCTGTTTCATCTAAATTGCTTTCAAGCATTAAACAGGTATTTCTTATGCCTACTGCAACATCCGCGTCACCTTCCACTTCCACCCTTATCAACTTCTTCACAACTGCGTGTAAATGCGGATGAGGACATGCACAACTAAAGGGAGGAGGCATCTACCGAGCATTTTGCTGGTTCGGGTGTTATCTTGCTGTCGATGCACCGGCCTAATTTTCCCCTTCGACACCGCCTCATCTTTTAATTCAGCCAATGTACAAGATATAGGTGCTAACCGTCAATGCCACTAGGAGCTCGGCTGAAAAGGGGAAACTGATCTATAGAAACGGACCAATTATTGAATTTGTTAGTATTCAATTGAGTTTGTATAAGATATGCACGTCTACTAGTCCAAAACCGATGGCGACAAGAAAAACAGATCTCAATTTGCGAAAATATGGCTTACAGCAAGAGGAGGAACCATATCGGCCCTTAACACTTTCATCCATGGCCAACTGAACCATGGTCGTCTGCTATCTCAAGGTGGATGGGTGTTACATGCAGATGTGGTTGAAATATAAGAGTTTGAGCGCCCAGAAACGACTGTTTTGTTGATCGCTGAAACTGTGGCCCATCATACCAGGTCTACTACCTTAGTATCGCTAGGTCTTTGCTACGGACGCAGTCCAAAAACACAAATTTTGGGTCAGCAATCGACTTATTGGTAAATAAATGAAATATGAGTCAGATGTACATGTAGATGTACTGTAGTTATGCAAATCTGCCACTCGAATATCGCCGGTTCGCCAATGTAGACGTCGTTCAAAAACACTGATTTGGATTGGGGTCAAAAAGAAACTCGTAGGTATACATATTACTCAAATTACGGCCAATATTAATTGGTTCAATAGGTAACTTAGAAATACACGTCTGCCATCGAAGCGTCACTGGCTTACTGGTGAAGATGAAGTCAAAACACTGTAAATCCTTGACACAAAGGTTTATTATTTTCCATTACAGATAACAAACCTGAGGCAGAATCCGTTGGTATCCCCCGGTCAAATACTGTGAATCTGATTGCGTACTATTAGAATGATATAATCAGTCGTTATTGTACTATATCTGATCTGATTTATATTTTGATTTGATTTTTAGCGCATTTTCTTTTAAGAAAGAAAAAATGAGCTATTGTGTTCACTTTGTTCGCTGATGCTGTATGTATGTCCTCTGAAAATCGTTTTAAATGCCACTTCCCGACGTCCGATTTTGATGAAACTTGGTATGGGTGTAATCTGTAACATTGTGGAAATGAAGATGTGCCAGGGGTTGATGACGACTAAGAGGTCATTGATCAGCTGATTGAGCTCCCAAGCCATTTTGTCTCTAATTCAACGCAGGAAACGTCTACTATTTCACACGGATCTCCTTACAAGAAAATACACCATCATGTGTCTCATTTTGTGAGCACTGATCTACTTGTTTATTATTTTTTAATAACACTATCCCCCTCCCCCCAAAAAATCAAGGTCATGCCCTCACGACACAGGTACACTGGTCCTGGGGGTTAGTATTACACATCTCCTTCTCAAAACATAGACGTCTATGTGAAAAACGGGCTTCGGATTCGGGTTCAGTACCTTCAAAAACCGACAGTACCAGCTTCGCCTTCAATTTTTTTTTTTTTTTTTTTTGCAGTGTAATAATTTAAATAATTTATAGTATTGACATGGGTTTCCACAACTTCACTGCTCTCCAGTCTGTGTGTCTTATCAAATGAAAGTCGTAGGACATCTAATTCTATATCTGAATTTTATATCACATGTCATTTTATTTCATTTTCATGTAATACATGTAATGAATTTCATCTCATATAATACATGTCATTTTATGACGGAAAATTCAAAATTGTCACTAGACCGCTCCTTCTCTAACACGTGATAGTTTTCTAAGGAAATTATTATTTCGTAAAATTATATTTAGGTAATTCACTAATAATAAAATTAGCGAGACTAATTGAATTCTGTATTATAAGGATATTATAATTAAATTGCGTTTAAGATTGAGTAGTCATGCCAAAATTAACCTTATTTAGACGAACCACCTCAGGTGTACGACGGGAGTCGTGTGTGGACAATTTGTATTTTTTGTCATAAATGCGCTAAAAATAAATTAAATTTCCTATGTTTGGTACCCATTAGTTACAAAGTTAGACTATTTACGACTTTCATCTAATGTTTTTCAATTGGTGTGACAGTTTCTGAGGCTCTTAAAAAATCCAAGTGAAACATTTCACCCAAATTGAAAAAAGTGCGGTTTTTTACAAGCGGTTGCATGATTACTCATATTTCAAATTTTAATAGGTTATTCTACATAGAATTTAACTGCCGTGAATATTAGTAATAGATGTTTCCTTGCTAACTAGCTTAGTTTTGGCGTAAGATCAAAAATATAGAAAACAGTTCGAAAGTTGCGATGTTTTTTCGCAATAGCTTAGGTCGCCCAAGTAACTGGAATAAGCACACTTGGGTTTTTACTATACATGTTGACTCTAAAAACTACGAAAATCGAAACAATCCGACCTTATGTTGAATGTCGCATTTGGATTTATTATTTTCAATAATGAACCTTTGTATTTTGAAGATAAATCAACTTTTTTTTCTCCTCTATTTACTAGACAATTTACTACTAATGTGACATTTTCGGTTTCTTAAACATTATTATTACCTATACAATAATTTATTTATTTATAATTTTCATCACCATTTATCACATTCATTTGAAATTCCCAAATCTCGAGAAAAATAGGCAAGGAGACTAATAATTCCATACCACTTGACGATGAGTAACAAAAGAAATTGAATCTCAACTCAAACTCATATATTCATAAGGCATTCATAAGACTTCAGATGTATAGATCCTGTAAAGTTAAGTTGGATCACATCCATCGAACTATAGGTATATCGAGGTATGTCGAATTATAGGTAGGTATCAACACATAATTGAAGAAATAGTAAGAGCAGCTATGATCAAGTAGGCACTGCACAGGTACCTACATACCGACATTTCTTAAAGTATTGTTATACATTTTAGTAACATTTTAAAATTTTATTTATATTATTCTTTTCCCCAAAATTTTAGAATTGAAACATTATTTGGAGCACTGACACAGTACAAAGCATGAAACGTCACTTGTCCGATAAGTGCAATCGACCGTTCCATCACACATTCCTTTGCACAAACAAGACGGTATGGAGTCTTTGGGCATTGCTGATTTCGTCACGAAACGAGGTGATAAGTTGCCGTTTTCGATTTACTATTTATTCAAAAGCGGCAGGATCCAATTTTGAGTGTAGTCCCAACTGCCAACACAAAACGTGTTATTTTTAATACATCACTTTTCATTAATTTCTCTTCTCATGTTCACAGAATAGCTTTTGTTTTTGACTGGTACGATGAATTGTCCATAAAATAGTTTGCGTTCAAATTATGATCGAAGGCTACGAAAGTAAATAATTAAAAATAGTAAACCCACGTAGAAAATCCCTAAAATCATTAGTTCATTTCTATATACTTAGCGAGTGAACAGAACTTGACCCGGTGAATCGTGACAGTTAGTACCTACTCGGAAACCAGTACTCGTGAAAAGTCACGGATCCAGGGGTCTATCGTTAAATATCAAAACCACGAGTGATTGGCTGCTACATCGTTACCGAAAGCTTATGCCGCACAGCTCACAGCGGTCAGGAACTTGACAAAAGTTCGGCTGCGATGCCGACGAAAACCCATGGTGAATAACGATAAGAACTTCGCCTAAGAACCAACCACGGTATATGTGACGCCTATTTGTTCAAAATCGGACAACGGGAATCCCCACAATGTGGAAAATGTGGTCATCCAAATGGAACTCTACGTCACCTGATAATGGATTGTCCAGACCATGAACGGGAGAGACACTTTTTTTTTAATATTTTAGCCACGAAAACAAATGTAAATTTGGAATTTTTATCCATTTTATCATCAAGGAATATCATAATTTATAAAGAACTTTTTAAATTTATGTTAAATTGTAGTATTAATGTATGAAAGAAAATTGTTTTACTTACTACAAGCCTTGAACTGTAAATAAAAATATGTATGGCTGTATACAGAACGTAATGCCAAATGAATAAAATTAAAAAAAAAAAAAAAAAAAAAAAAGTACCAGAAAACCAAAAATTCAAACCCTAAAATCAAAGCGGTGCATCTCCAAAAACGGCGCATGAATTGAGAATGTATCGGTTACAACATTTTTTGACGTTCGATTATGACCCAAGCACAACGATAGGGTGGTTCAAAAAAAAAAAAAAAGTTCTGGGATTTCTTGTCCTTTTTTTTTTTTTTTTTTTTTTTTTTTTTTTTTTTTTTTTTTTTTTTTTTTTTTTTTTTTTGCTTCCTCGGTATGTCAGGATGACACTCCTAAATTTTTAACAAGAAATATTAATCCTAATCACTTTACCTGGGTCGATTTTGGCCAGTTATCGACCGCTATCGTAAATCAACCTCTAAATTGGTGGCGAGGTGATGATTTGAAGGACGGATTTCAATTTTTTTTTTTAGGTCAATTTATGGATTTTCGCATGCGCTGAACACGATGAACTTATTTATTTTACGCTCCGTCCACTAGTTATCCGGTAAACTGGCAGAGGGCGCTGCTTGAAGATGAGTAAAAATCGAAAATTTCACCGAAAATACTGTCCCCTGGTTAAGAATTGTACTAGAAACATGCTATTATGGTCGGACAATATGCTTTGGCATGTTCTGAACATGATTCCGTTTTTTACTATACTTTTCCGCCGATGATTGCTTCGTTTATCGGCCATAAATCTCAAATTAATAGTAGGGTGATAGACAAATTCACCCTAATTTCACCGGAAATTATGTCGCGTTGATAATTTAAGGTTCTGAAATACCTTGTGCCGATAAAATTTGGTATTTTCCAGGATACTCGGTACAAAGCCGTTGGTAATTTGGCAAGGACTTGAACCGGCATTGTACTTATTCGCTTAACGACCCGATACCATTGTACAAGCCTTCACACGTGACCGATACCGCTGACAATTGGTAACCCTACGCTCAAACGATCCAATCACAGTTCAGACAATTCAAAACATCGAATTTGACACCGGAAAACCGATGGAACTAAGGAATTTTACAGAAAAATTGGAATTTTTTAAACTATTTTCTCCATTTTGCCGCTATAATTGGCAAATAAGTACAATGCCGGTTCAAGTCCTTGCCAAATTACCAACGGCTTTGTACCGAGTATCCTGGAAAATACCAAATTTTATCGGCGCAAGGTATTTCAGAACCTTAAATTATCAACGCGACATAATTTCCGGTGAAATTAGGGTGAATTTGTCTATGACCCTACTATTAATTTGAGATTTATGGCCGATAAACGAAGCAATCATCGGCGGAAAAGTATAGTAAAAAACGGAATCATGTTCAGAACATGCCAAAGCATATTATCCGACCATCTTACCATGTTTCTAGAACAATTCTTAACCAGGCGACAGCATTTTCGGTGAAATTTTCGGTTTTTACTTATCTTCAAGCAGCGCTCTGGGGACAAGAAATCCCAAAACTTTTTTTTTTTTTTTTTTGAACCACCCTATCGTTGTGCTTGGGTCATAATCGAACGTCAAAAAATGTTGTAACCGATACATTCTCAATTCATGCGCCGTTTTTGGAGATGCACCGCTTTGATTTTAGGGTTTGAATTTTTCTTTTTCTGGTACTTCAGTATCGTTTTTCACCATGGGTTTTCGTCGGCATCGCAGCCGAACTTTTGTCTTGTTCCTGACCGCTGTGAGCTACAGCGGTTTTCCCTGCCCTTCATGCTTTCACAGGGTGTGTGTGACACCACAAGCAAAATTTTGACTAAAATATCTGAGGTGATTACCTTAAAACACTATAAACCAATAGACGCCTAGCCTCACTTGGAGTTGGAAGACAAATTACAGAAACTCGGCTAAAAAAATCCTGAGCATTTGTACTTAACGTTGATTTAAAAAAAAAAGAGAGAGAGAGAACAGCGCAGATGAGGCTAGATTCAATTGGCTGACGAACTCTCTCAGTATAATTGTAAACTTTTCCTGTGTACCTTGCACTTTAGATGCTTCATTGTTTGAGGTAATTATTACTTACATATTTTTGGTTGAGTGCTTTCGATTGTCAACTCTCAAAACTGGATCCTGCGAGTAAATATGAAATCCAAAAAGGCAATTTATCACCACACCACTTTGTTTATGCAAAGGAATGTGTGGAACGTTCTCTTACTCTTGTCGAAAAAGTTACTTTTCATGCGTTTTTCAGCGTCAGTTCTCCGGAGAATGTTTCAATTCTTAAATTTTATTAAAAAGAATCATTTAAATAAAATTTAAAATGTAATTAAAATGTAGAACCATGCTTTACTACATAGTGGCACGTAGACGGTACCTATGCAGTGCCTACATGAATATTTACAAGCTTATACATGTTCTTATTATTTGATCAATTACGAGTTATTGATGTTATGTTGATACCTACCGATGCATGTGGTCGAACTTTCCTATAGGTACTCAGTGAATCCGCATTTTCGGCTAATTGTTCGTCTTGTAAATTTGGATCGGAAAGCGGGGGTCAAACCTGCTTCCTTCGTCAATAACTATTTCGTAGCAATTTTCACAGATAAAAGCAGTTATATCATTGTCATCAATGAAAGATTTGGTTGATTCGCTAAATGCTTTGTGGATACTGGTTCCGCAATTTATCATTTAATAATGATTAACAGGACGTTTCCATTTTTTCCTACCGTTACGTTACGGCAACAACCAATGCGTTAGTAGGGAAGTGTAACTCCCTTAGTGATAGCAGGAAAACAATCGCCACTTTTTGGAATGCTCTCATTTTATCACAACATCTCATGATCCCTTAGCCTCTGTAGTGTCAAGGAAAGCTGATTTATTACGGTAAATTATAAACTAATATTGTTAAGTAACCACATTGAGCTAATAATGTGTAAAATCAATCATTATTAAATTATGTGACTGTAGAACCGTAAGTCTATCGTTCGGTTTTTTTTTTTTTTTTTTTTTTAATACATGGTTTAATGTCGTTCTTACGTATTCCTTCTGTTATTTTCTGGCAAAAAAGAGTAGGCACTGATCAAGAGTTACATTTCCAGGTTGATCCCTAGGGCCTCGTATTATCACATTAAATCTCAATTTTCGGAGAAAATAAATTATCGTACCTAGTTCATAAAAACTATATCCACGATGACCTAACTGTTTTGCAAAAGAAAACCCGTACATTTTATAGAAAAAATGGGAATATTTCGAACTACTTCCGAAAAGTCGACTGCAGATAAACAACATTCATAGCAGGTAAACACAAATGAATGTGATAAATGTGAATGAATAAATTAATGTGGTAATTGGTGATGAGAATTATAAATAACTGATTAAGATATTATTAATAATAATAAAATAATAAAAACGGAAAGTTTCACATTACCTGTCTCTAGTTAACAGAGGAGAAGAAAAAAGGAATTTTTTCAGCTTTTACCTTATTTTAAATTAAACCTGATAATTTTAAAAGTATTTTGCTAATAACCAAAATATAGCTGGTTTAAAAACGAATAATTTGAGCCTAAAAACGATTGTTTGCGTTGGGCCATTCGTAAACTAGTAGGGTCAAAATGGAGCGCGCTCCCATGCGCTCTTGTATCCCCCCTACTTTCCGCGACCACTCGCGGCGCATCATCCATTTTTGAGCAACGTATAACTAGGTACTGGAATAATGCATAAAAGATGTTACTTCATCACGTATGTACCATCTTGAAATACTTCTGTGGAGATGATCTTGAATTTTATTTTACTTTTTGTTGCATAACTGGAACTTTCTATTCCATTCCAGATTTCCTAAAGTCCCAAAAATTCGCCTAAATGGATGATATTATAAAAGAGGACTATAGGAGATCATCTAGGGTCCCCTAATACTCCTTGAGAGTATTCGGTCAATTAGATTCAGAGTTTCTCGTGTGTTAACCAAGTTGATATCACTAAGGCGATAAAATGCATGGCAAACCTTCCTAGAAACCTCTACCCAACTACCCTCCAAGTTTGAACATAATCAAACCAATAGATCGTAAGAAATCGACGTTGTTAGAATCTGACGTTTGCGCATGCGCGCACCCTATTATTGATCCGACAACACTGCAATTTAAAGGGAACCGTCTAGAAGCTAACCCACACAAAACCAGAAAATTCCATCAAAATCGGTCCATTAGTCTCTGAGTTTCACAAGTGACAACCAATTTTATTTTTGCGCATTCACAATGGTCATAACTCAATCAATCGCAATAAAACTCATAGAGCATATTTCTGATACGTATAACCAACTACCCTCCGGGTTTGAACAAACTGAACCTATAAATCGTAAAAAAATCGACGTTATTAAAGGAATTTCACGTTTGAGCTTGCTCACACGTCATTATTGATTCGATTGCAATGAAAGTCATAGGGGAACATAAAGAGGCTAACCAACACAAACCCTGAAAATTTCATCAAAAGCGAACGAAAATTTAGATTTTCCTGTGCTTTTGACTGGGAGTAGTTGTGTAGTCGTCCAACACATGGTCGGTGAGGCTCTCAAGCCGCCCGACCGCACGCCCAACCCCGAGACAGCGTTCCAGTTGTTTTAGTTCTTTGCTTTTTAAAAGAGAAGAGGTGGGGAGAAGACGAGGTTATTTAAAGCAATGGCCGACCCTGCCAGATCTCCGGTAGCCATTCAGTAAGCAAAATAGAATGTGTATATTATTATGTATATTATAATATACACGAAACACCCGACAGCGGCGAAGCACGCGGAAAAACGATGAACTACAGCAGTATATTTGTGATCCATAATCCATTCAACTGGCACCCACCTCTCAAACTTCAAAGGCTCTTTGTTGGTCACTGAATCAATGTAACATTGTGATTATGAATCCTTATCATCCAGTAGAGCCTAAATTAAATAGAGAAAATCGTTTGTGTGTTTATTGTTGAAGTAAAGGTAAGATATGAGGTGTTGACAATGTGGCACCCTTATACGGGTGCCATAAAAACGAGGGTGCCACTTCGTATGCTGTTTTCATTGTTTCGGGTGCCACAGAGCTGGAATATATATATATATATATATATATATATATATATATATATATATTTAAGTACTTTTATTTATTTATTTATTTTTGCTAGATACAAAATTTAACGTTCTTTCTATTGGTACCCTCAATTTCGATTTTATAGTGTAAAGTAAGGAAGTTACGACAGTTTGACTGACATAGCACACAAAAAAAGAGTATTAAACCAAAAGAAAGTAGGGAAATGGTCGGTCAAACACAAAAAAAAAAAAAAAAACTGGACTGTGAAGAATTGGATCTAGATGGCACTGGTGGTGAGGGGTTGGACGTGCTGTTGAACGTCTAGTCCTCCTCAGTGAACAAATAAGCGTAATTGGAACCATTTTCCGCAAAGCGCAAAGCCTTCGTCCGATATCAGTGTGTGAATCTGAGGGAGGCACAGTTTTCAATGGTTTTCTTGTCTAAAATCCTTCCTTTCCAATTTATCCCACTGTTTGTCTTTCAACCTTTTGTCTCTGTATGAACTGCGCACTTGATAACTTCAAGGCTACAAAATTTGCTCCAGTAAATTAATAAAACGTTCTTGCCCCTCTATTTTGACGGCGGGGCAAGTGCGTTTTCAAATAAAGGGTAAGTGCGTTTCATTAAAAACCACATGAAATTGCCAGGAAAAATGAAAAAGTGCCAGTCGTGCAGCGTGATCGTATGGGCGAATTTTCGTATTGTATCCTGTTAAATTGTTTTGAAATTTGAGATTTTGGAGTGCGAAGAAGTTGTTAATTATTGACTTTATGGCAGAAAAATTGTTAATTATCAATTTTATTGCTGAAAAATTTGTTCTAAATAACATTCTATTATTTAAACAAAGATATTGAATTTCTAGAATTTTTTATATTTTTATCGATTTTGTTGCACATTTTAATGAAATTTAATTACAATATTTTGAGCATAGGTTTGAGCTTTGATTTTTAAATTACCAACTTCATAGTTGATAAACTTTATTTGAGTAATGTTCTGCTAAAAAAAATAATAAAATAAAAACACCGATGTTTAGCCTTTTTTTGTGATTTTTTTAAGTACATTTTTTGAAATTTGACCAATTTAATTTGCTCAAAAAGTGTTGTCCAACGAACTCATCCTTTCTATTGAAATACTTGATTTTTTGGCGAAAGAACCAAGTTTCTATCTCAATTCTATCGAGAGTTATCGTCTAGAATGACACATACATACATATATATATATACATAAACGTTAAAATCCAGGAATCATTTCAGAATGCCTCAAAACAGATTTAGATAAAGAAAATTTTTGAAAATTTTTATTTTAAAATTTTTGGAGCCATTGCAATAGTCTTATTTCCTAAGAAAATTCGCTAAAAATCAAGGTCTTGAAGTCTAGTTTCCATTCAGAACCTCTTCCTCAACCTCCACGAACAACCGCACGCTTCTCCCGAACCTCAGTCCTTCATTATTCTGCAAAACTCTGGAATCTTCAAATTCTCTCGCACGCAAACCTCATTCCCCAACCAACGGCGAATCAGAGGATTGCCAACAAGTGGATGAGTGGCCATTTTATCATCTCAGGAATTAATGTTGAGTTTGCGGCATTTTATTTTTCAAAAACAATTCATTTTAAATCATACCTAAAATCTACCTACTTTCGTTCATTTTATTTTCATTATTTAGGTATTGGGTAGAAAGTTGAAAACGCACTTGCCCCACTATACGTACCTACGCACTTGCCCCCCGACAGGATTGCTTCTAGGTTTTCCCCAATTCTTAATGAATTAAAAACTTCAATTCATGTCCACACGTTTTTCGACGTAGAAATGTCCGGGGAATGTAATAAAACTGTAGTCATTATTTGACTTGCAGTTTGAGGGAAGTGGTAGCATCACAAAGTCAGAATTACGGAAAACGGGTACGCACTCCCCCCCGACCCTATAATAATTTGCAGCGTTGTAACCACAAGATCAAAGTATTTCATTATAGACACTTACTCTTCATCGATTTCATAATCATCGAACAGAATTTGATCATAAGTAGTACGAAATTTCAGGAATAGGATTGTCAGGGCTTTCAAATCGTACATTTGTGATGAATGAACAGCAGAAGTGTGGACTTTAGGTTAACAAGAAAAATAAAAAATCAGCCAACTCATAACTGGCCACGTAAGACAAAAACACTAATTTATTGAAAAATCATCATTCAAAAACATCATTATCATACCTTAAAGGTAAACCATTATATATGCAAAACCCCAACTTTTCAGCAGAGCCAAAAGAAGTTTCCGAAAATTTTATCTTGTTATGAAAAAGCTATGGTATCAAATATCAAAATAATGGTTATGAGCCACCATACCACCATTTTTATTTCATACAATGTAAAATGTTTCGGGTTTCCCGAGGGTTGGTGAATGAAAAGTTTATGTACTAGGCCGACGTTTCGAAATATTAATATTTCATCTTCAGGGCTTGGAAAACTGTATTTGGACTCTTATTTCATATCCTCGTCAGAGCTTTAGTAGGTAGCTATCTACTTAAACAATATCTTTGGGTATACTGAGAAACAACTTTAGGGTATACTGAGAAAGCATTATTTAAATGAACAGAGACTAAAATTGATGTTATAAGAGGTGTATAAGTTATACACCAGTATTATACACACAGTATTGAAGTTGTACACCTCTTATAACTTCAATTGTCTCTGTTCAGTTAAATAATGTTTTCTCTGTATACCCCAAAGTTGTTTCTCAGTTTTCTCAGTATACCCAAAGATGATGTTTAAGTATATAGCTACCTACTAAAGCTCTATGACAAGGATATGAAATAAGCTTCCAAATACAGTTTTCCAAGCCCTGAAGATGAAATATAAATATTTCGAAACGTCGGCCTAGAATATAGACTTTTCATTGACCAACCCTCGAGAAACCCAAAACATTTTACATTTAACTCAGTGGTCGAGAAAACCTAGCCTGATTTCATACAATGTTCCTCCTAAGTTATGAACGTTGTTTTCATAATTTTCAACAGTTATCAAGGGGAGGGAAGCACTTATGATAGTTTACCTCTGACGTACAGCATTATGAACTTATTTCATCGATATCGCCAAACAGTGAGCATAGGTTAGTAGAGACCAGAGATACTGTAATATGGGAAGCTGATACAAAAGTATCCGTGATTCTATTCCAAGACCCAAATATGCCTACATGACCATTACCTTTTAGGAGACTGTTTATTCTTTATTTTTAAATAATATTCAAACGATTTTAGAAAACATGGAACTGCAGAATTTTGGCAATTTAAGAGAAATGACTCCAACCGGGAAGCCATTGTGGGTATGTATTGTATGGAACCCCGCTATTTGTGAATATAAGTACCTACCTGAAGCATTAATTTGGTAAATACCTCCAAATCTTTTTTTATCTTCTAAATCTATTTTTTATCTTTTTTTTAATCTCTGGTGTCTACTTACCTTTAACATCATACATTTAAAGCTACACACATATATAAACGTATGAAATGCTGGCATACCATAACGGCTTGCCTTTATAATATCAAAAACCAATAAACCTAACTGTTAACCACATCACCAAGCCATTGTGAATGAAAGAAACCCACGTATTATGTTTCATGTTTTCCAATTAAATGAAAACATCCCACTGAAAACTATTTCAACTATCTGAACGAATGTTTATAAATAATAGAGATTTCACACAATTAGTTTTACTATATTTCTGTTTCTGAATAAATGTTGATAGACCCCATCTACTAAAAAGGGATATTATAGATCTTAAAAAGGAGTATAAAGGGGAACCTGAGGATTCCAAAAGGGGTATGCACATTTAGGAGTACATGTTTTTTTGGCTAAGTACACAATGCTCACATGTATGAAGTTGTAGATGAATTTAAATGCCTAAGTGATTTTAGTTCACGCATGGTGTATGGAGGAATTATCATGTTTCTGAGATCATTGATTCATGCCTCGATACTTCATTTTCTATAGTGCTGAATAACGAAGTTGAAACTTATAAGTTCTGTATGAGACCAATAATATTATATTAAAATATTAACGAAAAAATAAATTTTAGTATAAATGTAGCTTTTTTTATTTTTTTATTCTTATTTAATTATTTTAAACAATATTTTCTGAAATATTTTAAAACCAACACATTTGGAAGTTAGAGATTGAGAGTGAATTATCCGTTTTTTCCCCCAGAATTTGCTAGTGAGTTGACTAAAATAGAAAAAGTAATCTCTCTCTTCAGAAATCCCACAAGGAGGACCTGCCAAATGATGATTATTCTTTCAGTGATATGAAGCATCAGAAAATTATACTGCAAATTTAAATGATGTTTTATTTCTTTTTTTCCATGGCTTATTCTTGATCTCTCCCTCAAACCAACCCTCGAAAAAAATTTCAAGACGCAAATACATATATGGATAATGCATGGCACCCTCACCCAAGTTTGGTTTTACCTTTCTCAACTCTACATCAATGTTTACAAGGGACATACAAGCCCGCAGACAGAAAAATAGACCCAACCAAACAAGTCATAACTACTGATGTGCGACCGTGAATTTTATGCATGTCGTTCAACAAATGAAAATGATGGAAAAAAGTGTGAGGTCATGAAAAGAGAGGTTAAAGGGTATTTAAAACCAAAAAGGGGTATTTTTCAGTGTCTCCCCTGATTTCCCTGGCGGTTGGGAGTATCATTGAGTGAAAAAGGGTCACATGTGCCCCCCAAAAGGGACGTCTGGCAACACTGTTCTGAATGTATGAAGATATCGAGCCTGTACCGAAATAGACAACAGGAATTAAGAAACGTAGGGTGATTAGAGGATGAGACTTTTGAAGGCTTCTCGTTGTTTTAGGTAGGTACACATTAATTATCAGCTGAGCGGTTTCTTCCTCTTTTAGGTCTCGTTAGAGCATAAATTTATTTAGACTGTTGCTTAATATGTTGTTGATTGTTGCTTAATATGTTATTGATTGTTACTTAATATGTTGCTTAATAATGTGTGATAAGAGGGTCCTCCTTCTCCATCTTATCAGTAACCAGTTATTCTTGGTTCTGATGTTTGGTATCAATTTTAATTTTAAATTGAGAAATAAAAGTTATGTGGAGTGCACTTATTGTCAGTAGAGAAATTCGTTTAATTTTAGGTTTTCTAAACCTAACCTAAACCTAAAATTAAAAGTATTCTTTACTGACAATAAGTGCACTCCACATAAACGGTATTATTTCTCAATTTACCACTACTTTAACACAATTTAGTTATTGACACCAAACATCAGAACCATGAATAACTGGTTACTGATAAAATGGAGAAGGAGGACCCTCTTATCACACATTATTAAGCAACAATTACCCTTCAAATCAATCAATCAATGAATCACCCTTCCTTTCTTAATTCCTGTTTGCCTATTTCGGTACAGACTCGACATCTTCATTCATTCAGAACAGTGTTGCCAGACGTCCCTTTTGGGGGGCAAGTGTCCCCTTTTTCACTTAGTGATATTCCCAACCCCCAAGACCTTGAGCGGAGGAGAAACACTGAAAAATACCCCTTTTTGGTTTGAACTACCCTTTAGCCCCCCTTTTCATGACCTCATACTTTTTCCATCATTTTCACTTCTTGAACGATATCCGTGCGTAAAATTCAGCGAGGCACGTCAAGAGTTATCAATTGTTTGGTTGGATCTATTTTTCTGTCTGCGGGCTTGTCCTTTATAAACATTCATGTAGAGTTAAGAGTTGAGAAAGGGGAAAGCAAGCTTTGGTGAGGGTGCCATGCATTATCCATACATACATGTATTTGTGGCTGGGGATTTTTTCCGAGGGTTGGTTTGAGGGAGAGATCAAGAATAAGCCATGGAAGAACAGAAATAAAAAATCATTTAAATTTGCAGTATATCATTTACTCTCAATCTCTAACTTCCAAATTTGTTGGTTGTAAAATAATTCAGAAAATATTGATTAAAAATAAATAAATACAAATTGAAAAAAATTAAAAAATCTACATTTATACTAAAATTAATTTTTTTGTTAATATTTTATATATTATTGGTCTCAAATATACCCACCTTGCAAGTTTCAACTTCTTTATTCAGCACTATAGAAATTGAAGTATCGAGGCCTGAATCAATGTTCTCAGAAACATGATGATTCTTCCGTACATAACGTACCTAAATAAGGAAGATGGCGACCAACCACAACTCTCTGAATTGAGGAAAGTGAGTATTTTATTTCCTGAGAGTCTCAGTTTTGGTAAAAACTCAGTCATCGCATCACACCCGCGTCACACAACTTCCTGCCGAGTAACACGTCATCATTTTGTCTAATCACTGAGAACTTCATTTGAAATTTTCCTCAAAATAGAATCAGGTGTAATTTGAAAATAATCAAGTGACTTATCCAAATCCATGGGCGTCTTTCATTCATAAACTCAGTGGTTAGTTAGGAAGGTACCTAAATTTATGATTACATCAGCTTATAGTGTATTATAAAACTTGGGAGGGTAATGACTAAATTATTTAAAATCCGGTTGGACAATTAATAGTCCTTCATGAATTGTTCCATAGGGATCATCACGAAATCCTCGTGACCAGGCATAATGATGGTCACGCAATCGTCCCTGCAACATAACGATAATCAATCAACAATGAATTATCTTAAAATATCGTATCATGTTCATGTAGGTAACAATGTTCTGGAATTTGAGCACTTTGAGTGCAAAGAAATTGTTAATTACTAATTTTATGGCAAAAAAACCAAGTTCTAAATAATATTGTGCGGGTCAAAAAGACTTTGGATATTTAGCTTTTTAGCGAATTTTCGTAGAAATGAAGCTAGCAGGACTGCCGAAGAAGGCTTCAGATTTCTTGAAATTCTGTAGGATACAGATTTCCCCAGCGATCTCATTACCCCACTTTACACTAATTGTAATTATGATGATGATTACGCCCAAATCTGAGTCCAGTTGTAACTTACTTGTATTGGGTGGAGGGACACTTGTCGGGTTGAGCATTGTTGAGTGGCGCCATATTGTCTGGAATGTCAGAGTCACGAGCAGGCTCCTGACTGTCAGAGCTGTTGGACACAACTTCCCTTTTGATGGCTGAGAGTGGATTGGTAGTCGCCAAGTCTTCGCCATAAGTAGGATGTTTTCTGGGGATACCGAATTCTTCCGTGAAAAGTTCCTTGTTAGATTCGCCCCTGAAAGTAGAAACAAAAAAAGTTCCTGTCATGCAGTTATATCCTTGCATATTTCCGTTAATTCTCTAGTATTCATTCATTCTGACCTATATGTCCAACTAATCTGTATTTTTACTAAGGGATTGACTACTTGATGTTATGTATTTTTGAGATGCGAGCTTACGAGCATCCAGACCACCAAACTATACACAGCATTCTGATCTGTTTTACCACAGCGGACGTAAAAATGATTGGGGATCATGAATCCGATCAATCCCCATTCTATAAAAAATAGTTTGTAAATGCGGGGATATAACAGAATAGACCCATATTAAGTTGTTTTGAAATTTGAGCTTTTTAAGTGCAAAGAAAATGTTAACTATTATTTTTATGGCAAAAAACGTATTCTAAATAGTGATCTGCTATTCAAAAAAAAGATTTTGGATTTTTAGATTTTTCTGCGGTTTTTATCGATTGTATAGCAAATTTTGATGAAATTTAAGTACCTTTTTCGGCATAATTTTGTGAATAAATTTTTTAATGTTCTATTTTGTATTTTATAAACTTTATGTGAGCAATATTCTGCTAAACATTATAAAATTTGACAATTTTTAACCGTTTCAAGCCATTTTAAGTGATTTGTTCAGCACATTTTTTGAAATTTGACCAATTTCGTGTACTCAAAAAGTGTTGGTCAACGAACTCATCATTTCGTTTGGAAAGCTTGCTTTTTTGGCTAAAGAAAGGAATTTTTATCTCAATCCTAAGGAGAGTTATCGTCTGCAATGACACATAATGTAAATGTATACATATGAAAAAGTTCCAGTCATGGAGCATGATCGTTTGAGCGATTTTCCATAAATAACCTATCGTATTATAATATGTTAAATTGTATTGAAATTCGAACAGTTTCAGTAGAAAGAAATTGATAAAAACCAATTTCATTTAAAAAAAAAAAAAAAAAAAAAAAAAACTAAATAAAATTCGGCAATTCAAAGGAGATTTTGGATTTTTAGATTTTTTGAAGTTTTTAGTGATTTTTTTAAGCAAATATTAATGAAATTTAAGTACCTACGTTTTTCAGCATTATTTTGAGCAAAAAATTTTAAAATGTCCTACTTAACTGTTGACAGTTTAGTTTGACTAAAAATCTGTTAACAATTACAAATGTAACGATTTTGGCTTTTTTTTTTAAAGCTATTTTTTGAGTATATTTTTTAAAATTGACCAATTTAATGAGCTCAAAAATTGTTGGCCAACGAACTCATCCTTTCGTTTGAAATGCTTTATTTTTTGGCGCAAGAAGGGTATTTTTATCTCTATCCTAAGGAGAGTTATCGTCTGGAATTACAGACACACACGCATACACACATATATTAAATGCAGGAAAAGCTTCTTGACTAGTAGGGAAATTTGATATAAACGAGAGTTTTTGAGGTAGTGACCAAGCTAGTCTTGTGGTTAAATGTAGTTTTTTTTATTGTTCTACGTTCACGATCTGAGCCCTATTCATGTATATATATATTGTCTGGTGGGTGTTATCATCAGTCAGTATGCATTGTAAATGTCTATGATGAAACACTGGTTACCACCAACTAGGAAACATAAACAAAACTTGTTTACTATCTAAGTTCATCTCTGAGGATCACGGGGAACACAAAAGAAATATTTCTTCCCCTCTTTATTTCTCATAATTGATTGGAGAGAAAATAGAAATCTCTATTATATCTAAGAAGCTCAACTCGGGGGAAAATTTAGATCATGGATATGCCCATTATTGGAGGTGTAATTAGAAAATTAAAATGATGAAATAAATAGAATACACACGAGATATTTTATGAAAAATTTATTAGCATTGAACATTAATGAACAAAATTGTCAAAATTTGGAAATATTAGCGGTAGCGTTAGTAATGCTCAATATTGGTTTATGGTAAGAAAAATATGAGATAAATGTCTTGTTTCCATATGATCTATATATCGTGTGAATACAGAATCAATTACTGTACTGTTTCTGGTTGTAGAGATAGCTGGATCACTATTCAACTCTAGATTGAATGTTTCACGCATGAAAGTTCTGATTCCCAGGTGGATTGGTCTAAGGCATCCATGAAGTAAGATGAATCTCCTTCTGAACCAAACTGCTGATTCGCTGTCTGTGGCGGTGGATCGGCCAGTATTCCCTCATTTGGTTCAAGATATGGTCCGTCTCCCCTACACCTTTTCGTTTTGCGCCACATTTTTCCAAAATTGGACAACTTTGAAGTGGTTGTATGGTTCCTTCATTCATCACATGTTCTACCACGTCAGCTGTTTAACGCAGGAGTTAAATCATCAGTTATCCATGCATATTTTGTAGAAGTACATTGCGGTAATACCTCATTGATTTCTACCTAGCCTTCACTTATCGAGTTAATAA
Organism: Adelphocoris suturalis; assembly: GCA_030762985.1. NCBI lineage: Eukaryota > Metazoa > Arthropoda > Insecta > Hemiptera > Miridae > Adelphocoris > Adelphocoris suturalis. The sequence goes on along the minus strand of CM061041.1, from coordinate 72,727,539 downwards.
TAATCTTAAGTGCCGGAGCGTTGCATTTTGTGTGAAGAAAAAATAGTGTCGCGAAAAGTTCGCTGACCCGTGAAGAAAAAAGTGTCGCGAAAAATTCCTTGACCCCCAGCCAAAAGACATCCATGACAAAATCGGACAAGATAACAGTTATCACGGGAGACCGCCCGAGTGCTCCCGAGGGGCTGAAAAAACACCTGAGTGCTCCCGTAGAAAAATCACGCCAGTGCTCCGCCTAACCTGAGTGCTCCCCTAGAAAAAAAGCGCGAGTGCTCCGACACGCCTGAGTGATCCCGTGTTTGAAAAGTAGCCAGTACAATGCGTTTTGTAAATGTAATCAACTATTACGTGCATTAGGTTCAGTACACAATATTTTCGAACACAGAGTACTACTCAAGAAAAGGTGATCGGACATGAAGTAGGGCATTTAAAAACTTACATAAAAAATTCAACAGAAAAATTTACTTCAATTTCATTAAAACAAGCTAATAAATTAATAAAACCCCAAAAATTGCAACAATCTAAAAATTGGTTTTGTGCAGCTGAAAAAGTTTATTAGGAATAACATGTAAATAGCGATATATTTTTCCTCTAATTTCCCGATTAGAGGAAAACTTTCGATGGGCGGGAAGAAAATTCATTTGCGATGACGTTTCTTTTGACGGCCGCCCATAATTCGTTAGTTTCTATTGTGGTCTTGGGTTCATGGTTATATGGGGTTTTGTGAATCACCTCACATCCATCTGTTTTAGCGTATGATTTACATCGGATTTGCCAAACCCTTGCACTACAATTCCACCTTCTTACACCCCCAGGTAATAATTTATGATAATTATAGTTGAATCCGTCAATAAATACAATTGCCTCTTGACGGCTTCCGCCACTAACAAATTTCACGTCCGACATGGTGCACGGAGAGAGGTAATCGACAAACTGATGGTAAATGCCCCAAGGATTCATGTCGATTCCAGTGCACTTTCTATTATTGTCTACGGGATCACTCGGGACAATCTATTTTCGAGATTGCGAAGTGAAGGGGATCACTCGGGTGTCCAACTTTCGCCCCTCGGACTCGACGGGAGCACAGGAGCCGTCGCCCGTTATCACAGGGGGATGCAAGTTAAAGCCATCGAGCAGGAAAATGGTTAGTTAGAAGATTGCTCGCGAGAGTCCAACGGGGAAGCAGTTATGAATACCTACTGTAGTATCCATTCAAGTTTGTCAACTTTTGAGCTGATCTGGGGAGGAAGAAGCACAAAATGTGACGTCACCAGTGTGCAGTAGGTGATTTTAGAAACTATGTAAATATTCGGGATTTCGCCTGAACCATTTCACTTTTCCCATCAGTTATGAACACAAAAAAAGATTCTGGGAAAAAATTTGATAAATTCAGACCCATGGGTAACGCTCATTCTTACAGGGATGTTTGCACGTATCCGGAGAAAATTAATGAAATTGATAAAGCGACTCCATTTGTTCAAATATATCGACACTGACGTTTACACCTAGCAACTGGAAATGATGAGATTAGGTCAATAAATCACCTACCTACGCTTTACTAGTCCATCAATTAGTGACCAAAGTTGTAATAAACTCGGATTCGTGCTCGAGCTAAATTGTCTTCTGTTCATACTAGGAAGTTGAGATTTGACGATTGAAATGATTGCCTATTGCCTAATCATCTGAGTGAGCTAAATTCTCTCCTGTTCATCCTAGGAAGTTGAAATGAGATAGGGAGACTCTTCGGGACACCCAGAGACGATTGAAATGATTGGATCTTCTCTGATCAGGTGACTGAGCTACCTTAATTGATATATTTTTGAGACACAAAACACATATGTCACAGGGGAACAAAATAAGACATATTTATGTACCGATGTAACTGCATTTAGTGTATATACTCAACATCAGTTTACTGATTTACTGTCTTTAAAATTTGTGACAATTCATAAACCTCCAACAACTAGATACCTAATTTGTTTATTTTTTTTTGTATGTTACTACTGTATTAAAGAGTTCTGAGTTGTTTCAACACGTGCGTTTTATTAAAATTTATATTCTATTTAATTTCCCGAAGGTTTCCTCCTTTAATTTCCATAAAATATGATGTGTTAAAGTTACTATATAATCATTGAAGAACTTCAGCTGTAACTTACTTGTTTTCGGGAGAGGGGTACTTGTGAGGAACAACGAAACCAGAGTCCTTCATTTCTATAGGATATGAATTGAGCTCATACCAGGTCGTCGTGACAGGTACCCAGGTAGATTCGCCGCTAAAAGTAGTAAAAAAAAATTAGATTTGAACTTTTCAAGGTTTGTAGCAAAACTTGATAGAAATCTGGGTCGAACTAAAAAAAAAAAAAAAAAAAAAAAAAAAAAAAAAACAGCCACAGAAAACGAATGAGAATAGCAATAACGCCATGATTTAACAATATTACCCCCTCCACTCTCCCTTCTCCATTAACCAACTTGAAATTCCTGACATATTATGTTTTACAAATAGACCAAGTTTTAATTGAACAGAAAAGAATCACAAAAATCGGCTGAGAACTGTTGCTTAGGCAGCATTTGAACGAGTCGGTAGTAACCCTTCCACCACCAATCACGTTAGCAAATGATACTGAATCCCCAAGGTTTTTTGAACAGCTAGACTGAAATTGAGGTCGAACAAATGACATTCCGTAGAGATTCTAGCCAGAGTAGCAAGTGTAGCAGTGTAGGTAGCCAGCTTAGCAACAAAATGATGTGTGTGTGTGTGTGTGTGGGGGGGGGGGGGATGGCTTAACCCCCCTATTTTCATCTTTCTTTTAGGAAATTCAAAATTTCCAAGATTGGATTGACACACTCACATGGTTTGTTATTGGGAGAGAGCCACGATCGAAACGCTCTCTGGACACCACCTATAACACCAGCCACTTGGATGCGAGATGCCAGAATAATGAGATCACTAATGAAACAAATTAGAAAGTTGCCCTCTGTACCGATTCCCCCTTTCATTGGGATGAAAATCGTCCGGGCATGGACCAACACTTTCGGGTGTCTTATCGATAGAAGCAACAGGTTGAGGATAAGCAGCCTAATATTCATTGGAGCCGTATTTCAGCGCCAGGCGGAAATACAGATCCAGCAGAACTGGAGTTTTTGACATGGTGTAATGCTGAGAAAGGAATCTAGGAATCCCTGGTGGAAGCTATGGGGTTACCACCAGCTCAACAGAACTGTGGCTTGGAGCACTCATGAGTGGCCCCCCATATTCCACCAACTCCTGTAGAGATCCTTCCTTCAAACTTCTGGATCCACTGGTATTCTGGCCTCCTTGCACTCTTAGCTGCTCTGCGACCTCCAGGAGGAATCAATTGAAACTTTTCCCTGGTGCTGGGATGAAAATGGTTTTCCATGGTCACTTTCTCAACCTGTGGGAAGATCATCAGTACAAAGGTAATGACCTCGTCTTCCAAGCTATTTGTCTTTTCAACAGCATGCCTTGTCAGATCCTAAAGGTAGGCGCTCTCATAAACAGTATTGCTTACCTGCTCCCCAAGCCTTTGGGCGACGGACAGCGCGGTGCACAGTGGGGTCAAATGGCCAAAAAACGGAAAAAAATCCGTATCTTGAGAACTGATCTTCATATTAACTTGGGAAAGATTTTGTTCAATTCAGGAAGGAAGAATACATTGGAAAAGAAAGATATGATATATTGGAAAATCCAAAATCATTCAGCAAGACGATGTGAGCAAAATTTCATATGAAAAAGGTTCAAAACTTCAAAACAATTGATGAAAAATAACAAAGTTTGCAAAAATCATCTAGAAACCTGAACTGTGCTCGAAATAACGAGTTATTTATTTTTTGTTGAGACCGAAAATTTGATCAATATATTTCTTTGCAAAAATATCCAAATACAAAATGTGCAAAATGTCGTAAGATAAAAATGTATTATGATCTAATTTACGGTCTAAATATTTTATTCTCGGAGAAATGAAATTTTATGAATAAGTTTCAGTCAATCAGCAAAATTGAATGAGCGAAATTTCATAAATAATCGTATATTATAACGTTACATTGTTTTGAAATTTGAGCTCGTTAAGTGTAAAGAAATTGTTAAATAGGTATCAAATTTATGGAAAACACGCATTCTAAATAATATCCTGCAATACAAAAAAAGATATTGGACCAAGAAACAGTAGGTAATGTTTGACCCCCCCCCCCCCAAATTTGTTGGTGTACGTTTCAAGACAATCAAATTATAAAAAATCCTTTCGTCTGCCATCCAGTGCTTTTCTCCAAAATTATTAAACCAAACTTAAAGAAACTTGCGTAAAGAATCACGATTGCGGTCCAGATGGTCCTAGGAGCTCGGTAACAATGTTTATCAACCCTACGCTATAGTGGGCTAAACATTCAAAAATCGAGATCTCGATAACAGTGGGTAATTGGTAAACTGTAGGTAACTGAGGTAACAGTAATGGAACTACATGGATAGTTATAGTTCCATGTGGCTAACCGCTGATTTCGGACGTCGTTTGTTCATAACCAACAAACTACCTATAATTTCTGTGGTAAGATGGCAAAAGGTGATAAGTCAAATTTCTCACATTTTCAGGAGGGCAATTTTAAGTTTTGGTTCAGCCTGAAAAATCGGCTGTTTTCTTAAAAAGCAATTTTTCTCTACAGATGACTTGAAAAAACATCTGATAATGAGATCCAGTCGAGTACCTATTTTTTCCTCTTCACAATGGTTGTCTATAAACCGTTTTCGGATCGATGTACCTACTTATCACATTTTGCCAACTTCATGTGAAGATGGTAAAACATGATAAGTCATGTGTTTGTACTTTTGTTACCTGTACTACCGTGTTTGCATGGAGTCAGTCAGTCCCATTAAACTTGAAAAAATTAGGTAGGTAACTTTTATACAAAGAGGCTCAATTCTCATGGTAAATTTTTCAACATCAGGGATAGGAATATAGGTAAAACAGCATTGTTATTATTGTTTTTTTCAAGAACGGTCCGGAAGATAAAAAGTTTAGATCTCAAAAAAATCTCGAAAAGGTAAATAAATTAAATTTGTTTTACACAAAAACTTCATTTTTAAACACTCTTCTCAACACAACTACAGAAAATTTAAAACAAAAAAACCATAAAACATGCAGAAATGAGCTGTAAATTTATTATTGTAATACAATTTTAATTAAAGGAAAACATCACAGCAGTATGTTGATAAAAAAAAAAAAATAATAATGATAGCAGCAGGCTGTCCTTGTCCTCGTACTATAAAAGAAATTTTGCGCTTAATTAGGCACAATATTAATGTCTTCCAGAAGAATATTATTGTCTTCTAGTTCATCAAACTCAGCTGCATCTTCTGTTGTTCGAAGTTGTTTATAAAAGTCATGACAATCTGCGTCAATCAATGACAGAATCGACAGAAGGTCTTGTTTCTTGAGAGTGTTGATTGGTACTGGTCCAGAGTAAGATTGAGGAACCGTCAATGAATTATTATTATTTCGTGATAATGGCCTTCCTCGTTTTTGCTTTCGGAGATCTACAGTTCGAAATGGCGAATCTTCATCAAGTGTATATTTAAATTGTATTACCCCAAAAATTGATTCATACCTTATCCACTTCATTTTCATCCACTCCACCTTTTCCCCATCGGTGTCAGCAGTCCTCTTGATCAGAATGTTTCCTTTGGAAAGAAAATTACTGAACGCGAGAAAGTTTGTGGTACTCATTGGAGTAACTTGAAATGGTTTAGTGTTCCTTGAAACGGTTCTAACAAAGGAGTACCAATCTCTCGGTATCATTATTGCATTACTATTATTATTTATTTGCTGTTTGGCACGTTCAATCCTGGCATGGTCGCTATCACACTCGAGACGAGTATGACCAGGTAACAAAAACTTTTGATCAATCATCAAAATTGTTGGTTTTTTCTGGAGCGCGTAAGAAAACATTATGGCCACATTAACATTTCTATTTTGGCCCCCGCAAGTGTCAGAGTATGTTTTAACATGACTTACGTTATCAGGCAATGACATCAGTTTTAAATACATACATGATGCGATTTGGTCAGAACCTCGGCCACCCACTGCTTCATGCCACATGAAGCAATGGGTTTCAGAATCAGCAGAGCAGTCTCGTATAGTCAAATTGTAAGTGGACAACATTCTTTTGTAATAAACGATATTCGTGGAAAGATGAGGAGTAGACAAAACTTGTTGCAAATCGAAGACTAATACTCTTTCTTCTAAGTTCTTTTGGGCTGACTCCTTATCAATTCTTTTACTTTCATAACCTTTTTCGGCTTGAAGCACGTGCTCGTCGTGCAACGACAATAAATTTGCTAATTCATCTTCATTAGTGCAAAATTTCTTTTTTGCTGCAAACTCATCGCAGGTTTTGCAAGTATCTACGTAAGGTTGTTTGAACTTGAACCCAGTTGAATTAAAAACTTCTCTAAAAATATCGTAACATGCGATTTTAGCTGTACTGTCAACCTGTAAACAGTCATTTCTATATTCATTGTACATTTTTGATATAGTGAGGTGGCTAGGTAAATAGATTTTGTCATCTGAATCCCTCCTGCTGTAATGGCTAACATGCCTAGGATATTTGTGAATGAAGTCCTTTATCTCCAAGCGTTGATTTACCAACTTACTTTTTGGCACATGACGCCCTCTTCTGTCACGATCTACCAAACCAGTTGGCGAACCTTTCATTTTCTTAATAATCAGGTCTACTTCTGATCTTGATACCCCATAGACATTTAAAAACATTTCCTTACAAATTTCGACCTTCCCATGTCCTACCACAGCAAAAAAAGATGCTGATATTTGTCGGTTTCTTTTTTTGTTCTCAACTTTCTTTTCCACAGCTTTTGATCTTAAAGAAATTCTCCCACAAAGAATTTCATGCCTACTGGATTTCGCTTTGCTCCTAAAATCAGTGTATAGCAGCTTTTGTTGTGGGATTTCAATGAGACTATGGCATTTTCTTTTCTTACAACATTCAGTTTTGGGACGAAAAACTTTCGCTTCAATTTCCTTACCTTTTCGATTCATGTATGGCACTCCTTGATCTTTTTTTTTCTTCTCTTCTTCCCTTCTTCTCACTCCCTTTGTTCGTTTTCTTGTGGATTCAACAACCACTATTTCGGCGTCTTTCTGGCTGGAATTATTCTCAATCATTACTTCCTGTTCTTCCACTTGCTCCTCTTGTTGCTGGACAATGATGTCAACTTCTCTAATGGTTGCAACATGCAGTCCACTACAACTGGCAATGGTTGGATCCAAACTAATATTAGATTGTGTTGGCTCGATTACCATGTCATTTCCATTTTCTATTGGGTTTGTAGAAAGTTGATTTAGAAGCCCACCAGTTACTTCATCTTCATCCTTGGAGGGTTCCTCCACATGCGGTTCTGAACTGCAGCAGTCGTTGATGTTGATGGCAGGATCCAAACAAGCATCAGTTGTCTTGATTTTCTTCTCCTTTCTACCACCCCCATGGTCTGAAGGAAAAATAAAAAATTATTAGTTATATAAATGTATCGATTATAATATAAAAATATCAATCATGGAGCATGACTATAGTAGGTTGCGAATTCGGAAGAACGATTATTATTAGTGAATTTGACTTTGATTGATTTCATTTGGCCGCAGTGTGGTTCAATCGGAAGGATAACGTCACCTTAAAAAATGGGACCCGTAAACCGGGAGCCTGAAAGTCCCGAGAGATGAAAAAAAGAGCACCCTACATTCCTAATCGACATTAATAATTTAATTGTAATCCCTTCCTGTTTATATGTACCTATATAGGATAGACAAGAGTAATAAAAAAAAAAAATAATAATAATTTTACCCTCAACAAATTCTTCGTCAGAAGTTGTAGAAGTTGACTCCTTGTCTGGCTCAAATGTAGGGTCAACATCATCATCATCAGAGTCCCAAAAGCTCTTTTCCTGATGCAAAGAAAAAAAATAAAAAGAATACGAAATTCATTAGAAGTCTTACACGCATCTATGTGGGGAAAAAATAAATATTGTTTCATACAGAAGACTTTTCACTTTGATCAGCCCACCAAAGTGAACAGGAAATTATTGCAATCAGCAGAAAACCCACTTTTTAAAACACCTCATTAGAATGGGTCTAATCGACATCTGATCCACTTTCTTCACGTTTTGGACAAAATAATGATGAATAATAATTTATTACTTACCTCAGGAGACTTAGCATCGTTATCAGCAGCAGAACATCCAGCATTGGAGTGCAACACTAACATACCACGAAACTTAAAACATTTCTTACATGAGACACAAACCCACATTTTGAAGTTTGAATATACCAAACGTATCGAAGTACTTTTTTTACGATGCAATATACTAGAATAGGACACGAGAACAACAGACAGCTGTTCGAACAAATGAATAAAATAGGTGGGTACCAAGGGTTCATCAATAATAGACTGCTTGGGCCAATGACTGATCATTCTGTCTCTTCATAATATTTTTCTTAATGACGCATCTCGGTTTACCATTTATTGTCTTCTAATGAATTCGTGGATATGAATTTGAAAATCAAAAGCAATGTATGATAAGTCGATTAATCACCTTTTGTCAACTGCGAAAAATTAATTATTCCTTGAAACATAAGATGACGATATGTAACAAGTCCAAGTAACACCTTTCGTAATCTGAAAAATATTAGTAATTTCGTGAAAGTTCAGAGGGCAAAATGTAATTAGTAGGTTTATCACTTTTTGCCATCTGAGAGAAAGTAGGATTTTTTTAAAACTTTAGAAGGCTATATATCATATATCTTCTTATCACTTCATGTCATCTCCATTCTTTCAAATAAATTTTGTTTTCAACAGATGACCAAAAACGATAAAATTATTTATCATATTTTGCCATCTTAAATTTTACAGTTTTTGACTTATCACATTATTGTAACTATTTTTAACTTTTGAAGTGGTTGTCGTAGAGACGTAATATTTTGACACCACCTAGCTACCACCTTTAGCAACTTTGCTGTGTATAAATCTCTATTTTGGGAAAAAAGTGACTTATCATCTTTTGCCATCTTACTACAGATTTATAGGTCATTTTTACAAAATTTTAAAACAAATCCCACACAAATCACTTACAATTTTGTAAAAAGTAACTATACCTACATTATAGGGAAATTACCTACCATGCAGGATTTCACGAATCTCCCCAACATTGGTAAGACTCTCCACCTCAGTCTTATATATATGCAACTCACTAAACCCTATCACATAACTCTCTATTTAAACTTAATATTCATCATTCCAGACCCTTCTCAGGCCCATATAGACGTACACTAGCCGACTGAATTAAATCTTCTGAAGAACTTGACAAAATACAGCGTTGTATGGATCATGTCCTACCCTATTTGTAAGTATGCTTCTACCATCTAGTTAATAAAATAAATTAGGTAATTAAATAATTGAAAAAAATATTATAAAATAAATAACTATAATTGAACAACCCTATGTATCTACCATTAAAAAAACTATATTGTTTTAATCTTACAGCACCTGAAGAGGCCTCTTATAGGCGAAACTAGTTGTGAATAAACTTATAAAGGAAGAAGCCGCCTAACTTCCACCCTCATAGCAGTACTCCCGTGATGGAAATATTTTATTACCTTCTTTAAAAATCATTCCGGCATAATAGAAAACAAAAATACGGATGCTGTTAACAAGGCAGCAAAGGCAAAGAAATGAAGGAATTTGGAACTACTTAGTAGTTGTAGAATCCAAAAGTTTTGGCTCAATCTATTTTGGAAATGATTTGGGCCTTTCCGGAAAATATGTGGTACCTCCAAAAAACCACCATTAATTCCACAATACATTCATCATTAGAAATATATTTTGGTCTGCACTGCACATTTCCTCTATGATAGAACACGCTAGACGAATTATACTCCACTAAAACCCATAGAACTGAGTTTAAACCACCCTCAACGGCCGTTCAAAATTGAACAGAGATTAGCTTGTATCACAACTTATGAGCGTCGCTTAAGAACTTGGACACCTGGGGCCTGTTTCATAAAACAAGTTACAAGTGTGCAAGTTAACAAGTACTACTTGTAATGCACGGTAAACTAGAACAAGTGTACGAACTAAATCACTCGCGACGAAGTTGTGGAAACCCATTTCAAAACGGAAGTTAGTGAAAAACGTTGTCTATTTCCACGTAAAATAAAGAGTTACAATGTTAAATCGATTTCGACGGTTAGGCCATCATCAGTAACAAACAATAACTGTTATTATTTGTTACTGATGATGGACTAACCGTCGGAATCAATTTAACATTGTAACTCTTTATTCTTCGTGGAAATAGACAACATTTTTCACTAACTTCCGTTTTAGAACAAGAGTTTCACCAAAACAAAGAGTACAAGAGTAGAAAAGTTACACTTTTAGAAGCTAAGTTTACAAGTGTAGCAGAAAAGAAAAATGGCCAGTGGGGACAAACGAAATGAACAACGTCAAGCGGGATGCCGAAATTGAAGTTTTATCAGCGAATCATAATATAAAAACGGTGTTACACGATAGAATGTTTATCGTACATGACAAGTTTTAATGATTGGAAGGCAGACAAATTATAAACTGAAAAGTGGAGAAAGTGTGTATTTGATTTCAACTTATTCTGATGGCTGGCATAATCGGATTTTTCTCCTTCATTCAGCGGAAATGATTAATCAGTTCATCAAGTCTCAATGCTGATGGGTTAGGAATGTCATCTGTAACTTCGAGATGATCTTCACACTTCACTTTGTACTTCGATGATGGGGAGATCCTCAATACCGGATCAGGAAAAATTGCACAGGATCACGCACCATTAGAATCTTTCAAGGGTCTCGGAAGACATCCTAAATCTCTCGTTAAACTAAAAAATCCACGAAATGAGCGTTTAATTGTGACCGAAAAATCTTTGGTGTCTTCTACGCTGAATGCTTCTTGTTTGTATTCTTCAGCAGAATATGATTGCTACATAATAAACAACGAAAAATTGTCAACTCAAAATGCTGGGAAACAGCAAGTTTACAGATGAATGGATGAAGGTTAAAAATCGGCCATTTCGTACAACTGTAAAACAGTGTCGTGTTCAAAATTATGGAGAGACACTTGTAACTTGTCCAAATTCGCCTGTACACTTGTTAATTTTCACAGTGCATTACATGTCTACACTTGTACTTCTATGAAATGCTTGTACAATCATTTTTTACAACTTTCACATAAAATTGGCTTGTAACTTGTCACTTATTGTTTAATGAAACAGTCCCCTGATATAAGCCATTCTTCGTTGAAACAGCAATTTAAGCTTTGAGTGAGTTTTAAACTGGTTTTGTACCCCTGGCCCCTGGTAGAGGTAATTTCAATTTGAAGGTTGTGACCAAAAGGCCAAACTCTTGGGTTCAAGTGAGAACAAAGGACGTCGATTTAGAACTTTCCTTCAAAGAGCAACAGTCAAAATTTCCTGTCATGCAGCATGATCATTTGAGCGAATTTTCGAAAATGATCGTATTGTATAATGTTAAATTGTTATGAAATTTGAGCTTTTTGAGCGCAAAGAAATTGAAAACCATAAATTTTCTTAAGTACCAATAAAAACGTATTCTTAATAATAATATACTATCACAAAATTAACTGTAGAGTTCTAGCTTTTTTGCCTTTTTTATCGATATTTTTGCAAATTGTATATTTTTCAGCATAGACCTATACTTACATTTTTTACATGGTTATATTATAGTTAGTAAACTTTATTTGAGCAATATTCTGCTAAAAAAAATTCAAATTTAACGATTTTTAGCAGTTTTTTTATAGCCATTTAGTGAATTTTTGTAGAAAATAAAAATATTGCAAAGGCTCCAAAAATCTTAAAATCATAATTTTTGAAACATTTCTCCATTTAAATCCGTTTTGAGGCATTCTGAAACGAATCCTAGAGTTAAAGCTTTTTCATATGTATATGTATTTATTTATTTATAAATATATATGTGTCATTCCAGACGATAACTCTCCATAGGATTGAGATAAAAATTCCGTTCTTGCGCAAAAAAATCAAGCATTCCAAACGAAAGAATAAGTTCGTTGGCCAGCAATTTTTGAGCACATTAAATAGGTCAAATTTCAAAAATTGTTTTAACAAAATCGCTAAAAATGGCTAAAAATTGTCGTTTATAATTTTTTTTAGAATATTGCTCAAATAAAAATTTATTAACTATAAAATAGAACATTCAAAAATGTTTTACAAAATTATGCTGGAAAATGTACTTAAAATTCATTAAAATTTGCTAAAAAATCAATAAAAAACTGCAATAAAAGTTAAACATTCTAAACCTCTATTTGAATATGAGATTATTGTTTAGAATACCTACGTTTTTTGCCGTAAAATTAATAGTAACAATTTTCTTGCACTCATAAAGCTCAAATTTTAAAACAATTTAACACTATACAATACGTTAATTTACGAAAATTCGCTCATACGATCATGCTGCATGACTTGGGCTTTCAAGTGATTTTTTGAGCACATTTTTCATAAATTGGACCAATTCAATGTGGTCAAAATGTGCTGGTCAACAAACTATCCTTTTCATTTGGAAATTTGATCTTGAAAATATAAAAAACGTCTAGAAAATCATTAAATATATATTTTTAGCAGAATATTGCTCAAATAAAGTTTATTAACTACAACAGAGAACATTCAACAATAATTAATGTACACAATTATACTGAAAAATATACTTAAATTTCATTAAAATGTGCTTAAAAAAAATCGATAAAAACATCAAAAAAGAATAAAAACTTCTTTTTCACATTTCATCAATTCCGATCTTTTTTGATCTTAAATCATACCTACCAGATGTAGCAGAAGAGGACGTAATGGGCAGACAAACGGTTTGTCGCCAGTGGTACTTAATGTACGGCCTGAACTCCCAAAAAACGTGAGCTTCCCCATGAAAACTCCACATTTCATCAATTTCGCATTTTTTGAAAAACAATTTTTTGATCTTAAATCATACCTACTAGTATGTAGAATACGAGGTTAAGAGGACGTAATGGGCCGACAAATGGTTTGTCGCCAGTGGTACTTAATGTACGGCCTGTACTCCCAAAAAACGTAAGCTTCCCCATGAAAACTCAAAATAAAAATTTATTTTTCACATTTCATCAATTTCGCATTTTTTGAAAAAAATTTTTTGATCCTAAATCATACCTATCAGTATGTAGAATACGAGGTTAAGAGGACTTAAGTAGACGACAAACGGTTTGACGCCAGCGGTACTCAATGTACGGCCTGTACTGCCAAAAAACGTGAGTTTTTTCACGAAAACTCAAAATAAAAACTTCTTTGTTTGAAATTGATGAATTTTCGCATTTTTTGAAGAAAAAAAAATATTTTGATCTTAAATGATACCTATCAGTATGTAGAATACGAGGAGGTTAAGAGGACGTAATGGGCCGACAAACCGTTTGACGCCAGCGGTACTTAATGTACAGCCTGTACTGCCTAAATAAAATAAAAATTGAGTTTTCATTATAAAGTCCCCAGTTTATCAAATTTGCTAAGAACTAACTTCACATTATCATGAAAATTCAATTTTTTCTTTTATATTTTATATTTTAGGTAGTATAGGCCGTACATTAAGTACCGCAGGCGTCAAACCGTTTGTCGGCCCATGAAGTCCTCTTAACCTCGTATTCTACATACTGGTAAGTATGATTTAAGATCAAAAAATTTTTTTTCAAAAAAGGCGAAATTGATGAAATGTGAAAAATAAATTTTTATTTCGAGTTTTCATGGGGAAGCTAACGTTTTTTGGGAGTACAGGCCGTACATTAAGTACCACTGGCGACAAACCGTTTGTCTGCCCATTACGTCCTCCTAACCTCGTATTTTACATACTGGTAGGTATGATTTAAGATCAAAAAATGTTTTTTCAAAAAATGCGGAATTGATGAAATGTGAAAAAGAAGTTTTTATTTTGAGTTTTCATGAGGAAGCTTAAGTTGTTTGTAAATTTAGACATGACTACCAGAAAGAGCAGACGATTTACCATAAGAATTGGCCACCTTACTTATTTTTTTGGGCACAATAACGGTTGAGCAATTAAAACAAAAGTTAGTGTTTGGCGCACACACCTAAACTTCGGACAGTTGTAGAGAAAAGGCTGGGCGAAGAAGGGGTCCGAAAATTTGGCTCCTAGCTTGTATTAAGAATGGGTATAGCATACTAGAAAATCAGGACTTTTGAAAAATATCGAAAAAAAAAAGTTTGGCCGTTCGCGTGAAATGACCCATATATATAATACATTACCTATACATATAATAATAAAACACCTAATGTAATATTTAAACATTGAAATAATACCTATACGTTTTATGATCTAAGACAGCTTAATGTTCACCGTCATGAGATTGCTAGTAAATACAAACATATCAAACGTATTGCAGGAAATGACGACTCAACAAATGACATTAACAAAATAAATTGTAAGAGTAGATAAGGAAGAAAGCTTACCTGGAATGGTGATGGTCAGGGTTGGATTCGGGGCGGCTGGCAGGCCTGGTGTTCGCCTCCCCTCTGCAGGCGTGCAGTAGACAGACCGCAACAAGAGAAGCCACCATTATCTGTTCATTGTTTGGACAAAATTATAAAGTGAGTGCTGCAAGTTTGCTTCCTAGTAGTTTAGCGTCATCAATAATACGTCACTGTATTGTATGACAAATTCTTTGGACCTGTTTTGATGATATACTAGAGAGTTCCTAGTAGATCCGTAAAACACAATACGTCGTGTGGAATTTATTGACAATCTGGCGCCGTAACTCAGACGCAATGAGTTAAGGTGACGCATCCCTCCGTGCAGATACGTTAACGTTTCGCAATCCGGAAAAAACGTAATCGTCTAAAATAACCTCCTTCCATAGACTCAACCTCCTAGGGATAATTTCCTCCTTCCATGGATTTAGCGTTACAACTAGATCCGTTAATGACTTGACGTGACTTTAAGGTGCGGTAAAGTTTCTCGTTACCGCACGCCGTATTGGGACCGACGGATCTCTAGGAACTCTCTACTATTTGTGGGATTAAATAATTTATTATAACCAAATGATTTGCGAAGAAGGGCTATCTAAGACAGAAATAATAAATCATTGTGTAATAATTTGCAGCGTTTCAGTAAAAAAAAAAAAGTCTGCCAAGTTGGGTGGTCAGCATAATATCCTCACATTTTGTAATATGGACGTTTAGAAATAGTTAAAGAACAAAGTACGGGTCTAAATGATTGAATACAAAATACACAATCAGGCTGGATTTTCTCGACCGTTGAGTTAAATGTAAAATGTTTCGGGTTTTTCGAGGGTTGGTGAATGAAAAGTCGATATTTTAGGCCAACGTTTCGAAATATTTATATTTCATCTTCAGGGCTTGAAAAACTGTATTTTGACGCTTATTTCATATCAAGCCTCGTCATAGAGCTTTAGTAAGTAGCTATCTACTTTAACAACAACTTTGGGGTCTACTGAGAAAAATGAACAACATTATTCAATTTATACTGAACAGAGACGAAAATTGAAGTTGTAAGAGGTGTATAACAGCAACGTGATAGCATTTTCGTCCACGTTGCTGTTATATACCTCCTATAACTTTAATTTTCGCCTCTGTAAGTATAAATTAAATAAAGTTGTTCATTTTTCTCAGTAGGTATACCCCAAAGATGTTGTTACCTCGATGTTGTTACCTGTTGTTGTACATACTAAAGCTCTATGACGAGGATTGATGTGAAATAGGAGTCCAAATACAGTTTTCCAGGCCCGGAGGTTGAAATATATAATATTTCGAAACGTCGACCTAGAATATAGACTTTTCATTTACCAACCCTCGAGAAACCCGAAACATTTTACAAAATACACGCCTCAAAATAATAGAGAGATCAGTTTTCCTTGTAGACGCCAAAGACCCCAAGATCAATCGGACAAAGTCATATTATATCTCATGATTAGGTACCTAATGGAGGTGGGGTGCACCCTATTCTTTTTGTTTTCTTTCAAACACGGAGAAAGACTAGCGATATCAAGCTCCGACATGAGCCAAAACAGAATGAATCGCGCTTCTTTATGGTTATCAGCTCTCATCCGAGAATGGAATAAGATATTGCAATTCTGGCTTCACCAAATCAAATCAACTCAAATCAGTTTTTATTTGTGAAGGGCCTTGTCAGGCAATACAAAAGTCAATTATTACATATAAGTTATAATAATAACAATAAATATATGTAATATGACTAGAAAGAGAGAATAAAATTATTAGGACATGAAGGTAGAGGTGTCAAGCTTATAAAAATTTGTTTCAGTATATAGTTGTTCTTCACGTACACGTTTTATAATGTTTTTAAAAGACTTAAGAGGTAGATCCCTCGTTGAAGAGTGTAAATGATTAAATAAACCATCGACCATCGTGTTCAGCACCGACAAATCATTAAAATGAGGCTCACTCGGCAAAAAATGGCAAATTTTTCTTCTAAGTATCCAAAAACCGGAGGGGTAGTTCAACAAATTTTGGATTTTTTGTCAAATTTTTATTTGCTTAAAACTTAGTATCAGGCACTCCATAAACGCCCTCCAAGTTTCACTTCGATATCTCAAAAATTGTGGGGAAAAAATCAATGGCAAGGGGGTTATTTCTCTCGAGAAAAATGCTCAGATTCCATTCTGTTTTGGCTCATGTCGGAGCTTGATATTGCTGGTCTTTCTCAGTGTTTGACAAAAACAAAAAGAATAGGATGCATCTCATCTCCATTAGGTACCTAACCATGAGATATAATATGAGCTTTGTCGGATTGATCTGGGGTCTTTGACGTCTACTAGAAAAAATGACCCCTTAATTCTTTTCAAGATGCGTAGAATCCAAAAAAAAAAAAAAAAAATCCGTCCGTACGCCGTACATTGTCCAGAGCTTTTCTCTAAAACTACTGGACCAAAGTTTATGAAATTTGGCTCAACAATCATATATCGGCCGGAGATGTGCCAGTAACATCGGTATCAGTTTTGATCTACCCTAAAGGGTAGTAAATGAGGGCCAACATATTCAAAAATAGAGATCTCAAAAACTTGCCAATGATAAATGTAATTCCAAAAAATCGATTAAAACCACCCGCAACGCTGTAGGTTGAACCGTTCGTTTTCTATGAGGGTCGAAAAAACCTTCGGATTTCATTTCAGGCGCGAGAAGATGACGCGCTTCTAATGCTGAGATCACAACTGATTCCCGAAAACGTGATCGAAACACTTTGCGACTTTAATTGTATCACTTTTGCTTCAAAAATGAGTAGGTCTTGTGTTTTTGAGTGCGTGGATCCAAAAAATCATGTTTTTATTCACTTTTGGGACTCAGAAATGGTCAAAAAGTGACGTTTTTCGGCTTTATTGTTGATTACCTGAACTTTTCATATCAGACCCAAGTGCATTAATGGTTATCGCGACGTTTTCATAAAAATTAACGAATTACTGAAGTTGAATCGAAAAGATTGGAAAAAATTGAAAAAAAAAACCCAAATTTGAATATATTAATCGGAAAAATCAAAGGAAAAATGAAACATCAGGGGAAAAATAACGCCTACCAATAAAAGAATCTAATTAATCCTATTAATTGACATCTTCTTTCACTTCATATCCAAAATTAATAATAATCAATAATCACATCAATAATCAATTTATATTCAAATTAGTAACAACGAATTTCGAGGAAACAAGTTTTCTCAAGTACGACTTTTTTTCAGACAAAAATAATAATAATAATTTATTATCATGATTACCTATATAGTTAATAGGTTATTTAGTAATTATTATATTAATGGATGAATCACTTTCTATCAGGTAAGACCACTCAATAGTTCTAACATAATAATGGTACAAATGTATGAAACCACAAATTAATGGATTTCAGCAGAAAAAACAGTTTGTAAAAGAAAACCCACGCTTCTTGGGGTGGATGGGTGAAAGGTGGGGGATTTCTTTAAACATTCGCGGAAAAACTAATTTTTTTTTTTTTTTTCAGCAAGCTATTCCGTTAAGAGCAGAGGAGATGCGGACTTTGGATCAGAAAAATTGACTTGCATGCCAAGGTAGCAACTAGTAGCACCTGGAATTTTTTCGAAAACTTTCTTTATACCTTTCTCGACTATCTGAGACCAATTTCAGCGCGCACTTATTTGAAAGATTTTTGGTTTATTATTTTCAATGATAAACCTTTGTAATCAACCAAGAAAAAAAAAAAAAAAATTTAACACCCACTGAAATGTTTTTGGTTTACGTTTCAAGATGCGTAGAATTCAAAAATCGAATAAAAAAGTCCGTCCGTCCGCCGTCTGTCGTCTGCGGATTTTCTCCGAAAATACTAGACCAAACTATATGAAACTTGTGTTAAAATCACATTTGGAATCTTGATGGTTCTAGAAGCTCGGCAACAATTTTTCTCAACCCTAAAGGGTTGGATTAAAGGGCAAAACATTTAAAAAATCGAGATCTCGAAAACTTTCCAAGTAACAGTCATAATTTTTTGCTTGTCAATGATAAATTTAATCCCGAAGAATCGATTAAAACCACCCACAACGCTGTGAGTTGAATAGTTCGCTTTCCCTAAGGGCTAAAACTTCGAAAAAAGAAGAAAAAACAAATTTCTAAGCGCGAGAAGATTGAGAAACCTCGCGCTGCTAGCGGATCTATTGAATAGACGATCAAGCTCGAAATTCCATCAAACGTCTCTCGATAGTGATACTGGAATACATAAAAATTGTCTTTTAAATATCAGCTGATATGATGCCAATACATATTTATCGTTTTCTCGTTTGTGATGCAAAATCGAATTGAGAGCTATCAGTTTAAGAAAAATGTATATATATATACGATTAGAAAACAAATGATGAAACTCGCACACAAATAAAACGTCGTTCCGTTCGACGCAGACTGAAATAGTGTTGAAATTCAGGAATCGTTTCTGAATCCCACAAAACAGATTTCACTGATGAAAATTTTGATTCTACCATTTCTGGAGCCATAGCTTCATTTTCTACGAATATTCCAACTCACGAGAGTTGCTCGTTGGCTATTAAACTAGAATTTATTATTAGCAGCGAGTATTGTACTTACCATAATAAAATCAGTGAACAAGATGGTGTGTTGTCTTGACGTAGCCTCTGGAGTGGTGTGGATGAGAAAGGCTATCCAAACATTTCTGAAACAGGATGTATCCATTAGTGGAAGTGATTCCCCATACAGATGATCTGCATACTACCAGGTAGCCAAACATCGTCCGAAATCCAAATGAACATAGAGTACCTACCTAACTTTCCTACGACTTAATACAAGTTGCACAAAATCACATCTCTCATTCAGGCATAGCAAATTATCCTCGTTTTCTACGCAGTAGAAAAGAGAAAAGATCCGGCGAGGCGCGAAGCGCCGAGTATATATATATATATATCCAGACGACAACTCCTTTAAGATACGTCGTAAAAAATTCGTATATATATATGTAGCAAAAAGCCGAAATGTAAAAATAGTTTTGTGACGTTTTTTCTGTTATCTTTTCTAATTATGTGACTATAATCAAGCTCTCCTGGAGTAATTTTCAATAAGTGATATAGATAAATATATATATATATATATATATATATATATATATATATATATATATTTATATATATATATATATATATATATTTATTTATTTATTTATAGGGTGTATTTATTTTTTATTTATAGGGTGTTATTATTGGAGTATTAATATAGTATATATATATATATATATATATATATATATATACTACCGTTAAAATCTAGGATTGAGTTCTTGATGTATGAAACGGATTCGTAGGGGGTCCCTGCCCCATAACCCCACTTTAAAATGTGTGAAGCCATCTAAATGGCTCACTTTTTCTTCGAAAATTCACTAAAACGATCGTGTGAGTTGAGTGTGATAGACTTAGGGTTTCGGGAATCGAGCGATAATTTCTGATAAGACGAGTCGTGAATGTGCTGAGGATTTTTCACTGTAGAGCAGACGCCGCGTGAAGACCGACAGATAGGCGGGTGGTCGGCAGTACCGTGGAGGTCTTATTAGCAGAGATTAGATAAACTTCTTCAAATCTCAGCAGTTTTGTTTCTTTCAAGTTTCAATCAGCGTTTCTCACTCAAATATTTTTATCTTTACTGGTCGAAGCACATTTAGACTCTCAGCTTGATATCCATTTTCAACATTGGGGTTTGACACGCGGTATAACTGTGTTTCAAAAAACTCAATTGTGATGGCTCTGAGAAGCTTTAGCCCAGGGTAAGAAAGATGATGTTTTCATGAACATTTCCCATATCCACAGGGCATTGCTATAAGGCTCATAATTTTTCCGGATCCCGAAACGCACATGAACCCATTGTTCAAAATCATAGTATTTTGTGTATGGGCCCGAAGTTTTACGGCCAAATGGGTACATGGGTCATGCTACCAACGTGCATAATAGTAGATTTTATATTTTGTATTCTTAAAGAATGAATAAATAATCCCAATCAAATCGGCAATATACAGGGTTTCCCATAAGTAACCCCCCCACCACTTAACATTTCCAAAAATCTTGAGATATCCAAATGAAACTTGAGAGCGTTTTTGGGGTACCTGATACCAAGTTTTAAACAAATAAAAATCCGGAAAAAACCCAAACGTTTTTGGACTATCCAAAGAGGGGGTATTGGGTACTTGGAAATTGCCAAGTGACACCTCATTTTAAAGACTCGTTAGTGCTGAGGAAGATGATGGAACCAAATTACGATATCTCCCCCCCCCCCCCCCCCCTCCCAGAAAATTGCGTAGAATCCAAAAATCGTATAAAAAAATCGGTCCGTCCGCCGTACAGAGCTTTTCTCCGAAACTCCAGGACCAACCTTTATGAAACTTGGCTCATAAAACATATTGATATCTACCTACGAATCTGCAATTTTAAAAGGACCTTCTTTGTAAAATCAAGAATTCACTATCAGTGGACACTGATCAGCTTTGGGGCCTCTGAGTCTAATTTGTTTTTTTAATCGACTTATGATGCTGAAACCTGAAATGTAGCTCCTTTTTAGAGATCTGGAATACAATTACAAAGTATGGAGGGACTCAGATCAGCTTCGGAATCTCCGCGGCTAACTTTCCTGTTAGACTCACGGTGCTGGTATTTCGATGGAGCTCCTCTGGGACTCTCGGAAACAATTGCGAGGTACAGAGGCGTGCAGATAAGCTGAGGGGCCTTTGTACCTATATTATTTCCTTACTTATAGACCTTTATTTAAACATTCTTACTGAGAAGCGGGAAATTAGGGGGTCTTGAAACTATGTGATAGAAGTTTTGTCGGCCGTCATGTTATTCATAATTGTGTATAGTTGGGATTCGGCCCAAGGAGAAAGGAATAATTACAAAATGTTTGTGATTAATACAATATTTCCTGACGTTTCGGTCACCATTCTGTGACCATCATCCAAGGGTTTAAAAGCTTTGCCTTCAAAGAGAGTAGCGTCAGAAACAGGAGGGAGCAACAGCAGTTAGGTATTGAAAACCTCATAAAATGGCTAGAGCCAGTATCAACAATTGCATTTGGGGAAATGTTATTGAGACACAATAATAGTTTTGTGAGAAATTTTAAAGCTCCAGAAATTGAACAAACAACAACAGATCAAATGGTGTAACAGAAAGAAAAAAATATTCACTCATTTCCAACATTTGCCGAACATTTTGTAACTATTTCTTTCTCCTTGGCCCGAATCCCGACTATACACAATAGGCCAAATGTTGAAAATGATTGAGTTTATTTCTTTCTGTTAGGCAATTTGATCTGTTCTTGTGTATTTAATTTCTGGCACTTCAAAATTTCTTACAAAATTATTGTTTCTCAATAATAGTTCCCCAAATGCAATTGTTGGTCCTGGCTCTAGCCATTTTATGAGGTTTTCAACACCTAACTGCCGTTGCTCCCTCCTGTTTCTGACGCTGCCCGCTTTGAGGGGAAAACTATTAAACCAGTTGATGATGGTCACAGAATGGTGACCGAAACGTCAGGAAATTTTACAATGATTACAAAAATTTTGTAATTATTTCTTTCTCCTTGGGCCGAATCCCGACTATACACAATTAGGAATAACGTTTTTATTAATGATGTACCTACCTATTGCTGATTCCTTAAAAATAGTAGTCGTACTTCTATATAATCTACGCATTAACTAAGACCATGTAGGTTCTTGGTACAGAGTCTCTGAATTCTTTGAAGTTGCTTAACGGTATGATTTAACCATAACTGATAACAAGTGAGAAGCTATATTGAGTAGTTAAATTCCAAGGGAGAATTAACCTAGGTTAGAGATGAAAATAATGTTTTTGTTTGGGAAGTACCGCAGTAAAACTTCAAATTGTTGAGTGGAGGGATTAAAATCCCAGATCTACAAGTCCATGCAGGATTACAAGGCTGTTGGATACTATAGATAGGTTCAGTTCCACTGCTCAGGTATTAGAGTTGGTACTTACACAAGTCCGAGTACTGCCGATCCAAACAGAAGTCCAATGACAGTGCAGATCGATGGCGTGAGGGGTTGGTTCTTCATGATGGAACAAATGGAATTACGTAGTTAAGCCAAGTTCTTCACTTCTCAGAGATCAGGAATGGAATGGTGGGAAGTGGTCAGGTGGGGATAGTCCTCTAATATCGAGGGAGGGGGGAACACGCCCCCTCCCCTCTCCTTACCTTAGACTGTGAAAAAAGTGACGTCACCCCCAATGATGTGAATTACGGAACCTCACTTCCTCGAAGATCCATACAGAATATTGAAGTATTGAAAGTAGAAGAGTGTATTTTCCTAAATAAGTTATTAAAATGAGTACTTACAGAACTGTAGATGCAAAACTGCAGCACGCCATTGTCAGTTGAACCGTCATATCATTTAGGATGTACGTGAACATGATGCTCAGCATAGCATATGTAGCATTGGGTAAGGATAAGGGGAAGATCATTAACGAACAACGACAGGTTCGAGAATGAATGCGTTTATTTACGTCGATGGTAGAAAGGTAGAACAGGTGTGGCAATGTAGTTATCAAATATCCCAATCATCCCCCCTTAAATTATATTTTAAATGAAATTGTTAAATCAAATATATACTTTGTTTAACCAAAATTAATTAACTCATTTAACCAAAATGCAAAAAGGAAAAACTTAAATTTTAGACTATCATCAGGTATTTATAGGTAGGTACATTTTTAGTTGTTGATAACAACTTTTATAGCTTCATGTACTCATATTAATGAACATTGGCGTTGTACTTATAAAATAAACATTATTCTTAAAAGTGTAATTATTTCTAAACGAACAGAAATATATCTCTTTCTATTTTAAATAATTTTATTCTTCAATCAATCTCTTAGGATTACCAATATTTCTTTTTGGCCTAGTAATAGCCCAAGGGGTAGCAGGCAAGTGAGCTCCTACTTCCTCCCCCGAATTCACTTTGCCTTAGCTTTCCCTTGATGTTTCATTTTGTACTTGAAATTGTGGTGTAATATTATTGTCATTCTGAGGTGACAGTGGGTTCTTACTAGGTGTATCCACCTTAAGAGGAACCGTATGAACTGGAGAGTCCGGTGTCGAATTGAAGGGGCTTTCCTGTGATCCGGTATCCACAGTATTTTCTTTATAAAACTCACCTATTCGAATTATTTGGTCAAAATGACGTTTATGAATTTGCCCATCGTTAGTTTTACAAAGGTATAAACGTAAGCCTAATACTTCCACTACTTTGGCGCGCAACCAACCGCGTTTGTTGGGGCGTGAGTAGTCACGGATGTACACTATCTCATTTATTTGAAATTGTTTATCATTATCGGTTGAAGTAACTTTCGGCTTGCGATTCCAAGTGTCATGTTTCACGGTAAAAAGCTGATCGAACCGGTTTTGGATTTTCCTGCCAAACATAATTTCGGATGGGACTTTATTGGTTGTACTATGGGGGTAATTTCTATAGGCAAACAAAAAACGCTGCAAATTCGTATCTAAAGAACTCTTGCTCGAACTTTTTATAATTTTTTTAAGCGAATTTTTAAGGTTTTAACAAAATTTTCCGCTAAGCCATTACTTGATGGATGGTAAGGGGGTGAGGTAAGGTGTATAATGCCATTTGACTTACAAAAATTAGCAAATTCAGAAGACGTGAAACAAGTACCATTATCAGTTACTATACATTTGGGAATACCTAGGCGGGCAATCACTTCACGCAGTTTTTCAAGGGTGTTTTTAGTATCCGCTTTTTTAACTTCGAAAACTTCTGGCCTCTTACTACAGGCATTAATCAAAATCAGAAGATTTTGTTACCGAAAACTGGACCGGCATATCCATATGGATTCTAGCCTTGGGTTCAGAAACTTCGGGCCAACTGCTGGAAACCGTCTTTGGAGGATTAGACCTAGAGGTTAAACAAATTTCACAATTTTTTGAAATATCGTTTATGTTTTTGTCTAAATTGGGCCACCAAAAATACGAGCGTGCAAAAGCCTTCATTTTCGAGACACCCATGTGAGAGCTATGAAGTTCGGTTAACAATGATTGTCGCAATTTATACGGAATTACAATTCTATAACCCCACATAATAACATCATCTTCAATGTGAAATTCCGACTTTTTAGTTTCGTACGGCATCAGCTCATCTTCTACGACGGCTGGCCAACCATTACGTGTATAAATGAATGAATGAATGAATGCCTTTATTTTCAAAACAAATGAGATATTTGAACAAAATAAATGCAGCTAACACACTGCATACGGTAGAAATACTATATATAACAGATAATTTAATAGCAGTGTTAGTTATATTACATATTATAACTATATTCTAATCTAACAAAAGGCGATTGAGGCATGGCCGGTTAGGCCGTCTGCCTTTGGAGCCGGTTTATCTATTAAAAGTCGTTAACAACGTACCTAGTTGTACAAAACATTTTTTTTTTTTTTTCCAAATATACGAGTATTTTATGATTTACTTTACTCTATAAACATTTTCATTTATTGTTGGTGCTAAATATTGCTTTACATATTTGTTAGGTTTACATATCATTATCGAGATTCACAAAATATTTTATTATAATACTTTATTAATTATAGTTAAATCCTCTTATATACAATTGTAATAGTGGCAACAATAGTAGTAAAAATTTTCATTTTTTATTTCTATTAAAAAAATTAACTAATTCTCTCAACTAATCTGTTCAAATTATCGTTTTTTTTTCTTTTTTCATTTTTCCACATTGACTACCACCACTCGCCCTGCCATTGAGCAAATTTTTATTAGCATCAGTCCACATCGAATTATATTCTGGGAACAATTTTCCTTGTTTTTCAATACCTTCCTGTAAGTTTCATATAGAAATAAAGTACTATAACGTTCAAAAAACTTTATAAATTGAATTTTATTTTTATCTAAACAATCACAATCTAGCACAGAATAGTAAGCTCCTTTACAGTAAGTTCTTCTGAAATCCTTTCAAGGCCATAGTTATAGTCAATCAGCCAGGCTTGCTGTTTCGCCAGTTTTCGAAGATGACAGCGTGGTATTCTCTCGAAGCTGAAGTTCCACCTCTTCACGCGTCTCCTCCAAGAAGTTACAAAGGGTCTCAAAGCCGGTAGGGTTGCTGCAGCTGAGCCCCACCGAATCGCTCCAGGAAAAGACGAAGTCCCTCCAAGAAAGTCTATCCGCGTTTAGCCTGCTCCTCTCTCTCCAGCTCTTTTTTCGTATGATTCTTCGTAACCTCAAAAGTTTCGATCTATTCAACCTAACCCTTTCCGGATAATCCTGGTCTATACTTATGCCACTTCTAGACGACAAGTGCCTGGTCTGACTTAAAATCTTCCATTTATCTTCGCACCTTAAAAACGTTACGATCACAAAGCCGCCTCTTGTTGATCCCGCATTGGAGTAAGCCACCGTAAAAGTCTCGACAGGAATGCGCACCTTCAAGACGTCTTTAAAAAAGATAGCTAATTCATCAGGAGGAACACTTTTGTCTTTGAAGGAGCCTTTAATTATAATATTGTTTCTCCTAGCCCGTCTTTCCATTTCCTCAAATTTATCTGATATCTTGAGGTGCTCAGTTTTTAGCCATTCAAACTGTCGTTTCATATCCTCGTTTTCCCGCTTCAATATATTTATGTCCTCGTTAATTGCTTTAATATCGGCACGAATTAATTGGACGTCTTCTTTTGTAGCCAACCTTGCTGACAAAGCCTCATTTTTGTTGTCGATAAGGCTGCTTAATTCTCGCAAGAGATCCTCCCCAGCAAACATCGTAGTTTTCTTTTTGGTAGGCAGGTCCGAACCGTCCTCAGCTCTATCCCTTTTCCTAGACAAAGCCGGCGAGTTAGGTTGACTCAATGATTTTCCGAAGTAATTATCTATACGGTTTTGACTCATGCGACCGCTGGGTGATAAACGGGTACGAAATAAAGTTGCAGCGCGATTATTATGAACGAAGCTCTTGGTGACGAAGTACGCTGGACCAGACAAGAGGGGACAAGATACACGAAGGAAAAGAGGGGACCTCAATCCCATTGACAAATTAATATCTACCGTCGGTACTCTTCGCCGTAAGTCGTCAATAATCGGGGAATTCAAGTACACTCAGTCGAGAAACATCGGTCTTCTTCCCCCAAAATCGTCAGCGATCGGGTCTTTCAAGGTCGCTCCGTCGAGAGAAACGAGGCCCGACTCTTCCAGGAAAGAAAAATTTACTATTAGCTAGATAAAGAAAGATATACACAAAAACTCACCCGAGTTAACAACTGAATGAATAATCCGAAACACCAGTATTGACTGTCTTACTATGCACAGTTAGAGGAAAATTGAAACAGTTTAACCCACTGAACTTGATAGAAAATATGGAGAGATTTAAAGTCCGACACGCACCAGTTGACTACCTCAACGCGACCCGTGTATAAATGAAAATTTTTCGTAAAACAGGATCTCTAGAGGTTTCATATTTAAGTGTTGCATGATTTACAGGAACAATTTCTTCTATAAAATTAAGATAATCAAAATCGTCAGTTTCCACTTCCTTACAAGCTATAGGGAGACGTGACAAGCCATCCGCTGAGTTTTTGGAACCTTTTATGTATTACAAGGTAAAATCAAAATTTGATAAGAATAATGCCCAACGCTGTACTCTCCCTGCAGCCATTTGTGGTAGTGGTTTGTTTTCACCAAAAATACCTAAAAGGGGCTTGTGGTCAGTCCTAATGGTAAATTTATGACCCATCAGATATTGGTAATATTTAACACAACCAAAATATATAGCTAAAGCTTCTTTTTGCCCCGTCCCATAACGTTTTTCAGGATCTCTTAACATCCTAGATGCGAAACAGATTGGTTTTTCGTCACCCGAAGGCATTTTGTGTAATAAAATTGCTGCTATTCCGCTATCTGCGGCGTCGCATTCTAAAATTATGGGTAATTTGGGGTCAAAATGAACCAAGATTTCATCAGAAGCAATTGCTTGTTTTACTTTTTGGAAAGATGCCTCACATTCATATGACCATTTGAAATTAGCATTCTTTTTGAGGAGTTGGTATAATGGGGATAAAATTATTGACAAATTTTTTTAGAACCTGCCATGGTAAGTAACTGTACATATAAAGGCCTTCAGTTCCGTAAGTGTTGCTGGCCTAGGAGCATCTAAAATTGCTTTGCATTTATTTGGATCTTTTCTGAGACCTACACTGTCAATGATATGGCCTAAAAACTTTATTTCTTTTTGGAAAAATTTACATTTAGATCGGTTCAATTTGAATCCAACCTCTCGCGAACGCTTGAGATCTAGATTTAAATTTTCGTTATGTTCGTCAAAAGACTTTCCTGTTATTACGATGTCGTCCAGAAGACAGGCTACACCCTTGCAACCTTGAAGTGTCTTATCAATCACTGATTGAAATAATTTGCAAGCTGGCTTTACTCCGAAAGCTAATCTATTTACTTTATAAATTCCTCTCGGGGTGCTCCAAGCTAACAAAATTGCGGTAGATTCATCACAAGGAAGTTGAGAATATGCCGATGAAAAATCTAATTTACTATAGTGTTGACCTCCTTGTAGTTTAGTGAAAATATCCTCAACTGTAGGTACAGGGTGTTCAACATCTTTCAAGTAAGGGTTTAATGTTACCTTATAATCAGCACAAACTCTAATCGTGTCATCTGGCTTCAGGACAGGGACCAATGGGGTTCCCCATTCCGAAGTAGCTATTTTACTAATTACACCTTCCCTTTCGAGTCTATCGAGTTCCAAGTCTACACCTTTTCTGAATGCGTAGGGTATAGGGCGTGGCTTAAAAAACTTTGGGGTAGCAGCTTGATCAATTTTCAAACTTATTTTAGCTTGATTGTACAACCCTAATTTGCCATCAAATAAATCCTGATATTCGGTAAAGATCCTTTCAGTAGCCTCCTTGATAGAGTTAGAGCTGAGAAAATGTTGAGAAATAAGACTACTGCCAATATTGAGCTTAGATGATCGTATCAAGTCCCTACCCATTAAAGGTTGTTGACCACTTTTAACAATTAAAAATGGAAATGATTGTTCGGTAGAACCATTTCGTACTCTCAAAAGTACTACACCTTCGGAAGAAATAATAGAACCGTCGTACGTTTTCAATTTGATGTCAGTTTGTTTCAATTCAAACTGCTTAAAATTTGCATGATATAATTTGAAGGGTAAAATTAACATAGTACTCCCAGTATCTATTTCAAAACTAACCTCGACATTTTCCACCATTAATGAATAAAAAAAAAGGTTCGTTATCACCTATTTCGGATTTCAAACTATGAAAACTTAAATTAACAAGTTTATCAGTGCCATTTTGATCAGAATCTGAAGAATAATCAATATCATTAAGGTATTTTGAATCTTTTACCCTGCATGCAGCGGCAAGATGACCTTTTTGAGAACATTTATTACAAATCGCATTTTTGTACTTACAATTTCGGAAGTTATGAGACCCTTTATTACAAGCATAACATTTTGGATAAGTTGAAGTTTTCCCGGAGTCTTCCTTCTTGGGCAATATTTTTTTCGGTTAAGGGTGTTTCCCAGTCCTCCTGCTCTTCGCACGCAGTTTGTGCAGATCAGCCTCGGGGTGCTGCTGAATCATCGCCGCTTCCTTCGAGATCGCTATCTCGTATAGGGTTTTCATGTCCGTGTCAGCCTTCTCCTCACATAGCCGATCGAGTACCTTACCCTTTTTCAAACCGGTTACAAAACGTAGTTTCACATGAGCATTGAGGTCTGTTCCAAATTCGCACTCCATCGCAATTTTTTTACCCTTACGTTCCATTCAGCGATTGTTTCATTTTCATTCTGTTGTAGCCCTTCAAAAATGATACGGCTACGCCAAATAGATTTTGTAGGGACGTACTGTAGTCGGAGTAGTTGACAAAGCTGTTCGTACGTTTTTTCCTTAGGTTTTTGCGGGTGAGTTAACTCTCTCAACACTTCATAAACTTTCGCACTGATGGAAGTTAGTAATAGTGAAACATGCCGGTCGCGGGGTACCTCATTAGCTGCAACATATTGTTCCAAGCGTTCTATATACGAAGTGAACTTGTCCCCTAAATCAAAATGAGGCAAGTCACCCAAATTTTGTCGGACAACAATTACTTGAGGCGGCTGTGGCGGATCCGGTGCCATAATTTCTCCAATCACTTGAGGTAGCGAGCGAGGGGCGCTAATTCACGCGGAATATTGTAAATTAGCCTTCTTGACAAACTGATGTTTGCGAGTTTTGACGAAACGTAGTGTGTATAATTCACGAAGACAAGTAGAAATTTACAATAATGTATGTCTACTGCGGGGTTAGGTAACAACGTGTTGGTTAAAAACAATACTGAATGTATAAAAGTAATCGCAATTCCACTTTCCGATACTTTTCTATCAATAAACTAACACTCACTCGCGCCGAAAAACTAACTTGAAACAAGACATTATAAAAGACGGGAACGATGATTTCGGATAACCAGAACTGTTTAAACTCGTCGCCATTATAACATTGGGTAAGGATAAGGGGAAGATCATTAACCAACAACGACAGGTCCGAGAATGAATGCGTTTATTTACGTCGATGGTGGAAAGGTAGAACAGGTGTGGCAATGTAGTTATCAAATATCCCAATCATCCCCCTTAAACTATATTTTAAATGAAATTGTTAAATCAAATACATACTTTGTATTTGATTTAAAGTCCCTGCCCCATAACCCCACTTCAAAATGTGTGAAGCCATCTAAATGGCTCACTTTTTCTTCGAAAATTCGCTAAAACGATCGTGTGAGTTAAGTGTGATAGACTTAGGGTTTCGGGAATCAAGCGTTAATTTCTGATAAGACGAGTCGTGAATGTGCTGAGGATTTTTCACTGTAGAGCAGACGCCGCGTGAAGACCGACAGATAGGCGGGTGGTCGGCAGTACCGTGGAGGTCTTATTAGCAGAGATTAGATAAACTTCTTCAAATCTCAGCAGTTTTGTTTCTTTCAAGTTTCAATCAGCGTTTCTCACTCAAATATTTTTATCTTTACTGGTCGAAGCACATTTCGACCCTCAGCTTGATATCCATTTTCAACATTGGGGTTTGACACGCGGTATAACTGTGTTTCAAAAAACTCAATTGTGATGGCTCTGAGAAGCTTTAGCCCAGGGTAAGAAAGATGATGTTTTCATGAACATTTCCCATATCCACAGGGCATTGCTATAAGGCTCATAATTTTTCCGGATCCCGAAACGCACATGAACCCATTGTTCAAAATCATAGTATTTTGTGTATGGGCCCGAAGTTTTACGGCCAAATGGGTACATGGGTCATGCTACCAACGTGCATAATAGTAGATTTTATATTTTGTATTCTTAAAGAATGAATAAATAATCCCAATCAAATCGGCAATATACAGGGTTTCCCATAAGTAACCCCCCCACCACTTAACATTTCCAAAAATCTTGAGATATCCAAATGAAACTTGAGAGCGTTTTTGGGGTACCTGATACCAAGGTTTAAACAAATAAAATTCCGGAAAAAATCCAAACGTTTTTGGACTATCCAAAGAGGGGGTATTGGTACTTGGAAATTGCCAAGTGACACCTCATTTTAAAGACTCGTTAGTGCTGAGGAAGATGATGGAACCAAATTACGATATCTCCCCCCCCCCCCTCCCAGAAAATTGCGTAGAATCCAAAAATCGTATAAAAAAATCGGTCCGTCCGCCGTACAGAGCTTTTCTCCGAAACTCCAGGACCAACCTTTATGAAACTTGGCTCATTAAACATATTGATATCTACCTACGAATCTGCAATTTTAAAAGGACCTTCTTTGTAAAATCAAGAATTCACTATCAGTGGACACTGATCAGCTTTGGGGCCTCTGAGTCTAATTTGTTTTTTTAATCGACTTATGATGCTGAAACCTGAAATGTAGCTCCTTTTTAGAGATCTGGAATACAATCACAAAGTATGGAGGGACTCAGATCAGCTTTGGAATCTCCGCGGCTAAGCTGTTAGACTCACGGTGCTGGTATTTCGATGGAGCTCCTCTGGGACTCTCGGAAACAATTACGAAGTACAGAGGCGTGCAGATCAGCTGAGGGGCCTTTGTACCTATATTATTTCCTTACTTATAGACCTTTATTTAAACGACTACTTTTAATAGAAGTACGATTACTATTTTTAAGGAATCAGCAATAGGTACATCATTGATAAAAACGTTATTCATAATTGTGTATAGTTGGGATTCGGCCCAAGGAGAAAGGAATAATTACAAAATGTTTGTGATTAGTATAATATTTCCTGACGTTTCGGTCACCATTCTGTGACCATCATCCAAGGGTTTAAAAGCTTTGCCTTCAAAGAGAGTAGCGTCAGAAACAGGAGGGAGCAACAGCAGTTAGGTATTGAAAACCTCATAAAATGGCTAGAGCCAGTATCAACAATTGCATTTGGGGAAATGTTATTGAGACACAATAATAGTTTTGTGAGAAATTTTAAAGCTCCAGAATTGAACAAACAACAACAGAAATCAAATGGTCTAACAGAAAGAAAAAAATATTCACTCATTTCCAACATTTGCCTAACATTTTAAACTATTTCTTTCTCCTTGGCCCGAATCCCGACTATACACAATAGGCCAAATGTTGAAAATGATTGAGTTTATTTCTTTCTGTTAGGCAATTTGATCTGTTCTTGTGTATTTAATTTCTGGCACTTCAAAATTTCTTACAAAATTATTGTTTCTCAATAATAGTTCCCCAAATGCAATTGTTGGTCCTGGCTCTAACCATTTTATGAGGTTTTCAATACCTAACCGTCCATGCAGGATTACAAGGCTGTTGGATACTATAGATAGGTTCAATTCCACTGCTCAGGTATTAGAGTTGGTACTTACACAAGTCCGAGTACTGCCGATCCAAACAGAAGTCCAATGACAGTGCAGATCAATGGCGTGAGGGGTTGGTTCTTCATGATGGAACAAATGGAATTACGTAGTTAAGCCAAGTTCTTCACTTCTCAGAGATCAGGAATGGAATGGTGGGATGTGGTCAGATGGGGATAGTCCTCTAATATCGAGGGAGGGGGGAACACGCCCCCTCCCCTCTCCTTACCTTAGACTGTGAAAAAAGTGACGTCACCCCCAATGATGTGAATTACGGAACCTCACATCATCGAAGATCCATATAGAATATTGAAGTATTGAAAGTAGAAGAGTGTATTTTCCTAAATAAGGTATTAAAATGAGTACTTACAGAACTGTAGATGCAAAACTGCAGCACGTCATTGTCAGTTGAACCGTCATATCATTTCGGATGTACGTGAACATGATGCTCAGCAGTCTGCTGTAAAATGATGGACAGCTAGGTCATGGAACGAGATGATGGTGGCGAGTGACCTTGGGAAAAAGTGACGTCACTTTCACTGCTTAATGTATAACAATATAATGGTCCAAGCAGCATAGGCTCCAAAAGCATTTAGGAATACAATATCTTAATTCAAAATCATGCACCTGTTCTTAATAAATTTACCAAAGTGCAGGCAATCAAATGTAATTGTACGTAGCATTCCATTGTCAAGGTCACATTTTCAAGAGAGGTTTACGAATTTCTCTCATTTATGTTACCTGTCATGGTCATCAACTTGCCATCAGTATTACATACTTATCATAACATACATTTCTTTTAAATTCTATATTCTTCAAATTTTTTTGAATGAAAAGTCTTACCAGATAACTTAGACTTTGAACATAGGTAAACGATTCCTCATACAAAGGGGAGACCTCGGAGAAATGTGGCTGGGTGTAGTTGACAATCATATATGAAAAAAACGCTGCAAATTATTACACAAAGGTTTATTATTTCTGTATTAGATATCCCTTCTACGCAGATCACTAGTCTATAATTATTATTAAGCCCCATGTAAATCTAGTAAATTATCAGAACGTGGCGTATCGTGCCTCCCATAAGGGTTCACACCTTTACTGCTCAGGATCCCTCAATTTTTCAGTTTATAGTAGGTGAATATTGACAATTTTTCTAAAAATATCAAAACAACACAAAAAAAACGTAGTAAAACGGCAGGTTGAAGAGGAAAGAAATTAACCTCAGAGGTTCCGAAGCTGATCAGAATAACATGAGAACTGAGAATATTACTGCAATATAAAATAACCAGGTGACTCAAAAAGAGTAACGCTGAGACCACTGAGAAGTTCCAAAAACCCTCTGTTCGCATGAAAATTGAAAAGAACCAGAACTTATTGATCAAACCCTAAATACACATATCGAAAAGTGTTGAACTCAATGAATTTCAAAATGGATTTCCATGAAGGAAATTTAGGATTCATTGCAATAGCTTCATTTTCTTAGAAAATTGGCTAAAACGCTCCGACCTTGGTAGTCTGAACAGCACGTGCACCATGCTAATAATATACTTCGATGTTGTGCTAAAGCAAATTGGATAGTAATTTCAACCTCATTTATGTATGTTGACGGTCGTCATGCACTCAATTTCTCAGCGTCACATTTAATGCTTTCACAATAACATAGATGACAGTTTTTCGTTGACGAAAATTGTGATACTAGGAGTACTTATTACTATATGACTAGTGATGACTCAAAAAGTGAGATATGTTAGGTGCATGTCTACTCGTTTTGGCTATTGTGGCACTCATGAGTACGGACGCCGAGGTCTCGCGCGAATTCTGCAAAACAGTTCAGTTTGATTTCAAGGATCCACAACAAGCGTTTGCAGATTTCAAGGCGTGCGTTCGACTTGACGAAAGGCAAATGGAAAATCTGCACCTAAGGTATATAAATTGCAACTGTACCTAGTGTTTTCCGATCTTGGGATCTGATCCGTAAAATACTCTATTCCTATTTTAATTCATTTGTAATACGTATAGAGGGTGTCCCACATAAGGTGGTCAGTACTTCAGGAGTCGATTTTCCTGCTAGAGATTGTTTATTAAACGCTTAGTTTTCGAGTAGTTTTTTAATTGTTAAGTTTCTTTCGTGCTGCCGACCATCTGTCACTAAAACGATCATAACTTCGTTAATCTGCTGAGTAAATTAAAAATTGAGGGTACCATTGAGAGGACCATTAAATTCCGTATCGGATTAAATGCCTCACCTTTTTTAAGAAACAAGGTTTAAGACATGAAAAAGCCCTTCGAAAAGCAAATTTTACCTAATTTGTGAAACCTCGAGTTTTTCCATTCAGGAATTGAACAATGAGAACCAATATTTTTTTAGAATGCAAGAACGGTCAACACTGCGCCAAAATTGTACCTTTCCAACGGTGTAGTCAATTTTACTTTTACTTTTTAATTTGCACTTTTTCATATATATATATATATATATATATACGTATATATGTATGTGTCATTCCAGACGATAACTCTCCTTAGGATTGAGATGTAAATTCCGTTTTTGAGCCAAAAAAAATCAAGCTTTCCAAATGAAAGGATGAGTTTGTTGGCCAGCACTTTTTGAACACATTAAATTTGTTAAATTAAAAAAAAATTGCTGAAAAAATCACTAGAAAGTGCTAAAAATAGTTAAATTTACAATATTTAGCAGAATATTGCTCAAATAAAGTTTATCAAATTTAAAATAGAACATTAAAAATTTTATGTACAACCTTATGCTGGAAAATGTTCTTAAATTTCATTAAAATTTGTCATAAAATCGATAAAAACTGCAAAAAAGCTAAAAATCCAAAATCTCTTTGTGAATAGCATATTACTATTTATAATACCCTTTTTGTCATGAAAATAATATTTAACATTTTCTTTGTACTCAAAAAGCTCAAATTTCAAAACAATTTAACATGATATAATACGATAACTTACGAAAATTGACTCATACGATCATGCTGCATGACTGAAAATGTATAAACATATTTTACTTTCTGAGTGGTTGAATTCGACTGAACCAGAGTAAATTTGTCCAAATGGATATTTGATCGAGTAGATAACGTCTAAAGCTATACAAAGTGGGTAACGTACAATTGTTTTGTAAACAGAGTAAGATAGTAATTAGTGCGCTATTGCAGCAGCAGTTGTGTTGTCGCTGTGATTTTCGTGCAGGATTCAGTTCATTCACAAACAAGTTGATTATTGACCTTAAACGTATATTATTTAAGGTCGAACATCCAAAAGAATTCTTATAGCAGATAACAAGGAAAAGCAACTAGTGCAAGCTTTGGTATCTGGCGGATTTTCCATTTTTGAAGTTATTTGTTGATTTTGGTGTTCAATAGAAGCAGAGCATGAATATTCGGGCCGTGCATTGTTTTACGATTTTGGTGGGATGGGCATCTGGGCTTTAATCGGTCGACCAGACGTCAAAACAGATTTTCATTCCATAACCCCTTCAATATAGCTTATTTCTCAACCCTTGGAGAATTTTGGCGAACACGGTTAATTTTTCCATAATCCAGCATTGCTAACGAAGAAGTCCATAGCTGGATTAGGTGGTTATATTAGGTTCCGAGGTTGTCAAGAGAAAAAATGTTTAATGTAGCTATAACAGCAAAACTTCAAAAAGTCATAACTTCCTTATTTTCTATTGTTTTGACCTGTTTTTGGTGATTAATTGACGCAAAATTTAATTGTCTACAACTTTCATGTCACAAAAAATAGTTTGAAAGATGGTTGTACGCAAAACTTGACCATTCGAGACCTTCAAAAGGACTGAAATTCGGGAGTAAGATAGAACGTGCCCTTATTCATCCGTGTAGAAAAAAATTGGGCCGGTCCGACAATTAGGGGAGGCTTGAGAGAGCTTTGAAGTTGAGGGGTGGGGGTAAATTCAGAAGGTGAGCTAGGTAAGGAAAGGTGAGTCAGTGAAACGATATAGGAGGATGAGATAGCAGATCGCAACCCGAATTCGAGGAGGAGGGTGCCATAGGTAAGGAGGAAAAGGGGTAGGAAGTTACAATCTTGCCCTTAAAATGGAATAGGCCTATGTATAGGCGAAAAGTGCACAAAAACTGTTTTTTAGACCTTAAATTTCAAAACATTTCCGGACCCCTCCTTTTACCTGGGAGGTATTCTACCTGAGTAGGGGCATAAAATGTGAGTCTTGCACACTTGCAATTTTCGCCTTAGGCCGGCCGTAACTGGCTGAATTCTGATCAACCGGCTCGATCTCGGCCGGTTAGGGGGAATAAACTCGGATCAAATGTTGCTCGACTCCTCACTTACTTCCAAACAGTGTTGGGCATAATCTTATTTCGTTGATTCTGAGTCAACTGCAATTATATTCGTATTCGTGTAATCGTATTCGTCTGTCTGGCGATTACACGAATACAACCCAGAAAAATGCGTCACGGTCATCAATTTCAATAGGGCGTCCCTCCTATATGCGAAGCCTTGTTAATATTACCTAGCTTCAGAGGGACGTCCTATTGAAATTGAGGCAAATAGGCTGGGCTCCAATGGTTGAATTCACTTTAAGGACGTCCCTCTGAAGCTAGGTAATATTAGCAAGGCTTCTCATATTTTAGGAAGGACGCCCTATTGAAGTTGATGACTGTGACG
Organism: Adelphocoris suturalis; assembly: GCA_030762985.1. Lineage (NCBI taxonomy): Eukaryota > Metazoa > Arthropoda > Insecta > Hemiptera > Miridae > Adelphocoris > Adelphocoris suturalis. The sequence goes on along the minus strand of CM061041.1, from coordinate 72,690,387 downwards.
AATTTTTAGGGATTGTATTCGTGTAATCGCCGACAGACGAATACGATTACACGAATACGAATATAATCGCAGTTGACTCAGAATCAACGGATAACTATCGCAATTACAATCGTATTCGTATTCGGTGATAAGATTATGCCCAACACTGCTTCCAAACCACTTCATAAAAATTTAGTCGAAATTCTCGTGACGTGTTCTTCATTTAGCTTTATTTGTTCTTCATTTAGCTTTTCTGTCATTTCACACTTAAAGTTAGCAGAAACGGTTTTACTTTGTACTCGTACTCTGAAGGGAAAAAATCTCCGCTAAAACTAGCTCGATATGAACATTGAAAATATTTAAGCCTGAATCGAACGAAGTTAAGTAGACCTAAATCAGACACTAGGTGATTTTGATGGGCAAAAGTCTTGACGAGGGGAAGAGAGAACTGACCCAAAATTAGCCAGATAATTCGAGATAGTTTTCGAGTCGAATCGCTTTTTATTTTTATGTTCTACAACTTTGCTACGCTTAACAATTTCTGCAGGATGAATGGTTTTGGAACTATCGGAGAAAAACTTTAAGATGGGCAAATTAAGCTATCTTTATGAGGCCACATTTTGTATTCCACCACTTTTGAGGTGGATAACTTGGATTTTCACTAGGAATGGATTATATTTTCTATATCTAATCGAACCAAAACCTCCTCCTTAAATACTATCTATTTTCGGCCTTGGCTCCTGAACTCTCCACCAAATTTCAACATTCTAGGGTGAACAGGAGAGTAGAGCTTAATCAGCCGACCAGGATGGAGTCGGTCATTTCATTTCCCTCTGGTTTGAGGAAAACATTTGTATCAATTTAAAAAATTACTGTATAAAAAAATAATTTAAAAAAAAAACACGTTTTAGACGATAAAAACCTCATTTTCTCCACTATCGATACACCTTTTTCAACTTTTAACTACATCTCTGAAATCAGCGTTAAATTTCTTATAAGAATATTGTTCTCTGGATCTTCAGAAGTCCAATCCTAAAACCATAATCCTTGTTCGAACGTGAGAAAATTATAAAAACTAAGTTTCCCAAAAATCTTCGAAGCTGTACTGTCTCCCAAAATTTAGGGAGTTATCAAACCTCACAAATTAATTCTTCATTTAAAAAGCTTTCAAACGATGGAGTCGCTTCTGAAATTTCCTTTCAAATCGGTGCAGTTATTTAACCTGGAAGATGGAAAAAACGTGTTACCTACCTGTTCGGTTTTTTTTTTTTTTTTTTTTTTCTTTTTTTTTCTTGATGGACGGGCTGGGATGAGGAAACAAATAAAAACCGGCAACAGAAAAAACACAATTTCAAATGAAAATTACTCTTAGATAAAGAGAAAACAAATTTACTTTTACATTTACATTATTGCTTCAAATGCAACTCACAATTTTGTGTTTTCGAAGTGGCTCCCTCGCCTGCATTTGCACGCTCTTGCCCTTTTTCGGACCGACCCCACCGTCACTCGCATACTAAATCCATCGCGAAGTACCTACGTCAAAAGCCTGGAAGACTCTTCTTCGCAAATCTTCTTCGTTGGGAACTTCAGTTTCGTACACGTGGTCCTTGATGAAACCCCATACATTGAAATCCATGGGCGTTAAGTCCGGCGAACGCGCAGGCCAAGACAGCTCACGGACAGCTCTCGAGGAGTGCGGTGGGGCACCATCCTGTTGGAAGATGATGTTCTCCCATATTTCTTCTGGGACTGTGGCCAAAAGTCTCGGAAGGTCATTTCGTAAAAATTGTCGGTAGGCTGTGAATCGAGTCTGGAACGATGAACTATGAGCCCTGTTGGGGGTTTCATGCGACCAGTGGTGTTGATTATGGGTGTTGAATACACCCTCTCTCGTGAAGGTTGATTCGTAAGTCCACAGAGTTTTTCTTAGGAAATGATACTCTTCCATATCGCTGTTCAATAACCACCTGCTGAATTCGATTCGACGAGCAGGATCAGCTTCCTCCAAACCTGGTACTTTTGTGAAGTGGTTGGGATGTAATCCATCCTTTGGTAAAATTCTCCTTACTGTAGACTGACTCACACCTGCTTGAACTGCCAGTTCTCTAGTACTCACCTCAGGGTTTCCACGAACTTGATCAAGGATGAATTGTTCAAATCCTACATCCACTACTCGTCCTCCATTGTCTATTTTCCGCGGTAAACATCTGCCAGTTTCAGCAATATTCCTTTGTACTCGAGTGAACAGTGCATGGTGAGGATTCCTGCGATCAGGGTACTCACGTTGTGCAGCTAAAGCATTACCTCCACATAATCCATATACGAAATGAATATCTGTATATTCTCGGGTAGTGTACCGAGCCATGACAGAGTAAATAGACGAACTAACTCATTTTCTTCAGTCAAAACAAATTCCAACGCGTTATAAGCAGAGTGATGAGAGACAGAGTTCAACTGTTCAATGCGATTAGGAGTATTCGTCGTTTTTAACAGCCGCCGTGTTTTCATTTGTTTCCTCATCCCAGCCCGTCCATCAAGAAAAAACAACCAAAAGGTAATACGTTTTTTCATCTTCCAGGTTAAATAACTGCACCAATTTGAAAGGAAATTTCAAAAGCGACTCCATCGTTTGAAAGCTCTTTAAATGAAGAATTAATTTGTGAGGTTTGATAAATCTCTAGATTCTTTATTGGGAGACAGTACAGCTTCGAAGATTTTCGTGAAACAGTTTTTATAATTTTCTCACGTTGGAACAAGGATTATGGTTTTAGGATTGGACTTTTGAAGATCCAGAGAACAAAATTCTTATGGAAAATTGAACGCTGATTGCAGAGATGTGGTCAAAAGTTGAAAAAAGTGTATCAATAGTGGAGAAAATGAGGTTTTTATCGTTTAAAACGTGTTTTTGTAAAAAAAAAAGAAGAGAAAAAAAAAAAAAAACTTTAAAAACTCATATCTCGGCAACGGGTTGAGATAAAAGAATGCGGTGGTGGCATTCTACCCCATTTTGGGTCTAGTTTTACCCATTTTTTCTTTTTCCGCTGCTGTCCTGAATCACCCTCTATTTTAATTATTGTATAATAGGCACTGTATGTACAAATGAATGCTCCTGTTCCATAGATTCCTCACAACATGGGCGAAATACGCGGCGGACGCGGGGGTGGGGGCGGCCCTCCGCGGCCTCGAAGACCCACAGCTGAGGCAGGTCCTCCTTCCCGAGGGCGCCTGGAGCGCCCTCATGAGCCAGTCGATGTCGTCGAGGATCCCGAAGGACGTCGACTCCAAGAAGCCGACGTTCGTCGCCGAGATCACCCTCGTCGTCGTCCTCGCCTTCCTCACGGCCGTCGTCGCTATATGGACGCTCAAGCTCAAGACCGCCGTCCAGAGGGGGCTCCCCACCGTAAGCCAGAAAGCCAGTTACTGCGGGTTCTGCCCGCGTATGATCATGTTGGTGAGCCCACAGTTGATCGCCTTTAGCGCCGGCCACATTAAAACGACACCCCAACGACACGGCAACGACGCCCTTTCGTTAGAAAACCGCTTAATACACACTAGAACGACCCCCCACCTGCACGATACCGACACCCCAACGACACTCCCTAACGGCACGGCATCGACTAGTTAGGTTTACTTTTCTCCGGTGTCGTTGGGGTGTCGTTTCGCATTCCCAGCGCCGGCTGTTCTTATTTCTCGTTATTTGAACGTAGGTATTTATTTATGTTTCATTTTGAGGAAACCTGAAAATACGCTTCATTATTTTCATCCTCAGAATAACTTATGCATAGTATCTAATAAAAATAAATAAGTCCTGGCCAAGCAACAAGACCATATTAGCGAGTTCCCTTAATTCTTCGTATTGTAATCATGTATGTTAAATTGTTTATAATTTAAGCACTTTGATTGTACGGAAATAACTATCCATTTTGTGGAGAAAAAAAAATAAATAAAAATAATAAATTAAAAACAAAAAATATTAGTAATAATATCTAACATTAATAAAATATAATAATGAGATAATTAATAATAATTATAATCGTCTATGCAAACAAAGTTTTGAAATATAATTATTCAGCAGTTTTTACCGATGGTTTGAACCATGCTAATGAAATTCAAGTATGTTTTCCATTGAATTTGTCTGCTCAAATTTTCTAAGTTTTGAATGTTATTACACATTTTCTGATAGGATATTCACCATAGAAATAAGAATCTTACGATTTTAAGCAGTTTTCTTGACATTAATTTATTAAACTTGTTTCTTGAAATTTGAAAATTTTATTGAGCTCAAAAATTGTTGAAAACTGTTGATAACGGAAAATTTTGAGCTATTGCTACAGCTTCACTATTTTCAAAAACATGTTGAATTATAGCGCAGCCCTTCGAATTATTAATCAAGGAATAAAAGTAGCCTTCAAGCTTCATACTTGCAAGTCGCACTCGAAGGGTCCAAAACAATACTGACTTATCTACCTATAGAAATTTCGTTGTAGCAGGGATGCCGTTGTCGTGTCGTCGGCCTGTCGTTGAAGTGAGGTCAGGCCTTTACGCGGTTCAACACAATATAGGCCGTGCTATCCTGCATCCCCTATCTAATAACAACGTTTACTAGTCAAATCAACGGTTTTTTTACAAGCCAATAAAAGCTGTTTTTCGCAGACCAAGAAAACGAGTAGAGAAAAGAAGATTCGACTGAATTCAATTCAATAATAACACTAGCGGAAAAAAAACCGAGTAAGAAAAAATAGTGGACTGGGGGTTTTCGAGTTGGCTGAATCAGAAAATGAAAGCCGTTTTTCCACATTGGTTCAAATTTTAAAGTTACAACCCATACGCCTGTTTTTCTCATTTCAGTAATCTGAAAAATCACGAATAAAAGTTTTGTATCGTATTTCCAGTTTTAACCATCTTACTTTGTTTTTTGGGTGCAGAATCCTAATATTTTCAATTATCTAGCTTGTGTTCAGGCGCAAATTTCATGTTTTTTAAACACATTTGACGTAGATTGACGGCAGATCTCCCAAACTCCGTTATAACCGAATTTTACTCTATAACTAACTAGTTTTTAGTTTATTTGTTATGCTCAATTTTATGTGTTTTAAGGACAAAAATTGTGAGTTAAAGTGTTAAAATTCGGTTATAATGGAGTTGGAGAGATCTGCGAGGGTTACCAATCGATTCAGCGTGAAAAAATAGGGAGTTCTTGCAGTTTTCCATCTGAGTCGTTCTGCTGAGTCGTTGAACGAAAAGATGTTTTTTTAGCGCTGTTAATCTAGATGTTTTTCTAGTGCGGTTTAAAAGATGTTAATCTAGTCATAGATTACCCAACGTAAAATGAATTCTTTCATAATGGAAGAAGTATCAAATTAGCAAACACTTTATCTGTGGTTTAATTTTTTCACAAGAAATAGATGTGGTAGAAAAAGGAAGGGAACTTGGAAGGGTAGGTAGTTGTTAAGGCAACATCGAAATTCGCCTTGGGTTAGGAGAATCTCATTTGGGAACTTAAACATGATCAACGATCAAGATGTACATACCTATATTAAAAACATGTACCTTCTTTCCTGTACCCATTACCTACATATGTACGATATTTTACACTTTTTTCCCTTGGCCAATTACGTATCATTATTGAAGATGTGGATACCCGCTAATACACGGCAAAGGGCAAAGACAGCCGTTTCTGTATGTGTCTATTTTCTCTGTAATGTGGCACAATCCCTACCCATTTCATCAAAATCGATCTTTCAGTATCGGAGCTTCGTCTATAACAACCAATTTCAGGTTTGGCAGGTGCAATGGTTACCTATTTCAAAAATATTAGTTGAATGGCATTCTTGTAACCGAATACCCTCGAACGAAATCGGACTGATGGTAGATCGTGAAGTTTTGAATCCATCATAAGGTATCAGCATAATTCAAGTTAGGATAAATCCTACAAACCGACCACATTTTTTGAAAATCACGAATATTACAATGCGCATGTCATGTCACCTTGAAATATGAACTAAAAAAATTGATTATAGCATTATAGGTTATCATCATGGAAGGTTACATGCGTATTCGGAGCTGTATTCGGTTTCTCTTGAGCTCCGAATAGGATTTTTGCCAACTGTTGGAAAGCTGAAATTTTGCACAAGTTTTTCCTGGAACGCGTATGGTTTTTTTTATTATCTTGTTTCAATACTTAACGTACCTTACAAAATTGTAATTTATAAAACGTGAGAAATTCTCATGTTTAGCCCATTTTTTCGCCTTTGTGACATACTGTAAAAAGAATCTTCAAATCTTAGGGAGATGGTCTTTCCAACGATTTATCTATTTAAGTTTACATAGTAACTTAGGGGAATATGGCCATTTTAAAGATGTAAAGTCGAAAACACGAATAAAACTTAAAAGTGAAATAATTCCAAAAATCAAGATTAAAAATAAAAAAAAAAAAAAACTTTTTGTTGGAAATTAGATGAAGAGTCGATCCCTAGGAGACTAGCAATCTTAAGTGTTAACACTCAGTATGGATGCAAGGTAGTTAATCACGATAATATTCGGAATAATTTCAAATTGTTGTTTTCAGGAATGCCCTGGGGCTTTTCTGAAAGAGAAGAGCGAAGACTGGGAACCAGAGCGAGAGAAATTGTTGCGCGATTCTTGTGAAGCTGATCCCTGAATTTATATGTCGCCAACTCCAAAATATTGATTGAACCAGTAAATAATTTTATTACCGAACGGATTGCCTGTCAACTCTCATCTACTGTTGAATAAATGAACTGGTAGTCGCATGTCGTACCGAGGAAGGCTTCATTTCAATGAGCTTTAGTTCATTAAAGAAAATATCACTGCAAATTATTATCATTATTATTTTTTAATATTTTGACATTATATATTATGTCTTTGCTATGGCACATAAACTAAAAAAACGTCACGGAAAATTGCTCACGAAAATATTCTGATGATTTCCGCTTACAACCGAGTCGTTGCTAGGGAAATGGTACTTCATCGTTTTTCATCCAACAAAATTCGTTGACCATTCGTTCGAAAGCTCTCGATTTATCCAACCATATTATGTTAACTACTGCGAAGTGCGTGGCCAACAAGCTGAGTTACGAGCATGGTTATTTGAATAATTGTGTACACTCAGGTGATCATTCTCAATAATTGATATTGTGAACATGATTTGAGCTGGTGTTTCGATGATTTGATTCATAGCAGGTGATCCAAATATTGCGAGAACGGTTTGATTTTTGAAGCGGTGGTTAAATCATTTTAATAAGTAATTTCTATGCTTTACATTCTAGGAAGCTGTAATTTCCGTAAGTAGCCTCTTTAGGACATTTACTTGACGATGCCCGGTCCGGATCAGCTGAGTGGCTCTTAGAGCTTGCATACGAGTCTGCAACTAAAGACATAAAATGTCCCGATATGTTGCCGACTCGTATGCAAGCGTTTAAATGGAATTAGACTCCATTTATCCATTAAAATAGTGAAACAAATTTAGCTAGAGAGCTCACCATTGAAGTTCCGATTTTCTATTGATTAAGTAGTATTATTTTTTCATAATTTTTATTGTTAGAGACCATTACAATTTTGAACGAGGAAGACGACGGCGCGATCGGATCGCGAAAAAAGTATCGGGAAATGCGTCAAAAAAATGCGAGAGTACGGACCGTGTTTTCTCGAAAAGTCCGACGAAAAACTACGTTTTTTCCCATTAAAATATACCCCGTAAAGGTACGTTTTTTGGAACGGTTTTCGCGGGCGAAATACAGCTTTGATCCCGCCGAATCTGAATCCGAAATCAGATATCGAAAAAAGTGACGAGAACTCGGTCAAATTGCGAGCGGAAGCGAGGCGAAACGATTAAAATGCGGAAGTTGATCGAGGCCGCCGGCGTTTCACAACGTTGCTCACCAGAAAGGACTCGCAGGGGGTTTCCCATTTGCACTTCTACGCAATACCTTGCGAGCGAAGCAAGCAACATTCCCAAATAAACTTTTTTGTGGTTCCACGTAGTTTTATAAGATTTAATTTGTTTGTAAGAATTTCCAACAGAAAAAAACGTCTGCCAAGTTGGGTGGGCAGTATAACTTCCTCAAGCGAGCGAAGCGAGCAGCATCCCCTACAGAAGATAAACCTACCCTTAGAGATCTACCGTTTGCGAGCGAAGCGAGCAACATCCCCTACATGTTTCAATTGTAATACATCGCATGTATACAGCCACACTTTGCGAGCGAAGCGAGCAACATTCCTTACATACCACACTTTGCGAGCGAAGCGAGCAACATTCCCTATCTGCCACACTTTGCGAGCGAAGCGAGCAATTTAATGGGGGGTCCGGGGGCTTGCCCCCCGGCTGGACGTGGAGGCGAGCGTAGCGAGCCGGAGCGGCTAGTTATTTATAAGAATGAAACTCCGTCTGTTTGTCTGTTTCTCTGTTTGTCTGTTTGTCGTGTCTATGCACGGCCAAACGGCTGAGTGGGCCGGATCTACGAGTGGGGGGATCTTCTTTGGATTTTCCGATAGGGTGTATAAGCGAATTTAAAATTTTCTAATCCCACCCGAACCATGGGCCGTAGGGCGGGAGGGGGGGAATTCGAAGTAAGAATTAATGTGCGCTTTTTGGACTTCCCCTACCCCTCTAAACGGGCGTCGAAAATTCCGGAAAAATACCGGTTTCGTAGGTTTTGAAACGAGAAAGACGACGGCGCGATCGGATCGCGAAAAAATTATCGGGAAATGCGTAAAAAAAATGCGAAAGTACGGACCGTGTTTTCTCGAAAAGTCCGACAAAAACTACGTTTTTTCCGATTAAAATATACCCCATAAAGGTACGTTTTTCGGAACGGTTTTCGCGGGCGAAATACAGCTTTGGGTCCGCCGAATCTGAATCCGAAATCGGATATCGAAAAAAGTGACGAGAACTCGGTCAAATTGCGAGCAGAAGCGAGGGAAGCGTTTAAAATTACATTTTTAATCGACCCCGCCGCCCATTTCACAACGGAAGGGACTCGACTTCTACGCAATACCTTGCGAGCAGGCCAACGCACGCGCGCGTATAAGGATGGAACTTTCCCTTTCGAGCGCCATTTCAACAGAATAAATACGGGTTTGTCCTACACATATACAGCAATGCCTTGCGAGCGAAGCGAGCAACATCCCCAAATAAACTTTTTTGTGGTTCCACGTAGTTTTATAAGATTTAATTTGTTTGTAAGAATTTCCAACAGAAAAAAACGTCTGCCAAGTTGGGTGGGCAGTTTAACTTCCTCCAATATAACTTCCTCCTACAAATCGAGACCGCCGCCGTTTCACAATGTTGCTTACCAGAAGGGACTCGATGACTCATTTCAACAGAATAAATACGGGTTTTTTCCTACACATATACAGCAATACCTTGAGAGCGAAGCGAGCAACATCCCCTAATAAACTTTTCGTGGTTCCATGTAGTTTTATAAGATTTAATTTGTTTGTAAGAATTTCCAACAGAAAAAAACGTTTGCCAAGTTGGGTGGGCAGTATAACTTCCTCAAGCGAGCGAAGCGAGCAGCATACCCTACAGAAGTTAAACCTACCCTTAGAGATCTACCGTTTGCGAGCGAAGCGCGCAACATCCCATACATGCCATACTTTGCGAGCGAAGCGAGCAACATTTTCTACATGCCAGACTTTGCGAGCGAAGCGAGCAACATTCCCTACACGCCACACTTTGCGAGCGAAGCGAGCAACATTCCCTACATGCCACACTTTGCGACCCCGTTTCACAACGTTGCTTACCAGAAGGGACCCTCACAGGGGGGTTCCCATTTGCACTTCTACGCAATACCTTGCGAGGCGAGCAGGTATACATAGGTACCTACCTTGCGAGCGAAGCGAGAGCCATTTCAACAGAATAAATACGGACTTTGTCCTACACATATACAGGTATGCCTTGCGAGCGAAGCGAGCAACATCCACTAATAAACTTTTCGTGGTTCCACATAGTTTATTAGGATTTAATTTGTTTGTAAGAATTTCCAACAGAAAAAAACGTCTGCCAAGTTGGGTGGGCAGTATAACTTCCTCAAGCGAGCGAAGCGAGCAGCATCCCCTACAGAAGTTAAACCTACCCTTAGAGACCTACCGTTTGCGAGCGATGCGAGCAACATCCCCTACATGTTGGGTGGGCAGTATAACTTCCTCAAGCGAGCGAAGCGAGCAGCATCCCCTACAGAAGTTTACCTTACCCTTAGGGATCTACCGTTTGCGAGCGAAGCGAGCATCATTCCCTACATGTTGGGTGGGCAGTATAACTTCCTCAAGCGAGCGAAGCGAGCAGCAACCCTTACAGAAGTTAAACCTACCCTTAGAGATCTACCGTTTGCGAGCGAAGCAAGCAACATCCCCTACATGTTTCAATTGCGAGCGAAGCTAGCAACATGCCCTACATACCACACATTGCGAGTGAAGCGAGCAACATTCCCTACATGCCACACTTTGCGAGCGAAGCGAGCAACACTCCCTACATACCACACTTTGCGAGCGAAGCGAGCAATTTAACGGTGGGTCCGGGGGGCTTGCCCCCCGGCTGGACGTGGAATAAATATTCCTCAATGGAGAATTGTTAGAGACCATTACAATATTCGGAATTCATTGGAGGTACCTACCACTGTTATTTTTATTGTTAGTATAAACATAATTCTTCTGAATACTGCTAAACAGTAAAGCGAGAAAATTTGGTTACACGTCGGTTTATTGTTCCGAGATTAGGTCTTGGTGCAGTTTTTAACTTTACTGCACCTCGATGAAATATTGGTTTTCATAGTTCAATTCCCGGTTAAAAAACTTGGATTTCCTAAATCAGGAATATCAAACCTAACCTCCAGAAGAATTCACCTTCAGTGGACAATCAACTCGAAGAAAATACTTCGTAATTATTACAAAATGAAAAATGTTAGAAACAAACCCAAGAAACGCTTGCATACGAGTCTGCAACACATTAGGACATTTTATGTCTTCAGTTGAAGACAAGTATGTGTTGCAGACTCGTATGCAAGCTCTAAGAGCCACTCAGCTGATCCGGACCCTGGGCATCGTCACGTAAATGTGCTAAAGAGACTACACACGAAATTACAGCTTCCTAGAGTGTAAAACATAGAAATTAGCTTTAAGAGCCACTCATCTGATCCGGACCCTAGGCATCGTCAAGTAAATCTCCTAAAGAGGCTACATACGAAATTACAGCTTCCTAGAGTGTAAAGCGAAGAAATTACCTATTAAAATTATTTAACCACCGCTTCACAAATCAAACCGTTCTCTCAATATTTGGATCACCTGCTATGAATCAAATCATCGAAACACCAGCTCAATGAAATCATCAGAAATTAACAAGCGGTGGCAATCATGTTCACAATATCAATTATTGAGAATGATCACCTGAGTGTACACAATTATTCAAATAACCTTGCTCATAACTCAGCTTGTTGGCCACGCACTTCGTCAACGAATTTTGTGGGATGAAAAACGACAAAGTACCATTTCCCTAGCAACGACTCGGTTGTAAGTGGAAATCATCAAAATGTTTTCGTGAGCAATTTTCCGTGACGTTTTTCTAGTTTATGTGCCATAGCAAAGACATAAAATGTCTGTTGTTTTATATATTTATTTTTTACCCATGGTATATGAAAATTTATCTTAGGTCCGACGGAAGGCGATTCGCGCATTAGCTATGTATTCTGAAACTACTTTCAATATAAGTGTAAAAATCATTGGAAGCTGTCATTAGTTTATTTAACAAATAGCGGTTCACTGTAGGTACAAGAAAGAGTATTGAACCCGTCAAGTCAATAAATAATAAATCAAATCGAGAAACATAAATGTAATGTTCTAAAAGGTGCAAACGTGCACAGAAACTGTTTTTAGACCTTAAATTTCAATAAGTTTTCGGGGGAGGGCCCTCGGACCCCCCCCCTCCTCCTCCTTTTTTTGCCTGGGGGCCACTCCATACCCTCCGGAAGGGGCATAAAATGTGGGTCTTGAACACTAGCAATTTCCGCCCTGTGAGTAAGCACCTAGATACGATCTCAGTGGCGACACACGTCTTCTCACTCTGACAAAAAATTCAAGACCTCCATTTCGGGCAAAATAATCATGGCCACCTTGTTTTGGGACCAAAATGCGATCATTCTGGTCGATTTTCTGCAGCAGGGGGAGACGATTAATGCAGTTCGATGCTACGAAACCCTTAAAAAGCTCAAGAGAGCAATCAAACAAGCGGAGGGGAATGTTGACCAAGGGAGTGTGCTTGTTGCACGACAATGCCCGCCCTCACACAGCCAACGTCACCAAAGAGCTGTTTGTTGGAATCATTCGTTTGGGAAATTGTGAACCACCCTCCGTATTTCCCTGTCTTGGCTCCTTCCGATTTTCATCTTTTCACCTCTCTGAAGTCTCACATGGGTGGAAAACGCTTTTCAACCGACGAGGAAGTGAAGGAAGAGGTCCTGAACTGGCAGAAAGAGTTGGCGAGAGAATTCTTCGAAAAGGGTATCAAAAAGCTTGTGCCGAGGCTCAAAACTTGCATCGAACGGGAAGGCGATTAAGTAGAAAAATAAGTGAGATGTTAACCTACAAAACCCTGTAATTTTTTTAAAATACTTTTTTTTAAATAGAAAAATCCAGTACTCTTACTTTTTGGACGTGCCTCGTACTTACCTACTCAATATTGGAGAATATAAATTAGACCAAACATAAGCTTTATAATAGTAGTCTGTTAGCTACCAGTTCAAGTCACTAGGCAATGACAGTAATTGGTAACTTGAAAGGTAAGCTATGAAATTAAAACTAGCAAACTAGAATATTCTCATGCTCAGTTGGGTTCACGGTATATTTTCTGCCTTAGTTATAAAGTGTGTTACAAGCGCGTACACTCAAGATTACTGCAAAAACATCCAATTCAATTTCCACAACGTGCCAGGTGCGTTGGCCGATTTCAAAGCTTGCAGCGATCTGGAACCTCGGAAACACCCAACAGAGCTCACGCACAGGTAAGTATAAATCGGCTCTTGTCTCCCAAACTCGTAAAAGTTCGGTAAGCTGATCTATCATTAACGAGATTACACAATTCAATGATAGGTCCCCCCAGTTAGCAATGGAATGAGGTCTCTCTGAGAGTCTGTTTGCACCAGATAATCCGACGAGTCGGTAGGTATGAACTTCGCGATAGACGGCCTTGTTTTCAGTCATCTCACTGCAAGGAAATGATGAAATTTTGGGGTCACAATACCTACACTTACCTACGGAAAAAACTAAAAGGTAAATTTTTGTTCTGAATCTCATTCACGTCCAGATTCAATAAACTTAACACAATATGTCCTACTAAGTCCTAATTGGACGTTCATTAAAGTTAGGCGCCTGACATAATGAATATCGTTGGTGGTTTTTAAAAAGAACCAGCGATACAGGATCATTGACTTTTTAGGACGTCCCTCAGCTAGGTCATACAGACAAGGCTTCTTATTTGAGGGGACGACCTATTGGAATTCACCCAGGGGGGTAGGGGACAACCCAAGCAAGAGAAAAACAGTTCCAGTCATGCAGCATGATCGTATGAACGAATTTTCGTAGATTACCGTACTATATAACGTTATATTTTGAAATTTGAAATGTTTGATTTTGAAACTTTTATGGCAAATAAACTCGTTATAAACAATTTAACAAGTAAGCACAATTAAAAACAATTTTTAGATGTTTAGCAATTTTTCAGTTTTTTAATCGATTTTTCAGATAATATTAATGAAATTTAAGTACATTTTCACCATCATTTTGTGAATAAATTTATGTTTTAGTTCATCGCCGATAAATTGTTTTCGACTAAAATTCGGATAAAAATTTTAATTTAACGATTTTTAGACGAAAGCTTGATTTTTTGGCGCTAGAACAGGATTTTTATCTCAATCCTAAGGAGAGTTGGTATCGTCTGGAATAACACACATACACACACACACGCACACACACACACACACACACACACACATTTTTTTTTTTTTTTTTTTTTTTTTTTTTTTTTTTTTTTTTTTTAAGAAACCTCCCCTCAAAGACGGAGGGGGCACGCCATTAAATTGGAAAATAACAAATAAAATAAAAAAAGTGGGGAGGACGCCCAGGTTTACCCGACGCCGGCTCTAGGGATAAGGGAAGTTGCAGGACGAGGAGGAATGACCCCTATAGAATGACCACCAGTTCAAGTAAGAACCCCTCAGGACGCGGGTGGTGATACCACGGAGTACTCCTGAAGAGATGCCCAACTCGAGTAACTCCATGGCGCTTTTCCCGCACCACACCCCGCGCCATGACACGGTCGCGGCAATGACCTTGATGTTACTAGGTGCCACTCCTTTTAGCTCAGATATCGCTTGGCGCAGATCATTTCTATCATATTTACTTTTCTTAGCCCGCCAGGTCTGCTCCATGTCCACGCTGCCACTGACAACCTGGACATCCAGGATTATGGCAGACCCGTCGGGCTTGATCGCAACGATATCTGGCTTCTTGCCCCGGTCACTCGGCATGTGGTATAGTCTCTCCCTTTCGACATCCCAACCGCTAGATGATAAAGCACCTGCTATCTGCTTGGCAACCGCATCGTGACGTAAAATGCGGCCACCGTGAGTACGAGGACACTGCTGCACCACATGATAAAGATTCTCATTTTTACCCCGACAGGCACGGCAAAGGGTGTCTACTGTCCCGCGACTACTCCTCGAACACCTCACCGAGGTGGCTAACGTAGCCACCCGGACGGCGTGAAAATGGCGATAGTCGCGGGCCCCAATGCCCTCTGAAGCCCATTCCACCCACTGGGTTGAAATGGGGGATTCAGAGCACTGTCGGAGTTCTTTACCATCTACTGACTCATGCAGTGCAGCAGCGAACTCAGCAGATGAGCTGGGTTTTGGAGCAGTTGGTGTTGCTCGATCGCACCACAACAACTGCTGCCGGACAAAGTCCAGGTCAGCAGCAGTGCGGGCGACCTCCCAGCTCGAGCCCCTAAGGGCAAGCAGGCGCTGGCGGCGTAAAGATGGGATGCTGGCAGAAAGAGAGACAATACCGAGCCCACCGGCCTTGACCGGTGCGTGGATGTAAGCACTTGGGACACCAGGTGGAAAGCCTAGCCAAGAGCGCACAGCAGAGCGAACTTCACGATCTAACTCAAGCAGCCTCCCCGCAGTAAGCCTGCCAAAGATTAACCCATAGGTTAGCTTTGGCAGTAAGTACGTGCGAAGGAGGCGCAGCTTCTGCTGTGGCTTCAATGGAGCCTTGGTGACACGAGCTAATGCTCCACCAAGGTCCACACGGCTTGCGGCTATAGTGGCCACACCCATGAAGTCGACCCCAAGGTACCGCCAGACCTCCAACACGGATCGAGCAGGGATGGAAGTTTGTCCTAAGACAAAACACTCCTCATCCACTACCTTCACCTTATGCTGGCGACCCGACGGGACCAAGGAGACCGACCCACACTTAGCTGGGTTGACCACCAAACCACACCTGGCTAGCTGCTCAGCAAATGCGTTGAGGGAGATCTGCAAGCCCTCACGGGTTTCTGCGAGTAGGATGACATCATCAGCAAAAGCTAATGCACCTACTCGCACCCCAGGGGCGAGATCAAACCCTATTTCAGCTGGCAGCTTACCCAAGGCCGTATCCACGACCAGGTTGAAGAGGAGTGGCGACAGAGGATCCCCCTGGCGTACCCCGCGCCCAATAACAACATCCCCTGACATCTCACCTTGTGCCTCGAGGACCGTCACGCCTCCGTGGTACAGACAGGCAACATACTCAATTAAACGAGCAGGTGCCCCGACACCACGAAGACAATCGGTCAGGGCAAAGTGGCTAACTGTATCAAAGGCCTTAGCGACGTCCAGAGCGGCAAGATGGAGCTGCCGTTTCTTGATACGGGCCAGCGAAATGACAGTTTGGAGAACTGTTAGATTCTCCGCTGTGCCATCCGCTGGCCGAAATGCTCTCTGGACGTCCCCTATGACACCAGCCACTTGGAGGCGAGATGATAGAACCTTTTGGAAGTGGCGGAAGACTACCGACGAAATAGAAATTGGACGGTAGCCTCCTGGCCCACTTCCCCCTTTCTTTGGGATGAAAATTGTGCGGGCACGGGTCAACGCTTTCGGGGGTCTTCCAGATAGTAGCAACAGGTTGAGGATGAGCAGCTTAACATTCTTTGGAGCTTTATTCCAGCGTCGGGCGGAAATACCATCGGGTCCAGCAGAAGTGGAGTTTTTGACACGGCACTTATGTGCCTCGTCATGAAGCACCGGTGTGCACATGATGCTGCGTAAGGAGTCCCTGGTGGAAGCTGGGGGCACCACTGGCTCACCAGAGTTGTGGCTGGGAGCACTCATAAGTGGCTCCCAGTAGTCCACAAACTCCTGGAGGGGGGGCATAACTTGTTCTTCCCCAGCTCCCTCCAGTACCTCCGCAGCTGCACGAGCCGGATGCTTCCTCCACAATCTCTGGACACGCTGGTATTCCCGCCTCCTCGCTTGCTTAGCTGCTCTGCGACCTTCACGAGGCACCACATTAGGGGGAACTTCTCCCTGGTGCCTCGCCACGGTCGCTTCCTCAACCTGCGGGAAGATCCTCTGCACATAGGCCGCGACCTCGTCCTCCAAGCCATTTGGCCCCTCAACAGCCCGCCTCGCCAGATCCTGCAGGTAGGCACTCTCATAACCAACAATATTGCCCACCTGCTCCCCGAGCCTCAATACTTCAGTCTTCAAGTCTGAAAGAAGACCGGAGGTCACGGGGGAGGATTGCTGAATGGCGGGCTGTTGTCCCACGTCTGCCGGAGATGCGGGAGAGGCCCCACTGCTATTTGCCAGGATTGCATCCTGGACAAGCTGCTTGTAGTGGGGCCTCAGGCGAAGAGATTGAATGGCAGAAAGCGTGCGCATGGGAAAACGGGCTTGCAAGAAAACATTTATATTGCGTACCCCATTACGCACTGCTTCCGCCTCCTCTGCTGCCATTCGCCGCAAATCCTCAGAAGCATACCTGGGCCGCTCTCGCTCTATATCAATTGCAGCGTTGGCCTGTACAGGATGCTTCTGCCAGACGTGGGCACTGAGGCCCCGCTTGGAACTGAAGGCTCTCTCACAGTGGGCACACTGATGGACATCTCCAGGGGCATTGGAAGAGGAAGAAGGATAGGAAGAAGAGGAGGAAGAAGAGGGAGAGGAAGACCGACGCCCCTGCCTGGGGCGCCCCCGAGCGCCTCCCCTAGAACCCCGCATGCCAATGGGCATGGGGGGGTTATGAGGCTCTATTGATTCATTGTCCATAACAAGGGAGACGGTTAATAAGGGTCGGGAGACCCATTGACATGAGCCTCCCCCCTAAGCGCCAGAGGGTCATTCTGCCACCTTCTGGTAGACCAGAGGGTGCCCGGGTTGCACGACGGGGACGTATGACCATGACTTGGGTAGGGATATGAAGGAGCTCCGAAGAGATAAAAACACCAACAGTTACCCTACCCCAGCAACCCAAACACACACACACACACACACACACACACACACTCACACACACATATATATATATGAAAAAGCGTTGAACTCTAGGATTCGTTTCAGAATACCCCAAAACGGATTTCAATAAAACTCAAAAAGTTTTGTTTTAAAAATTTTGAAGCCGTTGCAATAGCTTCATATTCTAGGAAAATTCGCTTAGAAAAACAACGTACAGATACGTTTCAGACCATTCTAAGACCGGCTTTGTGAAAAAAACCATAGGTGTTATGTCTGTGTGTGTGTATGCGCGCGCGTGTGTGCGTGAGTGCATGCGTGCGTGTGTGTGCGTGCGTGCTTGTGTTTGACCAATTTCTCGTCGACGTTGCCCAGGCCACATTTCTCAACCGATTTTCGAGATTTCTTCTTTGTTCAATTCCAATTTTAGTCTGTTTGAGCAAAAAACCTCGGAAATGTCGGATTCAGTGATGGGAAAAGGGGAAATGAGGGGGTAAATCTGGGAAAAACGTGTTTTTTTTTTTTTTTTCGACTAATACTGTCGACGCCGCCCAGGCTACAATGAGCGTTATCTACGTATTTTTTTATTTGAATGATGATGCCTAGATGCCTTGAAAGTAGGCAAAACTAGTAAAATACATGACTCAAATAAACTTGAAAAATCCATAACTAGAAAATGTCTTCATCCTCAGCCACCAGATAGTCTAATGGCAACCAAAACTAATATCAAATTTCAGGTTCACGACCTGTTGGGCGAAGTTTGCCGTGGAGAAAGGGCTTGGAGATGCCCTGCAAGTCTTGAACAACAAAGAAGTGAGGAGGATCCTAATCCCATCTGAGGAGTGGCACGACATCGTGCGGCGCTATAAGTCCTCGTCGTGCGGTGAAGATGAGGGAAACAATACCGTCCGCAACATCCAAATTCTCATAATATTCATCCTCGTCCTCCAGATCATGGTCCTGGTCTATCTTGTCAGAGTGGCCAGTGAAGTGGCTGACGGCCTGACTCTGAGCATGTGCCCGCCTGCCGACAAGATATTCCAGTGAATCCGACAACAAGCAGGATTCATGAAATGATGCATGTCTATTCTATGGAATGATTGTCCCGGTGAGGGTAATTTTCCCAAACTACCATTGGCAAGAGATTAAACTAATAATGTTTTAGTTATTTGTTTCGTGACTCGTTTCGTGACAAATGAAAAATAAGGATGTTTATTTTATTTTATTTTTTTACTCACGGCTAGAGCCAATTACAAAAAATGCAATAATATATATTACATAATACAGGTTAAGTTATTTGAAATAAGACATAATTTACGATAAAAGATTAACAAAAATAATATGGTACATGAACTAGTATAAATACAATATTATAAATATATGTAATTTTTTCTAACGCGAGTAATGAATTCGGGGGAAAAACCACTTGGGAAATGGGAGGGCGATGGGCCTAATTTTAGGAACAAATATTGAAATAGCCTTATTAACAATGGAATAAAAACAAAGTACTGCCTCTTCCAACGGCAAACTAGTTAAGGTTGAAAAATCAGAACTTGATAAGAAATGGTCCATAGCTTTGTAATCACCTTTTGAAAAATTATACTTAAACATGAACATG
The DNA here is from genome assembly GCA_030762985.1 of Adelphocoris suturalis. Lineage (NCBI taxonomy): Eukaryota > Metazoa > Arthropoda > Insecta > Hemiptera > Miridae > Adelphocoris > Adelphocoris suturalis. Next base: position 72,671,277 of record CM061041.1, on the reverse strand, counting down.
AACATGAGTTTCGGTAATATGAACATGAAGGGAGGATGCGCAGGGTCCACGTCAACTAGGGGCATGCAGGACCTCAGGACGATCTCGCAAAGATTCGAGAGAAATAAATCAAGAACGTTATTATGTGCGTTCGGTAGGTAATTGTGCTGCTGTAGGTCTAAGAGCTTCATGGTTTCGAAAATAGATCGACATTTGGGAGAGAAGTGAGAGGGAGGAAGTCCGGAGTTACGATCATTCCATACTACATCAGGGGTGTTGAAGTCGCCCGCAAATGCCATCCCGAAGTCAGGCTAGGCAGAGTTTATGGCATCCAACTCCATCAGATGAGACTCAAGAGATGTTAAAGGCTGGTATCCAGGAAGGTAAATGCAACCCAGAACCAATCTGAAATCGGGAATAACAACAAACATGTGTTCGATAAACATTGTAATTGGAAAGGCGAAGCTTAGTCGACTCAACAGAAGGTGACAGCCTTGTTTCAGTGATCATTAAGAAATCATAAGTGAGGTGAGGGGCCTGGTGACGAATAACTGACTACTTAGTGTTGAGCCCTCTTACGTTTTGATATAATTCGGTTAGCTTGGTGGTTTCAGACTCCCCCTTCCCTCCAAATTTTTTGACTGGTTAGCATTTGAGCGAGTGGTCCAGCCACCATCCAGTATCCGCTGCAACACTCCACGCAATTCGGCCAGATAGGCCCGAACCCGAACAAAAGAAGCTGATAGTTAGTACTTGATGTTGTGACGAACTATTAACAATGAGCACACGATTAGCAGAGGAAGGGTTATACTCGTAGAAAACTAGTTTCACAGGACGAGCCTTATTTTCAGTCTTCTTACCCAATCTTACAATACCGATCCAATCTTACGATGTTACTTTGAAAATGGGGGTGTGATGGTCCCGTAATCTGCATCCTGGGTTTTTCTTGAGTGATGTCTCAGGAGAGTCCTTTCCGGTCTGCGGTATTTACCTCTACAAAATATTTTTATTTACTGGATTATGGTAATTTTTTAATTTTAAATGTTGGGGTTACAGCAGATGATATTAATATAACGTTAATTACTGAATAACCATTCTGATCAGCCGAATACTTCGAAGTGCTATATAATACAGAAATAATAAACCTTTGTTTGATAATGTGCAGAGTGTTGACAATAATATGATCCTAACAACAGTGGAATCATCCAAAAGGCATAAGAGGGAGGTGACTTAAGTGGTTGATATCTTTAAGGTAAGGAGCAGTTAGACCAAAAATGCTACATAGACTGCCGCCCGAAGACGTTATCTGGTAAAGAATGCTGAGGGCAGCAGATCCCCATGCTGAGTTGGAATGTTGACTGATAACTGAATCATCTCAATCTCTTTGCCTTTACACAACTTTTAAACAAACACATTCAATTTTCACCAAAGAAATAATTTTATAAAAACAATGATCTAAAATCGTTAATGTATTCTTTCTTATCACAGACAAAAATGAAAAACGCTAACGGTACCTAACCATGAGATATAATGCGACCTTTGTCCGACTGATTCGGGGTCTTTGGCGTCCACAAGGAAAAGTGATCCCTTAATTCTTCTGAAGATGATCAGCATAATTTTGTGCAAAAAATTTGTAATGTTCTAGTTAACCGTTGATAATTTTGTTTTGACTAAAACTTTGCTGAAAATTATAAATTTAAAGATTTTTGACAGTTTTTTGCCTTTTTTGGTGATTTTTTTAGTACATTTTTTGAAATTTGACAATTTGAATGTGCTCAAAAATTGTTGGCCAACGAACTCATCCTTTCGTTTGGAAAGCTTGATTTTTCGGCGCAAGAACGGGATTTTTATCTCAATCCTAAGGAGAGTTATCGTCTGGAATGACACATAAATAAGTATATATATATATATATATATATATATATACATATATATATATATATATATATATATATATATATATATATATAGTCTTACGAGGGGTCTTTCTGGGCCCTCTCGTTCAAGCAGCTTTTGGAACCCACTCCCAACAGGCCCAGAAACACCCCTAGTTTCTACCACCAATATTTCTCTCTCCCGGGCTCCGAAAAACCCCTGGTTTCTACCACCAATATTCTTCTCCGGATTTATGGATGACACCCGAGTTGAGCACTGAACTTTGACATTCTATGTTCTTAGTTTCACCTGCCCCATGGGAAATATGATCTCGAACATCTTGGCTTTTCGTCATGCATAAGGACTCTCACTACAATACGCAAATTACACAATGGAGTTTTTTTATTTTTATTTTTTTATACCCCGCTGCAAATCATTACACATTGACATAATAAAAAACCTCCCACTGCAAGTTATTACACAACGGCTTAACGAGGCATCCTTTTGCAAATTATTAAACAATGGCTTCATGAGAAACCTCCGCTGCAAATCATTACACAATGGCATAATGACAACTCCTCAATGCAAATTATCACAAAATGGCTTAACACGGAAAACCCACTGCAAATTATTACACAATGTCATGATGAGAAACCTCCGCTGCGAATCATTACGCAATGACCTAATGAAAAACCTCCCACTGCAAATTATTACACAGCGGCTAAATGAGGCATCCTTCTGGAAATTATTACACAATGGCTTAATCGGAAACCCCCGCTGCAAATTATTACACATTTCCTTAACACGGAAAAGTTCACTGCAAAATATTACACAATGGCTTATCATGTAAATTCTCCCACTGTAAATTATTACCCAACAGTTAAATTAGAAGCTTAATTTGGAGGCATAATTTGGAAGGCCACGGTAATAAAAAATTCTTCAAATATTTCATAGGAAAAATTGACACAGCCCGGAGTGTGATTTTCGCCATGAAGATGCTTCCCAACAAAATTTTTTTTCATATATTTCAAGAATGTTCTGCAATGAGATCCGAATTGAATTAGTTTCTGAGAAGTCAACACATCGACGAAGCAAACTCAATACAGTCATTTTTGAAAATAAATATCCTTGAAATTGAAAAACTGAATGAAATGTACGAATGGATTCAACGCCGAAAACGCTGCAAATTATTACGCAAAGGTTTATTATTTCTGTATTAGATAACCCTTCTACGTAAATCACTAATCTATGTTTATTAGGCGTATTCTGTGGTACATTATCTGGGCCTTCTACAAAAAGGTGCCAACTTTGCAGAAAGGTGTGTGGAAATTTTTTCTGCAACGAACTCATACAAATTTGGTACCTATCATTCGACTCATTAAGATGTCTACTACTCGTTACTGGAAAGGGCGAGATAGTTTGACCTTTTTTGGGAATGGTACACTGCTTTTTAGGTTAAAAAAAGTTGATGAAAAGAAGGGTGCCGGCTCTACTTCCATAAATCCATTGAAAAAAAGTAAATCGGTTTGAACACCAACTGAGGAAGTCAATTCGTTTCTGTATCATGATCCGCGTCGGAAAGAATTCGTTTCCCCGTGTTTACCTCACAATATGAATTTATTGGCCAAAAAATTTTGCAAATTTTGTGGTTTTCATAATTTGGATGGATTTATTCTTCTTCCCAGTCTTTTCCAGGGGCAAGTGGTTGTGAAAAATGTATACTTTTCATTACCTCATGACGTGTTCTTCGAGTTACAACAGTAAGCTTCTCGAAATATGAACTCTTTTATTTATAAAAAGGCCGAGTTTTAAGTATTCTCGTCAGGGACGGTCATGGGTTGGGTAGATCATCTCATAGGGGCCTATTATGAAGCTGGGCAGTTTAATTTAGGTTCAAGAGAAAAACCTATTAAAAAAATCATCGGTCAGAATCTCAGCAGTTGACTCGGATAATATGAACTCAGTAGGTAATTTTCAGTTTCCTAAAATTATAATTTATTGATCACAGGGTAGTATTTTGGTTTATGATTTTCGATAATGAATGTTGTTGTCGAACCAGAAAAAAATTGAACCCCCCTTAAAAATTTATTGTTTAACGTTTCTAGATAATGACATGTAGAACCCGAAAATCAAATACTAGTATATATAAGCCGAAATCCGAAATTAGATATTGGACCAAACTAAATGAAACTAGTGTCAAAAGTCATATTTTTTGTGGTCTAGTTGGGACTGAATTCTCGGCATCACTTTCTTTCAATCCTAAAGGGTAGAATCAAAGGGCTGAAATATCAAAAATCAGAGTATCGAAAACTTTCGAAATAACACTAATGTTTTTATGTTCGTTATTGATAGACAACCCTTCAATGAATCGAATGAGTCCACTCGGATCGCTTTACATTCAACCATTCGCTTTCCCTAAGGGCTAGAACATTAACAGAAAAAAAGAACTTCAACACGAATATGAATGCAAAAATCTCTGAACATAGGTAGTAAAAATTGCCTATAACATAGTAAGTAAGCCTGAACATAGTAAAATGTGTTGGCCAAATCAGCTGCTGTAATTTGCAATGTCATTATCTTTTCAAGAGTTCCTTTTGAAACGAGGTTTTCATATCTTATCTTATATATTTGCGGACGAGTGAAGCGTAGGTAGGTGTATCTCATTAAATTTCAGTTGTTCTATCGGTGGATTTCCACGGCATGTCGATATACAGTATATTGCACCATTGTAGGTATTTTGACTTCAGCTTTTGTTTCGTACAGAGGGACAGGAAAGATTGATGTTCACGAAGTTATCACATACTACAAGGTATGGAGACACACTGATCAGCTGAAGGATCCTCGTGGGTAATTCCTTTCTAATCGATATACCGCGCTAAAATATAAGTAGTATTGTTCTTTTTATGGCATTTAAAATACAATTACAAGCGCCGAGTTAAAATAATGTACCAGAGACAACATCTTATGGACATAGATGAGTGATTTACGTAGAAGGGTTACCTAGTTCAGAAATAATAAACCTTGTGTTATAATTTGCAGCTTTTTAAAAACATCACTAAAGTATGTTCCATTTTATCAAGGTAAATTTTCTCATGACCATCTTCTCCCGTGTAAAATGCCCAGGAGGGCTGTTGGGATGCACTTTGTGTTCAATAACTAATCTACTCGTTCACGTGCCCTTCAAAAATTGGAAGTGTCCTCCCAAAAAGGAGGAGGCCGTATCCGTTTTATAAGCTGATTTTTTTAAAAATTATTTCTTCATGTCCCTTCCTTCTTTTTTCTTAACTTCTTTAGATTGTATCACTGCCAAGTTTTTCTTCAAGGCTTCTTGCATCAATTTTAGTTTGACTAGAAAGCTGATTTGGGAGGCTCTTTTATGATTGTGCACAGTCTAATTAACGTAAAACTTATCAATATCAAACTTGTAATTTTAGTGTTCAGCTTATTTTGGGTTCAATTTCAGTTATAATAGCTCTTGGGAACCTGCGTAACTGCTTAATAACGTCTAAATGAACTTCTATTATAAGTTAGCAAGTAGGGCTGGTAAGAGTAATTTGGAAGTATTACTTTAGTAATATGGTATCATCAAAACCTGACGCACTGTTGAGGTCATCACTCACTCATGAGGACTAACGCTCAACAACCCAAGGTCGGAAACATCTATAAGTACATGAACCAGAGCACTCTTGGTGAGGATGAGTTCAACGAAAAAGCGTCAAGCGACGGTCATGAGAAAAATCGAGTTACAATTTCGAAATTTCCCCTCAATTCCCTGCGGCCAATAAAATTGAGAAACAGGTTTATAGAAACTAGAATAGATGGAGAGCATGAGAAAAATTTTCAGTTGGACCTGAAAAATACATTACCCCATGAAATTTGCATTTTTATTAGAAAGTTAGGGCTGAGTTACAGGGACAGTCAAGAGGTGTTGGAACTTACAGTGTTTGAAAATTATAATAATCGCATAGTGAGAGAAGAAATTGTTATAGGTGCTGATCCAGTCGACATTTAGTAGTAACTCTCGGGGCTGAAAAATAGACATTAGAAGATGAGTTACATTGACTTTGCACCTTTTCATAGAAATGCCCATCTAAACTCAGCTTCACGCGCCTCTATACCTTGTCATTGTATTCTAGATGCCATAAAAATAGCTCCATTTAAATTTCAGCTCGGTAAATCGATTAGGAAAGAAATTAGCCACGAGTCCTTCTGCTGACCAATGTGCCGCCATACCTTGTAATTCACTTCTAGAATGACTTCGTCTTGTATACAACAATACAACTCCGTGAACACCAAACTTCACTAGTCCCTTTGTATGAATCAAAAGCTGATAAAGCAATAAAAACTTACTTGACGTAGAAATCCACGGATAGATCAACTGAAATTGAACGGGATAAAATAAAACACCTACCTACGCTTCTGCACGTATATAACGTAAGTCATGAACCATTGCTATTATATCAGCTGATTCTTTCGTCACAATTTTCACTTGACGCTATTCCTACAGCTTGTTATTTATTTATTAGTGTTATTTCCAAAGTTTTCGATACTCTGATTTTTCAATGTATCAGCCCTTTGATTCCACCCTTAAGGACAAACAGACAGCGATGCCTCAAACTCAGTACTAACTAGATTACTAGACCCCAAATGTGCTTTTTGACTCAAGTTTCATCCAGCAGTTTCGGAGAAAAGCTCTGGACGGAATTTTTTTTCTTCGACTTTTGGATTCTAATCATCTTGAAACGCAAAACATTGAATCTTGAGGGGGGGATTACCATTATTTTTTCTTGTTCGATTACAAAGGTTCATTATTGAAAATAATAAACCAATATACAACTGTAAGTTCCACTTCAATACGAACCACAAAACGCACTGTGACCGACATAAGTCTCTAAAGACCTAAGGCATTTAAAGGATAATAGAAGAAGAAGGAGAAGTACCTACATCCAAATGTCGCCTATGTAATGAACTTAGGCCACCCCAGAGGTGCAATGGCGGCCTAAATCCACACTGATAGATAGAGAGGGGTGTGACAGTACCATAAGAGATACAACTCGCACTAATAGCATATGTGCTATGTTCGGAGTTCGGGTTTTCCGGTTCCCGGATCATCATCTATCGCCAACCATAGTCTTTCAAGAACGTGAGAATTAACGACTGGCGACGAAGCGACGGACACACAGCGCATTCTCTTGGATCTCGCGGGAACTGTCACACTCCCCCCCCCTTAAAAAACATACTTGATTGAAGAGCAAGTATGTAAACTAGGTGGAATAGTTTACTAGTTGAGAACTGATGATCACTAATAAATAGCTGCATCAGCGATTGAGGGTAAAAAGAGAAATTAAAACAGGATGGATTTTCAATGAATCTTCATATGTAGTATTTATTAGGTAATTAACCCCCAATCAAAGATTGGAACCATCGGGAATAATATAACTTGCTCGACCAGGAGACTTACAGTAGGGAGCTGCCCACTTTGGGGACTTACGAAAATGGGAACTATGCCCTGGGGAAATAACTTGCTCAACTTTGGAAGGTGCCCACTATGGGGACTTATGAAAGAGGGAACGATGCCCTGGGTTTGGGAACAATGCCCTTGAAAATTAAGTATGTTAAATAGAAATAATATGAGGGGAATAATTGAGAAATTAATAGTCAAGAACCACTGAAAGTATTTATGTATCCAAGGGAGTATAATGGGTATTCCTTCTGGAAACCCGGGCCATGTTTCTTCTGAAACATTAACGCCCCAAAAATAATGGATTGGATTACTAGGCGTTAGCTGTGCATAATCCTAACCACACTCTGCTACCATGTAACGAACACCAGAGGTGCAATGGGGGCCTAAATCCACACTCATAGAAGAGTGTGACAGTACCATAAGAGATACAATTCGTACTAATAGCATATATGCAACGTTCGGAGAAGATAATTTGCCGGTTCCCGGATCATCATCTATCGCCAATCATAGCCTTTCAAGAATGTGAGAATTAACACCTGGCGCCGAAGAGACGGACACACAGCGCATTCTCTTGGATCTCGCGGGAACTGTCACACCTAGTTCACCAAGTCACACCTAGTTTCTTCTACTAACATATAGGTTAAGGGGGAACCAGATAGTATGTAAAAAATTCGTAAGTATTTTTCTCAGCCATTTTTAGGATAATTTTGATGAAGTTTGCGGCATTTTCCAATGGAAACAGTTCCAAACTGCAACTCACAATTTAAAATCCAATTTTCGAAAATTTTGCTAAACAAAAAATTTTTTTTTGCATGAATTTGAATTAAATAAAAATGCCCATGGCTAAAAATGTTCAGTAGGTAATATTATAAAGAAACAAATGTCATCTATCACTTAAACATAGGGAATAAATTAGCTGAGAAATTTTTGTTATCAGGTAACGGGGAATTATGAGATATGCATAGGCCATCCGGGGGGGGGGGGGGGGGGGGGGGGGGGGGGGGGGAGTGGATCGTCAAAGTCACTAAATTTCAGCCGGCTACTGGTAGATGGCATTATTGCGCTCACAGTTCACCCCGTGTTCCCTATCTTCCCCCTCAAGGGGGATAGGGCTGCCTGATCCGTCCCCTAGCTACCTCCGTATCTAGTCACCCTAGGTGCCGGGATTTTATGACAAGCTCAGTTCACTTCACTTTTCTTCAGAATAGATATGTGTACATAATATTGGTACCTACCTACCATTTCCCTACCTCACTACAGAACTCCCACAAAAATAATCTAGTCTGCAAAATTACCAGCGCTATGTTCCCGCCAAAACGGCAGACCAACAGCAGCTTTCACGGCACCACTCAACAGGGGGTCCTCTAAGGTCATCCCCCCCCCCCCCCCCTCAACACCTTGCAGACTGCAGATATGTAGGTAGTTACCTGATTTGATTACGAGTACAAAGCTTGAAAACTGAACTCCAGAGGGTAGATGGGGGAGAACGTGGAGAGTTAGGTTTGGCGCGAGCCAGTGGTGAGGGGGGGGGGGGGGGGTTAATGACCTTAGATGATCCCTTGTTGGGTGGTGCTGTGAAGTCTGCTGTTGGTCTGCCGTTTTGGTGGGAACATAGCCCTGGTAATTTTGGAGACAAGATAATTTTTGTGGGACTTCTGTAGTGAGGTAGCAAAATGGTAGGTAGGTACCGATATCTATCTCTATTATTTATAACAATGAAACTCCGTCTGTCTGTTTGTTTGTCGTGTCTATGCTCGGCCAAACGGCTGAGGGGGGGGGGGGGGGGGGGGGTCTACTAGTGGGGGGATCTTCTTGGGATTTTCCGATAGGGTGTATAAGCGAATTTAAAATTTTCTAATCCCACCCGAACTATGGGCTGTAGGGCGGGAGGGGGGACGAAGTAAGTTTTAAAGTGCGTTTTTTCCACTTCCCCGCTTCCTCTACCCCTCTAAACGGCCGTCCAAAATTCCGGAAAACTACCAGTTTCGTAGGTTTTTCCACGAGGAAGAGGACGGCGCGATCGGATCGCGAAAAAAGTATCGGGAAATGAATAAAAAAAATGCAAGAGTACGGACCCGTTTTCTCGAAAAGTCCGACGAAAAACTTGGTTTTTTCCGATTAAAATATACCCCATAAAGGTACGTTTTTCAGGACGGTTTTTGCGAGCGAAATAAAGGTTTGGTTCCGCCAAATCTGAATCCGAAATCGGATATCGAAAAAAGTGACGGGAAGTCGATCAAAATGCGGGGGGAAGGGAGGCGAAGCGATTAAAATGACAAGTTAATCGAGCCCGCCGCAGTTTCCCAATGTTGCGAGCAGGCCTACGTACGCGCGCGTTGGAGGATGGAACTTTTCCGTTCGACATTTCAACAGAATAAATATGGGTTTTTTCTTACACATATACAGCAATACCTTGTGAGCGAAGCGAGCAACAACCCCAAATAAACTTTTTTGTGGTTCCACGTAGTTTTAAAAGATTTATTTTGTTTTTAAGAATTTCCAACAGAAAAAAAGCCTGCCAAGTTGGGTGGGCAGCATAACTTCCTCAAGCGAGCGAAGCGAGCAGCATACCCTACAGAAGTTAAACCTACCCTTAGAGATCTACCCATTGCGAGCGAAGCGAGCAACATATCCTACATCCCACACTTTGGGAGCGAAGCGAGCAACATTCCTTACATGCCATATTTTGCGAGCGAAGCGAGCAACATTTTTTACATGCCACACTTTGCTAGCTAAGCGAGCAATTTAATGGGTGGGGGGGGGGGGGGGTCCAGGGTTTTTCCTACACATATACAGCCGTTCTGAGCGAGCGATGAGAGCAACATCCCCTACACAAGTTAAACCTACCCTTAGGGATCTACCATTTGCAAGCGAAGCGAGCAACATTCCTTACATGCCGAAATTTTGCGAGCGAAGCGAGCAACATTTTTTTCATGCCACACTTTGCGAGCGAAGCGAGCAATCTAATGACGTGGAGGAGAGCGAAGCGAGCCGGAGCGGCTAGTTATGTATACATATCTATTCTGAAGGCACCTAGGATGAGTAGATAGGGAGGTAGCGAGGGGACAGATCGGGCAGGAACTTGCGTGACTTTGAAAATCCACCCCCCCCCCCCCCTCCCCCTCACCACCGTGTGGCCTATGCATATCTCAGAATTCTCGTTACCTGATGACCAAATTTTACTCAGCTAATTTATTCCGATAGATGGCATTCGTTTCTTTATAATATTACCTACTGAACACCTTAACGTTTTTACCCATGGGCATTTTTTAGTTCAAATTTCCAATTCATGCTAAAAAAAATTTTTGTTTAGTAAAATTTTTGAAAATTAGATTTTAAATTGTGAGTTGCAGTATGGAACTGTTTCCATAGGAAAATGCCACAAACTCCATCAAAATTGTCCAACAAATGGCTGAGAAAAATCTTACGACTTTTTTACATCCTATCCCTCCGATCCCCTTAACCTTTATGTTAGTAGGAGAAACTAGGTGTAACTTGGTGAACTAGGTTTAGGCACTTCTTCTTGTTCTTCTTCTATTATCTTTTAAATATCTTATGTCTTTAGAGACATGTACGTTGGTCACAGGGCGTTTTTTGGTTCGAGCACACCTTTCTGCAAAGTTGGCACCTTTTTGTAGATGGCCCAGATAATGTACCACAGAATACGCCTAATAAACATAGATAAGTGATTTACGTAGAAGGGTTATCTAATACAGAAATAATAAAAATTTGTGTAATAATTTGCAGCGTTTTCGGCGTTGAATCCATTCGTACATTTCATTCAGTTTTTCAATTTCAAGGATATTTATTTTCAAAAATGACTGTATTGAGTTTGCTTCGTCAATGTGTTGACTTCTCAGAAACTAATTCAATTCGGATCTTATTGCAGAACATTCTTGAAATATATGGTAAATATTTTGTTGGGAAGCATCTTCATGGCGAAAATCACACTCCGGGCTGTGTCAATTTTTCCTATGAGATATTTGAAGAATTTTTTATTACCGTGGCCTTCCAAATTATGCCTCCAAATTATACCTCCAAAATTTAGCTTCCAAAATCAGCCATTGTGTAATAATTTGCAGTGAGAGGATTTCTACGATAAGCCCTTGTGTAATAATTTGCAGTGAGTGTTTCAGTATTTGGGCATTTTGTAATGATTTTGCAGCGGGGGGTTTCTCATTGTGCTGTTGTGTAGTAATTTGCAATTTGAGATTCTTATTGAGCCATTGTGTAATATTTTTCAGTGAGGGTTGCTCATTTAGCCATTGCGTAATAATTCGCAGTGAGGGGATTTCTGTGTTAAACTATTGTGTAATAGTTCGCAGTGTTGGGTTCTCATTTAGCCATTGTGTAATAATTTGCAGAAGGAGTAATTTCGTAAGTACCTATAAATTATGCATACCAGAAATTTCCATAGATTTTGGGACATTCAGTAATAAAAGCTACTGTAATATCAACTTCAATAGCATTTGTTCGAACGAACAAATCGAGATGTTCCCAATGGTCTTAAACTTGCATATCATGTCTGAAAATTAAAACTTCCTTAAATATTTATTTTTTCCATAATGTCACCTTTTCAATCTAAGAGGTACGTAAGTGAGTGTTTCTATTGTTGTGTAACATTTTCAAACAGGTTAGAACAATGATTGATAAATGTTAACTTCTTTGAGGATATGAGCGGACATTTAAAAAGTAAATTTTTACCGCATGCACTGAAAAAACTCATGCATAGATATGTCTTTTGGCAATTATTTATTGACGCTATAATACAATGTAATTCAAATTAGATAATAAAGGTCGATTAGTACTGAAACAGCTGTTCGGCAGTTCGGTGTCCAGTATACTGATCCTCAGCCACATACTCAATGGTATGGAATCCTTGGGTAGAGCTGTGATTGTATTCGTCAACGTCACGTGTTCGAAAGAAGAGACGTATGCATTGAGGAAATTCGTGATCTACATACCTACTTGCGGTCCACAAATTGAGATTCGATCATTCCTCTTTCCTCTGGGAGCAGAGGTTGACCATCACCAATTTTCGTCAATACAGGAGAGAATGCAACGTCAGACTGACGCATAACCTGTACAAGAGGGTAGTACTCGAGACATTGCCAAACAATATCGGTACAGAAATTCTGTCGCGAACGTTTATATATTGGTGTTTGGCAAACTGGTGGTACCTGGCGAAGATCACCGGTAAAGACCATGTCTATGCGTGCAAATGGATGGTTGTGGTCACACAGAATATGCTGCAGTCGAGAGTTGATTTGACCAAGTAGTGCCGAACCAATCATACTGCATTCATCTACAAAGATGATACGAACATTATTAAAAGCAGTTCGAAATGCAGTTATTGCTTCTACAGACAGGTCTGTACTCTTCTGAGAATTACCAATACGAAATGCAGAATGTACCATTGTACCAATGGCGGCGGCTGCCATACTAGTCGAAGCGGAATGCGATGTATGCCTTTGCAGTCATAACATTTTCACGCTTGCGTACAATCGATGACATTCTCTCCATGACACCCATTCGTATACCATCATCTAATCCATCCCGAATATTCTGTGCAAAATGATTCTGTGCTTAACTTGTAGGTAAGATAGGAAACAGTAGGTGAATATAACTTAAATTAAAAATTCGAATGGTTTTGTTGTTGTTTCGTTAATTGCTAAGAAATAGTGACTTCCTCATTTTCTGTATAGAGTAGCGTTATTAGTAACGTAATGAAAATAGGAAACAACCTAGTTACCCATTAAATTTTGTGATCACGATCACGCTTATTTTGTCATGAACCCCAGCCAAAAGACATATCTATGTCAAAAACTAAGGAGTTCAATAGACAAATATGCAAACTTCTGTGATAGTTGGCCTGTGAGGACAGTAATCATCGATTTAAAGGAAAAATTTCCCCCTCCAGTTACCCATGAGCTGCTGATGGGCCCACGACTGCTTAAAACAAGACCCAACTATGATTTCATAACTTTTTTGTGAATCTTTTCCACCACTGAGGGCTGCAATAATCGATTTACACAACAATTTCCCCCTCCACTTACCCACGGGCGGCTGATGCGCTCACAACTGTTTCACAAGACCTAACTATGATTTCATAACTTTTTTGCGAATTTTTTCCACCACTGAGGGCTGCAATAATCGATTTACACAACAATTTCCCCCTCCACTTACACACGAGCGGCTGATGCACTCACAACTGTTTCACAAGACCTAACTATGATTTCATAACTTTTTTGCGAATTTTTTCCACCACTGAGGGCTGCAATAATCGATTTACACAACAATTTCCCCCTCCACTTACCCACGGGCGGCTGATGCGCTCACAACTGTTTCACAAGACCTAACTATGATTTCATAACTTTTTTGCGAATTTTTTCCACCACTGAGGGCTGCAATAATCGATTTACACAACAATTTCCCCCTCCACTTACACACGAGCGGCTGATGCACTCACAACTGTTTCACAAGACCTAACTATGATTTCATAACTTTTTTGCGAATTTTTTCCACCACTGAGGGCTGCAATAATCGATTTACACAACAATTTCCCCCTCCACTTACCCACGAGCGGCTGATGCACTCACAACTGTTTCACAAGACCTAACTATGATTTCATAACTTTTTTGCGAATTTTTTCCACCACTGAGGGCTGCAATAATCGATTTACACAACAATTTCCCCCTCCACTTACCCACGAGCGGCTGATGCACTCACAACTGTTTCACAAGACCTAACTATGATTTCATAACTTTTTTGCGAATTTTTTCCACCACTGAGGGCTGCAATAATCGATTTACACAACAATTTCCCCCTCCACTTACCCACGGGCGGCTGATGCGCTCACAACTGTTTCACAAGACCTAACTATGATTTCATAACTTTTTTGCGAATTTTTTCCACCACTGAGGGCTGCAATAATCGATTTACACAACAATTTCCCCCTCCACTTACACACGAGCGGCTGATGCACTCACAACTGTTTCACAAGACCTAACTATGATTTCATAACTTTTTTGCGAATTTTTTCCACCACTGAGGGCTGCAATAATCGATTTACACAACAATTTCCCCCTCCACTTACCCACGGGCGGCTGATGCACTCACAACTGTTTCACAAGACCTAACTATGATTTCATAACTTTTTTGCGAATTTTTTCCACCACTGAGGGCTGCAATAATCGATTTACACAACAATTTCCCCCTCCACTTACCCACGGGCGGCTGATGCGCTCACAACTGTTTCACAAGACCTAACTATGATTTCATAACTTTTTTGCGAATTTTTTCCACCACTGAGGGCTGCAATAATCGATTTACACAACAATTTCCCCCTCCACTTACCCACGGGCGGCTGATGCGCTCACAACTGTTTCACAAGACCTAACTATGATTTCATAACTTTTTTGCGAATTTTTTCCACCACTGAGGGCTGCAATAATCGATTTACACAACAATTTCCCCCTCCACTTACCCACGGGCGGCTGATGCGCTCACAACTGTTTCACAAGACCTAACTATGATTTCATAACTTTTTTGCGACTTTTTTCCACCACTGAGGGCTGCAATAATCGATTTACACAACAATTTCCCCCTCCACTTACCCACGGGCGGCTGATGCGCTCACAACTGTTTCACAAGACCTAACTATGATTTCATAACTTTTTTGCGAATTTTTTCCACCACTGAGGGCTGCAATAATCGATTTACACAACAATTTCCCCCTCCACTTACCCACGGGCGGCTGATGCGCTCACAACTGTTTCACAAGACCTAACTATGATTTCATAACTTTTTTGCGAATTTTTTCCACCACTGAGGGCTGCAATAATCGATTTACACAACAATTTCCCCCTCCACTTACCCACGGGCGGCTGATGCACTCACATCTGTTTCACAAGACCTAACTATGATTTCATAACTTTTTTGCGAATTTTTTCCACCACTGAGGGCTGCAATAATCGATTTACACAACAATTTCCCCCTCCACCTACCCACGGCGGCTGATGCGCTCACAACTGTTTCACAAGACCTAACTATGATTTCATAACTTTTTCGTGAATTTTTTCCACCACTGAGGGCTGCAATAATCGATTTACACTAAACATTTCCCCCTCCACTTACCCACGAGCGGCTGATGCACTCACAACTGTTTCACAAGACCTAACTATGATTTCATAACTTTTTTGCGAATTTTTTCCACCACTGAGGGCTGCAATAATCGATTTACAGGAAAATTTCCCCCTCCACTTACCGACGAGCGGCTGATGCACTCACAACTGTTTCACAAGACCTAACTATGCTTTCATAACTTTTTTGGGAATTTTTTCCGACACTTAGGGTTGTAATAATCGGTTTACAGGAAATATTTCCCCCTCCACTGCCAGATGGATGTGACTTTGTGGACGTGTGCGCGTCAGAGAGCGACATTGAGAAAAAGTAATTAATGGCTTCGGTGATATAAATCAGGGGGTTTTCGGGACCCGCAATATATATATAACTAGGTATACAAGGGCGGGTCCCGAAAACCCCCCGATTTATACCACCAAAGCGCAGGAAAACGGGACCCGCTTTCGGGACCCACTCGGGACCAGAAATACCCCTCTCGTTGATTCAGGGACCAGAAAGACCCCCTCTAATTGCCTATATATATATATATATATATATATATATATATATATATATATATATATATATATATATATATATATATATACATACCTACATATATAACGTTGGTGATATGAAAAAAGGGCGAATTCCACATTTTAACGGAAAATGACTTTTTTTCACCAACGATCATGTTTCTAATAGTATATTAACAGGTGAAAAAGTCGGTCCTAAGTTTGGTTTACCTTGAAAATACATTTGCTAGGACTTCGACTTTTTCACCTGTTAATATACCTACTATTAGAAACATGATCGTTGGTGAAAAAAAGTCATTTTCCGTTAAAATGTGGAATTTGCCCTTTTTTCATATCACCAACGATATATGCATTTGCTTGTTCTTGTCCTACTGAACCATTTATATAATAAGTAAACTTAATTTGATATAAATTTCACAAATAAAAAGAATGATATGATATTTCGAATTAAATCTTTGTCAAAAATAGAAGAGTGATTGGATTTTCTGAATAATAGGACGAGGAGTATCTCGGAAGCCTGTAACCATCCATATATTATGGCTTTGCAACTTCTAATGTTGTCCCAATCGTTAAGGTTGAGGCCGGGAGGCCGCATTGACCCCAGTACCCGGCGCATCTTCTTTAAAACCTTCACTCCGAAGCATTCATTAAATGTGACTGCGGCGACGTGGGACCTCGCATGCAGCTTCTTGAAGATCTTGTGCTTCTTAAAACACAATCAGAACCATCTGATCTACCTTCATCAAACATCCACTAGAGCAGGGGCGGCTACTGATAGGAGCATAGGCGCATGTGCACCCCCAGTCAAACCAAAATAATTATAATGTTTCAAAATTTCTCCACTCTCATTTGAAGTTAGCTAGTGACAGAAGACGGGAAATCTAAATCTACGCGTGAAACAGAGAAGGTTGCGGTAGGGAGGGGCTGAAGGGGGAAGCTTACCCAACCTGATCAATCAGAAGCGGGCTGGCGCAACAGCTCGTAAGTGACCTGAGACTTTACCGCATATCTCCGGACTGAGGATTTTCAGTTTGAATTGAGGAGAACATGTGAGATTGATCAATCAGCGAGCGTAAAAAGCAGGAAAAGGAGCAGCCTTAGTTCTCTGCTCCACCGCAAGGGGGCTGCAATGCATTCTTTCTTAGCAAGTTGGATAAACATAGCTGATTAGAGATTTTTGTCTTGTAGGGAGGTAGTGTTTTGTCTACATTTACGGCCCAGTCGCCAATCCTTGTTACAGCAACAGCTTAATTTTTCTTGTTTTCCTTCATGAGTTTTCTTCTTTCCTGTTCACGAGTTTTCAAAGTGTTATGAGCGCAGGTAAGATGAATAATTTAGTGCAGTTCATCAAACAATTATTCCCGTTTGTCATTGGAAGAAAAGTGCAAGTTTTGTGACATTGGCCGCCCCTTGTCATCACTGCCTTGACTGCAGTATACATTGAAAACAAAAAATCGTGCTGTAAGTTCAACGCCGAATATTATTAAAAGGTAGATTGGTTTTCAGGGATTAAGTATTTCAGAATTTCTGTTTTCCATTAGAGAACAATTTTCGTGTCTATTGTACGTATTTAGTATCGCTTCTAATTCGAAGATGAGAAAGTTACCAATATTTACCCCATCCGCATATGGTTGTAATTTCTCTTTAGCTAAGAAAAGCACCTCTTCTGTCCCCTTCGCGATGTTCCCTGTTGCTCTCTGTGCACCCCCCGAGTTTCAGGGAAGGAGCCGCCACTGCCTTGAGTGTACTGGCGTCCTTTCATCACTCATTCCCACGCCAGAAATCCGACCTGTAATAGGTATAGTATGTGTTATGGCTATAGTTTTGAAGAACAAACACTCACAAACATATATGTATGATGATTTTGATTTTAATATTTTCCGAGCCTTTGCGGTAAGCTTCATTATCTACAAAAATTCTCTAAAAAGAAAGAAGAAACAAAACTCAAAAATCAGAAGAAATTAGAAATCATACAAAGAAAATACCAATATTGCAATACCAATTTCACATGTAAAATATCAATAAAGGTGCCTACCAAGAATGATTGGAAGGAATGCAGTTAGTTTCTCTCGCGTTACCTTTAGGAAGTTGAAATTTTATAGGGAGACTCCCTGGGACATTAAAAAAACTATTGAAATGATGAGCACTTTCCTAATCAGCTGAGTGGGCTAAAACCTCTCCTTTTCATCCTAGAAAGATGGGATTTGATCGGGAAACTCCTTGGGACATTAAGAGACGATTGAAATGATTGGGTCACTTCTAATCAGCTGGTTGAGCTAAATGCTCTACTGTTTATCCTAGGAAGTTGAAATTTGATTAGTGGAATCTCTGGGACATTAGGAGACTTTGGTTCAAGACATATCCATGTACCGAAGTATCCGCATGCAGTGTACGTACTTGTTTGCGCACGCTCAAACATTACTTCTACTTTCTGTTTAGAAACAATTTTACAAATAAATACAGAGAAGAAAAAACATTGATTTTCCAGTTGTTGTATGCTTTCCTTTTGTTAATAGTTTATACTGAGCTACTTAGTGTGTCCAATGGATGTAAGTACCTTTATGTACCGTACAAACTACAGATAATAGTGCTCGACCCGACAACAAAAGTTACCCACCTCTTTATTTGGAAATGTCAGGCGTCGAATGTATGCAAGACCCGCACGACGTTTGAGTGTTAAAGGTACGGTGGACCGGTGCGCCGTCAACAGGAGCGAAATGCTTCCAGAGGCCGAACAGCGTTCCTGATTCCAGGCCGTACATATTTACGTAGAATTGGTGACAATTTCAAACTGTAAAGAATTTATATTATTAAAAAAAAAAAAAAAAAAAAAAAAAAAAAAAACGTTGCCATTGGGGGTGTCTAGCCGCCAGTGGTTTGTGTTCATGATGGTACATTTATTGTAAAATGAAATCTAGGGGAGACACCCCCAGACCCCCGGATTGTTAATGTTAGGATCAAGGATGAAACCAATGAAACACAGAATGTGTATTTCGAGGATTCCTCGAAGGGCTGGTGGCATTCTGGTAAGTTCGGCCGAAGTTCATTCCGCGTTCTTGGAATCCAGCGCCTTGGATTGTAGACCTACGTGACGTAGACCCTTCCCGGGGATATTAACGTTTTATAAGGTGGCAACCCTGTGACCAATTGTGGTGTGAACTTATGAGTTCCAAAGACGAATAGAAGCATGGAGGCTCAGGTAACACATATTATACTTCTCAGTAACGAAATCTCCCTTCTTCCTGCGATGATTTTCCATGTAAGCCATTACTTTGGGCTTACGTGACCGACTGCTTGTCCCCTCCAAGGAAGGGTAGGGATGGTTAGTTGTGTTTTTGTATTTTGCAATTATACTTACAAATTCCGTTCAATTGTGTCTTTAATTAAAACACTCACTTCCTGATGAATTAGTCAAATAATCATAAAGATTACAAGCAATCCAACTATCGTCTGATTATTAACTGTCAATGAAATGGGAGCAGTACGGGACGGACGCCTTCAAACCAAATAACCCTCCGTAAAAACACATTCTGTGTTAAAAAAAAAAAAAATGTTGCCGTTGGGGGTGTCTTGCCGCCAGTGGTTTGTGTTCATGATGGTACATTTATTGTAAAATGAAATCTGGGGGACACCCCCAGACCCCCGGATTGTTAATGTTAGGATCAAGGATCAAACCAATGAAACACAGAATGTGTATTTCGGGGATTCCCCGGAGGGCTGGTGGCATTCTGGTAAGTTCGGCCGAAGTTCATTCCGCGTTCTTGGAATCCAGCGCCTTGGATCGTAGCAAAGAGCTTATAATAGGATAGAGAGGATAGGTCGTGAAGGGGGAAGATCATTGATGTTTCTTGGTCCGCGGCTGCACGTTTTTTTGAACGATACACTCTCTGGTATTCCGCATTTTTCGCTTGTTGGCTACTGGCACCGGGTTCAGCCATATTTTCATTTAAACAAACACTCGCGCGGATGATGGGTCGCAAGCTCGCTTCGCTTCGCTCGCCTCCACGTCACTTTAATCGCTTCGCCTCGCTTCCCCTCGCAATTTAACCGACTTCCCGTCAATTTTTTCGATATCCGATTTCGGATTCAGATTCGTCGGGATCAAACCTTTATTTCGCCCGCGAAACCCGTTCCGAAAAACGTACCTTTATGGGGTATATTTTAATCAGAAAAAACCAAGTTTTTCATCGGACTTTTCGAGAAAACGGGTCCGTACTCTTGCATTTTTTGACGCATTTCCCGATACTTTTTTCGCGATCCGATCGCGCCGTCGTCTTCCTCGTAGAAAAACCTACGAAACCGGTATTTTTCCGGAATTTTCAACGGCCGTTTAGAGGGGTACAGGAAGCGGGGAAGTCCAAAAAGCGCACATTAACCGTTACTTCGACCCCCCTCCCGCCCTACGGCCCATGGTTCGGGTGGGATTAGAAAATTTTAAATTCGCTTATGCCCCCTTTCGGAAAATCCCAAGAAGATCCCCCCACTCGTACACTCCCCCCACTCAGCCGTTTGGCCGTGCATAGACACGACAGAGGGGTGGGGTTCGGGGGGATCTTACGGGACAGACATTTTCAAACCAAATAACCCTCCGTAAAAACACATTCTGTTAAAAAAAAAAAAAAAAAAAAAAAAAAAAAAAAATGACAGGCAGGTTCACAGTAAGGAGAAGATAATAAATTGTGTATCGATGGCTGTTAATCCGAAAGTTTTAAGAAGGAGACTGAGAGAGGTCGGGAAGTTTGTTGGCAGCTTATTAGAGGAGGAGCCGAAACTGCTGCCAGCCCGTTTCAAGACTCCTCTTCGGGAGGGCCGTAAATGAAAGTCAACTAACGGAGCGAGTGGGTTCCCCGAATAAAGGCGGCTTTCTTCCTTAAACCGCCAAATGAACGCCGGCCAAGGGAAGTTTGTCAAGGTGTGTTGCCGAACTCCCGAGCGGTTTGGTTCTATTTGAAGGAAGTTTTCGAGGCGAGGCGACCGGGTATTTAGTGATGGTAGAAATAGTTTGCAGCTTTGTCATTATGTGACGGCTAGGAATTAAGGAAATGATCGTTTTAGCGAAATTTTGTAGGAAAATTAAGCTACTGCATTAGCTCGGAAAATTTTTAAGATCTCAATCTTTGAAAAATGTCTTAATTGAAATCCGTTTTGAGTTATTTTGAAAAGATTCCTGAAGTTTGCGCTTTTGTATATGGATAAATAATATGAGTTTCATTCCAGACGAAAAGTCTCCTTTGGATTGAGATAAAAATTCCGATCTTGCGCCGAAAAATCAAACTTCTCAAATAAAAGGATGATTTCGTACCCACTAGCACATTTTGAGTACCCACGTTAAATTGGTTTAATTTTCAAAAATGTGCTCAAAAATCACTTAAAATGGCTAAACACTGCCAAAATTGACGAATTTATAATTTTTAGTAGAATTTCAATTTAAAAAAACTATCAACAATTGACTAGAACATTAGAAATTTTTTGGACAAAATTATTTTGAAAAAAGTACTAAAAATCCATTAAGTTTGTTAAAAAACTTATAAAATCTGCAAAAAATCTAAAAACCCAAAATCTTTTTTTGATTTGCCTGATTTTATTTAGTTCAAGTTTTTTGGCCATAAAAAGGTTTTCAACGATTTATGTTTACTCAAATTGCTCAAATTTTGACACAATTTTATTTTATTTAATTTTTTTTTTTAGAATTTAAGCCGCGTCTCAACCGGAAGGGTTTGACACGATTGAACATATTACGATGCAACCGGTAAAATTTAAGAAAATCCGCTCATAGAATCATGCTGCATGACTGACATTTTTAGTTTTTATTATTATTATTATTATTATTTTTAATCGTGAAATATTCAACTTTGTTATTATTTTTTAATAGAATTTAAGCTGCGTCTCAACCGGAAGGATCATTAGCGGCAATTAACAAGGAGTCAAAAGGCACGATTGTAAGGGGAGCCATGCTGACCTTCCATCACAAAACGGCTTGCCATCACGGAATGGCAGATCGGAGGGGGAGAAATAATAATAATAATGACAAAGCGAAATATTATAAATATGTACCTAGTTTTGACAAACTCACCTTTTCGAAAGAGGGAGAAAGAGAAAATAGGTTCACAATATTCCAACGCTTTAACTATATGAACCGAGAGGTTTATTCAAGGAAACTAACAGCAATAAACTGAGATAGTTATAATGAAATATAATAATATAGAGTCGATTTTAAGGAGAGCTACGGCTGTACAGGGCGAATCATGGAGCAGAAGAAGGAACCGCTGGCTACTCGGAGCGAGATGGGTTCCAACTCAGTTTAGCCCCTTTGGTGAATAAAATTATATGGATGCATGGAGCACCTTCTCCATTCAACACTCCCTCCTCTTTGGTCCATGAACCGGGCTCCAGTGCTCCCGTCGAGTCCGAGGGGTGAAAGTTGAGACACCCGAGTGATCCCCTTCACTTTGCAATCTCGAAAATAGATTGTCCCGAGTGATCCCGTAGACGATAAGGGAAAGTGCACTGGAATCGGCATGAATCCTTGGGACATTTACCATTAGTTTGTTGATTACCTCTCTCCGTGCACCAAGTCGGACGTGAAATTTGTTAGTGGCTGTTGTTGTATTTATTGACGGATTCAAATATAATTATCAATATAACAAAAAAATTTCTCCTCGACCCATTCCAATATATATGTATTTTTAGACGTCTTGACGGATTATCAGTGTGAGATATACGCAAAAATCAACTGCGCGAATGAGGTAATTTGACGCGCTGATTCCGAATTTCCTGTCCATTTTTCTGTAGGACACACACACACACACATATATACTACTCTGAAAAAGTTTATAAGCGATTTTACCCCTATATGTACTCCATTCAATAGGTGTTCTCTGCACATACCTACATCCTACATTCTTTTAGATGGTCATTCCACGAGCCGAGACCACAAAGCGCCAAAGATGAGTGGAGAAGCTCAGGACCGGTGGAATTTCTACTTATGGTTACTTCAAAAGGATTTCTGCGAAATACAGGCCGCATCTCGACAACGACTGATGACCATGTAAATAATAGTTGATTACATTGACAAAACGTATTGTACTGGCTACTTTTCAAACACGGGATCACTCAGGCGTGTCGGAGCACTGGCGTGACTTTTCTACGGGAGCACTCAGGTGTTTTTTCAGCCCCTCGGGAGC
The DNA here is from genome assembly GCA_030762985.1 of Adelphocoris suturalis. Lineage (NCBI taxonomy): Eukaryota > Metazoa > Arthropoda > Insecta > Hemiptera > Miridae > Adelphocoris > Adelphocoris suturalis. The sequence continues at coordinate 72,648,118 of CM061041.1, read as the reverse complement.
ACTCGGGCGGTCTCCCCATGAACCATTGAGTGAAGGACTATAGTGAACAGGTTCAATAATCCGCTTGTTATCAGCAATAGTGATCATCTCTGATTACAAAGACAGCAAAAACCTCGGAATGTAATGTAATGTCATTTATTGACATATAGGACGTATGTCCCACCTCACATGTAAAGTTTGACAGAATAGTCGATAAAGTAAGAAAAACAAGGAACAAAGTAAATTTCTTTGAGGAATCAAGGAAGGCATTCAAGGAAGAATTCATTGCTGGTGATATAAATAAATGGACCAGAAATTCTTACTTGCAATATACATGCTGACATGACTGTGTTCACCATGGCTATTGAGAAACGGGACGATGGAAAAGGTTCGTCGTACTTCTATCGTTGCGATATTTTTGGCGGATTTAGAGGTAAGGTCCTCTAACGAGGCTGCGAAGATCTGTGCAGATTGACAGCTGTATTCATCGAAGACGTCGCAGTTGTCTGTAGACTACCCTGCATAATGTTAGAAACCAGGGGGTGATTAATGAGAGTAGGGGGTGGGTAGGTATAGGTATACTGATAGTGCTGTATATATGCCGATAGTTGTTCGGATTAGGGGGGGGGTAGGTATAGGTATACTGATAGTGCTGTATATTTGCCGATAGTTGTTAGGAATGTATGATAGGGTATTTAGGGGTATAACTTTAGGTTAAGTTAGGATTAGGGAAAAATTTCGTGCCACCTGATTGCTGGCTGGGAGTACTCTCAGAGGTGGTGTGGAGTGAGCGGAGAGGCAGGGTGCCAGCGCCCAACAACATCTTGGGGCACCACGTGACATTCATTGAGGGCTTTCGCTACCCCTTTCTGAATCCCCATCGCAAGATAAAGTGGTAGCACATTGTGCGGGCTTGTTTCCAGTCACAGCCTTAGGAATCCTTATGGAATCCAAACTGGTAGCAAAACGGGTACCACAACCCTTCCTCACACCCTCATAATGTTTGAGCTGTGGGGGTCCACTAAGTGGTTGGATGGGGATCATGCATCCTACAGTAGCTAAGGGTTGGCACTAAACTTAGCCCAGTGCCACTACTCCCGATCTTCTGAGAAAAGGATTAATGACAATTTATTAGACACTGACAACAGAGATCAAGAAAGTGAGTAAACCTGTCCAGTAGCAATGCCTTTGTGAAACAATCAGCTTGCTGTTCCGAACCACGTATCCACCTTGTAATAATTTTCTGAGCATTAAACAGGTCGTAAATATAGTTTAAGCTAATCTTCACAACATGTTTAAGGGTCTTGCTATCAAGAGTCATTGCCGCTGAAATGGCAGGAGCACAGTCACAGTTAAGGGTAGGCATGGTGTCGGTCTCTGTAAGGAAATGAGTAGAGGAAATGTAAGAGTTGGCTGCAATTTACCCTTCGAGCCCTTCAAAAGGGCTGAAATTCGGGATTTGATTAGAGGACCTCCTTCTTCATCTGCGTAGACGAAAAATTGGCCCTGTTCGACAATTAGGGTAGGCGTGAGAGGCCTTTCAAAAGTGTAATTATTACACAACAGCAGATCGTGGTAGGGAAGGAGGGTGGATAGAGACCGGGTGAGTAGGGGGTTGGGTAGGTGAGGATCGGGAAAGGATTCGTTCAAAATTTGGAGGCGCTGGGTCTAACAGGCAGCAGCGAGAAGGAGGGGGTAAAATTGGTAATTTTGTAAAAATTCATATTGAAGAGCGAACGAGTGGGGGAAATGTTCGAGGAGAACAAATTTAGAGTACGCCTCAAATAAGCCAGATCGACCGTTAGGAGCTGCGAGGGAGAAGTTTGCATACACTTAATTCTTCTGCCCAAGAGCTGGATGATCTTGTTCATCTTGGAGGGGGTCATGTTTACTATCCAAGCCACTCACGTTAACTAAGCTACTCCCCCATCTGATCATATAGGTAGCAAAGGAGGGTGCCATCGCGCTCGGCTACCTCACTTTGACTACTAATAAATTCAAGGTTACGTCAAATAACCTCATCTCTACTAAAATAGTTTTGTTGGAGGGGACGTAACAAATTACAACTATCGTATGGAACGACCACCTCCACTGCCATTACCTAATACCTACAGGTTGTGAGCTACATTTTTGAAGGTCTACCCACGTTTCGACTAATTTCATCAATATTTTAGGGAAGGCAACAGAGTAAAACGAGGCTTCCTGGAAATAAATTTTGCTGTTATCAAGGAGCAAGACGTGGGAGAAGGGAAAAGGAGTATGATCTGGGGGGGGGGGGGGGGTAAATCAAATCCTTCCCCTCTCCCAAATGACCCCCCTGCCCACAAAAGTTTAAAATCTTTAACTCTAAAAACATGTAAGTAAAATTAGTCGTTTTGTTGCTGTCGTGGGAGTAACTTCACTAATATTACGATACAGGAGGTTAAAAAGTTTAATTTCAGTGCTCAGGGGCGGAGAGGAATCAGCGTAACTACGGAATATGAAACAGGAATCAGACAAGTTAAGATCTTTAATGGACGTAACTTTCTCATTATACCTGCAGATGAATGGGTGATAGCGGAAAGTAACCTGCGTACCAACTTACCAGCATATCTGCAACCTACCCCAACAACAAAAAATAGTAAACAACCACAAAAACCTGCAATAATAAATGACACTCTAATGATTTGAGCCATCAATCAATTATATTATATTAAATTTGATCATTTTGAGTGCAAAGAAATTGTTCACTCCCAATTTTATGACCGAAAAATCATCATTCTAAATCATATTCTGTGGTTCAAAAATATGGATTTTTGGCTTTTATTTGCAGTTATTTTTCGGTTTTAGAAAATTTTCGTAAGAAATGAAGCTATTGCAATGTTTCCAAAAATTTTTAAAAATTTCGTTGGGGAAATTTGTTTTGAGGCATATATATATATATATATATATATATATATATATATATATATATATATATATATATATATATATATATATATATATATATTCAGGTACATTATGTTTTAGAAGAAATTCGACAAACGATAGAGAGAAAAAAATCTCTGAGATTTTTATTTATTTTATTAATTAATTTATTATTATCATTTATTTAGTTTGGATTTCACGTATATTGAAACGTAATTCGACTGATATACCAAAACGTGATGAATAATACCGATTTATTCATTACTATGTAATTGTGTTAAAATCGACCTTGAATATGAGAATGTATATCACAAGAATCGTAAGTGGTAGGGCACTGATCTTAGGGTTACGATGACCGTATGATTTAGACTCGTGTTGAGCTTTATAGGCTAACTTTAGCTTCGCAGTGTAACTGTAGTGTGAAACAACGTATACCGGGAATTGAACGAGATTGTTGCAAAATCGGAAGCCAATCCCTTTCACTACGATTCCGTATGCAAAGCCACTGCATACCAGTGGGGCCCCGCGATCGTGGTCACAAAGCGCCCCCACCTTCTTCCTTGGCATGAAACACATGACATTCTTTTGAAATTTGGGATCATCCGGCTTTGCACGACACCGCTGGTCGTATGGGCATGGGCGTATTTTATTCAAATATTTCTTACAGTCCTCCCATTCAACGAAGTAAACTCTGTATTTGATTTTGTGGTCTTTCAGGTTGTTCCTGTTACCTACAGTCACCGATGAGTTGATGTTTACGTGGTCTTTACCGAAAGATGCGATGTAGCACACGAGAGTGTGATTTTTTATGGGGGCCCAGTCGGGGTTTTTGAAGTATGATTCTGGAAAAGGCATGTAACCCGCTAGAGGAACAAATGGGTGGATGCCACTAGCCAGCGTTATTAAAGCAAAGTCGTGGGCGAGGAGTAAACTGTCGCACTTTGTGTAGGGGCTGATGGATTTGACGTAGCGAGATGCGATTGGGTTGAACTGTTCCGCATCCGGAATGGAGGCCCAAAGGTAGCTGGTGGTGAAGTGGAGAACGATGGATCTGACGTTCCTGAGACTGAGGTGGAGAGCTGTTCCTTTCCGCTTGCCTTTTGTGACGGCCTTGCATGTCGTCATAACGTGGTAAAATGAAATCAGATTCCCGACCGACCAGGTCTCCGAGTCCTCGTCATTTATTCTAACGTCAAGAATCCAGTTGAACTCCGTCATCCCAGCGTACATCAAGCCTTGGTACCTGGAAACGTTAAAAGTTCATTACAGTGGGCCACCGAATGGCAATTGCGAAGACTTGCGAAGAGGTGACCACCAGCAGTATTTACATTTTTGATGGGACTGTACTCTGCACTTGCGAGTCATGGGGTGACGGGGGTGCAATTATTTACCTTCTAAGGACCGGCCATTTAAATAAAAGCAAATCAAATCAAGGTATATTTACTATAACACAAAATGTAGGACAGTTGTCAATATTACAATACAATTAAAACGTTTACATGAATATTTCACAATATATACTACACCCAGACGTATACTGGATTCCATATTTCCGAAGCAAACTCCAAGTGACTGTGTACCAGAAAGCTGTACAGAGCCATCAAAGACGCCAAACTCAAAAAGCCAAGCTGCCCTAAACCCTTGGATGTCACGTCTGTAATATGCTCCAAAAAGGAAATATCTGACTCCGTTGAGCATCCAAGATCCCTTACCTCAGTTACACTCACCAATGGTTTATTATCTATCCTGTAGTCGAACGAAGCAGCGTAAAGTTTTGCTGCGAGTGAATGACATAATGCGCCACTTTTCCCCATTAATTAAAAGGCTCTTTCGTTTATAGTAATAGCTGAAGCTATCTGGATTTTAAGCTTCAGCTTATCAAGCTGAAGCTATGCAGAGTAAGATATTCACCAAAATCGACTATGAAAAGAACAAATAGAAGTGGGCCTATATATGAGCCCTGAGGTACTCCAGTCAGGACTTTGTATTCAGGGGAAGTTTTTCTTACAATGCACACCATTTGAGTGCGAACATTCAAATATGAAGATAACCAGTTTGGAAGGGAGCATCCCACACCCAGTGCCCTCATCTAAGCAATAAGTATCGGTATGGAAAGCTTATCAAAGGTGTTAGATAGATAGTGCATACACCTAGGGACAATAGAGAGTGCAATAGTAGGAACTCCCACAGTCTGTGAAGCACCTGATGGTTTTTTCAACATTATGTTATCGTGGTTCGAAAACTTGCAAACCCATTTCATAATCATAAGTAGGGCAGTCAAACTTTGTAGATTTTGAAAAGCATGCTGAGCTGCTGGTCATTATTTCTTGCATATGAATCGCAGGTAAACGCGTGTTGTTCGTCCGTCCAGCTCCATTGCGACAGAGACACCGGGGGTAGGCCAGTTCGTACCCAGCAAGAGCTTCTTAGAAATATTGTTCGTTCAAGTGAGGACGTTTCATATCCGCTTGTCAGTAAACATTAAGAATGACGCAAAGCCAAAGAAGACAGATTCGAGTTGAGTTATTGCTCAACTCAGCAGAAACGATAGTATTGCAATCAGATTGTGCCATGGAATCGTTCGATGGTGTTGTGTCTGAGTTAGTTCCGGCTGATAGCAAAAGAGGAAGTCGGGTAATGTTTCACCAACGTTTTGAGACTTTTTCAATTAAATGGAAACACTGTTGAATTAAAATTAATCATCCTGACTTGTTCAATGAAACTGAGTGCAGGCGGAAATGAACTCCAAACTGAATTCTCCTGAAGTGCAATATATGTACACCGCGACCTGTTAGAACAAAGCAACAAGCATGGGTGGACAAATGGATCGCACGACTAACCCCTGGTATCATAACTTTGTAGTAATTTGTTAAAGACATTTAATTCAAACTAAGGGAATTAGTTTTCCACCTGATTTACTATCTTTGATAACTTCGTTTTACGTGAAAGCTTCAAAAATTTACAATGACATTACGTGGAAGTAAATGGTACTTGAATGGTAGTATTTGATGACAGTTCGAATGATTGACTTTGTCCCAGGCATGAAACGGTATTTTGGGGTGTGAAACTGAAAATGGTGTACTGAAAGTTGGGTAAGAAACAGTATTGAGGTAACTGAAAGTTGGGTGTGAATTGGGCCTCCATTTGTCAGCTGGGTATGAACCGAGATACCGAAATGGCCTTTCCTTGGTAGGTGAATGACCGCACCCCCTTCACCCATAGAGATGGAGAAGAAACGGCCTATGCCTGCCTAGCTTCGGGTTCGTCATCCTTCGAAGTGAAAGTTTGCACACCTCCCGCCCTGAGAGGGTCAAATTTTTCCGAAGGCCTGTGTTGAATGAATGAATGAGGTCATTAAATGTGCAATAAATCGCTCAATGGGCCTCCAATCGATGATATGTATATTTACTTCTACTATACGTACTCAAATAATCACCGTTATAGTGGTCATATAAATGTGTGTTTACATCTAATTAACATAACCTTAATCGCCTACTTTCAAAATATCTTAACAATAATACTAGTAGGTAAACAATACCTTGCTTCGTAAACTTCCGCTTTCCAGTCCTTCGGAGTCGACCCCTGTGTAACAGGTTCTGGATCGTCTGGGTTTCTGATCCCGTGTGCAAAAAGTATCCAAACACTTAACAAACATTTTACCGTATCCGAAAGCAAGAAAATCATTCTGAAAATTAACGATTTTTCGTGACGAAGATTCTTGTGCTTCGGCTTTCCGATCGGCTCACGTTGTTATTATGGTCAAGTATAACCATAACCACGTTGGTAATTCGCACAAATAACAGTCTCTATTCCTATGATACAGTTTTTTATAATCTATCAGTAAACTCACGTACCCAGTTACATGGGTGTTTGAAATGAATAACCTATCATGAGATGGTTATGAATGTACCCTGTACAGGGTGTCTCGCGTAAGATGGCCAGTACCTAAGGAGTCAATTTAAAAGCTCATTTCAGGTCGAAAGTTCCACCTGAAAATTTTTTCAACTCCTAGTTTTAGAGTAATTTAATTTTTAGGATTTTTTTCGTTTTTCCGACCATTCGTCACTGAAATGATCGTAACTCTCCTAATTTGCGTGCAAATTCAAATTGAGGATACCGTTGAAAATAACACGAAATTTCTTATTGGTTAGATGCCAAGTTTCAAACATGAAAATCCCCTCTGAAAAGCATAATATTTTACCCAATTAGGGAAACTTTGAGATTTTTCATTCGGGAATCTAACCGTAAAAACCAATATTTTATCAAGACACAAGAACGGTAAAAACTACGGCAAAATCTCATCTCTTCAACGGTACAGTCAATTGTACTTTGAATTTGCTAATTTTTAATTTTCACTCAAATAGGGATTTCTTGAAAAATGACTTTCTAAGAAAATACGAGTAAATAAATTCAGGAACTGTCTAAGAAAAAACCACTTACACCACGGGTGAACAGAAGATATCCTTGTATATTTTTACCACAAGTTTTACAAACGGTAACTACAATAATAAATTTGTTCGGAAAAAAAGAAAGATCCAAACACGACCAAATTGCCTGGCTACAACAGGTACAACAAAAGTCGAGTAGATGTTGATGAAGTCAATTTGAACATCCTCCCACCTTGCAATACAACTGGTATTGCAACACGTTACAAACCCCAAAGCTTTGGCTTCTTCACAATTCGCCCACTCCGAGTCGTGATCGGTGGCAGCTCAGGAAAATCTTGTGGAGCAGGGTCGTCTTGAAGAGCCGGATTGTTTGGAACTGGATCATCGCGTGTGGGTGAATTCACATCGAGCTCTGGTCGATCTTCTTGTGGTTCAGGTAGAGAATGAAGATCTTCTTCCTTAGCCATTTCCAGGGGATACAAGCGTTGTAGAGGACGCACGATCTCTCCAGTGGCAGTCTTCAACCTAGCCAATCTCGTATGCCCATCAGGTCCGGGTAGTGTCTCAATCACTTTACCGATCGGCCAGTTCACACGTTTCAGATTGTCTGACCCAATCAATACAACATCACCAATATTGATAAATTGGTTTTTCCGCTTTTTCTTTTTATCATCATCGCTGTCCTCAGATTCTGAATAAGATGCAGTTTTGGTCTTCTTCTTCTTCTTTTTCTTCTTCTTGACTACAGCGTCTTCGTCAGATGAAGAATCGTCCTTCTTCCTTTTCTTCTTCTTAGCATCAGCTTCATTGTCATCGTCTTCATCCTCTGAAGAACTATCATCTGTCCTGGCCTTCCTTTTCTTTTTAGACTTTCTGTCGTCTTCTTCAGAACAATAAATTCAGGAACTGTCTAAGAAAAAAACCACTTACACCACGGGTGAACAGAAGATATCCTTGTATATTTTTACCAGAAGTTTTACAAACGGTAACTAAAATAATAAATTTGTTCGGAAAAAAAGAAAGATCCAAACACGACCAAATTGCCTGGCTACAACAGGTACAACAAAAGTCGAGTAGATGTTGATGAAGTCAATTTGAACAACGAGTTTGGGGTCGGTTTCTACGTATTTTTTAATGAAGAATCGAATGGAAATTTTTGTATATCGCCCCAACCCAGTTAAAACGTTTTACACTTTCGCTTACTAGGTTCACCCCTAAAAACACACAAAATTTATCATACCGAATGAACTCAAATTTGTGAGTTAAAAACTGAAACTTGGTTATCCTTCAGCAAGTGGACGTTTCCAGGTGACATTCGGAGTGGACGGGGTCTCATGGACTTCCTAAAACCTTTCCTTACAATTTCCATTCCACCATGAACTCATATAAAACTCAAGGATTCAATAGGTACTTAATGAATGGTTGAATAAACTCTCTATTGTTCAAATATACAAATGATAAAATCACTCTTTATGGTAAACGTTGAGAAAAGTAAAACTGTATATTTTTCAGTCAGAGGATCTCAATCTGGATCACAAATTTATTATTTCTAAGAAAGTCTCTTCATCAGCTGACTTCTCTTCATCCTTTGGTATGTCAGGGGATCCCTCTTCATCGTCAAGCAATAGTTTCTGAACTATTCTTGAAAGTGAGGATCATTTGGCTGCAGGAGGAACGTTACGTTTGATCAACGGATGGGTTTTTTGTAGTCATGTTGACTGTATCTCTTTGACAATTGTCACACATATTATGTTTTGACAAATAAATATACTGATAACTGATTTACTCGAAACCGTCTTTGTTCAGCCATCTGGAAAATGGGGCACCAACATGAATACCAGGATGTCAACTAGAGATACATACTCGGCAGGAGTGCTCCGTGGTATCACCACTCGCGTCCTCAGGGGCTCTTACCTCAACTGGTGATCATTCTATAGGGGCACTTCCTTTCATCTCTCTCTTCTTCCTCCTCCTCCTGCGACTTCCTTCATCCCTAGAGCCGGCGTCGGGTAAACCTGGGCGTCCTCCCCACTTTATTTTATTGATTTATTTATTTATTTAAATTTAATGGTGTGCCCCCTCCGCCTTTGAGGGGAGGTTTGTAAAAAAAATATGTGTGTGTGCGCCGGATATCGTTGCCATCAAGCCCTATGGGTCAGCCATAATCCTGGATGTCCAGGTTGTCCGAGGCAGCGTAAACATGGAGCAGACCTGGCGGGCTAAGCTCAGTAAATATGTTAGGAATGATCTGCGGCAGGCGATATCCGAGCTCAATAACATCAAGGTCAAGGCCGCGACCGTGTCATGTCGCGCGGTGTGGTGCGGGAAAAGCGCCACGGAGTTCCTCGAGTTAGGCATCTCGGCGGGAGTGCTTTGTGGTATCATCACCCGCTTCCTGAGGGGTTCTTACTTAAACTGGTGGTCATTTTATAGGGGCACTTCCTTTCATCCCACTCATCCTCCTCATCTTTCAACAACTTCCTTCATTCCCAGAGCCGGCGTCGGGTAAACCTTGACGTCCTCCCTACTTTTTATTTATTTATTCATATATTTTTCAATTTGATGGTGTGCCCCCTCCCCTTCCGAGGGGAGTTTTGTAAAAACCTTGCTTGTCGTCGCAACGTGGTAGAACGATATCAGATTCCCGACCGACCAAGTCGAGAGTCCTCATCACTTCTTCTGACGTCGAGAATCCAGTTGAACTCCTTCATCTCAGTGTACATCCTAAGCCTTGGTACCTGGAAACATTAAAAGTTCACTCCAGTGGGTCACCGTAAGACAACAGCGAATATGCCGTAAAACTGTACATTGGACCATTTCATTTTATTCATTTATTCTATTTTACTTTATTTTTATTTTTTATTTTTTATAATTTAATAATGATTAACAGGGCATTTCCACTTTCCGACCGTCACGTCACGGTCATCAATTTCAATAGGGCGTCCCTCCTATAATATGCAAACCCTTGCTAATATTACCTAGCTTCAAAGGGACATCCGTAAAGCGAATCTAACTATTGGAGCCCATCCTATTTTTCTTAAATCTATTTCAAGGTAAGTAATGATATTGAGATTAATATTATCCAATCTTCGTGCATTATTGGTAAATTGTTTTCGATAATGAGCCTTTGTGATTCAGTTCATAATGTTTAAAATGTAAACTTCGAATTTTGAGGGTTGCTAGATATTTTATCATTTAAGTATGAATCACAGGACATTGCCATTTTCCGAACGTGACGTCACGGGCACCAATTTATGATGATTCCCGCTTACCACCGAGTCGTTGCTAGGGAAATGTTAACTTCATTTTTCATCCCACATAATTTGTTGACCATTCGTTTGGAAGCTCTCGATTTATCCAACCATATTATGTCAACTACGGTGAAGTGCGTGGCCAACAAGATTAGTTATGAGCATGATTATTTGAATAATTGTTTACACATAGGTGATCATTCTCAATAATTGATATTGTGAACATGATTGCAACCGCTTGTAGAATTAATCATTCTATAGCCAGATCATTTATTAATGATTAATTTTACCTACACGTTATTAGTTCATTATGGTTACTTAGCAATATTAGTTTATAACTTTGAGTTATAAATCAGTTTTCCTTGACACTATAGAGGCTTAGTGACCATGAAATGTAGTGATAAAATGATAGCATTCCCAAAAGTTTCGAACGATTTTCCTGTTATGAAAACTAAGAGAGTTACACTTCCCTAGTAACGCATTAGTTTCACGTGAAAATCAACAGAAAATAAATTTTTTGTCGTGACGTGACTCTCGGAAAAAATGGAAACGTGCTGTTAATCATGTGAGCCAGTTTGTGTGTGCACCGCTTTGGAATCAGCGCTAGAGGCTAGCGAGATCGAGGTTGTGCTGTGATTAATAAATGATCTGACTGTAGGACCGTAGATCTACCGTTCGTTTTTTTAAATTATTTATTATTATTTTATTTATTTATCCTTTTTTTAAATGATTTCTAGTTTTAGTGACATAAAACCACTGCCACAAAACTAGGTTAAACTTCACTCAACGCGTCAGCTGCAGCTTAAGAGAAGATAGTAGTTTGTGCTTGGTGTTTAAGTTTATAAACCAAGCTCATTTTTAGCGAAAAGAACAAAGCCCAGTTAAAAGTTAAACAGTCGGGGGTGAGGGAGGAGTTTAAACGTCAATCTGAGGTTTAAACCTCGAAAAACATCGACACAGCTCAAAACTCCCCGTGGGTGGTTCATTTTTGATTAGGTAACGAGTTTCACTATATTATCTGTGCAGTAGTTAACAAGTGACAAGTGATGGAATCATAACATAACTCGATTGTTTAATTTTGAGAATCATAAATTGCTTCAGCTTCGTCATCCGGATAATAAGCGAATAAATCAATAGTGCTTTGTAAGCAGTTCTTTCACAATATCTCTGGATGTTATTAATTCATACCAGAACTTGCATGCCTTCAGGGCAGTGCTGTTACGTAACATGCAACATTAATCAATGTGAAAACTAGTTTTGTCATATACAGGGTCTTCCAGGGTAAAGTCGACGGGTCAACCGGAAATTTTGTTACAGAAATTTTGTTAGGCAAAAAAGGTCACGCAACTTATAAACAAGTTAGGTGTTGTTATGATTGTGTATAGTAGCAATGAAATCAGTCATTTAATTAGCGTAATCTAAGTGTATTTAGAACATTAAATACAGGTTTTATTATTGAAGAGTCCGGCCAGTAAATAATTATTTCATGTTTTCTAATTATTATTTCATTCAAAACAATAAAAAGCATTGAAATTACTGAGACATTTTCAATGCTCATAGCTCTTCTCTCATACGAGAGGAAGTACGAGCGGCCTGCCGCGTTTTTCTTTCTCAATACACAACTCAATGCCAATAGACTGAATGCCAATGGACTGAATGCAATAAATTCATAATATTAAGATTATACTAAAACTATGGTAGGACTTGGTATTAAACAGTATTCTCAACTGATGTGGGATCGAGTTAAATTACTAGTTCAGTGCATTCCTGTTGGTAGTGTTTGACGTTGAGTAACGAGCATTTGCACGTTTTCCAGTAGGTATGTAATTCAGATACATGAACTGAAGGTGACTAAATTTTTAACATGGAATCATGTTTTAGCGATGGATCCCCCGCCGAAAAGTGAGATGAAAGTAGCGCCAATAATTGTGATGATTTTCGCTTAAAACCGAGTCGTTGCTAGGTGATACTTCGTCGTTTTTCATCCCACAAAATTCGTTGACCATTCGTTAGAAAGCTCTCAATTTATCCAACCATACTATATTAACTACTGCGAAGTGCGTGGCCAACAAGCTGAGTTATGAGCATGGTTATATGAATAATTGTTTACACACAGGTGATCATTCTCAATTATTGATATTGTGAACATGATTGCAACCGCTTGTTATTTCTGATGATTTCATTGAGCTGGTGTTTCGATTATGTGATTCATAGCAGGTGATCCGAATATTGCGAGAACGGTTTGATTTGTGAAGCGGTGGTTGAATCATTTTAATAGGTAATTTCTATACTTTACACTATAGGAAGCTGTAATTTCGTATGTAGCCTCTTTAGCCTCTTTCTATAATAAAGTGAATGTTTACTCGCGAGTTTCTATTAGGAGATCATCATCTCACAAGAGCTCAATCGTCGTGATTTCTATAATAAAGTGAGAGCGAGGAGCTAAAACATGATTCCATGTTTTTTACAGTTTAGCAGTCAGGCTCAAAGTAATAACATCCGGGAGGGTCCAGGGGGGCGAAGCCCCTCTGGCGGGGTCAAGGGGCGGAGCCCCTTGCGAGGCCCGAAGGGCCGAGTTCTTTTGATTTCCACGTACAACCAAGCTGTTGCCGGGGAAATGGAACTTCTTTAGTTTTCACACGACAAAAATCGTTCTCTAATCGTTGGAAATTAATTGGCCGACTTCGGACGTTTTACGCTACTTACATCTTGATTTAATATCTTCGCTATGGATTTCTTAAAGATAATTTAGAACATTTCTGTGGTTTATACATTCATGTTACAGATACGAGGGGGCGTTGTGCCCAACTTGGCTGACGTTTTTATTTATGTTGAACTCGTAAAATTATTAGGTAAATACATAAATATATATTTTACATCTTGAGACTGGTTTGGACACCGTATCGACAGTCACACTTGAAGTCCACCTAAATTAATTGAAAAATATTGCCCACCTTCATGGTTCAAGACTCCCTAATATGATTGCGAGAGAGGTTTAGTTGCAAAACACCTCATGGGCTGGGTACTTGGACCGCCTTTCTTCAGAATTTGGTTTGCCGAATGAATTTCCCTCGTTGAATGCAGCACTTATGAAGGCTCAGGCAGGGGAGCTATTGGAAATGCTTTGGGAACATAAAAAAGCCCTGTTTTGGCAAATAGCTATGGCTTCCGAGAGATTCTTTCTCTATAGAGAGCTCGATCCTCATGTTAAGTGCACCAGTCTGGTGAAAGATTCCGATTTGGACATTTTATTCCTGTAGTTGGCTCTTCAAGCTCAGAGGTGAGATACTTCATTTGAATGCAAAACTTTACGCTGCCGAACGATTTGAAGAGTGTTCGCCCTGCAATTCTCACGAGAAAGAAGACCCCTTCCACTTTTTATGCTCCTGCCGTGTTTTGATAGAATTCAGAGTTCAAGCATTTGGTCAGCCAGTTCTGTCAAGGGACGAGGCAGTCAAACTTCTAAATGTTGGAGGTTGGCCGCAATTGGTCTCTTACTGTAAAGCAGCATGGCGCTATCGTAAGCGCAGCAAGCGCAGCGTGGCGGCGAGTTCAATTATTGATCGTAATTATGTACATTTCCAGAAAACAGCAGTATCTATTTCTCAGCCAAGTTCATGGCCTAATATTCAATTTTAGTAGTAATCTTTTTAAAGAAATACTTTTTTCATTAAATATTTGGGGTTTCTATGATTTTGTTTCACATTATAGTTTGCCCATAATATTGTACTCGCATTATAGCATTTTCATTCGCCGTTACTTCCGACATACGGTTTAATTAACTATGTCCAGGGCCGCCACATCTCCAAGTCGGGCCCGGGACCAGATTCTGGCCACGGTCCTCTCTCTCTCTCTCTCTCTCTCTCTCTCTCTCTCTCTCTCTCTCTCCCCCCCCCCCCCCCCCCCCCTCCTTTACTAGATTCTATGATAATTGTTAAAAAAAAAAACTATTGAAGCTTCTCTAACCAAACGAAAAATCATTTATAAATACTTCCTACCAAGGTTCAGTGTTCGAATAAGAACACTTGAGGGGCTGAACTCTTACTACTTCACTATGTTTTATTCAACATTCAATCCAAAGTAAAGTGTAACTTAAGAATTGAAAATTCAAGTATTCATACTCTAGTAATTACCAACCAATTACAAAACCATAAAAATGCCATAAATTACCTTGAAACAAAAATTCTATATCCAATCAGTCATAGGATTTTTATTTTAACTACTTTAAATACAATTGTTTGTGAATAGAGGGCGTATTCAGAGAAGTTCCAATTTACTCATTCCTCAATTGGACGATTGTGGCAGAAATTATGATTGATTAAATTTAATATAATCATTAATCAACACATACAATTAACTTTATTTTAATGATATGGACGGATTAAAAAGGAAAGTCTCTGTATACAAGAAGGCTGAAGGAATTAATTGAAACAATGATTATGTTTGAAAGAATACATTAATTAATTTTGGAAAAAAATAAAAATCTACAAAAATATAATTGTTTTATTACAGTTCATCTACTTGTAATGAAGGCTGTAAAGAAATAAATTTATAAAAACAAAAGATACAAGAAATATTTAGTGAAAAACTATCAAAAATATGAATTATTTTTTTGAGAACTTTGTTTTGTTGCGTTATAATAGCATTCTGTAATTGTAATTATAATTGTGGAAAACTTTTAAAATATAGAAAACTGTAATAGGCTATCATTTCATGTTTTATTAAAATGAAACATTTCAAAACTTATAAAGTGAAGTGAGGAAAAGTATATTTGCATTTGAAAAATGCAAGACAAAGCACTTAAAACTTTCGTGCCTTTTTAAGTGAAAATTCTTTAATAACCTTTGAAAAGTCAAGTTTGGATGCTAACTTGTGCTTAATGCTGAGAATGCTGAGGGGCCAACCTTTCTTGGCCCATGGATGCTCTCTCCCAAGTCTTCAGTGGAGTGCCTACTGGTAAACACGGTAAAGGGTAAAGAGTAATATTTTGGGCCATCGCAATCATCGCAACTGTTTAAGAGAAACAGTCTGGTGTAGTAAATCAAATATAATCTGATCAGGGCCCGTCAAGTGTAATACACTCTATTTTATGTAGGCCTAAAAATTCTAAAATAATTTATTTACTAAATACAGGACCGGACCGGGCCCCCCCCCCTGGGCCCGGGCCCGGGGCAACAGTACCCACTTGCCCCCCCCCCCCTCCCCATGTGGCGGCCCTGACTATGTCGTATTGTTTATTTTTTATCTAAGTGGAATTATTACTTTTGTACATACAATTAAATAAACCTTTTTTTTCTTCTTCATAAATATGAGCCGCGTTGAGGTGTGTCGTAATCTGCCAGATGAGTTACTCTTGGAGGCGGGCGGCGTAGGCGGCGGAGGATGCGTCGGGCGACAGAGGGCGGGCGGGAGCGGGAGCCACCTGGCCGCAGTGTGGCGCGGACTCAGCCGCAGTATGCGACAGAGCGCGGACGCTCGGCTTTGAAGGAGGTTCCCCTCGAGGAGCGACCGGCACCCGATCGCAGCTCCTATCCCACCCCGCGGACCCGATCGCGAGCTCGCCCCCTCCGCCCCGGTACCCGATCTTCGCCTCCCGGACCCGATCGGTCCGCCGCTCATCATGAAGATCACCAGCGAGGACAACAAGTACTCCTACACGGTCACTCCCTCCAAGAGCCTCGTCCCCACCACAAGGACCTCATTGGTGAGCCAATTTCAAATTTTTAACAACCTTCATAAAAAACCAAAATTCGTTGGTTGCCCATTGCAGATCTTTAGGACATACTATGGACTTCAGAAATTTCAAAATTCTAGGAGAAGAATCAAATTTGCAAAAAAGGATAGTTCAAGAAACGGCTAAGATAAAAAATTCAAATTCAATTAACTTCCGTAAAGACACTCAAAATTCGAGCAAAATTTACTCTTATTTGATTGATGGATTCTAAATTTATAATTACGGTCACCAGCGAACTAAATAAAACATACGAAAAAAACATCATTACCAACATAAACGTAAACAATTTTAAATTTGATTTTCAAAAAACTCATAACTTTAAAGTCGATTATTAACAACAACAAAAAGAAAACTATAAGTAAGTAGATATTTTACATTTCTGAATATTAATCTCCCTGAACAAGCCCCAGTTCCAGTGGAGAAACGTTGGAGTTTAATTTAAAAAACAATTTAAGGACAGAAGGCCTCCTTTATAAAGCTGCTTATAATCTTAACCGTCCGAATAAAGAAACGTTATCAATTTCAAATGTCCATCATAACAATAAAATCAAATTTATGTATAATTTTGAATAAAATTCCATAAATTTACATAATTTAATTCAATTAAATTTTCAATTTAATTGAATATCCATGAAATTCTCTAAAAACTTTGCTTTTCAGGCATACTTTTTATTTTTATTTTTTTTTTTATATTGCATTAATGTTCAATGAAAAACATAAATAACACAATGAAGAAAACATTTTTAAAAATGCTACGCCATCCTTCGGGAACATTCTCGAGCTGGATGGCGGAGTGTCTTTTCTTATCCAACTACATCACTTCTTTCAGAGATCGGTTTATGAACGTAGATGAACAATAAATTGAAATATATACGAGTAAAAAATGAAAATTATAATAATCGGCACTCTTAATTGCCAGAAAATAAATATTTTCTTATATTTTTTAAAGTATTTAGCGAGATTTTATAAATTCTTAATTTTACTGGTAGGTTGTTGAAAAGTCCAACACCACTGAATGACTATGTCTTTTGTGCCTGTGTTGTGTTGAAACGAGTTTTTAATAAAGTTACAGCAACTCGACTTCTCTAAGTGGTGACTAATCTGTGGATCTTTTTTTCCAAGAATATTTTATACCTGCTGTCCCCAAAAACGTCTTCCCCCCCTGCTAAAATCGTTTTTTTTTTTTTTTTTTTAAATGTTAGTTGGCTTTGGAATTTTCCATTAGCCACAATTTATTACAATACTGTACAATTATTTATTACATAAAAATGTAATTAATGTTATATTAAAATTTAGTCTATTTCAATCAGTTCACACATAAAAATTGCACCGCACTGTGTGGTTACGTAGGGCTCTGAACACTCGGATATCATTCAGAGAAAGAAGGTGTTGCAAATTAAATGGCTGTGTCGTAAGTTGGTATAATTCAATAAACATCTGGTCACGTTCGCAATAAAAAACCGGGCATTCCATAAAGAGGTGCTCCAATGATCCTGTAGAGAACTCGCAGTATTGGCATTGAGGAGATTCGTGATTATTGAAACGTGTTAGGTATTCATTGCATGTACCATGATGTGATGTCAGCCTGACTATTGTTCTGCACCACGATTTGGAAACATTATTTTCTCTGAACCATGGTGATGATGGTATATCCGGTTGCAGAGCCATATAGTATGATCCTTTCGCTGACATTTTGTAATTCTCACGCCACTAATCCTTCCAGAAACGTTGGATACAGGGTTTTTTTTTTTTTTTTGTAAGGATCTCAAAAAATTACAAAATTGAGCATTGCGCGCGTGCGCAACTGTGTGCAATTGACATAAAATTCGTTATTTTAAACGGTAACCCCCATTTTTTATATCAGGTTTTAATTTTACGTGAAATTCCATAGAGAAATGAGCACTTGATTTTTTAGGTGCGCGCAAACGGGCGCGATTCCACTCCAAAAGATCGCAATTCCACTCTAATAACTCAATAAAAATGCCCTTTTGTGAAAATACGAGGTCGGTTTCTGTGTATTTTTTAACACTCGCACATCCCTCCAACCCCGTTACAACCATGTTTACCAGTTTAACTCATAGTTTAGCAAATTTTCTTAAAGAATGAAGCTATTGCAAAGGCTCGAAAAATTTTAAAACCAAAAATTTCAAACTATTTCTTCATTGAAATCCGTTTTGAGGCATTCTGAAACGATTCCTGAAGTTTGCGCTTCTTTATATATATATATATATATATATATATATATATATATATATATATATATATATATATATATATATATATATATATATATATATATGTGTGTGTGTATATGTGTGTGTGTGTGTGTATGTGTGTGTGTGTGTGTGTGTGTGTGTGTGTGTGTGTGTGTGTGTGTGTGTGTGTGTGTGTGTGTGTGTGTGTGTGTGTGTGTGTGTGTGTGTGTGTGTGTGTGTGTGTGTGTGTGTGTGTGTGTGTGTGTGTGTGTGTGTGTGTGGGTGTTTGTGTGTGTGTGTGTCATTCCAGACGATAACTCTCCATAGGATTGAGATAAAAATACCGTTATAACGCCAAAAAATCAAGCTTTCCAAATGAAAAGATGAGTTCGTTAGCCAACAATTTTTGAGCACATTAAATTGGTCAAATTTCAAAAAATGTACTACAAAAAAATCTATAAAATGACTAAAAACGGCCAAAAATCGTTAAATTTATAATTTTTAGCAGTTTCACTCATGAAAAAAATTATCAAGTACCATTTATGCAGGGTATTAAGAATTGTTTGCACAAAATTATGCTGAAAAACGTACTTAAATTTCATTAACATTTGCTCAAAAATCTATAGAAACTACAAAAATAAATAAATAAATAAATAATTAAAAAAATCCAAAATATTTTAATAATTACCTACTTTTATCTAGTATGAGTTTTTTCGTCAAAAAATTGGTTTTGAAGTGTTAACTTCTATAGGCGCACCGCGTCGAAAAATTTAGCGGGATGTGAATACGATTTTACCGTCACTTTTTTTTCCGTCACGCTGTTTTGACAACCAAGCTGTTGCTGGGGAAATGAAACTTCTTTATTTTTTTCCGTCACGCTGTTTTTGACATTTTCATGTCTCTCATATGGCACATAACAAAAAAATCGTCAGGAAAAAAATTGTCCCAAGTGGATGATTATGATACAACGATGATTATGACAATCAGAAATGACGTTGACCATTCATAGGTAAACACATGAAAATGTCCCAATGCGTTGCAGACTCGTATGGAAGCGTTTGTGTTTTTCCCTAACTTCTTCAATGGTTTTTAAACATTTTTTTTCTTTTGATTTTCAAGTACAACCAAGCCGTTGCTGGGGAAATGAAATTTCTTTATTTTTCACCGGACAAAAATCGTTCTCCACTCGTTGAAAAGCTCTCGATTTATCACGCATTTCTTTCGTACTTGTTCTTCTATTCATGTCATAGTTTTATATTTATTTATGTTATAAATGGATATAGTGAACAATGCCGCTTGTTTTGTTGTCACTTGGTTGAGAAGTTAATCTTGCTTATAGTAATTGTAGACGCGCACCATAACAGAAAATTACCTACACAAAATTGAATCAAGAACATTTATATCTTATTTTCAGTTACCATGAGCCAATAATTTCTTTTCTAGAGACGCCAGATGATTGTAATAATGATAACACTATTGTTGACGGTTAATGAATAAAGAATAAAATAATAATGTAAACAGAAAATATAGAAACAATTTTTTTTTTCTTGTCATTAGTTTATGTGTAAGAAAAGTTTAATAATGTTTGAATAAAAATTTTGTATACTTTGAAATTGGTCTTTACAAGATTTTTTCGGCAACCAAAATCATTTCCATAATATATTTCATATTTATTATATTTAGCAGAAAATCGTCATAGAAGTTTACACTTCTCCCGTGTGGTCTTTAGCACACCTGGTTGTACAATTTCTTTCTACTGAAATTGCTCAAATTTCAATACAATTCAACATATTACGATCGGGAAATAAAGGGATTCGCTCATACGATCATGCTGCATGACTGGTTTTTTAGTTCATTTAGTATGATAAATTTAATGTTTTTAGAGCTGAAACTAGTAGCTTAAGTACGGGCATAAGCCCTATTACAGTAGAAAAATGTACACAGAAATATAACAAAAACAATTATTAAATTTTACATTATAATAATGAAATGGTAAATGATTAAATGAAAAAATAGAAATTTGAATATAAAAAGATTGATGGATCGATGGCAAGATAGGCACTCTACTTATCCTTCAGGCTGACGCTACACTACCTTGTTCCCTGCAACATCACCAACACCCTGGCACTCCTATCCATCCTTCGCTGGCCTACCAAAACGGTTTTATAAGGCGATAAGACGATTGAGAAGCGGGGTGACCGTCACCAAATCATTCCTGCACCGTATTGGTCAGGAGGAAAATGGCTTATGCTCCACCTGCCGAACAGAAGAAACTGCAGAGCACGTGATTATGGGGTGCACCAAGACACACAACCAAAGAGCCACGTTGTTCCACAAATGGGACAAAGAAGTATCAAGACCATATTATAATCTCGACGTCACACTATGCTCCCAACTCCCACCAGTATGCATTTTTCTATTCAACTTCCTACAAGCGTGCGGTCTTAAGCTGTGATACTACTATGTACTACTGTAGCTATATGTATTGTATATATTTCATAACAATTACTTAGTGCTGGCTGTATAGTGTAATTTGTAACTGATGCCAAATAAATAAATATTTTAAAAAAACCTGTACAAAATATTATGCGTTTATTATAAACACCAGTGTAACATTGATAAATTATATTTTATTATACAGTAGAGGTACTGTAATTGTAAAAAAAGAAATTAAAAATATGTTAGGAAATATACCCCAAGAATTGCAATCTCTAGAATACTGTTTATGAAGTTTCGAGGACCATATGATTGGATCTGAGCTTTGATGAGGAAATTCTGCTGGCTAACGTAGTTGTGGATATCACCGACTAAGACGGGGTACTGGACGAGATTGTGGCAAAATTCTTTTGGTACGCCTCTGATGACCATCCCGTACACAAGTCCGTTGCACACGAGCGGGGCGCCGCGGTCGTGGTCACATATCGCTCCCACCTTCTTCCTCGGCCTAAAGCACAATACTTCCTCCTGAAATGTCTGATCGTCTATTTTGGCTGTACTGCAAGGTAAATCCCGGTACGGACAAATTTTATCAAAATATTTACTGCATTCGTCCCATTCGACGAAGTAAACTTTGTATTTGATTTTGTGATCTTTCAAGAGATTACCCAGGCCGACCAGAGATGAAGGTTTTAGGTTAACGTGGTCTTTACCGAAACTGGCAATATAACACACCGTAGCGGAGTGTTTTATGGGGCCCCAGTTGGGTTTTTTGTTGAATTTCCCTGGAATCGGCATGTAAGTAGTTAGCAGAATTAATGGGTGAATACCAGTGGTTAGAGTTAGCAAACCGAAATCGCTAGTGAGGAAATAGGGGTCGCACCACGTGTGAATCGTGACAGATCTCACGAGGCGTAATCCTCTTGGGTTGAAGAAGTAGGCATCTGGGAGGTCGTACCAGAGATACGTTGCACAGAAGTTGACTCTGATCAAACGAGGAGCCACAGGTTGGAAGACGTACCTGTCGGAGCCGGTGATGTACCGTTCTAGGGTGGTGACTCCTCTGCAAGTCGTCAAAACGTGGTAGTAAGTGATCAGATTCCCGACGGACCAGGCTTCCGAATCTCGGTCTTCCATCCTGATGTCCAGTAACCAGTTGAACTCCGACATCCCTGCGTACATCAGGCCTTGGTATCTGAAAACCTCAGCAATTAGTAACTGTTAGGTAACTACTTAATAATTCAACATGAAAATAATTAAGTGCCACTTTTACCAGCACTCGTTAACTCCAGTGTAAGGTTAACTTTATAGTCCGCGTACCAGACCACTTGTTAGGAGTCTCGCCCTCTAGCAGTACCAAACGGCGGTACTCTCCTTATCTCGGCCGTGAATCGTTTCGGAGCGCTCTAGTGGCCTCCCTCAAAAGCATTCCCTACTGAGTAGCAAGAACTGTGATTGTTTGATGAACAGTAAGGTCTGCCGAAGTGGTTAACATAGCACGCTAATTTGTGAAGGTGCCGGGTTCGATTCCAGTACCGTCTGAAATGTTTTTTGCTTCGTTACATCCGAAATATATTTTTAAACATCGTTCTGACCTGTATGTCCAACTACTCTGTATTTTTACTAAGGGATTTACTACTTGACGTTATGTATTTATGAGATGCGTGCTTGCCTCCAAACTATACACAGCAGTGTGATCTATTTTATGATGAGCAAGAGATCAGATAACGGATCGGTAAGAAGGGAACTGCGGAAGTAAATCACGGCCGCGGTAAGGAGTGCCCCTCCGGTCAGCAATGCCTGGTGGTAAGACACTCCTGATATTGATGGGGTTTGACTCGTGAAATCGATTTTGGCGACTCTCAGATCGATCTGATGAAATTCTGTGACGACATCGGACGATAAATGTCATGTGTATCGTAGTATTTGATGTTATTTGACAATGAAATGATTCTGTTCGAAACTCTATCTAACAACCATTCCTATAATATTGAGCAAGTATCAATTTTCGGATTGCTAAATCTGTACATTCACAGGTTTAGTTTCTGCAGTTCGTACATGAGAAGACTCCCGAGTTTACGATTGTAGAGTGTGGTTGTTCATCTCTCCTTAGAACTTCTTGTAGTGGGTTGTAGCATTATTCCAACAAATGTTTCCATCTCCTTTTAACTTCCTAAAATTGCTTAAATTAATCCATTAAAAGCGAAATCTCCTATAAATGAGCGCCACACCATTGTTAGAACAGCCTACGTAAAGCATACAGAGTGGTCACCGCCTAATCCCACCAGGAGGCGAGCCCAACACCAAAACCATTACAAATCCCTATAAATACATACTAAATTGAACAGATTTATAACTGTAACAAATATTACAACTTCAACAAATTACGAACAAAAATAAATCTCTTTCGATAGATGCAAGAAAAATACATAATAAGACTAAGAAAAAACCCTGCAAGGAGGGGGCAACCCAAAGCAGAGTAAACTGCACATTAAGTTAATGCAAACCTTGTATAGAAGGCAGGGGGATATTGAACGTTATAGGGAAACCTCATAGAAACCTCCCAAACTCATTTCTCGTGGTGAAGGTGCAAGAATTAGGATGGTCACCCCTGTTTCTTGTGAAAACGGTAAGCATACCTCAACTCATTCTTAAAGGTTTGATGTGGTGCTTGTCAAATTAGGTGAACTTTTTTTTGTGTTTTCATGATCACTAGTTGATTATTAATCAATTGCTGCCACCAGGACATAAAATTCTCATAAATTGTAGAAAATATAAGGCCGGCCAATAACTGGATGGCAAAAAGAGTGATTCCTCCAGTCATTGGCCGGGTGGCTAATAACTAGAATGATGCAAATTTTTCCTACCCCAATAATTGGCCAGATGGCCTAAACGGCCAACAGCGCTTATTTAAATGGTGCATATAGGTCCCATTCAAGTTTTATTGCACGAAAATGTGTTTTCCGATCGTAATGAACAAAAGTGTAGAGAAAGTTGTAAGATACCACGGCTCCCTGAATGGTGACTACCCCTCGTTTCACAACATATTATCAAGCGCCTTCTTAGTTCGGGAGATAGCGCATTCGATGCACATGCTTTGAGTTTCCAGGTTCGATTTCGTGGGACTGCACTATCTTCTTCCTTTTTTTTTTTGCTATCGCACATTTTAACACTTGCGCCTGTACCGGGGTAGGCCATTTAGGTTCAGGGGCGGTTAATGTCATGTTGGATTTGTTAACCATTGGGAAAATATGATTAGGGACGTCTAGAGATGGTTAGGGATGGGTGGGTCTAACATATTCGGCTAGGGCTATAACCAATACTAGGATTTTGAGTATTTATATACTGCATTAGGTGAATTTTTGTATTTTGTTTCCTTTTTCTCACATTTTTGCATAATTTGTTTCACTATCCTCACTCCCGTTTCTGCTAATGACCTTGAGCATAAAGGGGGATACTGATGGCCAACCTTATTCCATTTTTGCTAAACATTTTTTGAATTTTGCACTGCTAAATGGGTTTTTATCCATTATTAATTCATCAGGATCTCCAAAAAGGACAATCCGACTTTCTTGACAAAGCTAAAATAGATTTTTCTCTCCGCAAAATTAACAGTTATATATATATATATATATATATATATATATATATATATATATATATATATATATATATATATATATATATATATATATATATTAGATGTTTGGTCTCGTCAGCAGAACAATCTTACTGTTTTTTTGTTTTTTAGCGAATAGCACCAGTCAAAAAGTGCGTTCGTTATCCATAGAGTTTGGCGTTTTGTTCTTCTTTTCAGTTTTTCTTTAGAGTTTGATGTTCAGTTTTTCACTTCAGTAGGCACCTGTAACCCATGCACCTAGTGATCATAACCTATAACCTAGGAGAGCAAGGCCAACACCATCAGGTGTCTTTGAGCCATCGTTGTATATAAGAGTGTGTTCAGCGTATCGCTGGATTGCCTCAGTATAGCGACATCTGATGATGTGTGGGGGTGTATTGCCCTTGACAGTTTCATATGAAGGTCAGCACGCATCCCAGACAAGGTCCAGGGAGGGACAGGGGGCACCTAATATTAAACTAAAGGGTATCTCTCTATGCTATCCCACCTTGTGAGCTCCTGAACACGAATACCCAATGGGCGTGTTCGTGTTTGAAGCCTGGAATACGTCACTTCTGGGGAGGGTATGGTGACCACTTCGTGCAGAGGGTGTCCTGGGAAATAGCGCAAGCGTTCTGCATAACGAAAAGCTAGCAGATTTCGCCGAATTATGAGTGGCTGACTATGCCTAAGCACCTGACGGGAGGCTGTCGGGCTAGTACGGAAGGCTCCAGTAGACAAACGTAGACCCTTGTTTAATAAAGGTTCCTGCTTACGCAGCAAGGACTTCCTTGCTGAGCCATAAACTGCAGACCCATAATCAATTCGGGATCGCACCACTGCATGGAAAATCCTCAAGAGGACATCCCGCTGTGCACTCCAACTATAGGTGGAAAGGGCCTTGAGCAGCTGTTCATGGCAGCTTGGTGCAAATACTCAATATGCTGGGTCCACCGCAGCTGACGGCCAACTATGAGACCGAGGAAACGCTACCTACAGGTACCCTTATTAAGTCCAATGTTACCTTTTCCAATGTTTCAAGAATCAATGTTACCTATTCAGGTCGGAAAAAACTGCCAAAGTAGGTACCTACCTAGTAAATGTAAAGTATTCTTCGTTAATAATAAAAATGTTAAAACGTTGATGAATGAAACCTTTTTCAAATAAATGTGAGATGATTAATTTGATTTCTCATAGTTGCAACCACAGTCAGTTCTTATGGAAAATTTACCGATACGGTGGGTCAGAAAACAATGAACTTAGGGTGGCCAGTGACTGGTGACAAGGTGGCCAATATTAGGAACTCCCGGCCAATGACTGGTGGAAAATAGATTTTTCAAAACTCATTGAAAAAAATACTTGGTAGATCTTTTATTAGTTTCCCTAATTAATAGTATGTACAGCTTATACTATGGACTATCTAGATGTTAAGTATATAAATATACTAGAAAATACAGAGATCTAGCCGTATGGATCTCTTCTTTTCGCTGGATCAAAAAAAGATTTGATGCTGCCTGGATTTGTTCTTCGAACGAGATCGTCCCGTTTCGTTCTTGGAATTAGAGGTTGGGGGTTATCATAGGTACCTACTCATTCGTACTGCGCAGCATTGAACCTTCCATAGGCATTTTCGGAAATTATAAAGGAGCCTCCTAAGAAATTTCTTCTTTTTTTCATTCTTTCCAGGTATTTTTAATTCTCCAACTCAAACTGTGAGTCCAAAACTCCAAAGAAATTCTTAATTAGTAATAATAGGAAACAAGGGAGAGGACAGCACACATTCTGTTTCTGTATGCCTTCAGCGTCATTTCAACAACCACTCAAGATTCCAAGAACGGAAGGAAGATTTTTTTCCTTCTTCCATGGGACAGATCGAAGGGTCCCGTCGCTCGACACCTTTGAGGGAAAACCTGACTTAGTTTAGGATGTCGAGATCGATACCGGGATCGTAACGGAAAGAATACCCGATCCCACCCTAAATCGGAATGGCTAGTTTCGATCCTTGAAACCGGAGTAACTTCCCGTCCCTATCCACAACACACTACAAGAGCTTACGATTGTCTGGACTATATAATACTCTATTCTGTATTCACCACAAAACTACTTCCACCTCCACAACGCCTGCAGTACCTCGCCTCGTATTCTTCTTTTTTCCAATTCGACGGTGTTGAAAATTTAGTGACGGGTTCTTCATAAGCCGCGTACTTCTTCGCAAGTATCAAACTAGTCAACGCGGATCGCACCATCACTGACAGCAAAACGATCATTCTTTGGTTACAGAACTCTCATTTCGGATATTTTCGGTTGTCAACCAGTTCGCGTTGGACTCCGTCCAATACGAATTGGAAACAATGACTACGCTTGTTAGAATGTAAAATTGTACTCGTATATCACTTCGATTTCGTTTTAACAAGGATATGTTTTAACATGGATATGTTTTTGGGCTGAGGGTCATTCTAAAATTTGCGTAACGACACCAAAATTTGTGATGACCCGGCACTTTAGATTATTATCAACTCGAAAAGTGAAGGTTAGGTAGAATTTCTATTGATTTTTCACGTACAACCAATGAGTTACTAGGGAAGAGTAACTCCCATAGTTTTCATAATAGGGAAATCGTTCGCCACTTTTTGGAATGCTCTCATTTTATCACATCTCATAACCTCTATAAGCCATTGTAGTGTCAAGGATTGCTAATTTATTACTCTAAGTTACAAACTAATATTGTTTAGTTACCATAATGGAATAATCTTGTGAAAAGAAGGAACTACATGGTTGGTATACAATTGAGTAGTGGGTACCTACTGGTAAGCAGTAGGTACTAGACATATCCATGATCTTTTGTTTTTCCCATCAAGGGAGAAATTTATACCGCCATTTTGTTGTCAATGCGGTTGTGTAATGTCATTGCTATTGCATTATTTGTATTTCAGTCGTCATTGTCTCCAATTCGTATTAGACGAAGGTTCGTTGACAGATAACCTTAATATAACCTTACGATAACCTTTAATACCCCCTATTTCCTCCGTTTCATTCGAGTAGGGTTACGAGATGGAAAAACACGAATGGAGGACTTAGGGTAGGACATAACATCCAAATGGAGGACAATTTTTTCAAGATTGAAAACGCTCTAATTTGTTACACAATGATCTTAGATAGCCCTCCTACGCAGATCATTGGTCTATAATTACCAACCCCC
This sequence comes from Adelphocoris suturalis, assembly GCA_030762985.1. Taxonomy (NCBI): domain Eukaryota; kingdom Metazoa; phylum Arthropoda; class Insecta; order Hemiptera; family Miridae; genus Adelphocoris; species Adelphocoris suturalis. The sequence continues at coordinate 72,620,410 of CM061041.1, read as the reverse complement.
GTATGGAATAATATGATCAGAACATGCCGCCGAGAAGGGTTTACACTTTTACGGTTCCTAGACTCCGCAATTTTACGCTTCACGGTGAAAATGTTTTAAAAAAGGTCGATAGGTAAGGGAAGAATTGAGGTTCAGAGGCCTCTCAGCTGATTAGTTTGCCTCCGTACCACGTAACTGTTCCCGAGGGGTCCCAAAGGAGCTCCATCTAAATAACAACACCGTGAGTCAAATGGGAAAGAAATTTGCCTCAAAGGTTCCGAATTTGATCTGAGTCCCTCCATACTTTGTAATTGTACACCAGATCTCCATACTGCCGTAGTGAGGATAGATCCCGTATCTGCATTTTTGCCCATATTGAGCTAATGGTAACCCCCCCCCCCCCCTGTTTGGGGGTAGTTTCTTTCGATTTTGCTAGTCTCGAAGTCGGATCTCAACGGGAAATGCCTCAAAAACGGCTTACAATTATCGCATTAACTACTTTTTAATTCGATTTAGTAATAAAAACCCCGTAACTGGCCTTTTCCAGAGCGAAAACCCACATCTGGGCGTCAGATACGATTATGTTGTTAGTATTCAGGTACATACGAATTGCGACACTCCAGATAAGAATTTGTTACTTAGTATTTTAGGACTTGTGGCTTCTGATACGATTTCGGAATCAGTGGCAGATATGATTTTTCTTCCCAGTATTTTGATCATACGAATCTATTTTCTGTATGTTCTGAATGTTGTTTGTCAGAACAGATACGGTTTTCAGTATCCTGCATATATGAGAAAACTATATTTTTTTTTTTTTTCGCCACTTAGAGCGGTACTAATTTTGTATCAGAAAAAAACGTATCAATCTTGTTGCAAAATAAAAACTCGTATGTGCACCAGATACGAGGAAATCGCCTAGTGCATTTTCTCTATACCTTTTTCTGCGCTCTTCTGTCCAAAATAATGTTTTTCGAGCCACACTAAGCGATTTAGCGAGAAATCTCTGGATACAAGGCAAGACGTCTCAGTAAATACAAATTACTGGACAACCGCGAGTGTAGATGACTGACTCAGAGGATCAGACGATCTCACCTTGGAATATGGGTGAAATACAAGGAACTTGACTGTTCTCACATTCCCCTGACTCTCAGCATTAGAGAACACAATCTCTTGCATTTTATCACGATTCATCTTCATGTAATTTGTGATGAACCATAGTTAAGAGTAGATGGGAATTACTTTCATTCAAACTTCGTGTGGAATCTGGTTAGCAGATCCCCAGTAATTTCGATTGCGATTAGATTCTAATAATCAGTATAAGTACTTTCATGGATCTCCTGTTCCAGGCTCCATGCCTTCCCCTCAAATCTTCTCTTCTCATCTCTTTTCTCAGTGCCATAGTTGGCTAGACTGCCGTTCATCCCTTCCCTCTTCAAGGGACCAGCTGCCACTCTCTCTCCAATTAATTAGCTTCCTGCCGTCGTCCAGTTCAATTCTGTTATCATATAAAACGATTTGTGCCTAGTCAGCCATCTCGCCATTTTTCCTTTGTTCAGTTTATTCAGCCACGTGCTATCTTTCTTTTATTTTTCTCACTTATTAGTGAAGTTTAGTTTCTTGTGGGGTCTACACCTGAGTATTGCTAATATTCAATCACCAGGTTGCAGGTGAGTAATTTAATTTTATATATTTTTTACCTCATTATTCCTTTTCTCTATTTTCTATTTTTAAGTTTATTTCCCTTTCTTTTAATACGAGGTTCTGATTTTTCCTTTATTTAGTTTCACTGCGTATTCTGCCATTTATTCATTTCAACAAGTACAGTTTCTTTTTTCCCTTATTTCTATCTTTTTCATTGTACTACCTTGATTTCCTTTGTCTTGTTGAAAGGTGTTTTATTTTCATATTTTCCGAACTCAATAGGAGTTCGGTGGTAGCAGAGATCTGTGCATTAAATTATAACTAGAGAGTGAAATAATTACTCCTTTAGTTATTATATGGTAAGCAGAGCGATATCTGCTTATTACAGTACAACGGATCTTCTGAATTACGGACATTTCGGAAGGACGTGTGCAAATTAGTACACGAGATTCAGTAAATTCAGAACAATCAAATCACTAATAAAGAGCATGAAATGGTCCCATACTGAAACGAGTTGGGTAGGAATATTACATTTCAGCTCCTACTAGCGCGTAGAAGCCGGAGGTCGTAACAATTTACCTACTACTAAAAGAGGTGCTAGGTATGAGCGGAGGGAAGTTAATAACTTGGGTTATGCTACACCGCACGACCGCTCGGTATTGCAGGGATATGCCGCCCCCGCGCCGCACACACAAGAGCCAAGTTGTGGTTGTTCCGACTTCACTAATAGCCCGCCATACACGAGCAGATATCTGCGACAGATTTGGTCGCCCGATCTCATCTGACAGATATCGCTAACGATATGGAGTGACCGATGAGATCGGTCGTTGCCCCTTAACACGAAAAACTTATCGGCCGATCTTTCATGCCCGAGATCTGTCACCTGACCAGTGCCCGATGTCATCTGTTCGTTCGTGGGATGAAATCTGACAGATTCAGGTCTGTCACCGACGTTCGTCTGGCAGACTCGAGTTATCGGTCGAATCCGAAATTTTTTCCAGATCGGTCACAGATTCCGTAAGTTGATGCCATGGGGTTAGTGACTGTCTGTAGTAAAAAGCGTAAATTAGCGGCTTTTGCGGCGGGTATTTTCTTAAATTGCCCATAAAACGGCTAAGCCAAGAAAATACAAGTTTGGGAGAAGTCATGGGTTTCGTCGTAAGCAATGTTTTTGACGTTTTTGTTCATGTAGTCAACATGCTTCAACTGCCACAGACAAAGTCTGTCTCTATACATGTCGATCATCATTTCAATTAACTCGTTTGGCCACTCTTTTTTACCCATTTTTTGATACCGCACAAAAAAACACCAATAGAAACTGATTTCTTTAGAGGAGAGATCTCACAGGGGAAAACACACGTGGACAACTGAACATCTTAACGTTAAGGGACACTGCCCGATCCAATAGAACAGTAGTTCTGTGTACCACAGACATCGCTTCCGAGAAGTCTGCAGGTTAAGGGGGACGCCCGACTACCATCTGCTAGATTTGAACTCTCGCAGATATCTCTGGTCGATTTTCACATCTTTCATCATTTTCTAACGCCCACTAACGCACAGATCTTTCCCACAGATATCGTTTAAAAACGCGATATCTGTCGCAGATATCTGCTCGTGTATGGCGGGCTATCAATAGGGAGTTTTTGCAGTTTTCCATCTGAGTCGTTGTACGAAAAGAGGTGTTTCTATGGCAAGGAAACCAGAAGTTAACCAATGAGTCGTACTGTACGAATAGGGAATCGTTGTACGATTGAATGAAACGATTCAAAAGTCACACTAACGTGACTACACTATTCCAAATCTTCATAATTAAGCCCGAGTCATAGATTACCCAACATGTAATGAATTCTTTCATAATGGAAGAAGTATCAAATTAGCAAGCACTTTATCTGTGGTTTGATTTTTCACTTGAAATAGATGTAGTAGTAGAAGGAAGGGAACTTTGAAGGGTAGGTAGTTGTTAACACTTTCAGTGCGGGACCTCAAACTGTGACATACCCACCAACCTGAAAAATTTTCGGGCAAATAATTCGACATAGGTGCACTTTTTCCACTTGGAAATAAGTCCTAAAGTCATTCCATACGAAAAATACTATTTCTGCCCTAATTTTGAGGAGGGGTTCTTAAGGCAACATCGAAATTCGCCTTGGGTTAGGAGAATCTTATTCGGGAACTTCAACATGTATCTATCTACCTGTACCCATTACCTACATATGTACGATATTTTACACTCTTTTTCCCTTGGCCAATTACGTATCATTATTGAAGATGTGGATACCCGCTAATACACGGCAAAGGGCAAAGACAGCCGTTTCTGTATGTGTCTATTTTCTCTGTAATGTGGCACAATCCCTACTCATTTCAACAAAATCGATCTTTCAGTATCGGAGCTTCGTCTATAACAACCAACTTCAGGTTTGGCAGGTGCAATGGTTACCTATTTCAAAAATATTAGTAGAATGACATCCTGAGACTTGTACCCGAATACCCTCGAACGAAATCGGACTGATGGTAGATCGTGAAGTTTTAGAATCCATTATAAGGTATCAGCATAATTTAAGTTAGGATGAATCCTACAAACCAGCCACTTTTTTTGAAAATCAGGAATATTACAATGCGCATGTCATGCCACCTTGAAATAGGAACTAAAAAATTTGATTATAGCATTATAGGTTATCGTCATGGAAGGTTACATGCGTATTCCGAGCTGTATTCGGTTTCCGTTGAGCTCCGAGTAGGGTTTTTCTATTCGTAAAACCGATAACCGTTAGCATGTTTTGCTCATGTGCAATGCTCCATTTCTATTCGTAGTTTCTCCCACTCGACTACGACTCAGCGTTCCAAAAACCCCCTAATGACGAAGCTCATCCCGAAAAGTTGTGGGGGCGAAGGAGTCGGACCCTACAGTTGAGTCCGGATATCGATATAGTGTAACGTACCTAATAATCCAGCTCGGAACATTCTATTGGTTAGAGATAAAGTGGAGGTACGTGGGAGAATTTCTAAGTGAATTCAATGGTGCGTATGAAGGAACGAGCTGCCGCCGGTTTCGTGTTTTGATGATTCCTCTCGACCCGTTTCCCAGACCGATGTTCCGTGACCAATCGTGCTATTAACTCACTCGAATATCGGAGTTCGCATCAGCGTTAGGGATGATATTGACAGGGCGAGCAAAAAGCATTTATTTTAGTTTATTATTTTAAATAGTGAACATTTGTAATCAATCGACCAAGAAAAAAAAAAGTTTAACCCCCTGCAATTTTTTTGGTCAACATTTCAAGATTTGTAGAATCCAAAAATCGAATTTAAAAAAATCCGTCCGGCTGCCGTCCGCCGTCCGCGGCTTTTCTTAAAAATTAATAGAACTTCATGAAACTTGCATTAAAACTCGCATTTGGGGTATAAATGGTCCTAAAAGCTCGACATCAATTTGTGTCAACCCTAAAGGGCTGAACATTCAAAAATCGGTAAACCAACCTCTAAATTGGTGCCGAGGCCGGGTGTGGTGATGATTTGAAGGACGGATTTCAATTTTTTGGGGTCACTTCATGGGTTTTCGCATGCGCTGAACACGATGAACTTACTTTTCCGCCGATGATCGCTTCTTTCATCGGCCATAAACCTCAAATTATTGGTAGGGTAATAGACAAATTCACCCTAATTTCACCGGAAATTATGTCACGTTGATAATTTAAGGTCCCGAAATACCTTGTGCCGATAAAATTTGGTATTTTCCAGGATACTCGGTACAAAGCCGTTGGTAATTTGGCAAGGACTTGAACCGGCATTGTACTTATTCGCCAAATATAGCGGCAAAATGGAAAAAAATAGCTAAAATTTTCCCATTTTTCTGTAGAATTTCTTAGTTTCCATCGGTTTTCCGGGTTAAAATTCGTAGTTCTGAATTGTCTGAACTCTGATTGGATCGTTTGAGCTTAGGGTTAGCTATGGTCAGCGGTATCGGTCACGTGTAAAAGCTCGACTCAAGTAATGTCGGGAGCGTGAAACGCACATAGAGGTTTTTCGAACTCCATTACAAATAAATAACCAAACTTATAATCAGTGTTAGGCGAACAGTAGTTATGAATAGTACCTAACTGCAATTAAACCATAACCCTGCTCAAAATCGGAGCACCATCATCCATTTCTTCATTTGTCCCCTTCTGTTTTCCTTTATCTAGTTGTTATTCATTTGCACAAGTACAAGTATTTTCGTACAAGTACGCAACCACGAGAGACATTTTATGTCTTTGCGCCCCCTTTCCCCTTCCTACAAAACCCCGTATTGTATTTTAGAGCCACTCAGCTGATCTGGGATCGGTCAGTTGTGTTCAGAAGTTCCTCAAGGGCCCACATACCAAATCTCAGAATCGTGGGATCGTTAGGGAAAAAACTGGATTCTAGAGCCACTCAGCTGATCTGGGATCGGTCAGTTGTGTTCAGAAGTCCCTCAAGGGCCCACATACCAAATCTCAGAATCGTGGGATCATTAAAGAAAAAACTGGATTCTAGAGCCACTCAGCTGATCTGGGATCGGTCAGTTGTGTTCAGAAGTCCCTCAAGGGCCCACATACCAAATCTCAGAATCGTGGGATCATTAAAGAAAAAACTGGATTCTAGAGCCACTCAGCTGATCTGGAATCGGTCAGTTGTGTTCAGAAGTCCCTCAAGGGCCCACATACCAAATCTCAGAATCGTGGGATCATTAGGGAAAATACTGGATTCTAGAGCCATTCAGCTGATCTGGGATCGGTCAGTTGTGTTCAGAAGTCCCTCAAGGGCCCACATACCAAATCTCAGAATCGTGGGATCATTAGGGAAAAAACTGGATTCTAGAGCCACTCAGCTGATCTGGGATCGGTCAGTTGTGTTCAGAAGTCCTTCAAGGGCCCACATACCAAATCTCAGAATCGTGGGATCATTAAAGAAAAAACTGGATTCTAGAGCCACTCAGCTGATCTGGGATCGGTCAGTTGTGTTCAGAAGTCCCTCAAGGGCCCACATACCAAATCTCAGAATCGTGGGATCATTAAAGAAAAAACTGGATTCTAGAGCCACTCAGCTGATCTGGAATCGGTCAGTTGTGTTCAGAAGTCCCTCAAGGGCCCACATACCAAATCTCAGAATCGTGGGATCATTAGGGAAAAAACTGGATTCTAGAGCCACTCAGCTGATCTGGGATCGGTCAGTTGTGTTCAGAAGTCCCTCAAGGGGCTACATACCGAATCTCAGAATCGTGGGATCATTAGGGAATCTCCGCGTAACGCTCTCCGCGTGACGCTCTCCGCGTGACGCTCCCCGCGTGACGCTCTCCGCGTGACGCTCCCCGCGTGACGCTCTCCGCGTGACGCTCCCCGCGTGACGCTTTTTCATTTATGTGCCATAGTAAATTAGAATTCTGTATGTCGCCAAAAACCCTCATAGGTATATATTATATTCTCACCATATATAGGTGTTAGGTTCTAGTTTTCCTAACATTAAATTATTCCCTCTATAGGGTACTTATTTTTATTAGTCATAAAATTTTGGTTCTACTGTTTATTCATATATGGCCCCGAGACTTAGAGTCCCATCCAATACATAAACGACAATAGAACAAGAAGGGAGCTTGTATTGATAATTCGCGTAAAGCGAATTATATAGATTTTTATTTACTAAGTTCGTAAAATGGCCCCGGGTTGATACCCATCCAATTTTACGAGTTAGTAGGAGAATCGGGCGCTCAGAATTCTGTGCGTGAGTTTTTGATAACTTATAAAAATGGCCCTGGGTCGAGTGACCTATCCAATTTTTATAAGTTAATGGGAGGTAACCAAATTTTGTATTTTTATCACGTAATGGCCCCGGGTAGGTTTACCCATCCAATTACGTAGATAAAGATGTGTAGAGTGATTTTTAGTTTGCTGTCGGACGTGATGAAATGGCCCCGAGCATTAGCCCATCCAATTTCATCAGTTTGAAAGTTTTGAGTTTTTAAGTAAAACGAAAAGGTTTTAGTTTGCTGTTGGACGTGATGAAATGGCCCCGAGCGTTAGCCCATCCAATTTCATCAGTTTGAAAGTTTTGAGTTTTTAAGTAAAACGAAAAGGTTGTTGAATTGAATACACGGAGGTATAAGGAAGTTTACCAAGAGCGATACCCAGGACGAGTGAGTCTTAGTGTTGTGGGCATAGCCCTTATAAAGCCCTCCTTCCCTGTCCCTCGCCCATCGGGGCAGGTAGGAAGGTAGTGGCACTATTAACTTGGTTTTTCCCCGTCCTTTGTATTTCTCTTCCTGGTTTCTTTATTCTCTTCACATTCTACTTGTTTACATATGGTGTTGACTTCTGGGAGGTCATAACACATGCCCCCCTAGAATTGGAGATAATAATAGAAAGTGAAAGTACTATAATCCGATATAGGCTAAGGTTGAGAGACTATTTTGGTGTAACAAAGGTTGTGCTAATTTTATACCTGGAGAGTGGAATCTTGTGCCGATGTTGTGACGTGATGCGTCTGAACAATGTTAAATGTGATTGCTGTGACGTGAGGCGTCTGAACAATTTAAAGAATTACATCGAGCAACTGTTATATTTTGACTGAGGCGTCTGACTTTTTCAAGTGTTTGTAATTTTGACGTGAGGCGTCTGAACATTTCAAGTTGCGTGAGGCGTCTGATTACATACTAAATGGCGGACCTGATATGGTCTAACTATGTTAAATGTACTAATGCAATGGTCTATGTACACTTATTATGTTATATGTAGTAATGCAATGTTTTTTTTTTTTTTTACAATGGTCTATGTACACTTACTATGCTATTAGTATTTTTTTTTTTTTTTTTTTTTTTTTTAATGTATTAACTATTATACAATTGCTGGCAGAATTTGCCGTCGTCAGAATCTAATTTCGTTGAGGCCAGACTTCTTCATCCTCTGGAACCTTTTTCTATTTGCGTTGTAGTTGGTTTTGGCAGTGGACATCTCCGGGGCTTCCGGGTCGTACTCCTCGTCAAATATTGATGCAATTTGCACCGGTTTGTGTTGTGGTATTTCTGGGAGTTGTTTAGGTTGTAGGACTCCTCGTCGGAGTTGATCCCTATCATTGATTTTGTGGCGGCGTGCGAGATTATTTCGTCCACAGTTTTCTTTGTTTCCTGCCTCTGGCTTTCTATCAGGCAACGGAGAGACGTGGATCGATGGTGTATTTTGCTGTGTGTGCCTGGCTTCACGGGCGTTGATGGGGTGGTCCGGGATCGGCGTGACAGGGTTGGAGAGTACGTATTTAACGTACTTGTATTCCATCTGGACGTCGCATAGGCTGATTGGGAGCTCTGACATGGTTGAAAACTTGAGATGGACTGTGCAGGTACCGCGAAGGTCACGCGCTTAAGTAGCCGTGGGGACCTGCGGGGCTGGGTGGTGGGACTGTTAATTAATGGTTTAGGTACCTGTTTGTGAATGGATGTTGAAGGTCGGGCTTTACTGTGCATAGTTGTATCGGCCGTATCAAGTGTGTATGCTGGTTTGCATCTGTCAGTGGAAACTACATGTTTTTCACCATTAATTTTTATGGTAATAGTTTTGTCTGATCGTTTTATTACTTCGTGAGGTCCTGTGTAGTGAGATGTCAACGCCGGAGGTTTAACTGGTTTAAGTAGGTATATATGCTTAGATTTTGATAAATCTTGTGGTATGAATACTTTTCCCACGTTTTTAATACTGTTTTTAATGCGTGAAGCCGGAGTAGTGTGTTCCTTGGGGCCGGGATTTATGAGATCTGTAGGTAATCGTATGTTTGTTTTAAATAGGCGTTGAGCTGGAGATAGGCCATCATCGAGGTTAGGTATGGCTCTGAGGCCCAATAGGACGGTTGGTAGATTTTGCGCCCATTTGGTAGGCTCAGGGTATGCTGATAGTGCTGACTTTAGTCTACGATGCCAGCGTTCCAGTTTTCCGTTTGATTGTGGATGATAAGCCGTTGTCCTGATATGTTTGATACCGAGTCGTTGTACGAGATCTTGGAATAATGCTGATTCGAACTGTCGGCCCTGATCTGAAGTGATAGTGGCTGGTGCTCCGTATCTAGCAACCCAATTGTGTAGAACAATTTGGGCTACATTTTCGGCCGAAATATTAGACGTTGGTATGCACTCCATCCAAGACGTGTTTCTATCAATCATTGTGACGCAGTATGTGTGTCCATTTGAAGCCGGGAGTGGACCAACGATGTCCACATGTAGATGTTGTAGGGGTAGTGAATCAGGAAAGCTTTGTAACGGAGTTTTGGTGTGTCTTGTTATTTTAACTTCTTGACACGTAGTGCATGCTCTAGCCCAAGTAGTAATTTCCTTGTTTATGCAAGGCCAGAAGTATCTGCTTTTAACCAGGTTCCTTGTAGCCCTTACGCCTGGGTGTGAGATATTATGCAAATGTTTGAATGCTGCGTATCGAAGAGAGGGTGGCAGATAGGGGAGTCTCTCATCGTCAGCTGTGCACCATAACTCGTAACCGCCAATATTATGTTTTATGAGTTTATTGGGGTATCTTTCTTGAAACTGAGTTAACGTTGTGTCTGCAGATTGCTGCTCCTGAATTTGGCGCGCTATATCCGTGAAGTCAACAGTGTCAACGCGTGATAGTGCGTCTGCTGCTTCGTTGTCAGAACCCTTTGTATATGTAATATTTGTAGTAAATTGGCTGATGAACGTTAGTTGTCGAATTCGCCTGGGGGACGCGGTTTTAGGATTTTGTGCCATAGCATGAACTAGAGGTTTGTGATCTGTTATCACTTGTAATTCTCGGCCTTCAATTTGATCTCTGAAATGTTTTATAGCTTCGTAAACACCAAGCAGTTCCCGGTCGAAGGCGGCGTATTTCATTTGAGTTCTTGATAATGTGCGAGAAAAGAATCCTAAGGGTTGTAGGATCCCTTTTTCCGACTTCTGCTGTAAGACAGCGCCAATTCCTGTATCGCTTGCGTCCGTGTGGAGAACTAAAGTCTTGTCAGGGCTAGGGTGGAAGAGTAAGGCTGCCGTAGCGAGTTGCTGTTTTGTTTTCTCGAAAGCCAGACGTGTTTCTTCCGTCCAAGGTATTGGTCGTTTGTCTTTTTTTTTTTTTTTTTTGTATTATGCAGAAGGGTGTGAAGTGGCTTCTGTATATCAGCAGCGTGTGGTAAGCATCTTCGGTAAAAGTTAATCATTCCGAGGAATCGTCTGAGTTTTTCAAATGTAGCCGGCAACGGGAATTGTTGTATGGTCTTGACTTTTTCATCTAATGGTTTCAGACCTTTAGAGGAAATAGTATGCCCCAAGAATTTGATCTCTTTTTCTGCAATGGTACATTTATTTTTGTTCAAATGTAAGCCATGAAGAGCGAATCGTCTGAGAACCTCTCGTAAGTGTTCCGTGTGTTGTTCTATGTTATGTGAGAAAATTAACACGTCATCTAAATATGCGAAAACAAAGTCAAGACCTCTCAGTATTTGATCCATGAATCGTTGCCATGATTGTGCTGCATTTCGCAACCCAAAGCCCATTCTTAAAAATTCAAAAAGACCGAATGGCGTAATTATTGCAGTTTTCTTAATATCTTCTTCGTTGATAGGTATGTGATGGAAGGCTTTTTGGATGTCTAACGTTGAAAAAATCGTAGCACCATGGAGGAGGGTGTTAGCGTCCCGTATATTGGGGACCGCGTATTTGTCAGGCACTGTTTTGGTGTTTAGTTGCCTGTAGTCCCCACAGGGTCGTAACGAGCCGTCTGGTTTTTCAACCACATGGAGTGGGCTGGCCCATGGAGATTTGGATGGTCTGACTATTCCTTTTTTTAACATCATATCAAATTCCGCCTTCACAGCCCGAAGTTTATTGGGGGGCAATCTACGAGCTTTAGCGTGGGTTGGTGCGCCATGGGTATCAATGTGATGAACAACACCTGGATCGATGTATGAATCGGGCGGGTTATATTGGTCAACGAGTTGTTGGGGTGTGCATGAATTGTGCACCGCAGCTGTATGTGCTTGGAGGGATGAACCGCATTCTTGTCGTATGAGGCGTTTGTTCCTGAGGTCTGGCAACAAGTTGTAGTGGCATAAGAAGTCCGCACCCAGTATGGCGTGTGAAATGTCAGCTACCGTAAATGTCCACGGGAATTTCTCCTTATCAATTATTAGTGTAGTTGATACGGTTCCGTAGGAAGTAAGTGGGGTATTATTAGCGGCTACCAGTGATCCTCGTCGTGGTTGTCTTCGTTTGCAAATGGAGTTAGGTATTATTGAAACCTGAGCTCCGCTGTCCACTAAGAAAGTGGTATTTAAATTCGAGCATGAGACGTACAGGCGGATGGAAGGTTTGGAGATAGCTACTCCCGCCGTGGTAGCTACTCTCGTTCGTTTCCCACCCACGAGCAAGGATTCTGACATTTACGGGCTTTCTTTCCCCAATTAGTGTGAAAATAACAAAATCCATTTTTGTTTTTAGGGGTAGGACTGCGATGTCTCGAGGAACGTGTGTTTGGGGATGCAGATCGATTCCGATAATTTGAAGTTTGTCTTCTAGGTGAAGGTGAGCGTCCCCGAGGTTGATTATCCGTAAGGCGGTTGAGTTGTTGTTGTAAATTGAGAATTTGTCTTGAAATATTTTCCATGGGGTCATCTACTTTGTTGATAGACGGGGATGTTGCTTCAAAAATACGATCGGCAATTGTTGCTAATTTGCTCAGCTCAGTTTCTGTGGATGCAGCCAGTAATTCTCGAATACGTTGGGGTAGACCAGAGAATTTTCAACAAATTGGCAGGAAAGTCGGCCGAGGCCTCGTACCTCAAAGCATTGAGTATCAGTGAGGGTTTCGGCCTCCTGCGTGTGCTGATGAGAGGAGGTTGTTTAAACGTTTCGTCTCCGTGTCACCGTATGTAGTGATGAGGCGGTCCTGAAGCTTGGTGTAGGCGTCCGAGTCGGAGGCGGCAAGGTCGGAGACGGTCTTCAGTACTTCCAATGGCAACGAGGCGAGCACTTTGTTGAATTTTGTGGAGTTTGCGGTAATTCGATCGGCCGCGAAAGCTGCATCCACTTGTACGAACCATAAGCTTGGGTCACTGTATGAAAACTCCGGAAGTTTTGTATGAGTTGGTGACACGGAACACGTCGTCTCTAGGGGGGTCGTCATGGTAATTGGAAATTTGTATGCACAATTTTAAGATTACTTTTCGTTATATGAGTTTTTGTTTTGTTGCTAAGTGGGGTCACCAAAAAGATTTAGTTTTGAATTTTTGTGCGGGAGCTAGTCGCTACGTGCCGTACAATTTCTAACGTCGGGGTTACCAGTTGTTAGGTTCTAGTTTTCCTAACATTAAATTATTCCCTCTATAGGGTACTTATTTTTATTAGTCATAAAATTTTGGTTCTACTGTTTATTCATATATGGCCCCGAGACTTAGTGTCCCATCCAATACATAAACGACAATAGAACAAGAAGGGAGCTTGTATTGATAATTCGCGTAAAGCGAATTATATAGATTTTTATTTACTAAGTTCGTAAAATGGCCCCGGGTTGATACCCATCCAATTTTACGAGTTAGTAGGAGAATCGGGCGCTCAGAATTCTGTGCGTGAGTTTTTGATAACTTATAAAAATGGCCCCGGGTCGAGTGACCTATCCAATTTTTATAAGTTAATGGGAGCTAACCAAATTTTTGTATTTTTATCACGTAATGGCCCCGGATAGGTTTACCCATCCAATTACGTAGATAAAGATGTGTAGAGTGATTTTTAGTTTGCTGTTGGACGTGATGAAATGGCCCCGAGCGTTAGCCCATCCAATTTCATCAGTTTGAAAGTTTTGAGTTTTTAAGTAAAACGAAAAGGTTTTAGTTTGCTGTTGGACGTGATGAAATGGCCCCGAGCGTTAGCCCATCCAATTTCATCAGTTTGAAAGCTTTGAGTTTTTAAGTAAAACGAAAAGGTTGTTGAATTGAATACACGGAGGTATAAGGAAGTTTACCAAGAGCGATACCCAGGACGAGTGAGTCTTAGTGTTGTGGGCATAGCCCTTATAAAGCCCTCCTTCCCTGTCCCTCGCCCATCGGGGCAGGTAGGAAGGTAGTGGCACCATTAACTTGGGTTTTCCCCGTCCTTTGTATTTCTCTTCCTGGTTTCTTTATTCTCTTCACATTCTACTTGTTTACATATGGTGTTGACTTCTGGGAGGTCATAACAATAGGTATAGTACGTTCATAAACAGCTCCAAAAATGTCAAGTAATATCTACACTTGAGTTTACCTATACGCATAGTTGAAACTTTGAAGACTATTTGAAACTCTTTTTTTTATGTTTCGATATTTAATTGTGGTTAATTTTTTTTTTTTTGTATATTTTTATTATATGTTATTCTCAGTAAAATGTTGTTTTATGTTCCACGATCATGGATTCTTTCAGCTTATCGACTAAATTACAGATTGTCCCTCGAGCAAGTGAAACTGAAATTATATTACATTATTTTCAATTATATTTCATCATTTTTTATTCAACGACCAACGACTTTCGTAGTTTTATATTTAGTTATGTTGTAAATGGATATAGTAAACAACCGCTTGTTTTGTTGTCACTTGGTTGAGAAGTTAACCTTATTTATAGTAATTGTAGACAAACAAGATAACAGAGAATTACCTAACTAGGTAATTCCTTCTCATTTCGATTCTATTTGCCGTATGAAGCTCCTGAAAAATTTGGTTTTTATTACTTGGTCACTTCTGCCAGGCATGTTCCATGTTTCTTGACTTTTAGCCACGGGCTCTAAGTAAAAACATCCGGGGAGTCAGCCCCCCCCTCCAGCGGAGTCAGCGGGCAGAGCCCCTTGCGAGCCCTGAAGGAACGAATTGGGCTTGTCAATGATAAATGATCGATTAAAATCATTCGCAACGCTGTACGTTAAACGGTTCGTTTAACGTCGTTAAACATCGAAAAACACTTTCGAATTTCTAAGCGCGATTTTTAATGCGCTGTTAGCGGATCTATCTATTATCCGATCAAGCTCTAAATTCCATCAAAGATCGCTAGATAGTGATGCCGGAAAACATAAAAATTGCCTTGTAAATATCAGCTGATATAATGAAAATATTGGAATTATCAGGTTCAAGTTCCAATTGAATTTAGTCTAACGTGGCGAAATCGAGTTTATTAACTATTGTCCGTGCGGATGTACCTACTAGTGAAGTATTGGTACCTAAATACTAAATTTCATCTCTTAAATTGCTCCCAAGTCTGCCTATAGTATAGGTAGCGGAAGCATTGTGTTCACTTTCGAGAGATTGAAAAGTTGTAGTCTCTACTAAAATCAAACGGTTGTTGTTTTTTTACCGTGGTAACATTTCCACTCGCATTTTACGTTTTAGACTATTCTGAACAACTTTCGTTCCGTGTCTTTCTCCCTCCATCTCTGTGTGTGTATGTCCGCAAATTCTTGTAACAAGGTTTATTTCCACAATATTCAACCGATTCTTATGAAATTTTCATGGAACGAACGGTTTAGGGTGAAGATGGTCCCCTATGAGTTACGTTGTTCCCAAATCAATAATCCACTCGGCGCATGCGCAAACGTAAATTTCATCAAACATAATTTTTTCACGCCTCCGTTGTCCGAGCTCGCTCAGATTTGGAAGACAGGTGTAAGAGTTTAATTTGAGCATTCCCTAGCGATTTCAACATAATCTTATTAGTAGCTACTGCGCTTGCGCGAATTTGTATTATTTTTTAAACGAGCCTAAGTTCAACAGTTTTCATCCGATTTTGATGAAACTTTCAGGGAATGTGCGAGTTAGGCTGTAAATGGTCCACTATTAATTCCATACTTCTCAAATCATTACTTCATTTTGCTCCTGGACAAACGTAAATTCCTTCAAGAATAATTTTTGTACGCCCTCATCGTCCAATCCCACTCGAATATGGTGCATAGTTGGAGGAGAATGGTTGAATTATTCCTTCTTAATTTCAACGTGATTGCATCATTATTAGCTCCTGCACGTGCGCAAAAGTAAACTCCGAGGAACAAGGTCTAGTTTTCATCAGATTTTTATTACATTTTCTGGGAATTTGTGGATTAGCCTGTAGATTGTACCCTACCAATTTCATTTTTCTCAAATCGTTACTCCATTCTGCGCATGCGCTAACGTAAATTACTTCAAGCATCATTTTCCCGTTCTTTTAGACATCTTAACTGTGAAGATTAAAATTGCGGGGTTTAGGGACTGTATAAGTGTGATCCCTTCTCAGAGGCACGATGCGCCATGTTCTGATCATAATATTACATACGGGGCTTTATAAATATTTATTTATTTATTCATTTCGATAATTCGGGAGAAAATACATAGCTTAAATTATCGCAGCGAGCAAAAATAAAATTAAGTATACGTGCTATTGTCTACAGATTTGAGAAAAATAAGGGAAAATGGATGGAAGAAAATAAAGTTTACTGTCCAAAGTTGAGGGTGGTTCCACACAAGCTTTTCATTTTCAAGCGAAGCGAGGCTAAAGAGATGTTGAAAAGGTCGACTTCTGGGAATTCTTTTTTCCATAAATTAAAACTGACTAGAAAAAACTTTATTTTATATCAGGATGATAGAAAAATTAACGTTCTTTCCTGTGGTGTTCTTAGTTTTGAGTTTACAGTGATTCTCAAGGGAATCGTGGCCGTTTTAATGTCATAAGGTACAAATCACGAAAAAAAATCCCAAAAATTGAATAACTCAAAAATCAAGCGTTAAAAAATCTCTATGACGAAGTATTGATCATAAATGAGCTCTGAAATTGACCGTTTGATTAACTTAAGCGATCATCTTATCGTTTTCGTGATTCTGTAGAAATTAGAGAGTATGGGGATAAAAACGGGAATGAACCATTGTATGTATAAGACTACAAGTTGGGTGAACGTCCCGAGACAGTCTAGTTGGGAGAGTAAGTAGGAGGAAATTGGGTAACACCGCCACCTTAAGCATGTTCGTCTATCACAGCCCAGGTTTGCACTCAGGAGCTTCAGATTTTGAAGCAAATTATAAAATAACATCTCCAGTAGTGTTTTTGATGGCTGTGTAGCAACTTTATATTAGTAAACAACAATAATTTACGAGATCCTTGTAAATGGCGGTATTACCCCAGCTAGCTGGGGAAATACCGCCATGGGGTTAGTGTAATACCGCTATATTAAAACAAGGGGGAAGTGAACAGCCTCATCAAAACATTGGAATAGCGATTTATTGAATTTCAAAAACTCTTCGTGGGTAACTTTTCACCATATTGGAAACTTAGATGACAAGAAAAAGATTCACTAAAGGTTGTCAAACAATTTCCACATCAGAATAGTGAAATTGGAACAAAATAAATGCAGGTAAAATAATGTTCTTCACAGGAACTGAATTATTGGCAACGCTCAACGCGGAACAAGATGAAAAAAGAAATATTATATAGCGTTCCATCTTTCCAGCTTTTAATGTATTAAATGTGTGCTCTTCTTCAGGTCACAGCTACTTTCACAAGGCTAACGTCCATTGTCAAAATCAAAACGAGAGCAAGATGAGTGGAGTCTTAAAAGGATTATGTTAATTTAGGAGGGTATTTAGGTAGATAAGTACTGTACAATTATTCTGATAGGTATGTAAACATCTACCTAATAAATGGTGATAAGGTAAATATAGAGGTATGTACTAATAGAGATAAGCTATCACAATATAATTCGTATTTTAAATATTAATTTATATTTTAATTAATCAGAATCAATAGAAATAGGTGATTATTACCACTAAAAACTCGAAAAACAAGCCTGATGATTGGAGCATTAGGGCAATACTGCCATGGCTGAATTACCCTGAATTCGGTGTGGCGATATTGCCCCAATAAACTTTTCAAGATTAAAAATCATTAAAAGCTACAGTTTTCGTAAAAATCATGAAGTAATGGATGGAATATAAAGCTAAATGATTTTTCTACATCGTCATGCTCTACAATTTGCAGAAACGTATGAAAAACTGTTACTTACCATGCAAATTGGACAACAGTAAAACTAGAACGTCAAGATACAAAAATTGTGAACTCGCTGATCTTTGATGAAAACATATTATTGACCCCAAACCAACTTCCTCAACATTACTGCTGATCTATACATGACGAGATTTGGCAACAAGATTTGTCACTCATGTGGTTAACGAATTATATGGGGTGGCGGTATTCCCCGACTTGGCGGTATTACTCCACTCTCCCCTAAGTAGCTGTTTCTGTGAGCGCCCCACCGACCCACTCTATAGTATGCCACCCAACATACCTATTTCATGTCACATATTTAGTACGGGAACTATGACTGATGACTTGAGAACCAAACAGTGTAAAGTAGAAAGCGCGCCCTGCAATCCCACACATTAGTATAACACCCAACACACCTACTACATGTCACGTATCTGCCACAAGAAGTAATGCTGACGACGCAAACCATTACAGTTTACTAGAACTAAGCTGTTTCTACGTAAGAAACACAATCAAATTAAGTTCTTGACTTTAAACGCCACAAAATCCTCCTCGCAATTTATAATTAACGTCCCCAGTTTTCCAAGCAGTAACAGTCAAACGGTTCGGTACTGCGGCAGTTTAAGACGCCCTCCACAGTTCAGCTCTAAAGAAGGCCACCTACGTCTATGCAAATCCGTCCCGACCGTAAATTGTCTCCCGCTCAGGGGACTTTCACCTGTTTTCGACTAATAGCGCCTCATCCGACGCGAGCGGAATTATAATACGTGCCTTGCGGGTCCTGAGGTTTATCACGCTACCCTGATTGTTTCTAGACCCCATAGGCCGTAATGGTGCCGCGCTTTAGGAACATGTTACAGATAAAACACGAGTGTGGGCTGCTGATAAATTTTCCTTACGCCAATTAATTAAAGAGCTTCAAGATGCTCAACCTAGATAAACTAGTATTGGAGGACAAATTTGATAACACATACGTAGGTATGTATTCACATGGAATGGATCCAGTTATTAGAGATGTAAAACGACTATAACAATTACCTATTACACTAATTACGATAACTAAGCCGCTTTGCTATTCAGTTGTATAATGAAACAAGCCTACGTAATAGATAAGACTGATTCTTATAGTTTGGTGGTCAGGATGCTCGCAAGCTTGCATCTCAAAAATGAAAAATATCCCAAATCAATCCTTTTACCGAAATACACATTAGTTGGACAAACAGATCAGATTTACTCCTAAAATGATGTTACGGAGGTCGAATATGAAGAATAATTGGATCTAGATGGCACTGGTGATGGGGGGTTGGACGTGCTGTTGAACGTCTAGTAATAGAAATTTCTTTATTTCTAAGGGCGTCTAAAGTTTCTAGGCAACCGGATCCGTATAATAATAATAGCAATTTATTGTGTTTTACTAAATTACATTTTCCAATTGAAGGTGTTAGGTATTGAAGCTAGAACCGTAAAATGATTAATTTTGATTCTATCCGCATACCACGAACTTCTGCGTCCTCTGTAATTCACGGAGGGGCTCTGCCCACCCTGCCCCTCCTCAAACTACGCCACTGTATGTATGTATTAGGAATGTAAAACGATTATAACAATTACTTATTACACTAATTACGCTAAGTAAGCCGCTTTGCTATTCAGTTGTCACAATATACAAGCTAGTATATAAGTTGTGTCTTTGCTATGACACACTACTTTTTTTCAAAAGAAGTGTGCGAAAGGGTCCGTCAGAACTGAGTACATTACTCTCAGTATAATCTTCCAACAAACGTTATCGAAATCTTATAAATCAACAATTCTTTGAAACTGTTATAATAATGCATCCGGCGAATTTTGATTGTTGAGAAGAACAATAACAATTCCTTTGAAATTGAACACGTGGCTTGTTCTAGCAAACTATGGTTTCCAAACATATGTCCAGTTATATCGTCAGTTAAAAGGTTGAATAATGTATGAGTTTCGTGTTTGATGGAGGACACACAAAAGCGAACAATATGTTGGTCATATAATATTTAAAGTCTTGGTATTATTGATGATAACACCATTCTACCCTTCCACGAAGAGCCTTAACCAAGCGTTGGAGGGATCAAGCCTCTCTCAAGGAAAGTACAGTGGGCCAAATTGCATTATCAGCACAAATAATTTTCAAAATACATAGGTACATGCTAAATTCGGTATTATTATTTTGTCTGGGGTATCAAGTCAAGATCAAATTCATGGTCACCTTGAAAGTAGTTCAATGATTTACCACATTACGTTGGGGCACTGACGTCAAATTTGGTTCCGATTTCGCTACTTCAGCGCATTATCCATAATTGGAGAAAATAACTACCAGTTGTATAACGCCCTGAGAGTTCACATCAACGCCAACTTCTGTAAGTACCTACATGTAAACCCAGATTCCGTAATTGTATTCACTTTTCGACGTCATTCCCAATAACGGATTGTGTAACTTTTAACAACAATTAACGGTAAAGAAAGCTATTTACAGGTTATATGATAGCCATATATGATATGATGGAATATATGATAGATATATAAGATAGATATATAAATAGATAGATATATGATAGAAGGATACAAGAAATATGATAGCCTATTAACCTTGGTCGCGAAAAATCGTAGATTGACCATAGATCATTCCAACTAGGTACACAGCATTGAAGAAACAGGAAGTTGTGTACCTACTTGTGCCTTCTTCCTCCTCTCTCAACTATTTACATAGTTATCTAGGGATACTATTCAACTAAAAAAAAGCCTCGCTGACCACTTCTAGGTACCTCGCGGACCACTGGTGGTCCATGGATCATAGGTTGGGAACCAAATTTCTACAGCCTATTCAATCCATCATTGGAATCAGATAAAAACTGTAAAAATCATGTTCTAATTAGAACGATTTGAGGTTCACGCATGCGCAGCTCCTACTAATATTACCATCTAGTTGAATCTCATAGTATCATAAACATAAAGTACCTATACATTTTTGAGCAATAAAACCGGTAGGGGACGATCTCAAGCCTATAGCAGACAGACAAGCACTCAAGGCCAGATTCAATAAGGAAGGTCCAATACAAATGAAAAAGCGTTAAACCCTAGGATTCTCTTTTAAAATGCCTCGAAACGGATTTCGATTGAGAAAATATTCGAAAATTTAAATTTAAAATTTTTGGAGCTACTGCAATAGCTTTATTTTCTACAGAAATTTGTTAAAATGAGAGTGGAAGTTTTGCTTTTGGCAAAATCGGTAGAGGCGAAAGCAAAACGATTCTGAAAAATCTGCTGATTAGTAGGTAGTATAGTTGGTGTAGTGAACATACATAGATACAACTAAATCGGTAAGATGAAGTATTTTTTACCATTTTAGCTAAGATAGATTCAGAATATCTAACATTCTTTTGTTAATAGCTTTAAAAAGGTTTGCTACAAAACTAAGATAAAAGTGTGATAAAACTCCTGGATAATTGTACTTAGTTTATTTCTAAAGGTCATGCTGCACAACAGATCCTTCCACCTTGCGTTCGTCACATGATAAAGATGATTCAATAAAACAGTTTAACAAGACCAATGTCGTACGGAAAATCGTCAGTTTTTGAACAGCAATAGATTTAACGATATTGAACGATTTTGATCACGAAAGTGTCTTAATGAACGATCAACAAGTTTGCGTGATGTGCAGCCACTACTGAAAGATCCATGAACGGACATCAGCCCACCAATATTACCATAATGGCTCATTGTCCGTTGATTATCCGTAAACATGATAAGAAATCTGGGAATTTTCCCCATTAAGGCAGCTTAATACTCTTCCGTGAATAAGTTTAAGTTATGGTCCGCACCGACTAATTTTAATTGACTTATAGCTTTAAAAGCCAAATGAAGCAAATTTTGTCAAGAAATAGTTTATTGTTTAGTAAGTCTCAAGAAATGCAACCGACCTATTATACAGGTAGACTGGCAGGCCTGTTTTTTGTAGATCCCTGTATAGAAAACAGATTTAAAACATAGATAACTCACAGTTGGGATTAGACGATGAGTTAAAACCTTGACTTGGTAAAGCTTTCAACATATGTATAGATGTTGGAAAAGTTTCAAATGGGAACATTGCATTGGTACCTAACTAGAAAGACATGACATGATTCCTAAAAAGAGTTCCTTCACACCTAATAGGTAGTGGATCATGCTGAATGGTATTTCTTTATTATTATTACACGGGATTTAAAATGAAATACGTACAGCCAAAAACGAACTGTAATAAAGAAAAAGAAAAGATTAATATGAGTAGGAAAGTGAAATAGTACATGATATATTTATAATAAAATTAAGATAGTCCCAAGAGATAGTACTAGTTAGCCACTCGTTTGTCACAAGTAGGTACGCCGCCGCAATTCTTTCATGTAAGTTAAAATTTGCGTTTAATCATTGCCGGGGGGACATAACGGACATCCGTCATGTGCAGAATCTCATTAGCTGATCTCTGAAGCCTGCTTAGTGAATTGCTGTACCCGTAATTTGTTCGGTGGTACTCAGGGGCAAAAGGATAATGATTTCTAGTGGCTCTTGCACCCTGAAATTCATCCTTACCTTACTGATTGGTCAACAGTTTGTTCAACGTGATGAGATCAGTTTGATGCAGGCGCCTGGTTACAACTGAGGAAAGGTCCAAGATCCCCAGCATCCCGTCGTAACTGAATTCGTCCAGGGCCTCCGCCTTATCAACACCATTCTGAGAAAACGACGCTAACCTCACTCTAACGAGCGTATATGAGTTGAGTAAGCCGGATTCCATATAACTGAGGCAAACTCCACATGAAACCGCACCAAAGTACAGTAAAGGATCTTTAAGGTAGTTAGACGGCGGAAGGATCGAGTATTATTCAGGTGTAGGACCAAACTGGATAACATTGGAAGCCTGTGGTATGAATGAACCGTGATTATCACAAATGGGTACTTCAATCTACCAGGGAACTAAGTAATGGACTGTTACAGGCGTTGACCAGAAGCGTCGCGATGTGATGACACAGCACGACCTGATTTTCTGGTCCCCATCTGAGAAACACCATTCTGAGAAAACGACACTAACCTCACTCTAACGAGCGTATTTGAGTTGAGTAAGCCGGATTCCATATAACTGAGGCAAACTCCACATGAAACCGCACCAAAGTACAGTAAAGGATCTTTAAGGTAGTTAGACGGCGGAAGGATCGAGTATTATTCAGGTGTAGGACCAAACTGGATAACATTGGAAGCCTGTGGTATGAATGAACCGTGATTATCACAAATGGGTACCCGGTCTACCTCAATGTGAATCCGTGGAATCCGGAAGAAGTGGATCTCAGGTGATATGTTGGGGTTCCAGGATGGAGCTGCTCTTTCGTTGGGGATGCAGTTGTGAATTGATAGCATTTAGCTTACAAGAAATGACTAGTCGCAGTATTGGAATTTTTTAGTTTGGCTTTCATTTTTGAGAAGAACTTATTTAATGCCTTATTTGCTATATTGTTTGCTATCGATTCCATCAACACAAGGTAACCGAGTAATGGACTGTTACGGGCGTTGACCAAAGCACCGCGATGTGATGACACCGCACGACCTGATTTTCTGGTCCCCGTCCATTTGAAAAAATATTGATATACGAGCAATTCCTACCTGGTTAGTCGAGTCCAAGTTCCCACCGCAAACATTTACTCTCACGGCTCCCCCACGTCTCCCAAGTTTGTGGTGGTACATCTGCATATTACTCGTACTAAATAAATAACGATAAATAGAGGCCATATTGTGTGTGTTAACATCGTAACATAAAGCCTAATTTCCCACTCCAACGATTATAGCTAATTAGATGAAGTGAAAGGGGGCAAATAACTAAATATAGTTTCAGCAGTGTGAAGGGGTAATTCCAAGCTTTATAGAAATGGACCTATCAGTTGTGAAATATATTGAGGTATATCCTCATGTAAACATTTACCAAATCACTGGACCAGTATAGAATATCAGAGATCTGTCAGAGGAAGGGGGAGTATTGTTTCCAGAATTCCTCATCTCTTTAGACGCTGTATCATGAATTTGTTCTTCACGATGATGGAATGCACGTCATAGTGGGGATGTAGGTAGTAAAATAAAGAGACGGCACATTATTCATTCAGAATATATCTCACTTGGGTGGAACTGTTACGTTGATTTAGCCGTAGCTGTTCCGCTGAGGTGGTTGCGTTCCCGTTAAATCAAAGCCCAGCAACACCCCGCCAACAGTTCGAGATAAGCGTCAGTTTCTTCGCTGAGCGCAGCGGAAAACGCCGAAATAACAAAACGTCGTAACCAGCAAAAAGCTGGGCCACTCTCCGGGGGGGGGGGGGGGGGGACTTGGCACCCGCCCAAACAACAACCCCCTGGCCGTAATAGTGGGCATAAATCTAACAGCTCTAACGACCTGTAGCTTCGGAAGTGTTATCTTTCTGTTCTTGAGAAATATATTGTAGAGAACGAAGAAGGTGATGGGAGAGGGTTTGGAGGTTCCGGGGCAAATTATCATCGTCTCCAAACTCCTCCGAGTCCATCAATGCCTCCCTCAGATCCGGTTGATTACTCCTCGGCGCCGCTTAGCTGTGCTGCTTAGGAATGGAAAATACATTAAGGCGGAACTTGGAAAATAGATAAACAAGGATCTGGCGAAGGATTTTCTCTCAGCTCTTTGAGAAAATAACTGCACTTCCAAACTAATCTGCTGTGTGCTTGAAATACGAAAACTCGTAAATTACAGGTAGTTTTTTTTTGTGGAATGGGGAAAATTCTTTATGAACGAAGAGGAGTGTCTGTACTCCCCAACAGTGTTGGAGTCTCCCTTTTCGGGCTTTAAGGACATACCAACTAAAAACCACCACTCTCTCTTCTTATAGAGAACTACCCCGGAATCACTTATTTAGTATTACTTCCTCATGGCGAGGCTCTGTGCACATTCTTAAATCTCGGGTACTATAGTTTACACGTACAACAGTGAAATTTTGGATCGAGTTTATTGTCGCCTGATACTGCGGGCGGCATAGACGGATTTTTTAATTGGTATTATTTTTATTATTACTATTATTTTTAAATATATAATCGGATCCTACGCATTCTCCAATGTAAACCAAAAACATTTGAGAGGCAGTTAAAAAATTTGTTTCATGGTCGATTACATTGGTTTATTGTCGAAAATAATAAACCAAAAGCATTAGTAATGTTTAAAAAATTAGTTGTGAGATGAATAACACGAGAAGTAGTGGTTTGAAATTTTACATGTTCTTATAAATTTCATTTAGGCGGTCGACTGCACCAAAAAATTTAATAGGTCATCTTACTCGAATAGGATTAACCGAAGAGTGATGGTGTAAGAATAGCGCTAGGCTGGTTAAAAGTTTAAAAAAATAAAAAATAATAGAATAAAATTAAAATAAAAACTCAACGAATCTGAAAGAAAAAAAAGAAACCTTGTTGAGTCGCTGCATTGCAGTAAAGGAAGATCTCCAGAGTGGGTTGAGTTAGTATCTGCAGGTTATCAGGGTGTGCGCTGGTTGCGTGTCTCGAATAAAAGAGTTGTTTGGTCATACAACTAAGCTTCCTTAGCAGTTTACCTTGAAGCTAAAAGGAGATGACGGTGAATTTATAAATTTGAGGTATCTGTCCTTGTTTATACAGATGATTGCTAACACTATGCTTATTAGAGTATGTTAACATGATACAATCTGAGTGATTGAAGTGATTTAGTGCCTCATCACTTCATAATAATAACTTGTATTTATTGAGGTGAAGGGTTGTAGCATGAAATACGAAATTTCAATCATTTGAGAATAAGGGGGTTTTGAGAGTCACCGTGCTCTACCTAATCAGTTTTGGCAAACGCTTGGTGCAGCCGCGGGAATTGTACCGGATATTTTATTGTCCTTTTATTGTATTCAGCTATGTTCCCGATTGGTGCAGAATTCACGGTTCACGAAGCTCCGATCACCAACCATCACTCGTTTTTCCACGCGTTCTTCCCGAATCACACTCAACACATCGAAGAGCAGGAAGATCCACCAATACAGACCTATGAAAAAACAGCGCTTTTCAAGAAAAATATTAAGTTCGACTCGAAAAAACCACCGAGAAAATTGATTTTGATAACTCCCCATACTGATAGCAATCAAAATTTAATATTCCGAAACCCACGGATCAGTTGAAATACGAAAGTGTTAAGTACCAACTAGATAAACAAAAATCTTGGGGTCTTGACTAATAGCTCCAAAGATATCTGGAAACACGTACTGTAATATAAAGTTTTCAGGACAGCCTTCTATAGTGGGAGATTTTTGGTGATAGAAAAAACGTAACTCGGTTTCCGTATAGTCGTTATTTATATTGAAGTATGCGCATCCCACCGAAGTTCACACTCCAAGTCTGTAAAAATGATAACCGGTTCCCGTCATCTTGAGTTTACGAAGTTCCTGATCTGTCGTTTATATTTAATTCTCCTTGATGTCCAAGATTGAATTTAATAGTGTTGACAGGTATAATCATTTCAGGATAAGTCAGCGTAAACGGGCTTGGTTTGCCAGAGCTTTCCAGTACCGTCAAGTCGAAATACTACAATGTAAAACTACGCACTAGAAAAGGTATCATCATACTATGTGACGTTTGGATGACTATTACGTCTACAATCGAGGGGACAGAAAGAATTCACAAATATTCAATAGAAATAAGACAAACGAATTCGTAAGGCATTTGAAAGTTATAATGTTTATTATTACACTTTTGTAGGCAACTTGCGTGAATGGAATGGAGATGAATACTCAGCTTGATATGTAGGTAGGTATAGTTGAAGTACGAGTATATGCAGGCGTAGTACTGGTAATGGAATTCCGCACTGGATCTTCGTTGAGATGTTGGTCCTTACCGAAGGGGCTTCCAACGAGAGGCTGGGATACACTGATCGAGTTGACACTGGTCGAATGACACGTAGATAAATAAGTTACAAATATAAATTCTTGCAAGAAGTGTGAAAAGGGTAGATGAGTACGTTCAGTGAACGATTGTGGCCGAATGGAGAGCAGATGGCAAACTTTGGTCAGTGCTGCCTACCCGGTTCAGCGAAAAATCCCCCTAAATTCACGAAAAAATCCCCAGAATCCCCAGGAAGAACAGGCAGTAAAAAAATAATATAAATCAAGGATTGTCAGTGAAGCTCAAAAATCCCCCAGAAATCCCCTCCCACACTTCATCCTCCTAGGGCTCTGAGAGCCCTTAAAAATCCCCACGTGGGGATAAATCACCCGCGTTGGCAGTACTGGCAGATGGCCAACTTTTGGTAGTGATTTCTTGATCCCAGGTGATTTTTGACTATGGTGTTAAGTTTGGATGGATGGCGACGCCAAACATGTCAGTAGGTAACTGCTGCGCGCCCGCCTCACCTCGTCTTAACAATCGAGAATCCCATCAAATACCCGTTCATTGTAGTGGAAACGTCACAACTTGTACTTTATGCACTTATATTGATACTGAGCCAACAAATATCATCAACTATAGGACGCCTATGGCTCTTGATACATTACGTAATATTATTACGTTTACGTCATACCACTTGATTTTATAGCTAAACTATAATCCAGGTTATAATGTCTTTGCCCACGAGAGCGGAATACCAATCGCCTTTGTAAGTAACGGTAAGCAGCAGATTACGAGGGAGAGGTGGCTGAACTACGGAAAATGGTGGCGGAACAGAACCGAAAGGTGTGAACTGGCCTGCTCTTAATTACGAAAGTTATTGTTCCCCAAGAATAATTTCACACTGAAAATGCTCTTTCGTTCTCTTAGAAAGTCGCTCGTTTTCCAGCTCAGTTCATGAACTACCACGGGAAAAGGAAAGGGCCAACTCGACGTTCTGATTGATTTCCTTTCTTTTAAATCCACATTCTAGAAAAGACCAAAAGAAATCCCTTAGGAATTAATTACCTACTGACTGACCTTTTCGTGAATCGCTATTATATCGTGATCTGGTTGATGGCGTAGCGGCATTCGTGGTCCTAACGAATTTTCGTGGCCGAAAAAGCTATTGCAACGACTCCATAATTTTAAAATCAAAATTATCGAAAATATTTTTCATTTAAATCCGTTATAAATCTCAATCCTAAGGAGAGTTTTAATCTGGAACGACACACACACACACACACACACACACACACACACACATGTATATATATATATATATATATATATATATATATATATATATATAATTTATTTATATATATATATATATAAATATATATTGTTAGGGAGTTGGGTCATGTATTTCCTGTTGTCAACAGTTTTGAGTTGTAGTTTTGTGATTACTGAAAGTTTCGGAGAATAAAAAGTTAGTTATAGACTTATTGACTATTTGTGAAGTTCGTGACAAGTGGTGTCAGAAGTCGGATATGAGATTGGTGAGGCCAGTTCTGTCTCGACCATCGGTCCGGGAGCATGCCAGATGTTACAGCTGTGTCGCTAAGGGACATTTTGCTCGGGATTGTCCCACTCGCCAGTGTCTGAAGTGCGATTCATTTGGGCATAGTGCATTCAACTGTCCCACACGCCACCAGTCGGGAAACGGACGACGGTCATAGAAAATAGGGTGCCTGTGACCCAAGAGAAAGAGACATCCCGCAATCACTATAGAACAATACCAGATGACATACAGATTCAGCCAATTGTTTATATATATATATATATATATATATATATATATATATATATATATATATATATATATATATATATATATATATATATATATATATATTTACTTTTACAGTCTTACGGCACAGGTTAACAGATCCAGTATTAGGGCACAAGTGCCCTAATACCGCTTCTGTAACATCCGTCTTTTTATACAATAACACCGATTACAGGATTGCGGCGTCAACGTTGTCCCTCTCTGTCTTGCGCTTTCGTATTCATCTAAATCAACATGATCGTCCCTCGTGTAGCCAGAACGAGAGTAGCTCGGGATTTTTTACTTTCCCAACATCCCAAAAGAGTGGAAAGTAATGTCCACTTTTACTTTCCCAACATCCGAACAGAGTGGAAACTTATGTCCACCTTTACTCTCCCAACATCTCAACAGAGTGGAAAGTATTGTCCATTTTTACTTTCCCAACATCTCAACAGAGTGGAAAGTATTGTCCACTTTTACTTTCCCAACATCCCAACGGGGTGGAAAGTAATGTCCACTTTTACTTTCCCAACATCCCAACAGAGTGGAAACTTATGTCCACCTTTACTTTCCCAACATCCCAACAGAGTGGAAAGTATTGCCCATTTTTACTTTCCCAACATCCCAACAGAGTGGAAAGTAATGTCCACTTTTACTTACCCAACATCCCAACAGAGTGGAAAGTATTGTCCAGTTTTACTTTCCCAACATCTCAACAGAGTGGAAAGTATTGTCTACTTTTACTTTCCCAATATCCCAACAGAGTGGAAAGTAATATCTATTTTTACTTTCCCAACATCCCAACAGAGTGGAAACTTATCTCCACCTTTACTTTCCCAACATCCCAACAGAGTGGAAAGTAATGTCCATTTTTAATTTCCCAACATCCCAACAGAGTGGAAAGTATTGTCCAGTTTTACTTTCCCAACATCTCAACAGAGTGGAAAGTATTGTCCACTTTTCCTTTCCAAATATCCCAACAGAGTGGAAAGTAATGTCCATTTTTACTTTCCCAACATCCCAACAGAGTGGAAACTTATGTCCACCTTTACTTTCTCAACATCCCAACAGAGTGGAAAGTATTGTCCATTTTTACTTTCCCAACATCCAACAGAGTGGAAACTTATGTCCACTTTTACTTACCCAACATCCCGAAAGATTGGAAAGTATTGTCCATTTTTACTTTCCCAACATCTCAACAGAGTGGAAGGTATTGTCTACTTTTACTTTCCCAATATCCCAACAGAGTGGAAAGTAATGTCTATTTTTACTTTCCCAACATCCCAACAGAGTGGAAACTTATGTCCACCTTTACTTTCCCAACATCCCAACAGAGTGGAAAGTATTGTCCATTTTTACTTTTCCAACATCCCAACAGATTGGAAAGTAATGTCCACTTTTACTTACCCAGCATCCCAATAGATTGGAAAGTAATACCCATTTTTACTTTCCCAACATCCCAACAGAGTGGAAGTAATGTCCATTTTTACTTTCCTAACATCCCAACAGAGTGGAAAGTAATGTCCATTTTTAAAATCACGGCTAAAGCATGTTCCATGTTTCTTGAATTTTAGACGAAGGTTCTAAGCAGTAACCATTTAACCATTATGGGGTCCAGAGGGGGCTTGTCCCCTGGCAAGGTCCGAAGAACCGAGGTTTTTTTTTTTTTTTTTTTTTTTTTAAAGCCGCGTCTCAAATGTTCTGGTATTGTTCCTTGAATAATCCACATAATCCACTTCCGTTTTTGCAACTTGAGAAAACATTTAATTTGCTCAATATACTGTTTCTGCTACGTTTCAAGTACCTAGTGCTTATTCCAAATCAGAATTGCAATTCGGCCGAGAGAGCCATTTACCTTAGTAGAAAAATCCCAAAACACTTCTGGATGACACAACAATCGGATTCCAAAAACCTTCACTCGCTCTAAATAAAATGCGCTACATCTCGAGGAATTTAACCCCATCAGTCATAATCACAACGCTAAAAGTTGAAATAACATCTGCTATCCACCCAGCAAGCATTAATCTTGGAGAAATCGGCTTTGATCAAGCTCTCGGTCTTAGTAGACAGACTCGAAAAATTTGACACACATGCGCTCCACGCGGATGACTGGAAAAACAGAGGGCAGTGCCTGTAAGCTGCCTATATACTCATATACCTTGGACAATGGAGGAAGTAGACAACATCGGCTCTGCGCCTGCTAAGCTAGGGTTTGGAAAAAAAAAAAAAAACTATATATATTTTGTTATTTTGTAACAAAAATACTATTTTTTGAGCATTTAAATAATCTAAATTCGGTAGTGATATTACCAGGTTTTTATAGTAGAAGTAAGTAGGTACCTGTGGAATATTATGCCCCAATTGGCTGGCCCATTGTGATTAATTTGTTATTCTCAGTTACCCGCCTATGGGAATGTACCTTGAATTGTCATATTTTCAAGCAAAGATTGAGGTAGGTATGTTCTACAGAATCCCTTTCGAGCTGTTTAAAAAAGTAGGTAGTTCAAAATTTATCTAGGATCCCTATATTTCCAGTTCCTATTTTCACGATAAATCACGGAAAACAATATTGCATGATTACATTCATTTCAATTTGTTATATTTATTTCAATTTATATATTTATTTAAATTTGTTTAGTAATTTGGTAATACGAGTGACAAAAATCAAATTTTCGAATGATATTTATTTCTATATATTTATTAATTTTATTGAATTTTTACAAAGAACACTTTCAATTAATTACAAGGAATATATCTCAATATACCTAATGCTAGATGAAAGGCAATAGCCCTTAAGTATCAAGCAAGCTTCGTTCCGAGCTGAGTTTCTAACTATTCACATCTTATACATGGGAGAATTACAAAAATTAAGATACTTTTAAAATGAATCTCTATCATCATGTACATAGTTAATAATTAATACTGATTTAATTTATACAGTGTAGGTACTACTGAATACAGCTTCACGTTTGCTGTGTCCAAGCTTGACCCACCTTCATTATATTATTTTTTCATAGAGCGCGGGAGTGAAGTTGCGGAGATCTCAAATTTCCGTCGATAGACCGGTACAAAATATACAAAATACAGGATGGGCTCCTCGTGGTTGGCGTCATAGATGGCTTTGGGTTAACTACATTTCCCTCCCATCTAAATCTTGTTTCATAATCATGGTCACAAGCATTCCTATTTATCATGCCTGGATTCCGATGGAACACTGATAGAAGTGATTTTACAAATAACTGATGAGGGGTAAATAGGTATTTTAAATTCTTCATAAAGTTGGATGTTCGGATATCGGTGTGGCTTTCTCATTATTATTTTCATAATAGACCTTTGAATCATATTTAACGGTTTAATTGTAAGACTGATTGTACCAAAGAATAATATATGAAAGACTAAGCTTATCATTCCTGAATACATTCCTCACATTAGAAAACAAAAACGAAAATCTCCTTAGTTTTTCATGTATAATGTCTAAATGTGATTACCACGTTAACTTATTATCAATATGTACACCCAGATAACGATAGGTAAATGCTCTCTCCAAAGTCGCACATGTACAACACGATTTTTCTAAACAGTAATCCATGATGGATAAACTAATTTTTCAAACGGATTTTTCTAAACTAATATCATATTATGACTCATATTTTCTACGATTTAATTTTTACTCCCTACTTAAATGTATTTAGTTTTGTTTGCATTTAGCGTGAGGTAACTGTCCGAAAACCAGTTATTCAATGAATCCAGAGCGTCATGAGCTTTAGTGTATACCTTCATTCCAGGACTAACCAGAAACCAATGTCGACGTATCATAAGCCAAGAGATATGTTTTAGCGTCCTGCACGTGAAGAGGTAAATTATTATACTAGCCTAGTTCTCTCGCTCGCTACACACGCTCGGTATGGCAGTATAGATCCCATGGTCTTTACTGTTGAGTGGGACATGTAGAATCATTGGAAACGGTGTATCACTAAGGGTGATTTGAAATGTGTGGGGAATGTTGCTCGCTTCGCTCGCTCTCAGTGGGATGCATAGATGCGATTGGATATAGTTAGTCCCCATACCATCGAGACTAACAGCCCATGGTTCAGGTGGGGGTGGAACATTTGAAAATTACTTACAAACCCTTTCTATAGACAATCCCAAGGAATGAAATAAAAAATTTCCTCATAACATATCCATAATTTCTCCCTTGATGGGAAAAACAATAGATCATGGATATTGTCTAGTACCTACTGCTTACCAGTAGGTACCTACTACTCAATTGTATACCAACGATGTAGGGCCTTCTTTTCACAAGATTATTCCATTATGGTTACAAAACAATATTAGTTTATAACTTGGAGTAATAAATTAGCATTCCTTTACACTACAATGTCCTAGAGGTCATGAGATGTTGTAATAAAATGGGAGCATTCCAAGAAGTGGCGAACGATTTTCCTACTATGAAACCCGACGACTACGATTTTCCTAGCCTTCACTTTTCGATTTAATAATAATCTAAAGTGCCAGGTCATCACAAATTTTGGTGTCGTTACGCAAATTTTAGAATGAACCCCAGCCCAAAAACATATCCATGTTAAAATAATGAAAATAAAATACGTAAATAAAGTTTATAAAAGGGGCAAAACGAAAATAATAAATTGCTGTGTAATAATTTGCTGCGTTTTCTATGTGGTTCCACGAAAAGTTTATTAGGTTTAATTATGATAGGCCATTTATCTGCAAAGAAGGCCATAGAGATCACGTGGAACAACAAACATTTTAGTATTATGCTACAAAACTGCCCACCCAACATGACAGACTTTTTTTGTTTTTGAAATTACTTTCACACCCGTCACCTCCATTGATGTTTTTCAAGAGAGACCACGAAAGATTATGTGGAACTAAGAAAAGTTTAGTTTTAAGAACATATCAGTACTATTTTTACTGCAGACTGCTGTATAATAATTCGGTGCGTTCTCTATGTGAGGAAGTTATACCTCCCACCCAACTTGGCAGACTTTTTTTTCTGTTGGAAATGACTATCAAATGCGGTACCTTATGTGGAACCACCAAAATTTTAGTTATAAGATCATTTACTAACAGAACTGTCGGATATTAAATGTTTGCTCGTATTTGTTTTCTTCGTCTATTTTTGTAAAGGTAGGCCATAATTTAAGGTAAAAGCACCAAAGGCGGACTAAGCCCCAGTGGCGGACACTTGGATAAAAAGCTCTGAAAATAAGGCTAGCAACCTCCCAGGGGTGTTGATTCTTGAATTTTCCATTTATGTAATCTCTCTGTGAGCAGTTTCGAAGAAGAAGAGGAAGTTTGAAGAATAAGTAGGAGAACAGTGTCCAACTCAAAGTTACCTTTCCGTTGATGAAGTGATTTGTGCTCCTGAGCTAATAGAAAATGGGAAGAAAGAAGAGGTGAGTTTTAATCAAAATAATTCATTTTATTAATTGTCCTATTGATTTCTTTGTTCCAAATAGATTGTACAACAATATTGAGTGATAATTTCGTGAATATATTCCATAGTTTTGTTGAAAATCGCACTTTTTGAGCATCCGCCACTGGGCCATTGAAAAACTGCTACTTCACCAGAGGCGGACGCACCTGTCCGCCTTTGGTACCTGTGCCCTCTCAACGGTGGTCCAAAGGCGGACGAGTGGTGTTCTCCTCTGGCACTCTTGTTAGAAGTAGTCAAACCTTAGGCGGACAGGAGTGTTCCATTCCAATTTTAGTCTTAGTTTACACGGCAATTGAACAATTTTATTTTCTGAAATCGTATTGAATGATTACTGCGGGACTAAATTAACAAGTGCTGTTTGAGTAAGAACATTTTACCTTCTGGACTGGTTTAAGATCGGTAAAAACATCATTCCTTTAGATAGAAGCTGATTAATTTCCTCACAAGTTTCTATGTAGTTACTTATCACTAATGAAAATGCTGACTATTCGTTTATTTTGACTTCTTCTTGTTCATTTTTCCAGATAAAAAAAAAAAAACCAGAAAAATCCTCCCACATTAAAAAAGAAAAAGACTTTGTTGCAGTATCCGGAACAGTATGCTCCAGGCGATAAAAGATGTCCATCAAGGAAAATCGATTACTGAGGCTGCAAGGGAGCATCAAGTCCCCAAGATCACCCTTTCTTATAAAGCTGGAGGGAAGCGACCTGTAGAGAGGAAAATGGCCCAGATACTGTTCTATCAGCAGGGGAAGAAGCATGAATTGTTCAGTGGATTAACGCGTCTGTCGATGCTCGATTCCCTGTTACAAAAAACAATCTTCTTGACAGCGTTCAACCTCTTCTTGAAGAAACTGGTAGGAAGGACCAGCATATTCACTGGTAACAGACCAGGTAGAAAATGGTTTACATCGTTTCTGAAGAGGCATCCTAATGTTTCAGAGAGGATGGCCCAAAATTTGACTGCCTCCAGAGCCTCTGTTACTTCTGCCGACCTTATTGATTGGTCCAATTCTACTGAGTGAAGAAGAACGACTTCAAGAAATACCACAAGATGGAATGGATGGTCTACGATTCGAAGGGTCGGATTCAAAAGAGAAACGTAAAGGAAGTGTCGAAAACCAAGAACTAAAGACTAGAGTAACTGAGGAGAAGAAAACGGATATGGATCTTTTTGAAGAAGGAGGTTTTATTGTATTCAATAAAAACAAGGGCGTGATCAAGAATGTATGCAGTATTCTTATTATCAAAGAATTATATACAATTATTATCACAGAATCGTCGGAGGACGAACTGATGGTTACTATCATGAGTTCGTCCTCACGAATAGGTTTGGTTTTCAATGAAAATTCCAGAGATGTTAGGAAAATAAATTCTGATCAAATAGTAAAGAAACTGCCAACCCCATGACGTCTTGGCTCAAAATTTCAATTCCTTTAATATTGGACTCAACATTTTTTAAATCGAATCTCATTTGAAAAAATATGTGTATGATTCTGTTACCTACCTGACTTCAAAATTCCAATTTCACTCTATTTGAATGCCCACTCGTATTGAATGTTACCTATTGTTGTTGTGTTGTAATGTTGCTTTGTTACCAAAATTTTGTAAGCAACAGAAGGTGTGATAGTAGTATTATTAAGTATTAACCTGATTAAGTACAAAAGAACCTATGGAAGTGCCTATTTGCCATGATACGATGTTGTCTTTCTAATTATGTTCAAATATGTTTAAGAGAAAACCTTTTAATTCTAGTAGGTACGAAAATACTTTTTTCTAAGCAAGTTGAGTTCCTAGCTTTGTTGAAAAGTAAAAAAAAAAAAAAAATGTTTTCTATTAAGTCAAATTCATTATAATTAAGACTGTTTATTCCTACAAGAGACTGATTCGTTGTTTTTACAATTTTACTAAATTATTTTCAATAAAAAATAAAGATATTGCTCAAATTAAAACTGATGTCCACTATTGGATCCCCTAGTGTCCGCCATTCGAGCAAAGCGATTTTCAAGTGTCCGCTACTGGTGCAAAAACACGATTTACAAAATGATTGTTATTTTTAAGAAAGAACAAATAAATGTGAAAAATGTATATTTTTAATTGTTCAGAGATGTCCAAGCTACTAGAAAATCAGTTGAAACATAAGTTAAAATGTATTTCTGAAATTTGAGGGTTGAAAGAAGATCGTTTTTCCTTAACACGTCCGCCTTTGGTGCTTTTACCTTAATTTGCGTAGAAGGGCTATCCCTTTCCCTTTCTATTCGTACATGTTACAATATGTGAGGAAGTTATACTGCCCACCCAACTTGGCAAACGTTTTTTTCAGTAGGAAATTACTTTCAAACAAATTAAATCTTATAAAACTATGTGGAACCACAAAAAGTTTATTAGGTTTAATAAAGATATGTCATTATTTCATCTGCGTAGAAGGGTTATCGTTTTTTACCGTCTATTTTTCTGTTAGATGTGTCTTTTAAATCAAGTGTCAGGTTCGAAATCAAACTTCAGACCTACATAACTTTCGACGAAACAGGAAGAGCGCGTTAGCTCAAAATGTAGCTTGTCTACTTTTTGTTCACTACAATCGGAAAATAATATTTCATGTATCTGAACTCGCATGTGACCAAATTGGAACTTCAACGAACATTTAAGGACCAACCCGAACCAAGACCGTCAAACATTTACTGTGTCTATGGCGGGAAAAAACATAGCGGGGAACACTTTTTTTTTTTTTTTTTTTTTTTTTTTTTTTTTTTTTGTCGTTTCCCGCCTACTGTCGCTGATTTATCCAGCAAGACATCATATTTCGGCAATTTTGACGGCACCATCGCGTTCTACTGATCCAGAAACGCAATTTTCTCGCTGACGTACGAAGTGCTCTCGATCAAATTTTAATGTGGCAACGGATAGAAGATCGAGCATCGAAAAATATAAGGATACTAATTTTGGTGAATTTTAGACAATTTCCAAGGGCGTTTTGGGGAGATTTTTATGAAATTCATGAAATTTCGTATATCCCGTGAACGAAGCGTCCTAGCGCAAGACGGATTTCAAAATCGGATTCAGAGACTCAAAATACATACCGTCAAGCATTTTCGTCGAATTTTCTGTGTGTTTTAATGGAGAAATTGCGAATTTAAGATAAAGAATAATTTTTTAAAACAAACAGTTTTTTCAGAATGAAGCCCAAGTAGTTCCAGTAAGTGCCCGCTCGGCTTTTTTAGCAAATTCATTTTCGTAAAATTTTTTTTTTAATTTTCACCCACTATACAGGGGTCAATCAGTGGGTGGGGTTGGGGGAAGACCTGAAATGTTTGATATTTTTAGTTGTTGCTTATGGAGCACCTGCTTGTGATGGGGATATAAAATTTAGTTTTTCCCATGTGAAATCGAACAAAGAAACACAATATGAAGGAAATTTGGGAAATTTCATGAAATTGTGTTTTTTGTCACTTGCCGGTGAATGGAACGGCGTAGAACAAAACGGATTCCAAATTCGGATTCAGTGCCCTGATTTCCATAATGTAACACAAGTTGATGAATTTTGAACAATTTCCAAGATGAATTTTGGGAGTTTTTCATGAAATTCATGAAATTTAATAAATCCGAAGAACTAAAAGTCGTAGAAAAAAACGGATTTCAAATTCGGATTCAAAGACATAATTTATCTACGAGTACACATTTTGATGAATTTTAATCAAATTCCAGGGGCTGTAGAGGGGTCTCATACAAAATGGTCGGATTCTTTTTTATACTATTCCGAAGCACCTATGTAAGCAGGGACCTCCAAATTTTGTATGTACCCTTCAAAAACTCTGTAGAAATGGCGTAAAAAATTATTTTTCGAATTTTCATGAAATTGTGGAATCTAGCGAAAGCAGCTTCTGAAAGCAAAATGGACTTCAAATTTGGACTCAGCGCATCGAAAAATACAAGGGTACTAATTTTAGTGAATTTTGGACAATTTCCAAGGGCGTTTTGGGGAGATTTTTATGAAATTCATGAAATTTCGTATATCCCGTGAACGAAGTGTCTTAGCGCAAAACGGATTTCAAAATCGGATTCAGCCACTCAAATTACATACTGGTAAACATTTTCGTCGAATTTCCTGTGTGTTTTAATGGAGAAATTGCGAATTTAAGATAAAAAATACATTTTTAAAACAAAAAGTTTCTTCAGAATGAAGCCCGGGTGGTTCCAGTAAGTGCCCCGCTCGGCTTTTTTGGAAAATTCGGTTTCGTAAATTTTTTTTTTAATTTTCACCTTTTAGGTAGGTTATCTGCATATATTATTGAATATTTCTAGTGCATTTTCATTACTATACAGGGGTCAATCAGTGGGTGGGGTTGGGGGGAGACCTGATGTTTTTAGTTGATGCTTATGAAGCAACTGCTTGTGATGGGGATATGAAATTTAGTTTTTCCCATCTTAAATATACCAAAGAAATATAATAAGAAGGAAATTTGGAAAATTTCATGAAATTGTGGTTTTCGTCACTTGCCGGTGAATGGAACGACGTAAATGCGGTAAAAGGAGCGTCCTTCAGCAAAACAGATTACAAATTCGGATTCAGTGCCCTGATTTCCATAATGTAACACAAGTTGATGAATTTTGAACAATTTCCAAGATGAATTTTGGGAGTTTTTCATGAAATTCATGAAATTTAATAAATCCAAAGAACTAAAAGTCGTAGAAAAAAACGGATTTCAAATTCGGATTCAAAGACATAATTTATCTACGAGTACACATTTTGATGAATTTTAATCAAATTCCAGGGGCTGTAGAGGGGTTAAATGTGGGAGGTTAAATAATTGTTCTTCTACTAATCCGTCCATGTTACAATATGTGAGGAAGTTATACTGCCCACCCAACTTGGCAAACTCTTTTTCTGTTGGAAATGTTACTGTGTCTCTAGTTTTCCTAATAATGTATTTCAACTTATTTCAATATTTTTATAGTAATCTTTTAATCGTTTACTGTAGGGTTGTTTAACTAATTTGCTAAACTTGTGTTTATCGCGTCTTGTAATAGAAATCGTTAGACCATTCGTAATCCACGGAGTATGTCTATTGAAGGTGGGTTTGAAAGTTTCAACTGTAGTATGATACTCAATAACATTTTTCAATAAATTAATAAATGCATTTGCCGACTGATTCAAATCTTTTTCATACACCGAAGACCGATCCATGTTAGAAAAAGAAACTCCTACTGCCTCAAAGCCAATTTTTTTCTTAAATTTTAAGGCGTTTTTGTTATCATTCAAGATTTCATTGTGTGAATCAACAACAGTCACCACCGTGCTAAAGTGGTCGGTAATCGCTCTCTTTATTTCAGCATGGTTGAGCTGTGAGTGCTTTGATCGGGCAATTATATGATCTAAGCAACTAGTTGACAACCCTTGAACTCGGGTGGGCTCAGTAATTAGAGAAAGAAACCCCATGGAAGAAATCATATTCAGATGATCATTACTATTATCTTCTTGCAATAAAACGATATTGATATCTCTTACAATGTAAGTAAAACAATCTCGATCAACATTTTCAAGTTCCGACCTCAAATCTCGAATAAACTTGATAAGGATTGGTTGTAGGGGATCTATAAATTCCATAGACCTTGTCACACACAAATCTAATTTTAAGTAGCTACTGTTGCATCACACAATGTTGATTCTTCAATACTGTAATCATATTTATCATTGCCATAAAAAAAACCCTGTCATTATTATTTCTATTATTCGATGATTTTGAGGCCCTGTACCCATTCATAAGTTGCAATAGAACGCAAAGTCTACCATAGACTTCATTAAGAATAATAAAATCTGGCTTAAAAGTAACAGTTTCCAACAATACTCTCATTTCATCAAAATTACAATTGTAGCTCCTAAAGTGAATATGAAAAATAATTTTTTGTTCCCAATAGCAAGTTCATTTTAACTCATGTAATCATTGAAAGATTGGTAAGACATTCAATTAGACTCACTACCAAATTACAAAAACGTCTGCCGAGTTGGGTGGGCAGTATAGCTTCCTCAAATATTATAACACGGACGTATAGAATTAGTTGAAGAACAAAGTACGAGTCAAAATGATCGATAAATCGTCGTTATAAGAAATAAACGTTTGCGCATGCGCACAAACTACCATTAATCCAACAGTAATGAAATTCATGAGGGAACGTCTAGGAGCTAAATTCCATAATCCTTGAAAATTTCATAAATATCGGTCCATTAGTATCGTAGTTATTTCTGTCTCGATCAATTTTAGTTTTGCGCATGCGCTATAGTTATTACTCCACCAATCTTGATGTAATTCATACGACATTCCTCAAACAGGCAGACAGACAGACGGACACGTAACCAAAATTGATCAGCAAGCTCTGAAACGCAAAAAGCAACAGAACATTTTGATTTTGGAGGACAACACTTTTTTTCGACTTCAATCACGAACACATAGCTTTCCTAACTTCGGTAGTGAGGAAGCAAAATTCATTATATCCATCACTGAAATTGTCTACATGTGGATCAACCAATTTTCAAAAGCAAATATCACGTTTCGAATGTTATCTAGGTCGTCGAGGGTACGAATTACCTTCACTGGCTAATTTTCATTTTTCCTCGTATGGACTAGAAAGTTCTTAATCCAGACATATTTGATGCTTCTTTTCTCTGCTTTCTTCTTGATCATCCGTAGTATATCTGCTCTCAGTGGGGTCAAGTTTTCCGTTACGAATACTCGAGTGTTCGGCCAGGCTGAGACGAATTTATCAGCAGTTAAACTTCGAACATGAAAAAGTCAGGTCTTTTTGCCTTTCTTCTTCCGATCCCAATAAATCCACAACTTATTTACACCGATATAAATATATTTTTCCAACATACCAACTATATTTTTTCGAAATTTTGTGCAAAAATACCATGTATAAAAAGCCCGTGAAGGCAACCCTACCTAATCAATTAAAAAATTATCCACCCATAGTTCATCTTCAACGTTAACTATTGGCCTAACCAGTCGTCAAAGTTAATAACACATCCTTATAAAATATCTCCCCCCCCCCCTCCAAAAAAAAAGTCTGCTAATTTGGGTGTGGCACATAGCTTCCTCGTTTGCGTATCATGAATGTATAGATCATTGAAAAGTTTTAAATGACCTTGAAAAATCCCATAGCGGAAAAGATTAAATCAAGAAGTAGCGTAAAACGTCATAACTGGTCAATTAAGAAACGAAAAAATGATACTCAATGTTATTCACATTTGCTCATGCGCAGAATGAACTGATGAGTTAAGAACGATGAAGTAGGTACGGGACCACCTACAACCTACCCGCGCATTCAATGACAATTTCATCAAAATCGGAAGAAAACTGTGGAAATTAAGGTCGTTGCAAGTATTTCACATAGGCGCATGCGCAGTAGCTATTAGTGATACAATAATGTTTAAATTGATATGGGATGATCAAATTGTCATCCCCCAACTATCATTCAAATTTGAGCGAGATCGGATGACTAGGGTGTGGGAAATGATGCTTGGTAGAATTTACGTTTTCGCATGAGCAGAGTGAAGTATTGAGTCAGAAACGAGATGCAACTACTCCTGATTTACTATATAACCTCGACTTCTTATCATCTAGTGGTACGATTTTGATCAAACTCTGGCGGTAGGTGGGTATACGTAATATTGAAATGAATTCATCACGAATTTTACTACTGAAAAACTTTTTTTCCGATTTTAAAAAGCTGATATATAACAATCTTCACATTTACCCCTTCCCTGCCCGACCAGGTCCTAGGGACCATGAAAAATGAATTCATCGCGAATTTTACTAGTGAAAACCTTTTTTCCGATTTTAAAAAGCTGAAATAAAACAATCTTCACATTTACCCCCTCCCTGACCGCCCAGGTCCTCGGGACCATCAAAAATGAATTCATCGCGAATTTTAATAGAGAAAAACTTTTTTTCCGATTTAAAAAAGCTGAAATATAACAATCTTCACATTTGCCCCCTCCCTGACAGCCCAGGTCCTCGGGACCATGAAAAATGAATTCATCGCAAATTTTACTTGTGAAAAACTTTTTTTCCGATTTTAAAAATCTGAAATATAACAATATTCACATTTACCCCCTCCCTGACCGCCCAGGTCCTCGGGACCATGAAAAAGTCCAGTCATGCAGCATGACCCCTTGAGCGAATTTTTGAAGAATATTACCGATTTTTACAACCAGCGAACGGCATTATTTCGATTTTTGACTGATTTTTCAACTTTGAAATTTTTGAAAACTTGATACATATTCTTATAGGAAATTTTACGCTGATTCCGAATATACCACATGTTAGTATGCTGAAAAGATTATTTCGCACGACAAATCGCAAAAAACAGGCTATTTTGAAATTTTTGACTACATTTTTGAAAATTTCAACCCGAAGATGTAATCCGATCAAGCTGGCCAACGAACTTGAACTTTCGTTTTGTGCCCTTAACATTTTAAAATTTGTTTGAAGTTTCTAGCACGATTCTACGGACAGTTATCGTCTGGAATGACACATACATACATACATACATACATACATACATACATACATATATACATATATACATACATAAAAAAATGCGTTAAACTTCAGAATATGATTCAGAATAGCCTGAAACGGATTTCTGCATAATTTTTTTTCAAAAATTCACATTCTACAAATTTTGAGGCGAGAGCAATAGCTTAATTTTCTTCAAAAATTCGCTAAAATGAACTTATCGCGAATTTTACTTGTGAAAAACTGTTTTTCCGATTTTAAATCTGAAATATAACAATCTTCACATTTTCCCCTGACAGCCCAGGTCCTTCGGACCATGAAAAATGCATTCATCACTAATTTTACTAGTGAAAAACTTTTATTCCGATTTTAAAACGCTGAAATATAACAATCTTCACATTTGCCCCCTCCCTGACTGCCCAGGTCCTCGGGAAAATGAAAAATGAATTCATCACGAATTTCACTAGTGAAAAACTTTTTTTTCCGATTTTAAAAAGCTGAAATATAACAATCTTCACATTTCCCCCCTCCCTGACAGCCCAGGTCCTCAGGACCATGAAAAATGAATTCATCACAAATTTTACTAGTGAAAAACTTTTTTTTCGATTGTAAAAATCTGAAATATAACAAACTTGATATTTACCCCCTTCCTGACCGCCCAGGTCCTCGGCCCATGAAAAATGAATTTACACGAATTTTACTAGTGAAAAACTTTTTTTCCAATTTCAAAAAGCTGAAATATAACAATCTTCACATTTACCCCCTTCCTGACCGCCCAGGTCCTCGGGACCATGAAAAATGAATTCATCACGAATTTTACAAGTGAAAAACTTTTTTCCGATTTAAAAAAGCTGAAATATAACAATATTCACATTTACC
This sequence comes from Adelphocoris suturalis, assembly GCA_030762985.1. Taxonomy (NCBI): domain Eukaryota; kingdom Metazoa; phylum Arthropoda; class Insecta; order Hemiptera; family Miridae; genus Adelphocoris; species Adelphocoris suturalis. The sequence continues at coordinate 72,577,242 of CM061041.1, read as the reverse complement.
CCCTCCCTGACAGCCCAGGTCCTCAGGACCATGAAAAATGAATTCATCACAAATTTTACAAGTGAAAAACTTTTTTCCGATTTAAAAAAGCTGAAACATAACAATCGTCACATTATCCCCTCCCTGACCGCCCAGGTCCTCGGGACCATGAAAAATGAATTCATCACGAAACAAAAAAAAAAAAAAAAAAAAAAAAAACAACAACAAAATTTTTATACCAACCCTCCAATTTTATATCATCAATCGCCGATGCACATATTTTATTTGAATCCCCAACCCATAGGAAGGTTTGTCTCCACCCCGGAGGTGCGGATCTAAAATAATCGTTTGTACCAATCTTTCTCAAAACATAACCCATGGTGAGCCCCACGACAAGAGGATAGCTGTGCCGCTAATGACCCTTCTGGTTGAGGTGCGGCCGAAAAGAAAGAAAAAAAGAGAGAGAGAGAGAGAAAAAACACGGTATGTGTGCCACAATCCTGCGTTTCACGTTACTCACTTGAGCCCCTTCATTGGTTTTGGTTATACCTCGCCTTCAAGACAAGTGGTGCCGTATACCTGTTTGTCAAGTGAATTACAGGATTGTGGCATCGTTTTGTAGCACTGGGAGGTGACGCCGTAAGCCTGCGCCTCACCTTATAACGACGCCGTAAGTCTGTGTCTATATAGCTATATATATATATATATATATATATATATATATATATATATATATATACCTATATATATATATATATATATATAGTGCACTACTTATGCAAGTGCGCAAATGCGCGCAATTGACTCAAACTTAGTTTTTTCGTATGAAAATCCCCATTTTTTATTCAAGATTTGAATTCCACACTAAATTTCATGGAAATTTGACCCCTCAACCGAATTTTTTGGCTTGGCGCAACCCGCTCTATGAGGCCGCAAAGATGCGCAATCCCAGCATTAGGCCGAAATTCGGTTGTTAGGCAACCCCAAGTATGGCACATGTTTTTTCACTATTTTTTAACACTGAATCACGTGGTGATGCCCACTTTTTTCATTTGATAGCATTTTAACGATTTTATAGCGATAAATGGGGTTCTTGAAAAATTATCATCTTCTAACATGTGAAAGAATGGGAAAATTAAATGGAATGATATATATATATTTATAATTCAGGAAAGTCTTGTTGACTAGTAGGAAAATTCGATATAAACGAGAGTTTTTTTGAGGTAGTGACCAAGCTAGTCTTGAGGTTAGATGTAGTGTTTTATTGTTCCATATCAACAACGACGTTTCGGCTATGGATCTGAGCCCTATTTATGTGTATATATTGCCTGGTAGTTACTCATTGATAATAACTAGGTATGCATTGTAAATAGCTGACACAAAATAAAAACACTAGTTCCCATCAACTCGGAAATATAAACAACTACCAGGCAATATATACACATGAATAGGGGTCAGATCCATAGCCGAAACGTCGTTGTTAATATGGAACAATAAAGCAATACATCTAACACAAGACTAGCTTGGTCACTACCTAAAAAAAACTCTCATTGATATAATATATATGAAAAGCGAATACGTCAGGAATCGTTTCAGAATGCCTCAAATTGTATTTCAATGAAGAAACTTTTCAAAAATTGTATTTTAAATTTTCCAAGCCATTGCAATAGCTTCATTTTTCACGAATATTTGCTAAAATGGCTAAAAACGGCTTGTTAGATTTAAATTTTTTTAGCATAATTTTAGTCGAAAGAAGTTTATCAACGATTAACTAGAACATTAGAAAATTCATGAACAAATTTATGTTGAAAGCTTTACTCAAAGTTCATCTATATTAGTCGAACAATTCTTGAAAACTGCCAAAAAATAGGTGCCTAGTTGGTCGTTTGTCGAAGCGGAGTGAAGGTTCTTCACATTAAAACTTCGAAGGAACGAGTAAACAACTAGTACCGCGCATGCACGAGTTGTAACATCTCCGCTAACAGCAATGTAAACAATCGACTGGGCGATTGTTCCAGCGTAGAGCAAGGCTCATTGCTACCATCCATGCTACTCGCTACGTACCACTGAGTGCGTTCCGGAAAGGATCAATACTTCGATTATTCTGCATAGCGGTAAGCGAGAATAATGGAGAGCAAAATTGGAGAGTACATCGTATCTTCTCGCTTCGGCTATCGTTGGAAAAGACTTACGAGTTCAATGTCGACCTTCACTATCTGTTCCCAGATTTTCGTCGAGCGTACGACAGTGTGGTACGAAACCAGTTGTACAATGACCTGAGGGAATTAGGGGTTCCCAAGAAAACTGGTCCGTATGGTCAGTGCCACAATGGCAGACGCGAGGGGCCGAGGAAAAGTTGCTGATGAATGTGTAAATTTACAACCGGATGACCCATCATCTGGCTTATGTTGATGATCTCGATATTTCTGCAAGGAACATCTTGTCTTTGTGGGGCGCGGTGAAAGAGTGTGAGAGAGCTGCTACCAGAAAAGAGATTTATGAAGACAGGTAGAAGGCACATTCCCTCACAGCCACCAAATTACGTCCGTATTCTTCATTATGATTTCCCGGTATCCCATGACTTCGAATATCTTGGTGCAATTGTAACCAGTGACAATGACGTTTCTGTGAAAATTAAAGCGAGAATTGCAGCTAGGAACCGATGTTTTCGGAATTCTCTCAGGGCTTTCAATTTCCGAAACTTGTTCCGAAGTGAAAAGCTCACAAATCGCAAGACTATAATATGGTCCGTAGTCACATAAGGTAGTGAATCCTGGGTTCTTAACCAGGCAAAACAGCGACTGCTGAACTGCTGGGAGAGAATGATGCTCCGCAGAATATTCGGCTCCGTCTAAGAGGGAGGAAGGTGGAGTATTCGACATAACCAAGATCTAAGAACGCTTTGCTCCCAGCCAGATATAGTGGCCTTTATAAGGAGTGAAAGAATCAGGTGGCTGGGCGTATTTGAAGACTTCGGCTCTTAGGGTTGGATGATGACCGAGAAGTTGGAAGATTGCCGAGAAGGCCTGCGTTCTCAGAGGACCGCAGAGCCAGTACAAGAAGGTAAGCGAGTAACCAACCAGATAGGCTACCATCCAGGCTCCAAGGCCTCAAGACTCCTCAACACGACTTCCGTTTTGGTGGAAGGAGAAATCAGATTTTTCTTATAGACATTACGTTCGCGCTAGCGTAGTAAATACTTTGACCGATCTTCCTCATCCAAACCAATACATTCCAAACGAGTTTCGTCAAATCGAATGATAAACTGTAAAAGTGATGCTTGTAATAAAGCATACATTTGCTCATGCTCAGCGGCTACTAATAAAAGTACAATTTTGTTGACATATATATGGATGGATTAAATCGTTTTTCCCAGACTTCTCTTTGAATTTGAGCAAGGTCAGATGGCTGGGCCGTGAGTGAATTATGATTGATGGATTTTACCTTTTCGCATCTGCAAAGTACTAATTTGTGAACAATGAAACTGATAGGGGATCACCCACAGTATAATCCGGTCGTTCCTGAAAATTTGGATGAAAACTGTAGAAATTAAGCTTGTAGCAAGGATTTCCGGCCACTCAGACAGACATACGGACGGACAGAAAGACAAACAGGCACGGCACAAAAGTTGTTCAGAATCTGAGAAACACGTGAAACGGAAAGTGAAATCAATGCTTCTGCCACCTACAGAATAACTCGAAAGGAGGAAACAACTTTCATTTGTTACCTAATTATAACAATTTCATTGGCGTGTGAAAAAATGGAGCCTCGAACGATCGGGACACATACAAATTCATCTTTATATCCATTGAATTTATTTGTATTATGGTTTTTATGTCAATCCGCTTTCGTAATTTCGGAAACTTTCCGGAGTAACTTTTTTGTGAAGGAGAAAAAAACTGTTCTTTTATTATTATTGTGAGTTTCTGTAGGTTGCGACTTACTAAAGAAACTGTAAAGATATACATTCAACCTCACCAAAATCTCGTACCTAACTAGAAATTAAGATCCTGCATAAATTTGTGTAGCCCTACTAATTGTCGGCAATCACATGAACGTTATGCAAACTTGAATTTCGTTATATTTTTTTTGAAGCTCTGAAATATTGAAATGGAATCGACAAACGGAACAACGCCTGCGAAAAAGCCAGTAATGAAGAAAGCAGTGAGGCTTAGGACTCCGATCCTGGCGCCACCAGTCTCGAGATATCACATGAGCTGTGGAAGTGAGCTTGCTAGAAAGACAAAAAGGTGGAGCCCGTACGATCGAAAAGGTAATTGTTTGCCAACTAAGTCCGTATCTCTCGAAACACTTTCATTGAGTACTGCAGGAAACTGTGCATCTTTAGATGATGCGTTTTTAGCAGGCCCAGGGATACCAACAATTGGTTGGGAGGTGGATTGTAATGAAATCGTTGGCAAAGTTGGGAACGAAAAAGCCTCAACGTTCAAAGAGTGGTCAGCTCTTGTTGTGTGTGCGAAGATGATGAAAGCAGCGTGGAGGAAAACTAGAGATGCCTTAACCGAGCAAGTCTACAGAGCTGAAAATTCGGAATTACAGGCCAAATCAACGTTGATGCAGGTATTTTCGATGAAATCACAATTAAAAGACGATATTTGCAAGATGAGGGAACGAGTGAAAGAGATCAATGCCACCAGCGTTTTACTAGACGAAAAGGAAAATGAGAAAAGCAAATTGTTAGCAGAAACCCAATTTTTGAAAACGAAAATTGACTGTTTATCGGATGAACGGGATAGTTTAAGTCGATCGCTCGTGAATATTGATCAAGAAACTAAAATACAAGAAGAGAAAATGGAAAAAATGGTCAACCAGGCTTTGGAATACAAGAAGCAGTCTGCTGATTTGAAGCAAATGAAGACTTCATTGGATAATACTATTCGGGAGATGATGGCAAATGCAGAGGTTGGGGAAGAAACACTGTCAACTTTGAAGAACATTATTCGAAATTTAGAAATGGAAGTTTCTGATGGTGATAGAGCCTTGAAAGACTGGAATCAGAGGATTAGCGATACAATCTTGGCTATGAAAGCCACTGAAAATCAGTCGAAAGCAATTCGCGCGGAAATCAAAGTTGCGACCGATGGAGGTTTGATCGTGCAAGAACAGCTGATCAAGCTCCAAAAAGAAGTTGTAGAACGGGATACAGTAATCGGTAAGCTTAACGAGAAAGTTGAGGCTGCAGCTGCGCAATTAGCCGCAATGAAAACGAGAGTACAGCTGTCCGAGAGAACTGTATGGCAGAGGATGAGGGTTTTCCCATCGACGGACAGTGTGATACGATCCATAATCTAGCCACAAAGTTACTCAATAAGCTATCGATAATACAATAAATCAGCCTACTAATTTAATGTATTCCATCATTTAAGGAGGATTTAATATTAATTATTAAATTGCAGCACGCACGCACGAAACGCTAGGTTATAGGTTAAGCAAAGGTTAAAGGTTATTATACTAGAAAGACATATTGGAATGACGTAATATAAAGACTCTAATGTGCAGCTCACTATATTAATTTTTATGAATATTATGAGGCATCAAACGCGCACAGATTGTAGGAACGAGAAAAACGAATTGAATCGAGCCGAAATAGAATAGGTAAAGTAGCCTAGGTACTCTTGCAAGCCAAAGAAGCTTTGCGATTCGCAATTTTCTTGACGATTTTTCTTATTTCCGTACTCTGAAGAGCTAACATTGGTCGAACAATGCTTCGGGTGGTCTTAATCGTTTCAATGAACTAAATTTCATCTTAATGAAACAAAAGACGCTGCAAATTATTACATAATGGTTTATTATTTCTGAATCAGATAGCCAGCTATAGTAACCAGCATGCTCTGGGGCTTTCGCCAGTCTCTTTTCTAGTATCCACCTTTGTTCTCGCATTACAGGCTGCGCTTCTGATGGGGAGCAAATGGATGATCGTACAGCCACCCGAGGGGTCTCATTCAATCCACGGAGCAAATTTCTATAGGAATCAAACTAAAACCGTGGTACACTGGATTCCAAAAGCATCTGGGACCTATCCCAGTCGATTCTGTGACCGAAATTACTTGGGTGACGACACCCCACTTACCTATGGCAGAAATATAAGTAAACAGCTATTCATCCAGAGGGTTCAGACTACAACCTGCCCATGTAATGCAATTTTAATTTAAAAACAATTTGCTTCGAACTATCTGAGAAGTTTTTGGGAAGAAGCAGAACAAAGGATTTTAGGTGGGCTGGATCAATTATTTTTGTAACATACCTACTATAGTATGATATAATATACTAAATATACTAGTGTGTTCAAGGTAGGTTAAATGTTATATGGGGTAAAAGTAATAAAATATATATTATATCCGTTCTGATACGCCCCGGACACCTTTCTGCTACTCCCCATGTTCCGTTCCACTATGCCCCTAATGCCGTACCCCACTCAGGTTGGCGCGGCGTATTATATGGGTATAACACGTAAAAGTAATAAATATCCAATCTCCTACACCCCTCTGCTACGCCCCTGGTCACCCCAGCCCATACAAGGTGCCGCGGCACCTCCTCTCACTCCACCCCCCGCTCACCACCCTCACCACCCACCGTGATCCCCTGTCAAGCGTGCGAGCGTGCGTAAGTCCAACACTCAAAGCCTCGAAAAAGACACTTTTTCGCCCGTTTTTGGCCCATAGCATCTATGCTAGTAAAGCGATCGGGATGGTTAAACGTTAGGACCAACTAGACCCCAAATGGAGTCTAAGTGCGAAAAAACGGGTTTTTTAAGTCAATTCTTAGGCCTTTTATGGGCTGGACGGCGGACGGCGAACGACGGACGGCGAACGGCGGACGGACATTTCAAATTTAGATTCTACGCACCTTGAAACGTTAAGTGACAAAGTTTGAGGAGGGTCATACAATTTTTTTGCTATACGATCACATAGGCTTATTATTGGAAATAATAAACCAAAACTGCAAATTATTACACAAAGGTTTATACATATATGTATTTGATGGCCCTTCTACGCAAAACAGTGTCTATAGACTTTTTTAAAATGTGAAATAAAAGTTGTAGAAGAAAGAATTCTGCATTGAAATTGAACACCGTCAGCTCTCTAACTCTTTCCTTCAATTTTTGGTGATTTTTCATAGTTTTAGTGACTTACCACACACATGTTCAGGATTTCCCATGGAAGTGGGTAGGTTATGAAAACTTTTAAAAATCGCTAAAAATCAAGGAAAAGAGTTAGAGAGCTGTCAAGGGTTTCATTCGATGCAGAATTCCTTTCTCTTCAGCTTTTATTTCGTATAAAAATTTAGGTAAGTTCTATAGGTCAAGAGTGAACAAAAATAATAATAATAACAGAAAACGATTTCTTGGTCGAAGAAGCTATTTTAGTATAGGACATGGGGTATATTCGGAATCAGCGCTATTAGAATAGCTTACAAAATAGTTTTGTATTTTTAGAATCTCTAGTAGTCTATCTAGAATGTCTTTCTGGATCACTGTGCGCCGGGTGAAGTCAAATAAGCCATCTCTTTCATGGCAGCCCAGTAAATATTACTTTTTTCCTTTCAATCATAGTTGTCTTCGTCATAGAAATGTTGGTGGAGTCTTGGGCACACATTCATGTGCCCGGCGTCCATATCGGAGTCGGTAATGCACAAAGTGCTAATTAGGGTGGAAGCCACACCAATTCTGTAAAAATGACTGACTGAGGAAGATACTTGAAGTATTTTGCAAATGGATTTATATTTGAAGCCCATTTGACTAAGTATTCTTCATAATTGCTTTTGACAATGGGGCAGACGAACTTCAACTTATTATTTCAAACCAATTTTTCAAGCGTACGATTATGTAATCATTCTTTTGATTGAAAAGCCTCAGGTTGGACGTCGAGAATTCAAGCTGAGACGTAAAGAAAGAAAGAAACCTTCCAGAAAGTATTCTTCAAGGACTAATCACCACCTCCCATAGACAATCTTCTGCAATTGTAGGGGGAGTCTGCACTTTTACACTTAGCACCCTTGTAAAAAACTCGAATGGGTGTGGTGTGTCAAAAAAACCTGCTCCTATTCATTTAGCGCCTTTAGCAGCCTGTACTTTTTCGTTTAGCAGGTAAGGAAAATTGTAGAAAGTAGGTCAAGGTCGGTTAAAAAATAATATTTTGGGTTTTTGGACTCGTGCAGGTGCGCGGGGTTGATATCTCGTTATACGGCGTAACAAGGTTGTATAATTTTGGATCAGATGTCGTTATGAACATGAAATGTTCTTTACCTTGAAGTTGAGCTCGATGCCTGGGATACAATTTTGCATCAAATTTCGTCATAAAGTATAAAAGTGTTTCCTATTCTATAGCCCATGATATAGCGCTCGAGGATGTAAAAATTGACAACCAGTCAGATTTTTAATAATCATTTATTGGTCACATTCTTCATCTTTCATTTGTTGTTGTTCATGTTGTTAAATAATTTTTATGAATTCAATTTCTTTTACATTAAACATATATGATAACGATCTGGGAAAAATCTTGCGTGTTCATTCCATGGGTCGTCGTAGTTTCCAATCGTTGATGGCTCCATTGCAGCTGTTGCTGTAGTAGTAAACCATATCTGGTTATCCCTGTAGTAGAAACCTTCGCTGCATAGTTCTTGTACGAGATGTTGGAATATTTTTGGCCAGCTTTGGAAAGTGGCGAGCCGGGCATCAAAAGTATCGTGAGCTCTGGTAGTGGGTGATGTTCCTTGTGCATGCTGATTATGTAGTTTTTCTAGTTCCCCAAGAGGGGCACCTGTTTCCAAAGAAACTTTGAGAAATGGACAATCTGGACTCCAGCAAAAATTAACACTCCTTGGGTTTTTGCTGGATAAGTAACTGCTAACTTGCAAAATGCGCATTTTAAATGTTCATTTTGCCCAATATAATAAAAACCTACTCAAGCCTTTGCTTGTGGAAGTGACATGGGCCACTCTACAAAAGGCACTCTATCTATTAGATTCCTTGAAGAAATCCAACATATTGACAGTAAAAAATTCTGAATAAGAATGACGATAAAACATCTTGGCAGCTCCTTCAATACGAAATAATTGTAGAAATTATTCTACTTAATATCTTTAGACATAGTTGGAGCGGGGGAAGCTATAAATAATAAGTACTAAGTGGTTAGCGATTCAGTTTATTGAAACCAATAGCGTATAATTTTTCAATAAAAATGTTCGTATAATGTATTGAGAGAGCAAGCTCAAGTATCTACCACATCACATTCATGTGGTGCAGAAAAGGTGCAGGCTATTTTTGACATGCCTCATCCATTTGAGTTTTTACAGGGGTGCTGATTGTGAAAATGCAGATCTCTCTACTAGTGTATTTGCATGTTCAAACTTAAATTTCCCAGAACATCTCACGATCTATCATTTGTCATCTTAGATGGTAAATGCTGATGAATTGATGGTATAGTGTATGTACATGTAAATACATACAAATCAATATACCTAATGGGTACTGTTTCATTTTGTATTAATTCATTTTGACTCGCACTTTGCCATAATAATTCCTTACAACCTCCTTACAATAAGTCAACTAGGCAGATATTTTTCCTGATTGCGGCCACTACTTATGAATGCGGTCCGAGAATATCTGGTGGCCCTAGTGCAGACTGAATCTCGATGGAGATCAAAGTGTTAGCAGCAGATAAACCCAGTGTTTTCTAGGGAAATTGGTCGCGGCTCGGTAAACAACGCGGACGGGGCTTGTTCCGTTGAGCTCACGCGGACGGATTCGCTCTCAGTCCCCTCCCTGCATAAATTTCAAGCCGCCACCCCATCAGTCCAAATTCGCATTCGATGCAAGTTTCGGAAAACCCCACACTCTGTGAATAATATGAAAAGAATCGCGCGCAAATTCATGGGGACATAATGTCGAGAGAGACGCAGAAAAAAGTAAACGGGCTGTATAAATTATACGGATGGCCTTTAGCGAGACAAATACCGCGGCATTCAGTGGGGCAGTGCTATACAAGCTCTTTCATTACCAGCTCCACCGAGAGCAAGCACTAAAAAATATAACGGTAGAAGAAAAATTGAAATACATATTCACGAAATTAATACCATCGCATCGACCACGAGAATAACTCTTGGTAATGGTACAACTTTTTATTTTGAAGAAAAACTACTTCATAGAAACTACTGCATAAATTATCGGAAAAAGAAAACAAGTAGATCAGTGCTCACGTTGTGAGCGCATTTTCTTGTACGCTTCCGCGTGAAATAGACGCTTCCTGCGTTGAATAGGAGACAAAATGGCTTTGAAGCTCAATCAGCTCATCAATGACTTCTCAGTCGTCTTCAGTATTCTTCCATCAGCCTCTCTCTCAAATTTCAACTTCCTCCGTTGAATAGGACACAAAATGGCTCTGGGGTTCACTCATCTGATTAATGACCTCTCATGCGTCAGCGGCTACTGATACTTCTTTATTCTCGCCATCTTATAGATTACATCCATACAACGTTTCATTAAATTCGGACGTAGGGAAATGGCATTTACAACGATTTTAAGAGGACATACCTACATACATTAACGGAAATTTTAGCTCTTAAAAAATTATGATTACTGCCTCCTCTATGCGGATGATTTGGCCATTTAAGCAACAAGCAGTAGTGTGAAAGCGGCGTGTGATGAACTTGGTAGTGTGCTGGGCCAGTAGTCTCAATGGGGCAAAAAGAATCAGATAGTCCAGGAGCCGAAAATAGGTAGTAATTTAAGGAAAAGGTTTGAGATTAGATTTTGATGATATAGTCCTTTCCTAGTGGAGAAATCGTTGTCTGCCACCTCGAAAGTGGTGGAATACAAAATGGCGGCCTCGTACTCAGCTGCTCACACTCCCCACCAAGACCTACAACCTGAGTGTCCAGTACAATGGAGTGAGCATCTATCAATACCAGTGTGGTTCCGGAGCAAAGGTTGTTGTTGGAAAACCATGCAGAGAAGAGGAAAGCTAGTGGACTGTCAAGACTTGGACTGTTGAAGCGGCTGGATGGGGTGACCTCGGTAGCAAAGCATGAAACCACCTCCACCTTCAAGTCATACATACGATCAAATATTGACTATGAGATATGACTAGGGGTCTGAGCTACGAATTAGGGGATACGTTCTAGACGATACGTTGTTTCATATTTGCCATTATAACTTCCTATACCACTGCTATGCTATCCCAATATGAATCCAGTTGTACCGTTCTACATTTATAGAATGTTCGAAAAGAAAGTAATTTTGATGAATAATCAAAAAGGTAAATGAGGATATGGGGCTCAAGAAGGAGAGTACGATGCTTAGGTCTCGAAGATGGGGCACCATTGCCATTTACGATTTGATTCAGCAATACTTTGATTCAGACCAAACCACCACGAAAATTTCTAGAATCCATGCCTAAAAGGACGAAGTTGAATTATATAAATTTTGATTTTCCGCTTCCTGCTTAAACCGTTTCCTAAATGACTGATTTTGATGTAGTACGTAACCTACATCATCTTAATTGACTATATTCCGCTATGGAGTCTTTAATGATTATTAAAACCATTTCAATGATCTATACATTGATGTTATTTTCAATTGGTAGGTACCTACATACTTAAATATCGTTATACTGAGATCAGGGGGACTAGTAAAATGTAGATGTTTTGATTAATTGCATTAATTTTCCCTCTGCAGGTACCTATATCTACGCAGGCATATTGATGTCATCCTTCGGATCTGCAATTTGAAATCTGCCTTTGTAATCTCAAGAATTCAATATCAGTGCACACTAATCAGCATTGGGGCCTTTGGGCCTCATTTGGTTTTTAATTGACTTATGGTGTTGAAACCTGAAATGCACTCCTTTTTGGAGATCTGGAATACAATAAATTACAAAGTAAGGAGGGATTCAGATCAGCTTCGGAACCTTCGAAGCTAACTTTCTTATTCGACTCACGGTGTTGTTATTTAGATGGAGCTCCACTGGGATTCCTCGGAAAAAAAATACGAAGAACGGAGGCGCACTGATCAGCTGAGGGGCCTCTGAACATATATTCTTCCCTTACCTATCGACCTTTTTTCAAACATTTTTACCGCGAATAGTAAAATTGCGGGGTCTGGGGACTGTAAAAGTTTGAACCCTTCTTGGAGCCACGATGCACCATGTTCTGATCAGATTTACATAGGTACGGGATTTAACAATTATTGAACAATAATCTGCGTAGAAGGGTTATCTAACACAAAAATAATAAACCATTGTGTGATAATGCAGCGTTTTTGTATTAATCACTGTGATAACAGTACAACAATCTCCTCATTGAAAACCTAAGCTCGAGGTTATGAAAAATGGAAAAGAGATACATGAATTGGCTTGTTGCATGGATTGGTTTGATCCACATCAAATTCCATGAACTACGAAAGTCCTATTTTATTATATACGGGTGCAGGGCATTTTGTATCTAGTTAAAGAGCAAACTCGTCAAAGTTCCATCATTTACGTTCGAATTGTATGAGATAAAAGTGGAAAAATTCAATATATACGATCAAATTAAATTAATGTTATTGTTAAATTTATGGGCATGTACGAGATTATGGCGTGGTCAATGAATGATTTGAATGATGTAACATTTTAGGTCTGTGTGGTAACAAGTACAACTTCTACTACGCAAGTCCTGATTGGCTAAATACACACTGAAATTAGTTTTTGTTGTGTTTAATCTGCTATACCTACCTGAAATCAGAATCGAGGCTCTAAATTATTTCTGGAAATATTAACAAGAAAGGGGTACCTATAGATTTGCCGTCACCTAGGGCTGAAGTTCTATGGAATTGGGAGAATTAACAATTGCGTAGACGAGTGATTTACACAAGAATGATTAGCCATTGAGTAATTAATATTTGAGTTTCCCTACGCTTATAACAGTAGTTACGGTTTATCTTCTGAAAACAAAGTGTTGGAGTCGTACAAGTGGGGGAGCTGGATGGAAATAGCGTAGGTGTGCAGGATAAGTTGGGATGGTACAATCAATCACAGTTATGGAGGGTTGGGCGTAGCCATGCTGGTATGGACGACCCACGAGATCGTTCATTAGTCAGAAGTTCTTTTCCCTCATTCCACCAACTAATCACGATTTAGACCGCTGAAGGCTTACAGCCTTTAAGAAAATGACGATCGATTGGAATCTCGCGGTGATTCACTGCTTGGCCCGTAGATTCGATTCCAACACTCGAGTCATGATAATTACAAATCTCTGCACCTCGTGAGCGAATGAGATTCGCTCCAAACACCAATGTCGCCCCTGGGACGCGCTAGTGTCCCACATGCGACACTTTGCCCTCCCGCATTGGGGGTCTGTTCACCCGCGACAATCATGGAGTGCAGACGTGATTCTCAAATTAAAGAAGAAACGTTTCATTTTAGTGAATTTTCGTAGAAAATGAAACTATTGCAATGGCTCGTAAGTTTTTAAAAATGTCTCCAATGAAATCCGTTTTGAGACGGGAGACCGCCCGAATGCTCCCGCGGGGCTGAAAAAACACCTTTTTCACGTCAAACCTGAGTGCTCCGCTATGCTCCGACACGCCTCTCCAATGAAATCCGTTTCAGCAAATGAAACAATAAGACGAAACTGAATAAAATAACTTACTTACTTTGGATGGGCGGGAAGAAAATTCCTTTGCGATGAAGTTTCTTTTGACGGCCGCCCATAATCCACTAGTTTCTATTGTGGTCGTGGGTTCATGGTTATGTGGGATTTTGTGAATCACCTCACATCCATCGGTTTTAGCGTACCTATTATTAACAGCGGATTCGCCCACCCCTTGCAGTACAATTCCACCTTCTCACACCCCCAGCTAATAATTTATGATAATTATATTTGAATCCGCCAATAAATACAACGGCTTCCGCCACCAACAAATTTCACGTCCGGCATGGTGGAGCCGTCGCCCAATCAAGTACCACAGAAACTCAAAGGCGTCGCGATAGAAATCGGGTAGCGCATTACAATAAAATTAGAAGCTTTTCAAATGTAGAAGCAAATCATCTCACTTTTATTCTAAGCAGTAACAAGAAACTTAGAATCAGTGAAACAGTGGCATAAACAAGTGTTTGTCTCATTATGATTCAACTTATGTGACGATGATGTGGCCTGATGAAAACCTAATCTACTGACTGAACCTCAAGATCCCCCAACTTCAATATATATATATATATATATATATATATATATATATATATATATATATATATATATATATATATATATATATATATATATAGCGTTAATCTCTAGGATTCGTTTCAGAATGTCTCAAAGGGCGACGGCTCCAGTGCTCCCGTCGGGTCCGAGGGGTGAAAGTTGAGACACCCGAGTGATCCCCTTCACTTCGTAATCTCGAAAATAGATTGTCCCGAGTGACCCCGTAGACGATAAGAGAAAGTGCACCGGAGTCGACATGAATCCTTGGGACATTTACCATCAGTTTTTCGATTACCTCTCTCGGTGCTCCATGCCGGACGTGAAATTTGTTGTTGGCGGAAGCCGTCAAGAGGCTGTCGTTGTATTTATTGGCGGATTCAAATATTATTATCATAAATTATTATCTGGGGGTGTGAGAAGGTGGAATTGTACTGCAAGGGGTGGGCGAATCCGCTGTAAATAATACGCTAAAACCGATGGATGTGAGGTGATTCACAAAACCCCACATAACCATGAACCCACGACCTTCGTCGCAAAGGAATTTTCTTCCCGCCCATTCAAAGTAAGTTATTTTATTCAGTTTCGTCTTATTGTTTATCTTCATTCATTTGCTGAAATTCATTGCTATTACAGTAGTTGATGAGCTTATAAACTGGCAGGTGTGTCGGAGTACTCGCGCTTTTTTTCTAGCGGAGCACTCAGGTGAGGCGGGAGCACTGGCGTGAATTTTCTACTTGATTCTTCCGAAGATGAAGTATTCGAACAGTCACTGTCACTCATCATGAAAGAAAGCGAAAGTAAGCACAGAAAAGGTAGGCAATGAGCAATAACACAGGTGAGACGAAGGACTTCGAGAGGCGCATGATGGAGAGGATTGCAAAATCTACAATGTGCAGTGAGAAGGAATACGAGTGACAAATAGTTAGAAAAGAGATCGAATCACCACTGGCCAAAAACCTCAGCGTGATTGCCAGCCTATATTCTGGAGGTATAGCTTCACGGAAACGTGTGTCCTTTTTTTCAATTTTGTTCCGAGTCAGATTTAACAATGAATGAAAGTCATCCTTCGACAGTTGAGTGAAGTTTTTGAACAAAACATCATCTGCATTCACTTCTTTCAAAATCTTGTGGTCCCGAGTTTTCAAATAGTCACTCATCCACATGGATCGCTTCTTCCCCCGCTTTTTCTGTTTTTTTCTTGCTTTTTCATAGAGAAGGAATGCTGGCGGCCCTGCGTTGAGAAGGAATGAAAGAATACTTGAGGTTTGTTCGGACAGACCATTCTGAATGCGGTTCTTGGAACGGCATTCTGAACGGAGCGTGAGGAGAACCATTCCGAAACCCGTTCGGAACGTGTGGTACTCCGAACGGGCTTTGGTGATTCAGAACGATGAGAGACCTTCATTAAACCAATCATTCATAGTTCAAGAATATACATTTATTTCAATATTGCAAATAAATTTTAAAACAGTGTGATTAATAATGAGAAAAAAAAATCTATAAAAAACCTAAAACGGTATAAAATATAAGTGGGAAATTGAAGAAAAAATCAAATATAGCAGGGCTTAAGCTGAAAACATTCTTTGCGCATGTCCCGAACCAACCGTTCTGAAGAAAATTCAGAATCGGTAGAATGGGTTTCGAGCGGTTCGGGATTGTCTGTCCGAACAGCGAACCACACGTCCGAACGGACGAATCAATTTCGGCGGTTAGGCCATCATCAGTAGCGAACAATAACTATTATTTAGCTAGTAATTGTTATTATAGTTAGTTGTTATTATATGTTATAGATGTTAGTTATAACTATTATTCAGTTAGTTAATTTTTGTTACTGATGGTGGTCTAACCGTCGAAATCGGTTTAACATTGTAACTCTTTATTTTTCGTGGAAATAGACAATGTTTTTTCACTAACTTCCGTTTTCCTAGGAATAGTGTGGTAGGATATTTTATTTACACATGTTCCTTGACCCTTTCATTCCAACAAACTAACCACAATAGTGGTAGGTTATTGTTAGGGCAGCTACGATCTTAAAAGGTTGGCACTGTTAATACAGTAGGCTTTAATTGAATACCAAACACATCCGTTAACCTCTTAATTCCTCGAGGGTCGGGTAATTAGTTAATCAGCTTTAGTAATCAGTTCGTTAAGTTTTGTTGGACGAGTTAATTAACGACGCGTGTCGGTGGAAGAAAAATCGCTGTAACGTCTGCTAAGCTAAAACATGATGACGCGTTAACGCCAATTCTTGTTCAACTCAAATGGTGAAATCGGCCTTAAGTCATCTTTAAGATATGCAAAGTCTCCGCAAAAACTCTTTTGATTATTGTTTAGCCGAAATATTTATATTCTTCTGCACCGCAAATTCTAGTCATGCGAACAAAAGGCCTGATTTTCATCTTAGGATGAGATTGCGGGTAAACGAAAGCGTTTCCACAAACTTCCAGATAACATCGCCCAATGGCGCATTCAACGTGATCAAAGTGCATAAATAATCTCGAAATCGGCCGTTTCGGGAGGTGAGATAACCCGGAATATTGTGCTCATATCCATATTTCAGAGGTCAGGCTGACCCGCGGCTTGCCAAGGGACCGGGGGAATTGAATAGAGAGCGTTTTACGGTTGGGTGGATGATCGTACGGCTACGTTTGACCGGTGGTTTGGCATAATCCCAACCCTTCACCTGTGTTAGTTGGATACCGAAGTGGTAGATATTTACAAGGAAATGACAATATTGGAAAATTCAAGGCGTGGAGTCCAAATGTTTCAACAACAATCACTACTGACACTTGTAAGCATCGTTTTAGTTTTCTTTGAAAATGTTCACTATGTGAAATTATGTAAATGTGCACACACCACAGATATATTATTCTTCAGTCGATAGATATACAGGGTGTCCCAAAAGTAACCCCCACCCTTCTCCCTAACTTTTTTCTAAAATTTTTGAGATTTCGAAGTGAAACTTGGGGTGCCTGATTCCAAATTTCAAGCAAATAAAAATCAAGAGTTTGGCACTGTTGATTCAGTTTGCAATATTGCTTGAAGTAAACTTTTTCAGAAATATACTGACAAGATAATTTCCACCTTTTAAGAAATTTTCGGCTCCAACGACGGGATATCACGCGAAACTGGATCCCAGCCAACCCACACGGCTGAACCTCGCACGTAATATTATTAGAGCAGAACGAGCGGGCGGCTCCCTTACACAGCCTTTCCTTGTCCCTTCACTCTATTTATATTCCTGTGTAATCTCCCTGTCCAAAGGTCGCAGCCACAGACAGTTGGACCCATGGCGTCTTGTTATTGCATTTTCAACTGCCGCTATCACAGCCTTATATAAAAATTTTTCTAACATAAGTCAGGATGTTCACACTCAAGATTGTTAATCTCCTAGGGATCGATTTCAAAACTAATTTCCAACAAAAAGTGCCTTGTTGCAATTTGTTTTAAAAACTTGATTTTTGGAGTTTTTTCACATATAAGTTTTTTTTCCGTGTTTTTGATCTTACATCACTAAGATATCTGAGATTTTGAATTATTTTTACAGTAAGTCACAAAGGCAAAAGAAATTTACTAAATTTCTCACTTTTTGAAATTATTTTTATTATTATTATTATTATTTTTTTTTTTTTTTAATGTGCATTAAGAATTAAAACAAAATTGTAAAAACCGCACGCGATGTGAGAAAAACTTTTCCCAAATCTCAGCTTCCCAACAGTGTAATCAATTTTCTTTTCTTTTTTTTTTTGCCAATTGGGTGAGAAAAGTACCTATGTTTGTACGTTGAAAAATGTGGTTTATTCAATGAAATTGAGGGTTTTTATGTAAAATGACCCACAGGAAAATACTAGTTTGGGGTCGTTTTCTACGTATTTTTGGTTTATTATTTCCAATAATAAGCCTATGTGATCGTGTAGCAAAACATCCCCCCCCTCAAACTTTGTCACTTTACGTTTCAAGGTGCGTAAAATCCAAATTTGAAATGTCCGTCCGACGTCCGCTGTTCGCCGTCCGGGCCATAAAAGGCCTAAGAATTTACTTAAAAAACCCGTTCTTTCGCACATAGACTCCATTTGGGGTCTAGTTGGTCCTAACGTTTAACCATCCCGATCGCTTTACTCTCATAGATGCTATGGGCCAAAAACGGGCGAAAAAGTATCTTTTTCGAGACTTTGAGTGTTAGACGTGTTAGACGCCCGCCTGGCACGCTTGGCAGGGGTTCACGGTGGGTGGTGAGGGGGTGAGCGGGGGGTGGAGTGAGAGGAGGCGCCGCGGCACCTTGTGGTGGCCGGAGTGACCAGGGGAGTAGCAGAGGGGTGTAGGAGAATGGATATTTATTACTTTTACGTGTTATACCCATATAATACACTGTGGTACCATGAGGTGGGTACAGCGTTCCTTCGAGGCATGAATATATGTTTTTTTTTCTAGTTCATATTTGTGTGTTAATACCAATGCTTTTCCTATTCATATTTAATAACATATCCTCTCGACTTTTCGTACGTACTTAGATAATGATATTATTAAGGCAATAACTATTTAAATAGATAGGAGCTCAAATCGAGAAGTATAAACATGCGTATATAATTATAGAAGTGTAGGTTGTGGCAATTCGAAATAGGACACGCCGAGGAGTCTGGACGGGCCTTATGACGTACGCAAGCCAACTAAAACTACAATCAAACTCAACTGAAAAAATAATAAACCTTTGTGAAATAATTTGCAGCGTTTTTCACGATGAGTCGAATAATAACCCACGCAGATCACCCCGATTCCGTTACAACGCTTTTTACACTCAACTAGTGCGGAAGGGCCAGTGTTTGACACCTTAAGAGAAATTTTGGCTTTGACAAGCAATTAACTTATGTTTTTTCGTTTGTTCGAACTTAATTTTTCATCTATTGCTTCATCAGGATGTCCTCAAACTGCTCAGTGTTGGAAAAATCACTAATTCAAGCCAAAAAACATCATAAACTTGGTTTTTCGAAATCAATTTTTCAACCCAGTATTTGACACCAAAATTTTAGGATGCACCTGTGATTGACCCCTTATCCCAACGTCGACCACGTGGGGTCCAGGTGGACCCCATGCGCACTTTTCCCCCCTCCCTTATAGCCACTTTGCCCCTCACTGCCTGCTCCTCGAGTAGCTTCCTACTCAGTACTGTTCCAGAGGTTGGCGAGGTAGCAATGGTCCTCCAGGGTAGTGTACCTATTGAATTCATTTCTGTTTGATGAAAATCGTTGTTGGGGTCTGAGTAGACCCCACGTGGACTTCCGTGAAAAAAAAATTTCGGCATATTCACTCACATGTTTTGTCTTAATTTTCAATCGTTTGAGCATACATACGTAGTGGTTACTTAGTTCTCCTGTTTGCACCATGGAAAAAACGTCGTTTTTTGTCCATACTAGTAGACAGTGAAGTGGAGGACGATATCTTGCCTAACGATGACTCAGTGTCCGACAAGTTCTTTGTTGTGAAAACATGAAAAATACCAATCGCAATGTGACTGCAAACAATTGGTTCACGTCATACGTATTAGTGGAGGTGCTCACTAAATGTAAATTCACTTTCGTAGGCACCATGCAAAAAGGCAATATGAAAAGGCAATTTTCGAAAAAGTTCTGTGTTGGCTGAAGTTCCGTATTTTATTGAAAAACAATGGGCCTTCTTAGAGTTTATTTGCCTAAAAAGTTGACTAAAGTTTATATTTCGTTCTGATATAAATAAAAGACTTGGACGTTTTGCTTTTTATTCCTTTCTCCTGCGTTTTGGTTTTCTTAGACGAGGAAATTCTTTGGCCCATGTAATTTCGGAGCTACAAGCTGCAACTTTGCTACCATAGACACGATATTAGGAGACTATCCTCGTAGACACTTCAGAATTGATTGCATGATGTTTTGACGCTAGTCCCATGCAACAACAGGGCGGCACAGCCAGAAATGTGAGTGGGGTCCTGGTGGACCCCACGTGGGCGACTATTATTCTAGCTCCCACGTGGTCGACGCAGGTATGATTGACACGGCAGTTTTTTTTTTTTTTTTTTTTTTTTTTGTGCAAAGAAAACTATACAGCCATGTCATGTTGGAGTGATTACAATAGTAAAATCAAATTAGAAAATTAGATGTATACAATAAACAAATTAATATCATTATAATAAATTAGGCTAATAATACTCAGGTTCTCAGAAATTAAAGTTTTAGCTAATATTCAGCTTAAATACTCCGATTGATATTTTGAAGAAATATATAAAAATAATATATTTCTAGGTTATTTGAAGCTCTGAGGTAACATAGGTTGAAGGGAAAATTTACTCTAGGGGTTAAATTGGTGAAAAGCTCAGTTCTCTCGCAATAATAGGCATTACATGTCAAAATTATATGCTCGATTGTTTCGACTCCTTCACAGTGGTTACAAGTGGCAGTTTGCCGCTTTCCGATTCTAAAGAGATATTCGTTAGTAACGGCATGACCATTACGCAATGTCGTGATTGTTTTATAAAAGCATTTGGATTTTTCTTTTACTAATTTAAACCACGGCAATCCCCTGATCAAAGGAAAGTTCGTTCGATAACCCCGACCAGATGGATACGTGTCAAATAGTTTTTGCCACCCAGTGATCATATTCAGTTTAAATTGTCTTCTTAAATCGGTACATGGGTATCGGAAAGGTGTGGAGCTACAATGATCCAATTGTGCGCCCCTCTTGGCAAAACTATCCACATACTCATCAGGGCGTATGCCCACATGGGCCTTGACCCATACTAAATACGTCAATTTATTTGATAAACGTAGGTTGTGTATCAAACGTATTATGTGTGCCTCAACTGAGGACAAGTTGGTCTGATACAGTAGCAGTTCTTCTGCAATGAATGATTCCGTGTATCAACAACACATTTATTTCTAAATTTTATAAATAAATTGAGCATTTGAACTTAGTTTTATTAATCTAAAAATAAAATTAATATGAGTATTTATAAAGACAAAGTTGAAAATATCACCAGATGTTTCATCACAAAATAAGTACAATGTTTTCTCAATACCGTTGGTACAATACGCTTCTAATGGTAAACTAGCAGCTTGTGAGTTTCCATGTATTTATATAAATATAAATAAAAAATAACAAGAACGAATAGAGACAGCATCCATATTGACAGCACTGTTAATCACTGAGGGTAGAATCAGTTTGGTGATTAGTAATTGACTTTTGCATTTTCACATGTTATCTTTGATTATTTCCGAAAAACGATAGTATAAATCCAAACTACACAAAAACTGATTAAGAAAAACTATGGTTATTGGAATTTGAAAATGTTGAGGACATGATGAAGCAATATAAACCTCGTCAGCAAAATCACAAGAAACAGCACCAAAGAAATGACAACACGAGGTTTTGTTGGGTAACCTTCTCCAGATTTCACAAAATCCCGCCTGAAACCTATTCCCGCCTTTATACTTCACTAAGAAGGTATTTTGTCTCAGAATTCAAAAGGTTCAAGCCCGTAAAACACTTGTATGCCTTATTATTTTAACTTCTTGGTGAGATGTGAAGGACTGGATCCTTTTCAAACACTGGTCCCTCCAACCTAACTTGCTTTAGCCTTAAAAACACATAATATTGAGCTTAAGAAATAAACTAAGAACTTGTTAGTTCGGAGCTTGTTACGTTTTAAATTTCGCGTTTCCTTCGGCCTCCTTGCAATCCACCTAGCTCAGCCACCGCCGTTTATTTTTCCCCCACCTCTTTCGTTATCAAAGATTCAACGCTTCCCCAGCGCTATAGATTCGCTCGCAATCGGAAAGGAAGTTGGAGGCCCTTAAGTTAGGTAACGGAAAAACGAAGGACGATCGCCTTTAGACCGTAAAACAGAAAGACCTGAGTCGCAGTCTGACTCTTTGGTTCTAAGGGCCGATACTGGCACGAAAGGGGTCGGTGTAGTAGTAATAAAACCAGGTCAGGCTCCTGTTCCTACACATGCGGGCCGACATTGAAGTAGTGCTGGAAATGTCTACCTCATAAACCGAATGCACCACTTGGACCACCCAGGAGACCCATTTCTCCCTTTATTAGACGCTGAAAATGAAAATAACTGTTTCAATATCTCGAATAATGTGAAAAGGCAATTCCTACTCATGAATACCTACCCAATACGTATTTGTCTACTTTTAAGAAGATTGAATTCATTTTTAAGATGGTCCATGCCGATAGAAATTAATCAAAATTAAGTTGATGTGGTTAAGGTGAGTTTTCACCTTACGGATGCATAGTTAAATGAAGTAGTGTAGGTGTTTTCCTTTTAGGAATGACGGTTGACAGCCAGTTTTATGATTTGTTTATTGAAGCAACGTTCCTGACTCCAACATTGGTGAGGCCCTAGTCATGCTTAAATTGTAGAGAGTTGTACTGAGAGGAACTACAAGTAACTTGAATGTTGGTTGGTTGTGGCTTACATGGATAGTATAATAGTATAATATCTGAAATAGTATAATATCCATGTAAGACACAACCAACCAACAATTAAGTTACTTGTAGTTCCTCTCTGTACAACTCTCTACAATTTAAGCATGACTAGGGCCTCATCAATGTTGGAGGCAGAAACGTTGCTTCAATAAACATGTCATAAAACTGGCTTTCTACCATCATTCCTAAAAGGAAAAATCCTACAGTACATCAAAATTAAGAGCAAATTTTATAAGTTATGGTTACTAAGAAGAATTCATGTACTTGTGCGCATACTCAGAAACTAATATATACATTTGGCGGCGTTAAAACTCGTAGGGTAGGTACTCATTGGTCGGATTTGGCAGAACCTCTACGATGGCTATTGGAAACTACTCCAATATTCAAGATTCAAAGATATTTAAGGATTTGCTAAAATTAAGTTGCACAATATTTTGAGATCATTTTTTCAATACAAATAAAATAAATAAGTATACTTACAGAAAGAAAACAGTATATAATATTCTTCCTGAAATTAAACATAGCTCTATTCTTTCAATAAATTTCAGGCATTTCTTATTTTTTAATTTCCGATCTTCAGTTCATAAATACACAATTGTCTTGACATAGTTTTACATTAGTCTATAACTACAGTAGTACATAATCTACAATATTACTATAACTAATGGCCCAAAACAATTAAACTTTACAATCCTGCTTCATTTATCAAATTTCTCAAAAACGTTCTAACCTTTCTATACGCCAGCAAAAATTTCCCCAACATAACGGCTTCCACGTTACTTCTGCATTTTATTATATAAAATATCTCAAATTCGCTGAGCGTTCGCCTTCCCAAATACCGCAGCCTGTGACATGCAAGTTGGGCGCATTCTCCAAGAATGTGCTGAATAGACTCAGCCTTACCAGAGTTGCAGAGGATACATTTCTGGAACTGGTCAATTTGTAGATATGCACCTCTAAAGCTGCATTGAAGGATCCTTTGATGTGACAATCTAAATTGAGCAATTATTCTTTTATAAATTATCGAGGTGTCAAACATCAGGTACCTCTCTACGTCCATAGAAGTATGCATTTTTCTATAAATTGTACTATAGGATGAAGTTAGTATACGTTCTAAATCGTCATACTCATTTTTCAACTTGAAGCAGTGGACAATCATACTGCGCTTTGCTCCTATTTCAACAGGACTCTGCCTCCCCCAAACCTCAGCAAAGCCAATCCCAATAAGCACTCTCCAATATTGTTCGCGAAACGTCCACTTTTGTGCGAAGTTCCGTAGAAAATGAAGCTATTGAAATGGTTCCAAAAATTTTAAAACCAAAATTTTCGAATGACGTCTTCATTGAAATCTGTTTTGAAACGTTCTGAAACGAATGTTGGAGTTTAAAATGATTTTTCGAGTGTAGGTGTAATATGTGTCATCCCAAATGATAAGTCTCCTTAGGATTGAGACGGAAATTCCGTTCTTGCTACAGAAAAAGCAAGCTTTCCAAACGATAGGCTGAGTTCGTTGGCCAACTATTTTTGAGTACCTACAATAAATTGCTCAAATTTCAAATAACGTGCTAAAACAAAATACAACAAATGGCTAAAAAACGGCTAAAATTGATACATTTATCATTTTTCAACAGTATATTAATCAAAAACCATTTATCGACAACGAAATAGGACAATAAAAGTTTTTGCACAAATTGAGGCTGAAAAATGTGTAGGCTGTTTCATTAATATTTTTTGCCAAAATATCGCTTGAAACGCCCTAAATAGTTGGAGTTTCCAACTCCAAAAGAGAATTGCACAATATTATTTAGAACGTGTTTTTTGCCATAAAATTTATAGTTAACTATTTCTTTGCACTCAAAGTGCTCAAATTTCAAAACAATATAATATAATATTATAATACGATTATTTACGAAAATTCGATCATACGATCGTGCTGTATGACAGGAAGTTTCTCAAATATAGCATTTGCAAATAGAGTTAATCTTTTTGGAAATCAAATTAATCTTTTTGTGAATAAAGTTAAACATTTGACAAACGAATTTAAACCTTCCCAGTGTTGTGAACTTCACAATTACTTCCTCGGTGAACTGTGTATTTTGAATGGATAGCGCGAATGTCTTCCGTCTGGCATTCAAACAGAAGATACTGTTGGTCGGAAAAGTTACGCCGGCCGAACGACTGCTCTAACAATCTAATGAACATGTTCATCAATTTAACTTCGGCTGGAAGTCCTACGTCTTCATTAGATGAACTTGTTCACCTCATCGTTAGAAAGGACGTTGTTTTTGGAGAGTATGGAGTTTTTCCTTGCCCTTTTCTTTGTTTATGTTCTTGTTCGTGTTCTTTGTTTAGAAACCATGATATGCGTTGAAAATCAAACTTACCTACTGGAGCTAAAAGTTCAACTTTATTTGCAAAAAGAGTAACTTTATTTGTAAAAAGATTAAATTTATTTCTAAAAAGTTTAATTAAATTTGCCAAAAGATTAATTTGATTTGCATAAAGATTAACTCTACTTGCAAATACTATAGGTTATATATATATATATATATATTGTATACTCGTACCTACTCAACTGGTTACAATGAATAAACAAAGATTAGAACATGGACTCATTCCATTTTTTTATATATATATATTTTTTTTTATAGGTATCTGTGAAAATGGCTAAAAAAAAGAAAAAGATGAAGAGTTAAGATGTGGTTGGGTAGGTTGTTTCGTGATTTTATTTACACATTATATGAAACTAAAGCAGTTTGTTGTGTTCTAAAAGTGCTGTCCAATGGCCATTCTTTGTTGGATTCCTTGAGATTTTGAATTTTAAAGTATGATAAATTAGCTAAAAGAGCCGCTATCGTCATGGGAATATGAGGCGTAACGCTATCAAATCGGTAATACTATCCCACTCTCCCAGCCCATTGAGGTTAACCTCACTGAAAAAACCTCCCAGTTTTTCGTGCGTTAAGTCCCTCGTTTGTCTCGCATCTCGGCAGCCGGCGTTTCCTCGGGTCCCTGCCAGGGGTCTTAACTCGACCCCTGAGGGCTCTTTTAAGGATGACCCGCCATCAATAAGGACCCTTTCCCCAATGCGATATCCCCGCACATCCCTCATATCCGCCCCTACGTCACGTAAATGGGATCCAAATTCCTTTCAGCTTCGAGCCCATCAACCCGTTTTTTTCCCCTAGGCATACAGATCTGCGGGAAGAGGGAACTGACGCCGCATTTCTACATGGCACCTGTTTTTGCGAGGAACACCCTTCCTTCTAGGAACACGGAACTAATTTGACGCGATGCTGATAGGAAATACGAGTGAGCAGGTGGGTACCTACCTATATTAATGAGTACATTTCTTCTTTTCAAACTGTATCACACAATCACCATCCATTGAAATAGGTAGTATTTTCTTAACTAAAAACGCTCCAAATTATCAAACAGAGGTTTATTATTTTTGTATTGTATAGCTCTTCTACATAGTCTTTATTACTAAACGAATCATTAGGTAGGTATCTCTAATATGTCTGCATAGGTGTAGTCGTCTACTGAACAGAAATTAATAAAATTAAACAACTCATGCAGTGTCGTGAATAGGCAAAACCGCGGCAGTAGCGCGTATTCCGCGTAATGCCATTCGCTTGCTGCAAGCCTAACACTATCTAGCGATCATTGATGAAACTTAGTTCCTCGAAAAATCAAACAGTCGCTGCTCCATTAAAGCGTTGTGAGAGGACGGAAAATCGTACAACTTTCCGGATGATTTCAATCGATTTGTTGGGAAAATATGATATGTGAATGACAAACAAAAAACATTACTGATACCTTAAAAGTTTTTGGGATCTCGATGTTTCAATAATTCAGCCCTGAATTACTTCCCTTTAGGGTTGATCAAAATTGATGCCGATGTTACTGGCCGGGGGGCCGATGTATGATTTTTCAGTTAAATTTCATTTGGTTCAGTGGGTGTTTTGGAGAAAAGCTCTGGACGGCGCGCGGTCATTCGATCCTGAGGGTTTAGGTGAAAAAAAGTCCATAAACACGAAAATCAATTATAATGCATATTGCGGCTCTATTACCCTATCCAATAGCGGAAACTAATAGAAATGAGATAAATAGAGAGACAAAAAATCATTTTGAGGTCTAATCGTTTCATTGAAGAAGTTATCTAAAAATTATAAAAGGTTAGGTTACTTTGGTCTACTGGATGGTTATTTTGTATTAATTTCACTAAAATCCACGGAATATTCAATATCAAGTTATAATTTAAAAACTAAGAACGTATAAACGACTAGTTTCAGAATGATGTATTGATTTGGCAACAATAAAACGGATAGGGGACCATCTACAACATAACCCGCCCATTCTCTGGCAGTTTCGTCGAAATCGGATGAAAACTGTGGAAATTAAGGTCGTTACAAGGATTTCACATAGGCGCATCCGTAGTAGCTATTATTGATACAATCATGTTGAAATCGATATGGGATGATCTAATCGTCACCCTGCAACTATCATCCAAATTTGAGTGCGATCGGACGACTAGAGCGTGAGAAAATGATACAATAATGGTATAATTGGTATAATTTACGTTTGCGCATGCGCAGAGTGAAGTATTGATTTGTCAACAATGAAACTGATTGTGGACCGTCTACTCCCTAGCCCGCACATTCCCTGAAAATTTCATACGGATTGGATGAAAACTGTGAAAAAAAAGCCTGTTACAAGGATTCCATTTTGGCGCATGAGCAGTAGCCATTAATTACACATACAATCATGTTGAAATTGATAGAAAATGATCAAATTGTCATCCCCCACTATCATCCAAATTTGAGCGAGATCGGAGTACTAGAGCGTGAGAAAATGATGTTTGGTATAATTTACGTTTGCGCATCCGCAGAGTGAGGTATTGAGTCAAGAACGATGAAACTGATAGGGGACCGTCTACCCCTTAGTCTGCACATCCCCTGGAAAATTCATACAAATCGGATGAAAGCTGTGGAAAATAAGCTTGTTACAAGGATTTTCGGGCACACGACAGACACAGACAGACAGACACGGAACCAAAGTTGTTCAGAATAGTCTAAAACCTAAAAAGTAAAATGCGAGATCGCGAGTGGAAATTTTGATTTTGGAGACCAAAATTTTTTTTTCTCCCGAAAAAATCAATCGATGCAAAATCAACAGAAAGTTATAAACGAGCGCACGTTAGGAAGGCACGGCTGAGACTAATAATAAACTCTTCTACGTCAATAAAAGGGCAAAACGATCAAAGTTCACTTTTGTTTACTTCAAAGCCTTTCGACTTTCATTCAGGCCCTCTCAATGTAACATACCTATATGTTACGCTAAGCACTACTGTGTTATCCCGACTGAAGAAAACTTAGTAATAAGCGTTAATTCATTGAAATGTGTAAATATACTATGATGTATATAGTATAACTTTACGTTATTTAAATTCCTTTATATCCTCCTCGATTCCCCCTACTCCAGTTTAACAATTGGTTCATTCATTCAACAATGAATGAGGTTCATTGAACGAAAGGTTAGGTTGCTGCAGGAGGCCCCTCAGGCAGGAATCGCATTGCGTCGAAAGCAACAAGTGGACGCGGAGTCGGCCCTGGATTTCCGACTTGGGAAGATCGATTCGCTAAATTTTTCACGCTCCGCGACCCGGTTGCTATCTCACTTATTGAAGATTAGACGGCTAATATTCATTTCGTCAATACCCGAAAATTCTTACTGCAAATATGCGCTACTTGGTCGCCGTAACAACTCCGGTATTCGATAGCTTGCGTGAAATATTTATTTCCTTCAGAGATGGAGACAATAGCTGTAGTTTACGAAAATTATCATCGAGGCTTGTACGACCATGGACTAAACTTATAATTAAGAGAGTTGGCAGCATATTATCCACACGCAACCTTTTTAACCCTGTAGAATTGCGGGTTACGGCGTATGAAGTCCAATAAAAAACCACTTTGTTTATTGTTTTCCGGTTACTATGGTGATTGATAAACTTTTCAAATAATTAATGGCTTTAACGCATCCTAAAAGCTTTCTTGCAAGAAAAAATTTCCAATGATGCATCATGATTGTATGAGCGAATTTCCAAAAATTTTCATTTAATATGTATGTTGTTTTGAAAATGTGAGCATTATCAGTGCAATACAATCGCTAATTGTCAATTTTATGGAAAAATAAACTTTTTATAAATATTACCTACTCTTTAAGGATTAGTATCAATGGAATTTAATTTTCAGCATAATTATTTAAATATCAACGTGACATTTTTATGTCTTTACTTGGCACAAAAAAAAACGAAAAAAAAAAAATTGAAAAGCGTTACTTTAAAATAAACAGAAATTCTCTGATAATTTGACGAATTGCCGGAATTTGCTGATAATTTTTGCCCACAACCAAATCGTAGCTAAGAGGCTGTACCTATGTTCGTCACCTTTTCATCGTAAAAATTTCGTCCGCCTGTCGTTGGAAAGCTCTTAATTTATCAGACAATCATCACATCACACGCTGCCAATTTAGCATGGAACATGCTTTAGCCTTGAGCTAACTGCCCGAAAACGTTACGCGAGATGGATGACGCGGAACTGTCACGAAATTTTCTTATGGTTTTCACGAACAACCAAGCCGTTGCTGGGGATATTAAACTTCTTTAGTTTTCATCGTACAAAAAATCGTTCTCCATTTGTTGGAAAGCCCTCGATCTATCATGCATTTCTTTCGTGCTTGTCCTTTTATTTATGTCGTAGTTTTATATTTATTTATGTTATAAATGGATATAGTTAGCAATGCCGCTTGTTTTGTTGTTGCTTGGTGAAGTTAATCTTGGTTATATTATAGTAATTGTAGATGCGCACCATAACAGGAAATTACCTACCTAGGTAGTTAGTTCCTTCTAATTTCGGTTTTCTTTGTCGTATGAAGCTCCTGAGAAATTTGGTTTTAAATAGCACGCACAACAAGAGCAACCTGAAATCAGGAGATGAATCAGCAAACAAACAAAACTTGCGCGGCTAAAGCATGTTCCATGTTTCTTGACTTTTAGCCACGGGCTCTAAATAATAACATCCGGGGGGGTTAAGGAGCAGAGCCCCTTGCCCGAAGTTTTCTTTTCCATACATTCCTGAAATGCACTGATTACGACCTCGTGTGATGTTAAATCTTGTTTGATGTTTGGCTCGGGCTCAGATTACTTGTTAGCCATTCAAATCACCATCCTCTTGTTTGAAGCAGAAACGATTACACGATAGTCCTCTGACGCTAATTTCTTTCCCAATCAACCTACGGTATAGATATCCTTTGAGAATTCTAGACGATTTACGACTTGGGACTTAGAGACTTAGGTATGCGATTATAAGGTGCGGAGGTGTATTGATTAGCTGAGGGACCCCTGAGGCTAATTACTTCAATAAACGACCTATGGTGTGCAAAATTTTTTTGATGCCCTGGTTAATCGTTGAAAATGTTGTTTTAACTGAAAATCTATGATCTGATATTATGATCTGTGATATATTTATTTATTTATGTACATCTGGTCATACCTTTATTTAACTAAGATGTTTAGTATTTATCATTATATATTTATCGATAATATTTATGTATTTGTAAGGATCATCTAGTCGTAGTTTAGTTTTTATTACGGAGTATTTTTATCCTCTGAAGGGGTTACAAAGTGGTCACCGCTGTATCCCTTGAGGCAGAGTGCGGCGATACCTCGTTTTGCAGGTTATTATTATTATTATTATTATTTCTCTCCCTCCAATCTGCCAGTTTAGTCCGTGATGGCAATCCGTTTAGTGACGGACAGTCAGCATGGCTCCCCTTAGAATCGTACCCGTTGCAGTGTCCTTTCCACATCCCCCCTTTTTGATTGTCGCTAATGACCCTTTCGGTTGAGAAGCGGCTTAAATTCTTAAATTCTAAAAAAAAAAGAAAAAAAGCTAATTGCTAACGTGTTCAAGCTTACATTACTGGATAGTTTTAATTTGGTGGAAGGCGCGGGACGAGATTCATTCTGGATTCAGCGCCCGCTATCAGAGAAATCAGAATTAAACTTTCCTCCCGTTAAGCGGAAGCATGCTACGCCGCTTTTCTCTCTTTCTCTCGCTCTTTCTCTCACCCCCACCTCCCTACACTACATCAACAAACATTCCTTTGTCCGTAATAATAATGGTTTATTCAACATCCCTCCGAGTACGATGGCCTTTGCAAATGGTTAAAGTAATGTTCTTTACCACGAATTCCTCCAGTTCATAATAGGGTTCATTGTCGCGATGAAGGATGGAGGAAAATCGTTGGAATGGACTTTTTTCCCCGTTGTAACTGCCAAGCGATTACCGTAATGCCTATTTCACGCCCGGACCTCGCAAAGGGATGATTCTTCACTCGCTGTTGTAAGCTGTGCTGATGTTGGTAATTTCACATGATCGTTCACTGAAAATATCCACCATAGAAGAGCATTAATACCTATTTGTATGATGGAGTACAAATTCATACATATGCAGTTGCTACGAGCTCAGAACTTGAGCTTCTCGCCAGGCTTGCTTTCCTGATCAACAACGCGATGAGCTTAGCTCGTGTTGTTGGGTAAGGTCTCGATGGATTTTATACATAGCACCACATACCTATTTGACTTTAAACGCATAGGTGCATCGGCATAGGCGCATACAGGTGCATCGTATATTTATATAAATATTATGTTACATTTTTATATTATATTTACATCTACACAACAGTGGCGTAGCTATGCCATTTATCATGGAGGGGCAACAACTACAGTCAAAAATTATATATGTAACTATCGTATAAATATGTAGAGTGGGCACTACTAGTCACAAAGAGGGCATCGTAGCACCTATAAAGGGTGTCCCACTTATAAGTTACAAGGTTAGTCGATTACAAAGGTGCATTATTGAAAAACGAAAAAGCGAAAACAATCACTTTAGAATTAATTTGAATTTTAGTCTTACGTACCTACCTACCCACCGAGAGAAAATTAACGTAATCATGTGGGGGAAATGAATAGGGAAGAGCAGGCATATTGTATTATTTTTACAGCATAACCTCACGATCTATAAATTAAGGTAATTAACCCGTCTCTTGTTGCACACAAAAAGAACATTCTTACCTAACTAAATCTGTCTTTATATATGAAAATGCTCATGCACTGGGAAGCACTAGGCTTATCAGACTTACCACTTCCAATCCAATCTTCTTTGTATATGTGGATGTATCCAAATAAAATACAGGATACAGGGCATTAAACATCGACGAGACACATCACAAAAGGTAAACAAACCGAAGCCAGCTGGAAGGTTATGGTATAAATTTATTGGTTGGTTCACATATTGATTGTTTCAATAGTTTCCATTCGATTATGAATATTTCAATCACCACTGGCATTTAGTCCGCGTAAGATTCTATTAATTTTATTTTACCATTATTTCTACTGGGACTCATACAAAAAATCAGAGACTTTTATGAGTTAGAAAACATATTGATGGTAAGAAGGACACAATCGATGCTACTGCAATGAATCGATCAATCAAATGTGAATCTGTGGTCAGTAAAGGTGGAGGAAGTAGGGGAAGTGAGAGGGGAAAATGGCTTATGGCTTCCACAGCAAAATGAGGAAGGGCAAGCCCAAAAAGAAGTGGGGAAACAAAGTAGTTTACCATAGTTTCCCTTTATAGAATCCAGCTTACCATTTTTTTACTGTAGTTATTTCGCTTCTCTCGGATGGGCAATTATATTATCCACGGAATTTAGCCCTCCCTCGAACCAGCCTAGGATGGGCGTTCAAAGTTGCTAGGTAACCGGACCCGCATAACATACGTGCTTTGCGGGTCGCATCCTCGAACTATTGGTACTGACGTTAGTAATGTGAAGTTAGGTATTAATTATCGTCAACGAAGCATCATTTGCAAGACAAACTTCTACATCCTCTGGAACCATAGGGGGCTCTGCCCCCATCACGCCCTCAAATCACGCCACTGCTACACAATATACGATCTGTGTCATTATAGTACAGTAGAGTTAACCTTGATAGGCCGAAAAAGTTTGTAGTTCTGGTGTCAGTAAAAACTTTGAGAGACTGATGTGAGAGACCACTGGAATTGTAACGGAAGTATCTGAAGTTGGAATCGTTTAACGAAGAGGAATCGACAATTCAGGATTTTCGTCTGTTTCAATTCTGTTTGGCAGGCACACGCTCGAAGTGTTCCTATTTTACACTTTTATGAAAATGGAAAGAATGAAAATCAAAACAAAACAAAAAAGTTGTAGAGAACGATGGCCGCCGACTTGCGCATTTCACATAGAAACCCTCGTTGGGAGCAGTGCGGCTTGAAGGACTCGTCCCCCTGTGAACAATACCGCGGATGGACGCAGTAATTGTTTCGTCGTTGTTGACTTCCCTAATTGAGAGGCGCCAAAACAAGGGTTTTTGTTATTCCAACTGCAAAAAATGTCTTCCGTCGGGTCGACATCTGCTTCTATTCATTGCGGGGATGTAAATGAAAATTTTTCTTCTCCCGAAAAAAATGAAAAATGCTTCACACTTCCTTTTCAAAATGCGAGACTTGGAACCACAACTACGATTATTCAAGGTGAAGTGCTCGTAGATGCTACAAATTTCTCGCCTTAAACTGCATCAAAA
The DNA here is from genome assembly GCA_030762985.1 of Adelphocoris suturalis. Taxonomy (NCBI): domain Eukaryota; kingdom Metazoa; phylum Arthropoda; class Insecta; order Hemiptera; family Miridae; genus Adelphocoris; species Adelphocoris suturalis. The sequence goes on along the minus strand of CM061041.1, from coordinate 72,543,932 downwards.
GTATAGTAAAATTCCGTCAAACGATTAGTTTTATCTAAATTCGTTAGATTTTTTAAAGGTTATTTTATAAAGAAATTCGTGTTTTCGCCTCTTCAAGTTGAATTTTTCCACTTTAATTCATTTAATTTCAATTTTGACCACATTTTCAGAATCAACGGTAAATTTTCTATAACACTTTTATTCAGAAAAATTCCCATCTAAAGACAACAGCTGCAGCTCAAACATAGAAAAGTTTGAAAAAAACTTTCTGGTACTATACATTCTCCGTTTTGTACAGATCAACGTGATGTGCAACATTTTGGGGTTCTGGAACCCAGATGGGTCCTAAATTAAAAAAATAAAAGAAAAAAACTCGGCGCTCCGCGCCTCGCCAGGGGCAAGCCCCCTGGACCCCCGGTTACCTCTATTTACATACTTCGGACGAAATTATTGAAATACAGAATGTGTTTGCGTTGTCGCGCAACCAAGTGACAACCAAACAAGCGTCATTGTTTACTATTCATTTACTATTCATGCTCATAACTCAGGTTGATGGCCACGCACTTCACAGTAGTTAACATAATATGGTTGGATAAATCAGGAGCTTTCCAACGAATGGTGAACGATTTCTGTGCGATTAAAATTGCGGAAGTTCCATTTCCCTACCAACGGCTCGGTTGTACGTGAAAATCATAAGAAAATTTACAAGCGGTTGCAATCATGTTGACAATATCAATTATTGAGAATGATCATCTGTGTGTAAACAATTGATTCAAATAACCATGCTCATAACTCAGGTTGATGGCCACGCACTTCGCAGTAGTTAACATAATATGGTTGGATAAATCAGGAGCTTTCCAACGAATGGTGAACGATTTCTGTGCGATTAAAATTGCGGAAGTTCCATTTCCCTACCAACGGCTCGGTTGTACGTGAAAATCATGTACGTCACACATTTCGTTACCATCCCGCGTTCCATTTTCGGCTAGTTAGTCCATGGCTAAAACACATTCTGTGTTAAAAAGTCTGAATATCTTTAAAACTTTACAACTTTTTCAAAACAATTTAGGGCAGGTTCAAAAACGATTTCTTAAATAATTACTTACATGTGTTACCTATCTCCCTTTTGCTGTATTTTAAAAAAGCTTTCAAGTATCATGAATGAAATCAAGACTGTTCAGATAAGGTCTAGCTATACCCATGTATTGTGGGAGTTGCAGACATTTTTTTAAAGAAGATCGCACGACTTCCTTATATACTCTTTGAGCTGGTCGGAAAGTTAAATTCAATATTTCGCAGAAAAATAGGCATGACTACCAGCAGCATTTAACTTATACATTAATATATCTCTTCGGTTCGCATGGATGTGTGTTCAGATAAGGTTTAGCTATACTCATGTGTTGTGGGAGTTGTGACAGTTCACGCGAGATCCAAGGGAATGCGCTGCCGTCGCTCCGTTGTTTCCCAACGGGCGTCGGGTGCTTATTCCCGTGTTTTTGAAAGCCCGCGTTTGGCGATGGATGGGTGATCCAAGAACTGGAAAACCATTCTTCTAAGATTAGTACGATTTATCTCTTATGGAACTGTCACACCCCTCTCTATTTATGAGTGTGGATTTAGGCCCCATTGCACCTCCGGGGTGCCTAAGTCCATTACAGAGTTGCAGACATTTTTTTAAAGAAGATCGCACGACTTTCTTATATACTCTTTGAGCTGGTCGGAAAGTAGTAACCACTTACCGCAGCAAACATTTAAGATGAAGCATAACTTAACGAGTTTTGTACGACAAAACAGTAATTGAGCTGCCTTTCAAATTGATTCGATTTTCAACACATAAGGCGAGCGAGAGTTTTCAGTGTTGAATTTACTCTATTCATGTTTATTATTCTGCCGAAACCAGGAGTTTGTTGCAATTTTAAGGGATGGTTAGAAGACAGTTACCACTTTCCTACTCGCTCGGAAAGTAAATACAGGAAGTCATACAATCGGTGTTCATCGGTCTCTTACTGACAGCCACCTGAAGAAACCTCTGGACTAATGGAGTCCTATACCTACTTGAAAATCAAACAATCGAATAAAACAATCCCATCCTTCGAAGATGTGATCCATCATGATAGCATCCATGTAAAATGAATACAAGTAAGGAAAGTTGTGTAAAGCCTCGCACCGGATGTTTTTATTAGCATTTTTTATCGGGGAGCTCTTTCTGCCGCACCCTGTACACATTACCTTATATCGAATTTAGTGGTTTCAGACCTTTATTTCCGACAAAACGTTAGGGTGGAGGGACCAGTGATTGACAGGGACCCAGTGACTGACATCTCACCAAGAATAAGGAATTTAATAATAAGGCATTTAAAAGTGTTTTACGGGCTTAATCCTTTTGAATTTTGAGGCAAAATACCTTCTCAGTAATGTATAAAAGCGGGAAAAGGTTTCAGGCTGGTTTTTGTGAAATCTGGAGAAGGTTACTCAACAGAACCTCATGTTGTAATTTCTTTAGTGATGTTTCTTGTGATTTTGCTGAGGAGGTAAGCGTTTTATTTTGCTTCACAATTCCCTCCACATTTTCAAACTCGATTGTGCCATGATTTTTCTCAATCAGTTTTTTGTGCAGATTGCATTTCACTTGTTGGAAAAAATCAAAGATAACATGTGAAAATGCAAATGTCAATACTAGTTCCCGAACTGATGCTCCCCTCAGTGATTGGCAGTGCTGTCAATATGGACTCTATTCGTTCTTGTCATTCGTTCTTTATGTTTATATTTATGTAAATATATAGCACACAAGCTGCTAGTTTACCATTAGAATCGTAAGTGGCTAAGGTATCAAGAACACATTTTACCTATTTTGTGATGAAACATCCGGTGATATTTTCAACTTTGTCTTTATGAAAAATCATATTAATTTTATATTTAGATTAATAAAACCAAGTTCAAATGGTCACTTTATTTGTAAATGTTGAAATAAAATGTTTTGTTGATACAAGGAATCATTTATCGCAGAAGAACTACTGTGTCAATCATAGGGTGTCAATCACAGGTACAACAAAAAATGTGGCTGTCAAATACTGGGTTGAAAAATTGATTTAGAAAAAACAAATATATGATGTTTTGTGGCTTGAATTAGTGATTTTTTTCAATACCGAGCAGTTTGAGGACATCTTGATACAGCAATAGATGTAAGCTTCAAGTTTGAACAAACGACAATCCACAACTTAATTGCTTGTCAAAGCCAAAATGCCTCTTAAGGTGTCAAACACTACCACCAATAACACCACCACCCTACCATTCTGTTTCTTGAATAACTGAAACAATAGGTGGAACATACGGCCCTGCAACACCTGTTGACTCACGAAAACTGACTGTGACAGGTTTTCATTCACGTGTCTCGAGGGTCGGGCTTGTTTCCTCTTTTTTTTATCCCCGCGGATTTAAACGCCTACATATAAATAGGGAGCCGCCCACAAGAAAAGGTTTTCCGGTTTTAACCGACTCTTTCTAAAATTACATCAGTCCACAAGGTAGTGATACGTACTGCCAATTCTTCTTCGTGCCAACTCCGTGGGGTTGACCGGCAGGCTGCGCTTTTATTCTAACGGAGGCCGAAATAAGATTTTCTGAAGGCTGCAAATTCATTATTTGTTACCAACAAACGCTTGATACTAACGCGTTGAAACACCTTCCCCCTGTGATGCAGATCGAATTCGAATATTTTGTTCCACAAGACCTACCAACATTTTCAAATTTACACTCGCATTTTCAAATTGCACAGACTCGTGTGTCTGGCAACTTTTAGGGTTGCCAGACACATTATAGTTTTGAGTATCATACTATATTTTTGGAATCAATAGTAGGTATATAGGTCCTATATAAAAATTATTCAGGGTGTCCCAAAAGTTACCCTCCTCCTAAGATTTCCCCACAATTTTTGAGATTACGAAGTGAAACTTGGACAGCATTTTTTAGGGTGCCTGATACTAAGTTCTAAGCAAATAGAAAGTTCCTGTCATGATGATCGTATGATTGAATTTTCATAGATTACAGTATTATAATATGTTACATTGTTTTGAAAATTGAGGTCTTGGAGTGAAAAGAAATTGTTAAGTACCAATTTTAGCCTCGATAAGCCCAATTATTATAATAATTACAAATTTAATTACAAAAAACTCGTTCTAAATAGTAATATGCTATTCAAAATGATATTTAAATTTATTTATTTAAAATAAATAAACAAATTGAATAGTTCGTTGAATCTTTTGGTAAATAAACGTTTTCTGGGATCAACGATTCAAGTGGACCCTGAATTAGGGGTTTTTGGATTGTAATAGTGGAGTTTCCCTTTTGATAAATGAACGGCACTCCATTTATCTCGGCGGCTAAAGGACGAGTCGTGAATGAGCTCATCCTGATTTATGAAGCTCGCGCGTCGGAGTTGAGCGTCGGAACGTATCAAAGTCATATTTGGCAACTTCGACTCCGGCGTCGGGCGACTGCAAAAAGGCGGATCCCGCAATTTGCCAGAGCTGTAAAGGAAATTACTGAGGTTGCCAACTTTTGAGTTGAACCGCTGGGAAGCACAAGCGCTCATTTGGGGGCGCGCCAAATCACTTTGATTCTGCAGTTGAGGTGAAGAAAAGGTGGGACCCCGAGGCTCCTAAACGTCATTTTGAACGGGGAGTTATTAGAAAAATCTCGAACTCGCATCAAAAAGTCATTTAGGGAATTCGCGAACGGTGTGTTCACTGCAGCAATGTAAATCCCCGAAACGACCTCAACAATTTTAACGCCTTGAAAACAAAACAATTTACTATTTCATCTGTTCCCTTTTTACGACCCAGAAGATTGTCAAGTTCAAACCAAAATCTTGAAACATTAGGAGTGTTCCAAGCACCCGCCTGAGTTCATGACAGCTGATAAAAGAAAACTGACGGTTGTAATAATTAGGCATTAGCTGAATCAAATTGAAAAAGAGATGTGAGAAACGTTGCATTTTGTGTGGAGAAAAAAAAGTTTCGCTAAAAATTCCTTGACCCCCAGCCATGTCAAAACGATAACACAACAAGCATCAAGCAGGCTAATGACAAGGCATTTAGCGTGAAGGTTTGCGGTGAAATGAATTTTCGGAAGGTTCAGAAAGGTTTCCTGCAGTTCGAGTTCTCAACCCTATCCCCGAGCAGGTCTGAAAAGTTCATGAACTCACTGAACTCAGTTCATGAACCCAACGCGGTGGGAACACCTGAGCGAGTCTTGAGTTCCTGAACTCAAAACGCTTAGAACCCGATTCACGTGCAGATGAGGTTCGGCACCGAACCAGTTCCGAAAAGTTCATGAACTCGCGGTGCTTGGAACACAGCTATTAGATGTGTTCCAAGCACCCATCTGAGTTCAAGAACTCGTGAGTTCATGTACTTAGATGGTTCACGAAACTTTTAGGTCCAAGAACCCGTCGATGGGAACACTATAGTTCATTTGACACTCAATGCACCAACCAGCGCTAGCGTCGTCTTTAGTAACGTGAAAACCTCGTCATCGAAATCCATGGAGCATTTTGAAAAAAAGGCCTAAAAGGTGCAAAAAACATCATTTTCAACCATTTTTAAGGTTATTTGCTAATTGCCACCCTCAGAGTATTTTCCCAGGTATGAAGGGTATGGGATATCTTCCTACCCAGAAGAGTAGGTAACTGTTGAAAATTTCATCAAAATCCCTCGAGCCATTATTGAGAAAAAGCAACAACAAAAAGTGCTAAACATGACGTTTTTTCAAGAAAGGTAGGGTGGGCCAAGTGCGTAGAAAAACATTAGTTTGGCTTTGCCTGCCAATGACCCTTAAACAAATGTTTTCTATCTATGTGTAGACGGGTGATAAAAAAAAATTGACGGTTTTAATAATCATCAGATGAAGCAAATTGAAAAGGAGATGTGAAAAACGATATCTCAACAAGCATCAAGCAGGCTAATGACAAGGCATTTAGCGTGAAGGTTTGCGTTGAAATGAATTTTCGGAAGGTTCAGAAAGGTTTCCTTCAGTTCGAGTTCTCAACCATATCCCCGAGCAGGTCTGAAAAATTCATGAACTCACTGAACTCAGTTCATGAACCCGACGCGGTGGGAACACCTTAGCGAGTGTTGAGTTCCTGAACTCAAAACGCTTGGAACACAATTCACGTGCGCATGAGGTTCAGCGACGAACCAGTTCCGAAAAGTTCATGAACTCGCGGTGTTTGGAACACAGCTATTATTACAACTTCCACGACCCACCCAAGGTAGTAGCTACGTTACTGAGAGTAACCAGGTTTAAGTTTTGCTTTACTTAACGTATGCATATGGTGGCCAAGGCGGAGATACAAATTCATAACGTCCATGCCACCTTTTCAAAGTGATTTTCATATCAATTCAAATGGAATTCTTTCACCACGCTTTCTCTAAGTCATTAATTTCATACTTATTATACACCCAGTGATTTTATCCTAGGTACCTACCTATTCAAATGAATATCCAATTCTTCCGATTTAATTTCTCCCCAATAATTTTTGACTTGGATATGTCTTTGGGCTGGGGGTCAAGGAATTTTTCGCGACACTTTTTTTTCCCGACCGACACTTTTTTTCCCGACCGGCACATTTTCTATTGATTTTCACGTACAACCAAGGCGTTACTAGGGAAGAGTAACTCCCATAGTTTTCATAGTAGGAAAATCGTTCACCACTTTTTTGACTTGGCTATGTCTTTGGGCTGGGGGTCAAGGAATTTTTCGCGACACTTTTTTTTCCCGACCGACACTTTTTTTTCCCGACCAGCACATTTTCTATTGATTTTCACGTACAACCAAGGCGTTACTAGGGAAGAGTACTCCCATAGTTTTCATAGTAGGAAAATCGTTCGCCACTTTTTGGAATGCTCTCATTTTACCACGACATTTCATGACCTCTAAGCCATTGTAGTGTCAAGGAATGCTGATTTATTACTCTAAGTTAAAAACTAATATTGTTTTGTAACCATCATGGAAAATCTTGTGAAAAGAAGGCACTACTATGGTTGGTATACAATTGAGTAGTAGGTACCAACTGATAAGCAGTATGTACTAGACATATCCATGATCATTTGTTTTTCCCATCAAGGGAGAAATTAAAATGGATATGTCAAAGTTGTAGACATTACTTTACACTCTGTCCGGCACTTTAGATTATTATTAACTCAAAAAGTGAAGGCTAGGTAGAATTTATATTGATTTTTCACTTACAACCAATGAGTCACTAGGGAAGAGTAAGAAAATAGTTTTCATAGTTTTCCATAGTTTTCATAGTAAGAAAATCGTTCTCTTTTTTTGGAATGCTCTCATTTTATCACAACATCTCATGACCTCTAAGCCATTGTAGTGTCAAGGAATGCTGATTTATTACTCTTTAGTTATAAACTAATATTGTTTTGTTACCGTAATGGAATAATCTTGTGAAAAGAAGGCACTACATGGTTGGTATACAATTGAGTAGTAGGTACCAACTGGTAAGCAGTAGGTACTAGACATATCCATGATCTTTTGTTTTTCCCGTCAAGGGAGAAATTTATTAGTTGTGTTTTTATGGTAATGCATTTAACTTTATTTAAAGAAAACGAGGCACAGTTGAGGAAGTGGTTTCCTGCATCTTTAGCAGGAAGGAAATTGGGGTTATGAAAGCACCGCGTGCGCGGTTTAATGAGTCATTAACATTTAGAGAGTTTGTTAGGTGTAGGCCTAGCGAAGCACATTGGGGGTTGGCGCCACAGTCTTGGGGTTCGCGGAATCTTCCTGGAGAGTACTAAAGGCTCTACTCGGGAGATTGGGTTTTCGATTACAGAGTCAAGTACCTATGTAGCTAGTAGATTTATCTGGCCCCAAAGACAACTTTACAACTGCTTCAGCAAAGGCCTGAATCAGGTGGCTCCTACATCTCTCTCTCTCTCTCTCTCTCTCTCTCTCTCTCTCTCTCTCTCTCTCCTCTCTCTCTCTCTCTCTCCTCTCTCTCTCTCTCTCTCTCTCTCTCTCTCTTTCTCTCTTTTTCTCTCTTTCTCTCCCTCCAGATGGTTCACATTCCTCTGAGATCGAGGTAATCATACCACATACTAAATTACCTACTAGTAAAACATGTATAAGTATATAGTTTCCTACTTATTACGCAACCTATCTTATAGAATTGGGTTTATATTTATGAAATACCTCGCCGCGTGACGACCTGAGCGGCTATATCCCGATTAGAATCTCAACGTGACTAGGAAGCAGTCGAAATTTTGGTCAGAATCCCAACAAGCAAATAAAAATTAATAAACAGAAGAATATTGACCTGTGAATGAATGTATTCAGAGTGTACACAATATAATCGTGTGATTACACGTGAATATTTGGGAAGTTGAGTGTTCGATTGGAGTCAGGATGAATCTTTGAACACTTAACTCTCCTATAAAATATAGGAGTAGATTAAGCAAATTTTCCTAAAAAATGAGTATCTACTTGCAATAAAAAATTTATAGAAATTCAATAGAAATTTTAAAATAAACAGTTTTAAAAAAGAATTTCTTTAAAATCCGTTTTAAGGTATCCTGAAACGATTCCTGAAGTTTGAGCATATATTTTTTCTTTTTTTGTATACATTTTTATTGGTTCAAGATTACACTTTTACGCCAAATTTGGTAATACATTTTTCATTAATACATATTTTTAGTTCTCTGATAATACCTACTAAATATTTTTGTAGATTACAGTTGATTGTACTAAGGTATCTGTAAAGTTCTTTGTACACCATTTGCACTGCTGACGTCAGAATAAAAGTTTAATGGAGCTGGGATTATATCGCTTATATTTTCCATAAGAAGTTGTTGTTCTCGAAAAAATACGGGGCACTCCAATATTTTGCGTTGCGCAGTGTCTTCCACTCCACAGTGATTGCAGCCGCTGGTTAAATTTCCAATCCCAAATCGTTGAAAATAGGAATTACCGAGGATGTGTCCACTTCGTAATCTGGAAATAGTTATTATTAAGTTTTTATCTTCAGATGAAGAGAAATCAAACCAAGGTTTTGTTGGAAGTGATGGAAAGAAAGTTCTGTAGTAGGGTGCCTGACGGGTAGGACTTGAAAAGATTTTTCCATGTTCGACGCATGTCCTGGTGGATACGTTGATAAAAATCACTGAATGGTAGACTTTTGTGCAGGATGTTGCTCCTAATTCCTCCATACTTTGCTGCCGAGTCCACCATGTGGTTGCCAGATACTCCCATAGGTGCCCTTGTCCTTACGAAAACCACTTGTTGTCCACGGTCTTTTAGACGAGCCACTACTTCTAGGAGTTCACCAGTCAAATGTGTTATTTTAGAGTTTGGGTCAATGCTTTTGAGTTTTACCAGTGTGCTAAGTGTCGGTTATTAGGATAATGAAATGGGACGTATTCGAGTTTGATAGTGCTGCATAATGGAGGAGAGCTTGCTGCATCGCAATGATTTCTGCCAAGTAAATAGTAGCATTCTTGTCGAGTTTAATAGCCTGAGTTGTTGGAATTGGCGTAAAAAAAAAAAACTGCACCAGACAGCATCTCGTGTGTACGGTGTTTGAATTTGGCCAACGTCTGGCAATATATTCTCTCAGGGTCGCTTCTGCTTCGTTGGATTACATTTAACTTTGATTGGTGGTTGCGCTACCATCAAGTCTTTCATATGGTACTGAAAACTCAACTGGCTTGTGTTGCTCAACTATTAAAGGAAGTAATTCGGCCAGTGTTGCGACGCTTTGGCAGATGAGTGGCATATGTGTACAGAATGGATGCGTTAAAACTTCAGATGTTAATCTAAGTTTGCGCATATGAAATACACGAGTAGGTATATAATTTTATCCCAAAAACATAAATTAATCGATTGATTCTAAATTTTTGTCCACGGGATTTTCCCTACCTGAAGACGCAGCATGAAATACAATATAAGAAAAACGTCAAACTATCGTCAATAACTTATCAGTGGCTGCGAAAACTTCAAACAAGATGCGGCCCCTCGAGACGGAGACAACGTGTTGTGAATCGCCGTTTCCACATCCTGAGTTAAGTGTTCTCCGACAGAAACTCTGTTCCGACTTTTGTTCGTTTTACTTTTTCATCTCCGGCGTCGGAATTACTTTCATGCTCTCCGGAGAAGCTGTTCCAGGTCTTTATCCGACGGATTTTCCTCTGGCTTCATCAGCGATGGCGTTCTTTATCATGCCTTTTCCTCCGACGCCAGCAGACGTTCTCTCAAGGGAACACGAGTACAGGCATGATGAATGGTATGCATTGATTAACAGCAGAAGCTGAACTTTGTTTCAGAAAATAAACAAATAAAGGTTAAAATTTTTATTTAGAGTGAAGACGTCTAGTATGTTTTTTGGGTTTTTCTGTTATATCCCCGCATTTACAAATATTTTTATAAATGGGGATTGATCGGATTGATGATCCCCAATCATTTTTACGTCCACTGTGGTAAAATAGATAAGAATGCTGTGTATAGATTGGTGGTCTGGATGCTCGCAAGCTCGCATCTAAAAAATACATAACTTCAAGTAGTCAATCGCTTAGTAAAAATACAGATTAGTGGAGACATACAGGTCAGAACGAATGAATGGTAGAGAAATTAACGGAAATATGCGGGATATAACAAAAAAGGCCCTTTTTTGCACAGCTTCGGAAGAACAGATACGAGTTGTGTTGTCGCACATCTCTCATCACGTTAGAAATGAGTCAAAAATTACCATGAACCTTGAATCAAATTATAACTTTGAGTAAATCCTACTTTACCTTGCTGACATTTCTTGATTGCTATTTAATCCTTTGCTTTCTCAACCTTATAATATTTATTGAGTGTTGTCTTGAGGGTAACTGATAGGTGAATCTGACCATTCATGTACATTCCGAATTCGGTATGCTTTCAAAGGGTGATCTTGGCTCCTAGGTGTCAGTAGGTACCTACTTAAAAATTGAGTAAATAAAAGCTACTCGAGGTTGACAATAAGATAGATAGAACACAGCCAGATTTACTCCTGTATAGACATTAATAGCCTGGGTTTGATTTAGCTTTATGGTAGTAATGGATTGTTTTCGATTCGATTTGAACTTAGCAGTTCAAATTTCTATCTTTGCGAACTCTTAAAGAAAGTTGAGCTATTCCGGTGGTTCATGAATGAGCGGTTTCCGTAGCCCCATTACGCAAATTTCTTCTTTGGAATCTGTTTTTGAGGCATTCAGCGAAACTGAAATGGGGAAAACCCGACTGAGCACTCATCTGAGTGGTTTCCTTGGTATTTCCAATTTTATTAGTGGAGTGGTCACTAAATCAGGACGAAAGTTGAAAAGTTACGCAACTGATGCGAGTCATGATTGTGACAGTGACCGAGAGACGTAACTGATAGATACGCCTGTCTGTCAGTGTGTTAGTTTCGATTGTTGTAGATACGTCTTTAGTACGGAAACGTTTGAGGATTTGTGCTAACTCTTAGAGTCTCTTATCAGAGTTTTATATACGAAGCTAACTAAAAAATCGGATTTTTGCAGTTATGTCCGTTTGTGGTGGTGCAAAAGACAAGCCACTTTTTAATTTTTCCGACGATAAGATTTGGTGACTTATAAGTTATGCATTGTTTTTGCCTTTCATATTTTATATAATAAGTAGCATTGCTTCATAGAATGCAGTATTTTCTGTAGATGTCTAGTGTGTGATATCTGTGTATTGATATTGGAAATGGTTCCATTGATTCATGCGTGAATTTGTGGCGAGGCCTCTACTAAATACGGGAAATCATCAATAGTGCAGCTATCTCGATCCTGGGATCCAAAATGGTGGGGTGAACGTGTTGAGTTTCTACTCGCTGTGGTTGAGCTGAGTTGCTCGGAAGGTTCATCGAAATGCAGGCGCCGTCGATCTACCCGTATCACACTAAGTCGCTGACTTCTAAGCAGGCTGACATTATTGATCAACTACGAGTACTTGAGAATCAGGGCAAAACATTGACGAGACCTTAAAAACCAGGCACTTTTCGGAACCACTCCGCTCCCCCTATGATTCTCAGGTTTTGGGCTAAAAAAAACTTTCTAGGTTTTAGCATGAATATACGTTAGCCGGGACCTAACTGCCGAAAAACGTTATATGAGATTGGAACGCAAGTAGCGCGATACCGGTAAACATCCATTGCTAGGGAGTGATGTCTGCTAGCAACCTGGTATAATACGCACTCATAATAATGAGACAAGAAAATTCAATAATGCAAATATTATGAACTTTAATAAATAATGAGAAGCGAATGGGAAGTTAACGAAGAAAGTTAAAAAATTATGAATTGATGTGACGTGACTTATGAATTGATGTGACGGGGACGGAACATCGTCTTCAGATGCTGGTTTCCTCTTAAAAGACGGTAGTGATATCCTCCGTGAGGGGGATGACGTAGTTATGCGTTCGTACATCATAAATCTCACATTCATGTCCATCGTGATACCACGCTGGGTAAGTTTGAATCCGCTAAACTGGACAATGATGGCTGTGTGCAAGTAGTAAATGCTTTTCAGGAGGTTTTTCCAGTTTCCATAATGCACTTCATCTACCCCAAGCTTCCATCAAGTCAATTTAATTTTTGAGGCATAATGCATGTAGATGACTATTCTAACTCCAAACACACTGGAACTGGAATGGTGCGTCAATTATTTGTTAGTTTGGTATCATTAAATAGCTTTTGCTTGAACCGTTTAATTGACTCTGATATATCAGTGATACTAAATCGGCAAGCTGCAGCGGCAAATTCGTTTGATGGAGTAGCTTCGTTGGTGCATATGATTACTTGCTCGATAAACTGTTGTATAAGCACCTTCCTCATCAATGGTTCAACATCACCAAGTGATAATTATTAACGTTCCTGGATCGATGGCTGATCGATACTTGGCGTTCTAGGCTGAAGCATATTTATGTTTTGTAATTTTGGCCGAAGGCTCTAATTTATTTTTCCTTTATTTACTAGCTGGTACTCCCAAAGACACCCAGGTTATGGGCATTAAAATAGCTGGGGGTTCATGTACCTGATAGGGGATGCTCCAGCCTCATTATTCCTTCCATTACACTCATGCACAACGGGTTTGAGCCGGAGCTGCATCCAGAGCTTTATAAGGGCACGAAATTCGATTCTCAGATCGCTGAGGAAAATTTCCTGCTTTCATGAAATGCCCATTCTTTAACATCTACCATGATATTAATCTCCCTGTAGTTCAGGCTGTGATGCCTGTAACGGACTTAGATCGCCGCCAGAGGTGCAATGGGGCCTATGTTCGCACTCATAGAGAGAGAGGGGTGTGTACCATAAGAGATATAACTCGTACTAGTAGCAAATGTCCTATGTTCGGAGAAGATGATTTTCCGGTTCTCGGATCCTCATATATCGCCAACCACAGCATTTCAACAACTTGAGAATGATGCCGACGCCCGGCGCTGGAACGACGGAGGCGCATTCTCTTGGATCTCACGGGAACTGTCACATGCCGTGCTCCTTCGAGTTGTAGAGGTGGACAGTCAGAGAGCGTAGGTACAACTGTTATTGTGTTCTTCCGACGCCCCCTTCATTCATAAGATATTTCCGATGCTAATGCTTAGAAGTAAAATGAGAGGTTGTTCTTGTGCAGTCTGTGAAAATATCTTAGCTGAAGCAATCTAAAACCAGAACTGGTATGTAATCTTTTTCAATGGGTTTTATGATTGGATGGCCCTTTGTTGGTACTATTGTCTCCTTCCGTCTTCTTCTATCGAGCCACAGTCACTGGACTTTTTAGGGAGAGACGTGAGGGAATAATAGTTTACGGACCACTGGACCACGTGGAATCCATTTATCTACCAGTTCTCGCTTTACCTACCGGAGTCGACTGCATGTTGTCGTTCGCGTGGAACTGGCCAGCCATTCCGATTCACGAACTGTTTTCGTCATTGATGACTCGGTTTTGTGTTGGTAGGGGGTGGGCCAAGTTATGGTGGGGGTTGTTTTTCTCTTTTTATCTAAGGGTTGACGTCAGTCAGAGTCCACAATTCGACAAGGTTTTTTTTTCGACTACAGTCGTTGTCTAGTCTTTTCGATGATTTTAGCTGCTTGTCGGGTCGATAGTACACCAAAGTTTGGACACAAATAGCGACAGATGGACATGAAATTTCAGGTTGTGAGATATAATGAAGTCTTTGGGCAGATGGATGGCATTGGAAATGTCTTTTATTCGAGTTTCAAAATAAGTTCAAGATTGGAAATGGAAATAGATTTTTTTAAATATTGGGAGTAGTTGATTTTTATTTGGAAATGCTGGAGCGGCCGTTTATGGACGTTTAGCTCGCTACCTTGTGACAATCTGATTGATTGTCGTTACTAAACTTCTTATTGTCTATTCTATATTTTGGTATATGTAAATATTACTTTAGGATAAAGGTTGATAAGAAAGACTAACAAATTAAACACTGGAATTATTTTAATACCAATTACTTTTATGGTGCTCCAATATAAAGTATTAGAGGGAGGAGATCTGACTAAGCTGTTGTAGGGATATTATATTGAATATAATCCAATAGAGGTAAATGAGATACCGCACTTGGAGTGTAGGTATGTGAGGATAGCAATTGCTATAATTTGAATAGGAATCAATATGGTTTATATATGATAAATAATTGCTATATGCAAAATGTTGAGAGAAACTTCTTATTTTGAGAGAGGCGGGATCTCGAATGGCTCGTGTGCGGGAAGACCATTGTAGGTTCTGACGGCGTTCTTGGGAACGCCCCTCGTAACATTTCATTTGAACTGTTACACATTATATCGTGCAAAACGCGTTCGAGCCGCAGCTGCAGCAAGGGCTTTATTAGGGGGGCGAAATCCGATTCTCAGATCGAAGAGAAAAATATCCTGCATACATAAAATGTCCATTCTTTTTAACCCCACCAAGATATGGATCTCCATGTAATATGTGATGTGATGTTATGTTCCTTGGAGTTGTAGAGATGGACAGCCAGGTATCGTAGATACACCTAGTTATGGTTTCTCATTTTTGTGTTTTACCGACGCCCACCTAATTCATAAGATATTTTCGACGCTAGTGCTTAGAAGTTGCAATGTGAGGTTGTTCTCGTGCGCACTGTGAAAATCTCAACCATTCTAATACCAGAATTGGTATGTAATTTATGTGAATGAATTTTATGATTGGACGCCCCTTTATTAATATTATTGTCTCCTTTGTTAGGCAAAAGATTTTTTTTCCGTCTTCTTCAATGGAGTCGCAGCCACTGGATTTTTTCGGTGGAGATGTGGGGGAATAAAGATTTACGGACCACTGGACCATGTGACATCCCAACCTACCAGTTCTCGCCTTGAGAGCCTAGCCCTATCACATTTCAACTTTTTCGAAATACCTACATATTCGACATCATAGAGCCTTTTGAGCGTTTTTATAAATAGACTTTAAGGGTCCTCTCCCATCAGCAAACAAAACTAAAAATATTCTTACTAACGTCGATGAACGGACATCTTGACCGTTTGCATTTATGTACCCAGAGGTACCCCCCCCCCCCCCCCTCTTTAACGGTAACCAATAAAATTGAAAACTCTTTTCTCAATATTTGGAACTTTGTGTTATGAATATTCAGATAGGGGTTACTCATTCACGCTGGAGGAACTAAATTCATTCTTAACTTCAATTGAAATCGTTCCCTGTCGCCCAACTGCATACAATCCCCAACGGAATCATGTGGGGAACCATTCAACTTGCGCTCCATTCGAATAAATTGCAAGTTCAGAAGGTCTTCGTGACATTCGATCCCTGTTATATACTGCGACAAACTCAACTCCAAAGGAATGAATGTTCCAACAACCCGGAAGAAAGCCATCAGTAGCGTCACTTTCTATATGGTTGACAAAGCCAGACCCTGTCTTCAGGCGAAAACATGTGAGCAATAAGTAGAAACGTGGATCTCTGGAGTGGTAACGCTTATAGGCATGCCTACGGTGTGTAACACTTAGGTATGCCTACGTCAGGTTACCAAACAGCAGAGGTACAACTGTTTCGCTGGCGTATCACACGAGCGTTTTTTTTTTTTTCCCTCGCACTTTTAATGCAGTATTGTGGATTTTTCTGCTGTATCATGAGTTCGAAAATAGAAACTGAAGAAGACTAGAAATGTGAATGTCGAAGAGGGATAACTGCAAAAACAGCGCATTCTGGCGGAGTGCAATTTCATTGAGACTTTCAGGTTAGGGCTCGTAGGGGTTTTCCAGTCAGCTGTGACCTTCCCAAGGGTTACGTTTTTAGCAAGTAGAAAAAATGTTAGTGTGGTACAGCCATAAGAAACCTTGCTCCAAAGGCAACTGGGATAAAACACTCAATATCTTCACCTGGGAGGAAAACCATGAAAGTAATGGAGACCAAAAAGAAAAGCTACCATCAGAAGACGCCAAAGAAAAATCACACAACACCTGTGGAATGAAGTGGAATGACCAATTCGGAGGTACAGAATCAACCTCTCTCCGATCTCAGCAACCAACGAAATCGGAGGCTACCATCATACTTACAAGATTATGTGCTCAATAATTATAAAAGAGAGGGACAATGGGATTTTACATTTTTATGAATTTCGTTTGTTTCCACAACTGTTTTATATCGACAAACAATTTATAATCATTACTTTGATGTAAAATGAGATTTCGTTGAATGACGCCTTGTTCGGAATTAGTCTACTACGCCATAAACACACTGAGAGAGAGGAAAAGAGGAAAAAAGAAGGAGAGAGAGAGAAAGCGAGTGAGAAAGAGAAGAAAGAGAGACAGAGAGAGAGAGAGAGAGAGAGAGAGAGAGAGAGAGAGAGAGAGAGAGACCGAAAGACAGGCTGACAAATGCAGATCGAAACTAAGTACCTAGGGTCTCACTTTGTTCTTCAATAAATGTTTGTATAATTACTGTGTACGTTAATTTATTTTCGGTCAGTTTTCGGAATCTATGCGTTTCAAAATGTGAAGTATACTAAACACAGGAAGTTATTCGTCTTGGTTTGTTAAAACTAATGACGTAGGTATATATTTTTTTTTTCACTCATTCTTTCTTAAAAAGGTTAGAATATTTCAAGCGTTTTGGAATTTATTGCGCGCTGAAATTATACTCCATTATCGTTTCCAGCGTTCCTCTTCTAAACATTACTATTCAGCTAACATTAAATACCTCGTTCCCTGAAGAACAGTCACGAGAGCAATTCAGAAGCCAAGGATGAATTTAACTCCTTGGAATGGGCCGTCGTCAAACGGAAAGACAGATCGGCTTTGCCGGGGCTTACGATAAAACGTCAATCTAAGGGGATGAGAATCCGAGCTTTATGGAGGTGAATTCAAGAAGTGTTTTCAGGGGACGCGGCCCACGCCCAAAGCAAACTGAAGGTTGATACCCTCCCGAAAAGCTCCGCCGGTTTGTTTAAACAGCCTTTTTCCCCCAATCGCATGACCGGGGACTTCGTTAGCCCTCTTTTCGCATTGTGTTCCAGGTTTTTACAAGCGTAAGATAGAAAACCTCCAGTGACGCACCCTATTGCATGTCCTCTTTTGTTTGTAGCAACGGCTAAATTATTTAGGGTTTTAAATCCGAAACTAGCACTGAATTGATGTATAGCATTTCCAAGTCAAATGAAACCTTCACCACATCAAACGGAACCTTTTCCACATCAAATGAAATCTTTTCCAAATCAAATTGATCCTTTTCCAAATCAAACTCGGGTATCAACCTGCATAGTTGGTAATGCGAGTTAGTACGCATGCCTCAACCCGTAGGTTCAGATGGGTACTTGGTGTCTTCCAAGGACATTGACAACTGTGTGAACAGTCTACTCCTCGGAGATCTTCCCAGATTTTGTCAGGGGGGGACCACAAGACACATTGCCTCAGTTCTCCCAAACACGTCTTCCATTCACCGGATAGACATATTGGAGTCTTCTGTACATCATAATTTATGAATGGACATCAAAACGTAGGCACTTATCTGTAGCTGGTCCTCTCTGAGTTGCTCACGCGGGCTGACGCCCAAAATTCCAAGAGCAGTAGAATACCTTTTGCTGCAGCTTCCAGGAAATATCATGTTGCTTGGAGCTATAAGAGCAAAAACGTTCATTTTTTCTGTTTTTTTTTTTTTTTTTTTGTTTTTTTTTTCTTTCTTTCTTTCTTTTTTTAGAATAAACCCTTCAATTTTATTGAAGGGAGCAACAAATCTAAAACCAAATAGAAATGATGTAAGTACAAATCAAGTTGATCTTAGATGTTACAATATTGAGAACTGCCTGAGAAGAATTCACGCTTCGACCTTTTGGAAAAGCCCAACTGTTGGCTTAATGTGGTCGACAACACCTTCTTTATCAAACCTGTGGGAGAAATAGTTCCAACTACTAAAGGAGCCTAACTAGGCTAGAATTGGTTCATATGAGAGTGTCTCAATATCGTACAGGGACCAGTCCATCAAAGCTGAAAAGGTTCATCGTGTAGTCCATTAATAATAGCTGGTCCACTCTGAAAAGCGCATGTTGGCGACGTTCGAGATATTATGTCGAAGGTACATAATATTATTTGCTGTAGCTTCCAAGAAATTATTATGTTGATAGGACGTTCCTATCCGTTTAGATAAAAGGGTAAATATGCAGATTGTGTTTAATTTTTTTTTTTTTTAAATAAACCCGTCAATTTCATCGAGGGGAGCGAAAAATCGAACAGCGAGATGGACTGGTGTAAGTAAAAATCAAGTTGAATTTACGTGAGAACTACATAAAGATATTGAGAACTACCTGAGAAGAATTCACGCTTTGACCTTTTAAAGAAGCCCAACTGTTGGTTTAATGTGGTCGATAGCACATTCTTTATCAAACATAAGGAAGGAATAGTTTCAGCTACCAAAAGAGTCTAATGGTTCAAATGAGAGAGCTTTGTCGAATTGTTGTTCAAATCACAGCTTTCCTACTAAAGAACCCTCTTACATTGTAATCCCACTTTTCAAACCTGATCTTCTCTCGTTACGAACGCTTCTATTCATCCCTTCATTGATACTTCAGACCTACAACCTAGATGAAGTTAGAAGCAGGCTTTCAAATATCACAGTGGCTTTAACTCGAAGAGAACTCTTCAATTTTTCGATAATTTGCTTTTTGATGTCAAAGCTCTTAAAAGTGTGAGTTAAAAATGTATAAAATAAAAGGCCTCTCTTTCAACCCCCTTCGTCTTGGTTTTATAATGAAATCGGAATTCCTTTAGAAGAATTTAATCATGATAAGGGGACCCGCGGGAAAGGCTTGAGGTCTTCTCGCTCTAAGGTCTTCTTCAGGCATCTGGTTGTGAAAAGCTACCGAAGGCTTCTTATCCCGCCGGCCCTTAACGGAAAACCGATACTGCCTGGGTCGATGTGAAAAACGCCTCTAGAGGATGGAGATCGGAGAAGTTATTCAACTGGGGAAAGGGGTTTTTCAAAGGGCGAGTCGAGTGATCAAATTAATCCTCGGTTCCTTAAATGACTCGATCCGCTCTTGAGGGACCGTCCGGCAGCAGAGGGACCAAATCCGCTTGGGGAACTAAGTGGAGACGAGGTCTGCCTTAGCTGTTCCGCATATTAACTTCGGCCTGCTTAACCCTTGAGCGATACCTGGGGTCTACTGGACCCATAAAATTTGGCTTTTAGACTCTATGGCGCGTTTCCTCGTTGTTTATTTCTTAAGAAGGATCATGGCAAAATTTTACGATCTGCCTAAACACATTTTATTATAACTTTGCCGAAATGCAGGTCCTAAAATAATCTGAATTGATATTTGAACTTGGGGTAAAAAACGGGTGTTTCTGTGCAGGTTTGGATGGATGTCACGTTGGACCAAGTCAATTCAATCCAATAAATGTATATTCCCAATCAAACAGAGATACATAAATAAACACAACTTTACTAATTTTGGAAATTATCTCTCCCCTTTAAAGCGTGAGCAAGGGCCTAATCAGATTGACTTGGTATTGGCAGGAGAGCTTCACCAACTTCACTGGTTCTAATTTTTCGGGTCGGCTGGTGAGGTATGATTGCAATAATATTCTACCACATTCGGAGGGGCCCCATTCCAAATTGCAGCACTTTAAGCGGAATATGGCTGAAAATAGCTTCAGAACTCACTCAGCTGATTAGAGTCGTCCAAGGAGTTGCAAATTATACTCTACCACTATCAGAGAGGCTCCGTTCAGATGCTAATTGTCTGCAGTTGAATATGAGCTAATGTTTATTATTTATCAGTATCTTTAGGTCTATACCGGTGATCTGCGAAGAGAGGCCATCTAATTCAGAAATACTGAGCCATTTTGTTATAATTTGAAGCATTTTATAGTTTAACATTAGACCGAAATGCCTTTGAATTCATTTTGTTTGTGACACAAAAGACTGGAGCCCCAGTTTTAACCAAATCTTCCAACCACAAAGCTGCGATTGTCTCTTACGTGGATTTTCTCCGCCAGCTTTTAAATCTCTCGGTAAAGTACCATTGGATGATCCGTCTTTCTCTTCAGTTGGACGTCTATTCAACGAGGTTACCTCCTCAGCTCGAGTTTCTGCATAACTTCCCGCTATTCGCTTCTCCCATCTCAATGTTTGTCTTTCCGTGATATTTCGGTCGGGAGGCTGAAGATATAATGCGAGACCCGACGCAAACTGAGAGATGAAGTTTCCAATCACTCAGTTCCAACTACCACTGATATCAAGGGGACCAGTTTATTTTAATCATAAATATTCTCAATTATTGACACCGAATTGATAAAAATATCATTTTAAATTCCGAAATGGTCTACTTCACTATACTCTTATTGTTATTGTTTCAAGTCATACGGGCTAATGCCCAATTACATATAGTTAATTAAATGACCTCTCCAATTGACGAATTATTAAGATAGTATCAAATTTACATAACATAACATTAAAATACGAAGAATATTTATGTAAAAGACAAACGGTACACAAATATAATAACAGTAACAGAAAACAAAATACATAGACAAGAACTTCATGACGTCCTTAAAGCGATTTCAGCAATTGGAGCCCAGCCTCAAGTCTCAAGTCTATTTCAATAGGACGTCCCTCTGAAGCTAGGTAATATTAGGAAGGCTTTGCATGTAAGGGACGCCCTATTGAAATTGATAACTGTGACGCATTTTTATGGGTTGTATTCGTGTAATCGCCGACAGACAAATACGATTACACAAATACGAATATAATCGCGTTGACTCAGAATCAACGAATAACCATCGCGATTACAATCATATCCGTATTCGACGATAAGATTATGCCCAACACTGTCCCACTAGGGTGGTTAAAAAAAAAAAAAAAAAAAAAAAATCTGGGATTTCTGGTCCTCATTGTGTTTTTGCTTCCTCGGTATGTCAGGATGACCCTCCTAAATTTTTAGCAAAAAATATTAATCCTAACCACTTTACCTGGGTCGATTTTTGCCAGTTATTGACCGCTATCGTAAACCAACCTCTAAATTGGTGCCGACGTGATGATTTGCAGGACGGATTTCAATTTCTTTGGGTCAATTTATGGGTTTTCGCATGCGCTGATCACGATAAACTTATTTATTTTACTCTCCGTCCCCTAGTTATCCGGTAAACTGGCAGAGGGCACTGCTTGAAGATAAGTAAAAATCGAAAATTTCACCGAAAATGCTGTCGCCTGGTTAAGAATTTACTAGAAACATGCTATTATGGTCGGATAATATGCTTTGGCATGTTCTGAACATGATCCCGTTTTTTACTATACTTTTCCGCCTGTGATTGCTTCGTTTATAGGCCATAAACATCAAATTAACTGTAGGGTAATAGACAAATTCACCCTAATTTCACCGGAAATTATGTCGCATTGGTAATTTAAGGTCCCGAAATACCTTGTGCCGATAAAATTGGGTATTTTCCAGGATACTCGGTACAAAGCCGTTGGTAATTTGGCAAGGACTCGAACCATTGTACTTATTCGCCAAAGGTAGCGGCAAAATGGAGGAAATAGCTAAAATCCCAGGAATTTCCCATTTTTCTGTGAAATTCCTTAGTTTCCATCGGTCTTCCGGGGAAAAATTCGTAGTTCTGAATTGTCTGAACTGTGATTGGATGGTAGTCAGCCTGACTATCAAGCCTTATTGATATCTGTACAACACCAGAAGGAAACATTTCCTAAAACTTGCCGTAAACGGGACATAGTTGAAACTTTGAAGACTGTTTGAAATACTCTTTTTATGTTCCAATATTTTATCGAGGTTAATTATTATTTTTGTATATTTTTATTATATGTTATTCTCGTTAAAATGTTATGTTTTGTGTTCCTCGATCATGGATTCTTTCAGCTTATAGACCAAATTACAGATTGTCCCTCGAGCAAGTGAAACTGAAATTATATTACATTATTTTCAATTATATTACATCATTTTTTATTCAACGATCCAATCACAGTGCAGACAATTCAGAACTATGAATTCGACCCCGGAAAACCGATAAAACTAAGGAATTTTACAGAAAAATGGGAAAATTTTAGCTATTTCCTCCATTTTGCCGCTATATTTGGCGAATAAGTACAATGCCGGTTCAATTCCTTGCCAAATTACCAACGGCTTTGTACCGAGTATCCTGGAAAATGCCCAATTTTATCGGCACAAGGTATTTTGGGACCTTAAATTATCAATGCGACATAATTTCCGGTGAAATTAGGTTGAATTTGTCTATTACCCTACAGTTAATTTGAGGTTTATGGCTGATAAACGAAGCAATCATCGGTGGAAAAGTATAGTAAAAAACGGGATCATGTTCAAAACATGCCAAAACATATTATCCAACCATAATGGCATGTTTCTAGTACGATCCTTAACCGGGCGACAGCATTTTCGGTGAAATTTTCGATTTTTACTTATCTTCAAGCAGTGCCCTATGCCAGTTTACCGGATAACTAGTGGACGGAGCGTAAAATAAATAAGTTCATCGTGTTCAGCGCATGCAAAAACCCATAAATTGACCCAAAAAAATTGAAATCCGTCCTTCAAATAATCACGTCGGCACCAATTTAGAGGTTGGTTTACGATAGCGGTCGATAACTGGCAAAAATCGATCCAGGTAAAGTGGTTAGGATTAATATTTTTTCCTAAAAATTTAGTAGGGTCATCCTGACATACCGAGGAAGCAAAAACACTATGGGGACCAGAAATCCCAGAACTTTTTTTTTTTTTTTGAACCACCCTACTGTCCCACACCCCCTGGATCAATCCTAATAGGTCGTCAGTCTTATACACAACGTCTAGCCTATATGACCTTGCTTCAGAAGAACGTCCTAAAAAACTGGTTCACAGGAGACGTTTGGTTTAAGTAAAGTCGCAATAAACCCTCTTCAGCATACAAGATAGTCGGTAAAGCTCTGATATTGTTATATTTATATTGACTCCTCTCTGGTTAGCTCTTTCCCAAAAATGAACGCACAAAACAAAAAAATACTGTACAGAATCCTATGTGGATTCCTCTTGATTAGTCGTCGGGCGAGTTCACGTGGGTGGTTATTTAATTTGTTTCTCCTTTTTCTGCCCAGTTCGGCTTAGAATTGGATATTTCCCCAGAGGGTTTTAACTGACAATACGGCCCACTCTTAATTGTCGAATTTTCATTTTCATTCAATCCTCTTACTTTTGTTTATCCTCTCGTCTGAAATGGGACATTGAAAAGCGGTAAAATTACCTAATTGCCCCACGAATAGCAGCTACCAAGAGCGTGCTGATGAAGCGGTTACAGCACTCAACCAGATGTGGATGTACAGGTTCAAAACCACGGACAACATTTGAGGGGAGGGGGTGTGGCATAGACAGACTACTTACGGCAATTTAAGTTATAGGGAACCGTCTAGGAGCTAACCCTTGCGATCCCTGAAAATTTCATCGGAATCGGGCTGAGACTTGGTATAGTTTTGGACGTGAAAAAGATTCACCACAGACAGACAGATAGACAGACACGGGACCAAAACTAATCACGAAGCTCTGAAAAGCAAAAAGCTAGTGGAAATTTTGATTTTGGAGGACAGAAATTTTTTCGATTTCATTCACAAACCGTAGTGAGGAAGCAGAATGCGCGAAAAGAAGTTTGCTTCTTTTCCTTGCCTCAGCTGAAGTTTAAGCTGAGGTTTAAGCTGAAACATATCCAAAATCGGATTTTTCCTCTTCATTCAGCGGAAATGATTAATCAATTCATCAAGCATTAATGCTGCTGGGTTAGGAATCTCATGTGTAACTTCGAGATGATCTTCACTTTGTTCTTCAATGATAAAGAGATCCTCAATACCCGATCAGGAAAAATTGCACAGG
The DNA here is from genome assembly GCA_030762985.1 of Adelphocoris suturalis. Lineage (NCBI taxonomy): Eukaryota > Metazoa > Arthropoda > Insecta > Hemiptera > Miridae > Adelphocoris > Adelphocoris suturalis. The sequence continues at coordinate 72,519,578 of CM061041.1, read as the reverse complement.
GTCACACAGTATTTGAATCTCTCAAGGGTCTCGGAAGACATCCTAAATCTCTCGTTAAACTCGAAAATACCCACGAAGAAAGCGTTTATTCATGACCGAAAAAATCGTTGGCATCTTCTACACTGAATGCTTCTTTCTTGTCTGTATTCTTCAGCAGAAGATGATTCTCACATATTAAAAACCGAAAAATGGTCAACTCACATTGCTGGAAAATAACAACTTTACAGGTGAATGGACGTAGGTTCGAAATCGGCCATTTTCTACAACAAACTGTAAAACAACGACTTGTACAAAATGAGTGGGAAACACTTGTAACTTGTCAAAATTCGCCTGTACACATGTTAATTTTCACTGTGCATTACAAGTCTACGCTTGTAACTTTGAGAAAGCTTGTACACTCATTTTTTACAACTTGTACATAAAATCGGCTTATAACTTATCACCTGTTGCTTTATGAACTAGGCCTCTGGCATAAACTACATTCTCGGTTTGAACGCTGTTTGAACGCTGAGTAGGGTTTAAACAAGTTTTATACCCCCTGGCCCTAAGGTGGAACGGTAGTTAGAATTCAGCTCTGTAGGGGCGCGCACTGCGGGACCTTTGTGTACTCAGTGTCGGATGTTTTACCCCGTGGATTTCACATTTTCACTGGACTGTCCAATGTTTTTCCCTCGAATGGAATGTTAGTTTGGTGAACACCGCGAGGAATTTAAGCCTTTGAAGTCACGCTAAAAAGACGTTGAGTTTTTCAGTCCCTTCCGTTGTTTTTAAAATTAAATTCCGGCTGGATAATACTCGGCTAAGGGGGTTCGGCACTTGTTAAAAGAACTGGAGGACTCTCGCGGTGAATAACAAACTTAAGAGGAGGCTTGGGGCCCGTTTTTCCTCTCTTCGCCGAAGGAAGCGTTTTATTCACTAACAACATTTCCTTCACGGTTAGTCTTTTAAGTTGTCGCCGCTGGTAGACTTTTCCTTTCATCGAGGCCCAATCAGAAGAACATTTCACTGTCTTTATGTCCCAATGGTAATAATTTAAATAAGTAGTGCTTATCTGGAATATAATAACAAAATCGAACTGATAAAAGTCGTAGCTGCTCTCTATGTCGTAATCAAGATTCGATGCCAATCCAAACAGTAGCGCCTTTATTACCTAATTGAGGAAATAAATAATTAAAACTGGTGGACAGGCTGATAATGCGACCAGTAATGACGTCCCTCTGAAGCGAGGTAATATTAGCAAGGCTTCGCATATTATAGGAGGGACGCCCTGTTGAAATTGATGACCGTGGCGCATTTTTATGGGTTGTATTCGTGTAATCGCCGACAGACGAATACGATTACACGAATACGAATATAATCGCAGTTGACTCAGAATCACCGAATTATTATCCCGATTACAATCGTATTCGTATTCAACGATAAGATTGGGCCCAACACTGTTCTTCTACCTATAGGTAGTCTCGGTTGCGAAACCGTAAATCTGTGTTTGTGATCTTTGGAATTGCGTGAAAAAAATTCTTGAACTAGAAGAATAAAATTGTTCCAATCGGCCTGATGACTTTTCGAGTTGAGAACAGCAATGAGACCTACCAACCAAATGAAACCAACCTGTTCTCCAAAGAGCGACTCAGGTATTTAGAAACCTGACCCTTTCCTGATGACAGCGATCTGCCTGATGAGAGACGCCTTACTGATGAGAGATGCCGTGCTGATGAGGGAGGACTGAACAAAGGTCTTTCCAGGATGACGGGCCGCATCTCACCGAGCAATCAGCCCCGACGTTTCCTTCAATCGGGATCCGGGACGGATCAATAAGCCGAAAGACCTGAAGGACGGAGCGGATCCGGATGGAGTCCGTGCGGCGGGGGGGTCTCTGAGACCATAATCGTTGCCCCGGGTCTCAGAGATTACGTCGACGACGGGACGTTGGGTCGCCTTGTCATTCTCGTCTCTCGGGGACTCTGATTGCTCCCGAAGGCGGGGAGGATTAAGGATTAGCTCCGAGATCGTCAGCGCCTTTTGAAGTTTTCTGCCCGCTAAACGGGCCGAAGGCGGAAAAAGATTATCAGAGCTCTCGCTAAAGGCTGCGCGTGGGACATTAAAGGCCCAAACTCCTCCAACGATCAACCGACTTCTTCCTACAGTCCACAACACGGTCGTATTTAGCTATCTGAAAATATTTTCATATTTTACTTATGTGTTGCCTGTACTACCAGAACAACTCATATTACGTATTTCTTATTACATTGCTTTAATTTGTTTTATCGATTTTTTCAAGTTTCTTTCCAAGGCGTTTCCTCAAGTTTACCAACTTTCCAATAAATTGCATTGCCGGTGGAAAGGATTAAGGATTAATCCATAATCGTCCGCAATCGCCAGCGCCTTTCGATGTTTTCGTAAATTATCGTACTAGGTATGCTATGTTCCATTGTTCTAAAAATTAAGGACTTTGAGGAAAAAAATTATTAACTACCAATTTAATATCGAAAACTCCTCCTAAATAGTATTCTGCGATTCAAACATTTTAATGTAATTCAAGTACGTTTTTCAGCATAATTTTGCACATACATTTTTAATGTTCAATTTTATAGTTATTTAATAAACTTTATTTGAGCAATACCTATTCTGCCCAAGAATATTAATTTAACGATTTTTAGCCATGCTTTGCTATTTTTAGAGATTTTTTCAGCACTAATTTAATGTGCTCAAAAAATGCTGGCCAACGGAATCATCATTGACATACCGGCAAGCTTCCGCTATTGGCGATATATCACACAGGAGGTCAACGAGATCTGACCGTCCTCCTAGAAGATTACATCCATGCCGAAAAAGAAGATGTAAACTCTGTCCCCTGGTAGTTGAAGAGGAAACATTCACATCGCCTAACACTCCCAACACGTACCGGTGCAAGGGCTCGGCGGATTGCCAAACACCGATGTGCGTTTATGAGTTACTGTGCAAAAACTGCCCAGCTTTCTATGTTGGTAAAGCGGAAACTGCATTAAATCTGCGAGTAAACAACCATAGGCATTCAGTGGTGGTACAAGACCAGGATCTCCCAGTGAGTCGTCATGCAATCACACATGGCGCTTCATCCAACGATTGCTTCGGGATAAAGGTCCTCCGAAAGATGAAGCCTGGTGAGAATAAGAGTATATTGCATCAGTCCGAGAAGGCTCACAGTAATGTATTGAGAGCTTATGAGCCACCAAGACTCAATAATAGAAGATGAAAATTCCATCCAGTGCATTACATCCCCACGAAAACTCCATAGCTCCAGTTTTTAAGATTTCGTGACAGCGCAAAATTTCCCAACACCTAGGTACTTTATTGTTAGTTCAATATTTGAAAAAGGTGAATTAGCCAAAACATAAAAAAATTAGTTTGTGAAGTTCCTTTCCGTTTCATTTTTTGTTTCTTAATTTCGTATCGGTGTATATATATATATATCTATATATATATATATATATAATATATATATATATATATATATATATATATATATATATATATATATATATATCGCACATCCGGGGTAATACTGGTATAAGTCAAAAAACCCTACTTTTGGGAAATCGCGTTTAAAGATTTTTTCCATCTAAATTGATATATAACAGTCATCTGAACGTTTCTTTTTTTCATATCTCACGGTTCTATGGCACTCATATACTATCTAACTAACATGTGGAATACCAAAATTACTTCGTTACCCTTTATTTTCAACCAGCATGCTTAAATTCATCAAATTCCTATGTTATACCACTGTTACCCCTAGGAACAGGACTGCATAACACCAGTTATCACTTCATCGGTGAGATATACCACTACTGATCTGAGCAAAGCGACTGCGGAGAGGTACTTATAACACCACTTTTACCTTGGAAAACGAAAACGGTGGCGAATTTCTGAATATAATTGCTGAACATCAGGTTAGTCTCAAGATTCAGACTCTGCTTTCGTTCGCTATGGTCTCTGCATTGAACTACATACCACTTTATATAATTATTTGGTTCAAGAATAAAAATAATAAATTTAAAAACACACAATTTCATTCAACGTATGATAATAAACTTTACTGTTTTGTGAATAACAAAAATACCCACTTTTTAATTTCAAAATAAGGGACTTTTAAACATACAAAATTATGGTAAAATCCTTTTGGACCTAAAAGTAAATGGCAGAATAACACAATATTTCAGTAATTTGTCGTTGTCAAAAACAAGAATTACTTTTATAATGAATATAGGTTCACAGTAAAATTAATTGAAAACTAAATTAGCTTACTTACTACTTGTAGAAGCAACATAACTATAATACAAATTTTCTTAGTTTCAAGTTATAAGGAACCAATTTTTACTAAATCAAACAATTGCAGTTGAATCCTTCTGTCCTTAACAGTAACTTTAAAGTAGCAAAACAGAAACTTCAAATCATGAAACTCTAAAGCGTAGAAACTTCAGGTTGTATTAAAACAGTAACATCGGAACCAGAAGCATTTTAAATTGCTTTTTTCCCCATTAAAATAAGTGGTAGTTGGGGCACGTTTGCATTCAGAAATAAAATGCCGAATATAATCAAAAAGTAGGTACCCGGTTTAGCTTCAAAATTATGTAAATATTTGAAGAAATATCACAACAAAACATCTATACCTACCTAATGAGATCTTTTACCTTCCAGTCTGCGATTACATCCTCAGTCTTTATAAAATATGAACAATTTCTCCTAGCAATGTAGAGTTCCGATAAAAGTGACAGTACAACACTGAAAACTGAACCTAAAATACTCCTAAAATAAAATAAAAATACTTTCTCATTATAAGCAATAGCGGTCGTGAGAGCTATCTGAAACATCAGCTGGAATCCACATTGTCTTTCTTGGACGTTTTCTTTGGTTTTTTGATGGTGACTTTCGTAAAATCCTTTGTACGCTGCTGGTATGAGGTTACTTTTTATCAGAGACTTAAGCCCTGTAAGTGTGTTCTGGGGGATCCCCGGAGGCTTTTCATAGGCTGGTATGTTCCATTCACGAACGATTTTTATTTTGTCCTCAAGAATAGTATCTGAAACTAACTTAGCACTTTTTGTTTTGCTGTTTCCTTTCTAGTACTTCTTCTTTTCTTCGTTGGGGGCTGAGAGTCATTTTCATGATTTTTTAATTTATATCTTTAACATTATTTTCATTTACTGCAATTTCTTCGAACTCTTCTGCAAATGATAGCTTATAAAGAAACGAGAATGGCTTTTCTTTCGTAAATTTTGCAGCCACAATTTTACTAAAAGGGACTTTCTCTCCTTTAATGTTAATATTGAAGTTTTCCCCGATGAAGGTAAACCAGTATTACACCTACCTTACGGTCATCACACTTCGGCGTCTGGCGCACAACTGAAATGATCCAGTCTTCCTCCAATGCTATGATAGAAAAGTGGCTAAAAACCATAGTGGTTTATCTACTCTCTAGCGGCCATTTATTAAGTTACAGTTAAACCGATACTACCTCCATGTAGAGCTCGCCGAGCGCTATCTGGTGGTATATATAACTCAAAACAGCCAATTTTGGACTTATACCAGTCTTACCCCGGATGTGCGATATATATACTCGGCGCTTCGCGCCTCACCGGGGGGCTTCGCCCCCCTGGGACCCCCTAATCTATACTCGGCGCTTCGCACCTCGCCGGATCTTTTCTCTTTTCAACTGCGTAGAAAACGAGGATAATTTGCTATGCAATTCTTAGCCTGAAAAAATTTGGATATAAAAAAAATGTTCAAGCCTGGCTGGGATTCGAACCCACGAACTCACGCTTCGCGTCACGGAAGTTACAAAAAAAATTGGGACGTTACAAAAAAAATTATTGGGGGTCCGCCTAAGAATTGCATAGCAATTAATATATATATATATATATATATATATATATATATATATATATATATATACGATTTCGCAGGCTGTAAGTCTAGTTAAATAGTAGGTATGGTGCTCCTCAGTTCATCCGTGATTATATTATTAGTTGATAGGATAATATTTTTTCTGAATGGTACTAGGTAGAGGAGAGTGCCCAAAACCGGATCCCTGTTTTGTTTTTGAATGGAAAAAAAAAAAAAAATGAAAATAGTGAAAAATTATGTTTTAAAATCATCTAATATTTACTTTGTAATATTGAGCATCATTTAACTTTTACTTTAAAAAAATTAATTCAAAATTAGTAAAAAAAAAAAAAAAATTTATTTTATTAAACCTTACACTTTCTCAATTTGTGGTATAGTGCCGAAACCGGATCCCTTGTCAAAACATCAATTAAAAAATTTAAAAATGGTTTTAAATCAAAGAACACTCATTCTAGTTTCATATATAATTATAATTTAACAATCACAATACAATATAATACAATAAGATGAAGATTTCAATGATACAGAATCTATTTGATACAGAATCTATTTGATACAGAATCTATTTTGATACAGAATTTATTTTAAACAGGGTCCGGGTTAGGCAACAACAGGGGGTTCGGTTTAAGCTACTAAAACCATCAGTTTGTTAACCCGATTAACCAAATATCTAAATGAAACGTTTTGAAGATAAACAATAAACTTAAACCTTGCCATTTAAGAATATATATAAAATAACAAAAACTTGAGCACTGCTCAAAAACTTTTTTCACTATCAAGACATGTAATGGTGAACTGATATGCAACAAGTGAAGTGGGCGATGTGTGCGCTCCACTACATAGTGGTAGAGGCCTAAACTACTGTTTACAGTTGAATAGGATAGAGTTCAGGAGAATGCAGTGTCAGAAGACTAGGGGTCCACTTTAGGGGGAGGGGATCGGTTTAGGGTGCTTTCCTCTACGCTTTAATAATCCATACTTAGGTTGTGAATATGAAAGCGCACGTGATTTCAAATCATTACGAAAACCAATGGAAATCTACTTATATGAACGTTTGACGGTTTATTTACAGTCTTCGTACATTCAACAACAAGTACTAGAAATGAATACCAAAACTGTAAAATAAAACGAAATCCTTGACTGATGCCTCTCCAACAGAAATAACTTAGCTGCGCCATTGGATGCAGTTAAGTATACTCAATTATTTTGTCGGACTGGTCTGGAATCACTCCGTCTAATAGGATTAGTATTTAAGCGCTGCTTTCGTCTCAAGAAAGCTCACTCATTCGGTTAGCGGGAGATATCCGATTGATAGATCCTGGACGTCATCAAGTAACAGCTCAAGCGCGAGGTTTGACCTTATCAAACTATAATACGGGCGGGAAGTGCTCACCTCAGCAATCTAGTTGAGTGGGGGCTCGCAGTAATTTGAAGTGCACTCCACTAAACCGAAGCGTTTCCAACTCCTACGGTAGGCAGCTCGAAATGACAGACGGTTTATTGATTGCTACCCCTGCGTCGACCACGTGGGAGCTAGAATAATAGTCGCCCACGTGGGGTCCACCAGGACCCCACTCACATTTCTGGCTGTGCCGCCCTATTGTTGCATTGGACTAGCGTCAAAACATCATGCAATCAATTCTGAGGTGTCTACGAGGATAGTCTCCTAATATCGTGTCTATGGTAGCAAAGTTGCAGCTTGTAGCTCCGAAATTACATGGGCCAAAGAATTTCCTCATCTAAGAAAACTAAAAATGCAAGAGAAACGAATAAAAAGCAAAACCTTCAAGTATTTTATTTATATCAGAATGAAATATAAACTTTAGTCAAGTTTTTAGGCATATAAACTCTTAGAAGGCTCATTGTTTTTCAATAAAATACGGAACTTCAGCCAACACAGAACTTTTTCGAAAATTGCCTTTTCATATTGCCTTTTTGCATGGTGCCTACGAAAGTGAATTTACATTTAGTGAGCACCTCCGCTATTACGTATGACGTGAACCAATTGTTTGCAGTCACATTGCGATTGGTATTTTTCATGTTTTCACAACAAAGAACTCGTCGGACACTGAGTCCTCGTTAGGCAAGATTTCGTCCTCCACTTCACTGTCTACTAGTATGGATAAAAAACGACTGATTCACATTCCCAGTTTTTTCCATGGTGCAAACAGGAGAACTAAGTAACCACTACGTATGTATGCTCAAACGATTGAAAATTAAGACAAAACATGTGAGTGAATGTGCCGAAATTTTTTTTTCACGGAAGTCCACGTGGGGTCTACTCAGACCTCAACAACGATTTTCATCAAACAGAAATGAATTCAAAAGGTACACTATCCTGGAGGACCATAGCTACCTCGCCAACCTCTGGAGCAGTACTGAGTAGGAAGCTACTCGAGGAGCAGGCAGTGAGGGGCAAAGTCGCTATAAGGGAGGGGGGGAAAGGTGCGCATGGGGTCCACCTGGACCCCACGTGGTCGACGTTGGGGTACGAATTGATTTCATTTCCAAACAGCGAAGTGTAGGTATATTTGACATAATTGTTTTATCTTGTTGAACTTTAACGTGAAAATTGAAGACTATTTAAAAACAAGAAGTTAGTAAGTAACCAAAGATCTAATATATCAATGGATTGCTCTGGGGGGTCAACCAAAAATTTCCGTCACGCAAAATTTCGCGTCACAATTTCAGTGTTTTTCACGTACAACCCAGCCGTTGCTAAGGGAATGGAACTTCCGCAGTTTTCATCGCACAAAAATCGTTCGCCACTCGTTGGAAAGCGCTTGATTTATGTGATAAATGTTCACATCTCAAGCTACCAATTTCCCCTCCTTACGTACCTGGCTACATTCCCTAAACTAAGTTGATTGGACTATAAACAATTTTAATAAGCTGGTTACAATATTCTTAACGTAAAGCAATAGCATCATTTACTCCACTCTATTGGAAACATTTTCATCCCCTGACAACAGTCGACTGTTACCATGAACTCATTGCGTCTGTATTAGAGAAATAACTTCAATTTATAGTATGCTTTCTGTGCCTCCAAGAATGATAAAGTAAATTCTTTATCCTACATTTCGTCGCCTACAGTCCAAAGTTAAAGGATTTGTTTACAACTCTCGAGGACGACCGTTATGAAATCCCCAATCGAAGACATATCCATGTAACATGGTAACTGCTTGTAAAGCAGATAGTGGAACTCGTTTACGAGTTTTGGTACTTTCTTCTTCTTTCTTATAACCAATTTTTTAGTTTATGTGCCATATCAACGACATAAAAAGTCAAAAGACTAGGCTTTGAGGGCAAAGCTTTTAACCGATCTGATAATAGTCACAGAATGGTGACCGAAACGTCATTTCAATAATTACAAAGATTTTGTAATTTTTGGAGATGTCAAAGGGAAATAAAATGAAATGAAAAAAGTTGTATTTTGCAGGTAAGTAAAAATGTATACACAATGAACGAATTCAAAACCTAAAACAGAAATTATTCCCCTATGTGGGCGAATGCCCGTGTTAGGAAGAAGAGTCGCTCTGGCGAGCTATTTATTCTATAAGTCAAGAAATAAATGAGTACAATCAATAAATAAACTCAAGAAATAAATACATACTAATTACGTTACCTATTTTTCTAGTAATAGATTAATACAATATTATTATTATTATAGGTCAAGATTGTTAATGAAGAAGGATTTCAACAACTTACTTATTAATTTGAAGAGGGTGATCAAATAATTTCTTTTTTAAATTCCACGGAAGCAAATTATACACTTTTATGCCCTTGCACCTATAGATACTTTGCGCCGCAGTTGTGTGGTATTTAGGAAGTACCTACCATGTGCCCCGGCAGTTAAAATCGAGTAGGAGTCTGGTGTTGCGGGAAATTAAAAGAGCCATCCTTCAAGATCTGTTTAATTGAACCACGTTTAATTAAATTGGGTAGGTTTAAAATGCTCATTTGTTTGAATAAAGGCAAGGTATGAGCTAAATAGCTACTATTGGAAATTATTCGAATAAGGGCTTTTTGAGTCAAAATTATGGGTTTCAACAAAACTGTATCAAACTGAATTATTGGTTTCAAACAACGGAACTGTATCTTAGGCGTTTATCATCGTAAAGAAATCGTTTGACAGTCGTTCGAAAGCATTTTGGAGTACCTAAGACTAAGTTTAAGAAAATACCCCCTTTTCTACAAAAAGTTGTGTAAAAAAGATTATCAGAAAATTAAAAAGTTTTTTCTGCCCAAAGGAGATGGAAGATACCTGTACATTTTGTTTTCTTTATTTTTTCGTTGAGTGACACCAGATTTTCGTGATTTCAATAAATGTGTCCCAATTCAGTAATCAATTTCAGTAAGGCGTCCCTCCTATAATATGTCCAACTGATCTGTATTAATTTTTACTTAGGGATCCATCCAGACCACCAAACTATACACATCATTCTGACCTACATGTCCAACTAATCTGTATTTTTACTAAGGGATTGACTGCTTGATGTTAAGCATTTTTTAAACATTTTATAGGGGGAACGCCCTATTGAAATTGAATGCGGTCGTATAACGAAAAAGACCAGATATAATCGGATCGTAAATGAGGGGATATAACAAAAAAAGGCCCCTGTTTTCAGTGTGGCGCTGATGAGCCACGAAAGAAAAACATTTTTTAGAGATACTTAGGTGCCTGTGTGACAAATTGTATTAAATTTCGAATATTGAGCTTAGAAAAACCATTTTTAGTACAAGAAAAAACGGTTGCCAGGGGTTAACTTTCTTACCAGGTTCGTGGTTCTAACGAATAAAGTGAACACTGTTGTGGTATGAAATACAGTCTTCTCTTGCACACTCGTCGAAACACTGTTCGTCCTTTAATTCCAATGAGATATTCAAATCACAGTCAGGCTGCAAATTTCTTAATCCACCAGTTGATCAATCAGATTCTAATAAGTAAGTAAGCACACCTGAACAAGCCGTGAGGCGGTCTCGAAGAACCCACATACCTAACAAAACGGAAGTTAGTGAAAAACGTTGTCTATTTCCACGAAAAATAAAGAGTTACAATGTTAAATTGATTTCGACGGTTAGGCCATCATCAGTAACAAACAATAACAAGTTATAAGCTATATCTAGCAATAATAAGTTATTGTTTGTTACTGATGATGGCCTAACCGTCGAAATCGATTTAACATTGTAACTCTTTATTTTTCGTGGAAATAGACAACGTTTTTCACTAACTTCCGTTTTGTAATGAGTTTCCACAACTTCGTCGCGAGTGATTTAGTTCGTACCACATACCTACTTGAAAAACTACATACTTCTCAAAAAGGCAATGGGAGAATCTAATACTCCAATCAATATTCTATACTTCATTCAATATTCATCAAATACTCCATTAAATAGCATTTTAATTGTTTATCGTTCCATAGACACCCACATTATTGTTCTTCACACGAATGTCGTATCCAACTTATGTATATTGAAGTTTTACACTAAAAAAAGCCTTTCGTTCCAAGGCGATTTTCATTGCAATTTATCTCGGTTCAAAGAATCCTATGTAGAACTGAAGTCATTATTATTCTAACCATATACTAATACCAATTTGTTGCCCCTGGTAACATTAAATTGTTATATAACATTGTGACATTAACACTGAAAAAAATAACCAATGAATGTTTTAATATTACTTGTGACATGAGTGGGTGGGGGAGAACCATAGGAAATCGCTCATTCCTAACTCATTTTACGTTTGTTGCAGGTAAGCATGAGGCATCATGTCGGCCATACCAGTGTCGTAAGTGTAGTACCTCATTTATGACACCACCTTATGGAGTTATCACAGTAATAGGTAATAGTATCCGACCTACATAACTTCATTATCTGCAATTAACTAATGATAACCCATGGAAACATGTCTAAATAATTTTGACACGAACACTCATCTCTCCGACTTCGTACAAACTCTCGTTTGACACAGGAGTGGAACTGTTGGGGGGGGGGGGGGGAGGTATCTGAGCCCCCAGACGACCTGGCCTTACACTCGATGAACGGTAGAACTAGGAATACGAAGGAACGGTAGAACTAGGAATACGGAGGAACGGTGAATATGAACGAACGGTAGAACTAGGAATACGAAGGAACGGTGAATACGAAGGAACGGTAGAACTAGGAATACGAGGGAATGGTAGAACTAGGAATACGAAGGAACGGTAAATACGAAGGAATGGTAGAACTAGGGCTACCCCTACCATCTACCTTCTACCTCTGCCAAGTGAAGTATGATAAAAACGGAATGGAGGAAATAAGAAGCTTATCGCATTCAATTAACCCAATCACGAAAGTCTTACTATTCCAATTGAAAAAAGTTCCGCGAATTAATCGCAAAGATTAAGCGAATTCCCGTAAACTGTCGTACTTTGTTATGTTAGATTGTTTTGAAAATTCAGGACTTTGAGTACAAAGAAATATTGTTAACTACCAATTTTGTTAGTTAATAATATTCGGCAATCCAAAAAAAATTTTGGATTTTCAATTATTTTTGCAGTTAATATCTGTTTTCAGCAAATATAGATAATTAAATGTGAGAACATTTTTCAGTATAAATTTCTGCATACGTTTTGCTTCCAAGTCTGCAAGACAGCGGAAGCTTGTTTTCACTTTCAAAATGGAAAAAATTGTGTACTCTAAAATCAAAATTTCCACTCGCATTTTGCGTTTCACGGCCTCCTGAACAAATTTGGTTTCGTGTCTGTCTGTTTGTCCGTCCGTCTGTCTGCCCGTCCGTCTGTCCGTCCACATTTCCTTGCCACAGCCATAACATTCACAATTTCGATGGATTTCAATGAAATTCTCGGGAATAGTGTGGGTTTAGCATGCATGAACGTAATTTTCTTGTGATAGTCATGTTGAACAGATTTTAGTCAGGTTTTCAGGGATGAAGCGGGGAAGGTCCCTTGAGGTCCCTTACGACATTCATCATGATTGAATCAGTTACGCTATGCGCATGCGCGAGCGTCTGTCTATATTTCCTTGCCACAGCCATAACTTCCACAATTTTTATTGGAGTTCATTGAAATTTTCAGGAATAGTGTGGATTTAGCCCTAGATGGTTCTCTATCAGATTCATCTTGATTGAATCAGCGGAACGCTCAACGTGAACTTAATTGTATTGTTGAAGTCACGTTGAAGCAAAGAGGAAGCTTCTGTGGCATGTCCTTGGTAGTGTATTTTAATGTTCCAGT